>JAHLJS010000009.1:7496969-8169263 GCA_038502445.1 Eremochloa ophiuroides | reverse complement strand
GCAAGGGGGAACACAGGGATTATACTGGTTCAGGCCGAGCAAGCCCTACGTCCAGTGGAGAGGAGAGTCGTGTTGCCTTGCACCGGGGTGCTTGTAGTAGGGGGTTACAAGCTAGGCGAGAGAGGGAAGAGCTCCCAGGTCTCTTGGAGTGTCTAAGTGTTTGCAAGTCGTTTGCTGTGGGTGAGAACTTGGAACTCTCCGTCCGTCGTTCGTTCTGTTCTCCTCTCTCTAAAGCTGGTCTCTGCTCTCCCTTTTATAGCCGCAAGGGAGAGGCAAAGGCGGCTACGACGCTACCTATTAAAATAGTGAGGAGTTGCCGTTCCCGTTTGACTAGCTGCTGCCTTTTCTCCGTCTCCGGGGTATGGGTATGGCTATCTTGGTTCGCGAGTTCCAAGGTAGAAACAGTCGTCTGACCATGTCTTGTCGTCAGCTCTCGGTCTTCTGGATATGGCCGTCGTGGTCCGCACGACTTTGGTGCGTTCACACCTGCCGGCTATCCTTCCGTACGATGTGACAAGAGGGAGAGTCACCTTGGGGCGCTGTTTCCCGAGGCTCGGGATCCTGAAGGCGTGCGCATCCTTTCGTGTGGACGGCGCAGTGGGCGTCTTTCCCGAAACGGGGCGGCGCACCGTGGACCATACCGTGGAGGACGATCGTAGTGGGCCCATCAAATCTTGGGGCGTTGTTTCCCGAGGCTCGGGATCTTGAAGGCGTGCTATCCTTTCGTGTGGACGGCGCAGTGGGCGCCTTTCCCGAAGCGGGGCAGCGCACCGTAGACCATACCGTGGAGGACGGTCGTAGTGGGCCCATCAAATCTGCTGTCAGGAAATCCCGACAGGTGGTATGGCCATCAGGGGCGTGCGAAGCACAGTGCGTCGAGAGTCTCGCCTGACGGGACAGTGCTTGTAAAGTGGTCAGAGAGATTTCTTGGTCCAAGATTGCTCCGCTGACATCACCCGTGCCTTGGATGCCGACTTTGGCGCCGTGGATGCCGCTCTCCCGAGTTCTCCCGAGGAGGCTTCGGGCGAGGCTCGGGCGAATCGGAGACTTGGGCGCTCAGGACGCCCTCCCGAGCTCTCCGAGGAGGGTCGGGCGAATCGGAGATTGGGCGCCGAGGACCGCTCTCCCGAGCTCTCCGAGGAGGCTCGGGCGAATCGGAGACTTGGGCGCCGAGGACGCCGCCTCCCGAGCTCTCCCGAGGAGGCTCGGGCGAATCGGAGAATGGGCGCCGAGGACGCCGCCTCCCGAGCCGAGGAGGCTCGGGCGAATCGGAGACTTGGGCGCCGAGGACGCGGAGCTCTCGAGGAGGGGGCGAATCGGAGACTTGGGCGCCGAGGACGCCGCCTCCCGAGCTCTCCCGAGGAGGCTCGGGCGAATCGGAGTTGGGCGCCGAGGACGCCGCTCCCGAGCTTCCCGAGGAGGCTCGGGCGAATCGGAGATTGGGCGCCGAGGACGCCGCCTCCCGAGCTCTCCCGAGGAGGCTCGGGCGAATCGGAGATTGGGCGCCGAGGACGCCGCCTCCCGAGCTCTCCCGAGGAGGCTCGGGCGAATCGGAGATTGGGCCCGAGGACGCCGCCTCCCGAGCTCTCCCGAGGAGGCTCGGGCGAATCGGAGATTGGGCGCCGAGGACGCCGCTCTCCCGAGCTCTCCCGAGGAGGCTCGGGCGAATCGGAGATTGGGCGCCGAGGGCCGCTCCCGAGCTCTCCCGAGGAGGCTCGGGCGAATCGGAGATTGGGCGCCGAGGACGCCGAGCCGCCTCCCGAGCTCTCCCGAGGAGGCTCGGGCGAATCGGAGATTTGGGCGCCGAGGTGCCGCTCGCCCGAGCTCTCCGGGAGGCTCGGGCGAATCGGAGATTGGGCGGAGATGGATTTGGACGCCGAGGGTGAGGCTCGCCGAGCTCTCCCGGGAGGCTCGGGCGAATCGGAGATTTGGGCCTCTGTAGACGCGGCCTTCGTGGGCTTCGACTGGCCTTACTTGGGCCAGCCAAGTTGGGAATGAGCGTTTTTTGCATGGAAGTTGGGTACCCCTAACTTTGGTAACCGACAGTAGCCCCCGAGCCTGTGGCGGAGTGAAGGCACTCCTCCACAGGTTCACGCCGGTTCTTCCTGTCAAAAAAGATAAAGTGTGGGTTGTTTTTCCGGGGGGTGCGCGCGAGCGCACCCGCCGGGTGTAGCCCCCGAGGCTTTGGAGGGATGATATATCCCTTCAAAGGCTTAGAATCGTGTTTGTTAGTCCTCGGGTGTTTTTGATTTATTTAGGTGGGTTGTTTCCTTGGAAGCGGAGCCCCCGAGCCTCGCACCGTGTTGGGAGATCGTTCGGTGGTCTTTCCAAGGTGCAGGGTAAGTTTCCGAGCCTCCGTTTTCGTATCGGAGATCGATCGGGTTCCTCCCTGTCTTTTTTTAATTCGACCTTTACGCTCTTTTTTCGGGAAGAGGAAGGTTTGGTCCTGCTCGACTTCCCCGCTGGGGCACGAGTCGGCATTTCCGGTGAGCTACAAACGGGGTTGGTCCAAGTGGAGGTCCGTGCCCTATTCGTTAAGGGTCGGCTAGTGGCCTGAGCACACTCCAATTATTTCCCGTGGGTCAGTTAGTGGATGTCGGGTCCCTTCGACGGGGTCCCGAGGGCATGATGCCTCCCACGGAGGGATTCCACGTAACCGACTCACTACTGGGACTTGGACACAGCATGGGATGTCCCTTGTGACGTTCCGGGCGTCGGGATACTGGCCGTTTTGGTACCCATCCACTAGCTGTCCCTAACTCGATTTCCCTGGGGCGACTGTTCGAGCCTCGGAGGGCCAGTCTTCGATCCCCTGGGAAACGTAACGGGCGCCCGAGCCCGGGGGGTTTCTATCGTTGAGAAACACGTAGTGGAATCGAAGCGCGCGGTTGTAATGATTTGGCTCACCTTTTGAGGCGCGAAGCCTGACGGACGCGAGGTTGGCTCAGTCGAGGCGGTTTGCGTGCGTGGTGATGGCGGGTCTCTTCCAAGCCGAGGTCGAGCTCCTCCTCTGAACCTGCCGTGAAGAAGAAGCGGGCCATAGTGCCCTTGTAAAAAGTAACCTTTCGGGAGTGGTTTGAAAGGAAACAGACAATATGGCCCTCGTGGCCTTAACATTTATGTAAATATTTGCCATGTAAATATTTGCTGAATGTTTTGTTTCACTTTGTTTCGTGCTTTTTTCCTTAGGCATTTTTTCTTGCCGATCCTGCTCCCGGGCCATCGAGCCTCGGGGGACGTTTTTCGGGTGTCGTAGCTTTAGTGGCATAGACGCAGCCGACGTCCTAAGAGCTTTGGCAGAAAGAATTTTTAGAAAAGAAGCTTAGGTGTTTCCTCCCGAGCTTCCTCCCTTGGCCGAGCGTAGATCTTATAGGTTTTCTTCCGAGTGCGGGTTATCCTTCGAACACGGAGTGGCGAGGGAAGATGCTGTGGCCCTGGGGCATAAGCGGTCTCCGACTCGACTGGCTCTGTCTTCTGGGGCTTCCCTCATTCTTCGAATTCTATAAGTTCATGCTTGATTTCCGGAAGGAAGCGGTGTTTTAGGGGAGAAACGAATTCGACAAGTTTTGAAATTTTTGCGTTTCCAAAATTGTCGGATCTCGGGAAAGTCCGGGGTTTCCCCCCGTCTTAGCCCCCGAGGGAGGGTCGGCCTTTCCGTAGGATAGGCCGGGCCTCGCTTTTTAGTGCGTGGTGAAATAAAGGTTCATTTCACTTCCGAGTGTAGGCTCGGATTGAAAATCTAAAATCATGTTAAAAAGAGCAGAAGTCGGGTCTTTTCATCGATTTCAAGATGTTCAAAATAGTACAATGCATGGAATCTTAAGGATAGAAGCGACGTAGCTGTTCGATGTTCCAAGCGTTGTTGTAGACCTCGCCGTTCTCGTTCGCGAGCTTGTATGTGCCGGGGCGTTGTACCTCGGCGACGATGAATGGTCCTTCCCACGGTGGAGTGAGCTTGTGGCGCCCTTTGTTGTCCTGCCTGAGCCGTAGCACCAGGTCGCCTACGCTGAAGGTTCGACCTCGGACGCGCCGAGCATGGTACTTGCGTAGGGATTGCAAGTATTTGGCCGAGTGCAGCAGGGCCACGTCCCGAGCTTCGTCGGCTTGGTCCAGCGCGTCTTCCCGAGAAGTTTGATTGCCTTGTTCATCGTAGGCTCGGACTCTCGGGGCGCCGTATTCCAGGTCCGTAGGGAGGACGGCCTCTGCACCGTATACCATGAAGAAGGGCGTGAAGCCCGTGGCTCGGCTTGGCGTAGTCCTTAGACTCCATATTACTGCCGGAAGCTCCGTCAGCCACCTTTTGCCGAATTTATTCAATCGGTTGAATATCCTTGGCTTAAGGCCTTGGAGAACCATGCCATTGGCGCGTTCTACCTGGCCGTTCGTCCTCGGGTGGGCGACGGCTGCCCAGTCCACTCGTATGTGGTACTCATCGCAGAAAGCCAGAAATTTCTTTCCGGTGAACTGCGTGCCGTTGTCCGTGATAATGGAGTTCGGGATGCCGAACCGGTGGACGATGTCGGTGAAGAACAACACCGCTTGAGCCGAGCTGATTTGGGTGATCGGCCGAGCCTCGATCCACTTGGAGAACTTGTCGATGGCGACAAGCAAGTGGGTGAAGCCCCCGGGTGCCTTCTGGAGGGGCCCGACAAGATCTAGTCCCCAAACAGGCGAACGGCCAAGTGAGCGGGATCGTCTGGAGGGCTTGAGCCGGTAAGTGAGTCTGCCGAGCATAGTACTGGCACCCTTCGCAGGAGCGTACCACCTCAGTGGCATCGGCCACGGCGGTTGGCCAGTAGAAGCCTTGTCGAAAGGCGTTACCGACCAAGGTCCTCGGCGCTGCGTGGTGACCGCAGGCCCCGGCGTGTATCTCTTCGAGCAGGCGTTTGCCCTGACTGAAAGGGATACAGCGCTGAAGCACGCCAGAGGGACTCCGCCGGTAGAGGCTACCATCGATCATGGTGAAAGACTTGGCTTTGCGAGCCAGTCGTCGTGCTCTGGTCTTGTCCGGGGGCAAAATGCCTCGGACTAGCCAGCTGACCAGCGGCTCGCGCCAGTCTGGTTCGTCGTCGTCCATCTCGGCTTCAATCTCCATTGCCTCGGCTTCGTCGCCGTCCTTACCCATGACCTCGGGTGACTCCCCTTTGTCGGAAGGGTCGACAGCCCCCGAGGGATCGGCATTGATCGAGGGCTTGTGGAGGTCGTTGGCGAATACGCCCGTCGGGACCGTGGCCCTTTCGGCTGCAATTTTTGCCAACTCATCGGCCTCCTCGTTGTACCGACGCGCAATGTGGTTGAGCTCGAGGCCGTCGAATTTTTCCTCGAGCAACCGCACCAGCGTGCAGTAGGCGGCCATTCTGGGGTTCTGGCACGTCGACTCCTTCATGACCTGATCCACGACGAGCTGGGAGTCGCCTCGGACCTCGAGGCGTCGGATCCCGAGCTCGATGGCGATGTGGAGACCGTTGACCAGAGCCTCATATTCGGCCACGTTGTTGGAAGCCGTGAAGTGTAGCCGTAGTAGGTACTTGAGCCGGACCCCGAGGGGTGAGATGAAGACGATGCCTGCGCCAGCACCAGTCTTCATCATCGACCCGTCGAAGTTCATGACCCAATATTCCTCTTGGGTCGGGAGTGGCGGTAGTTGTGTCTCGGTCCACTCTGCCACGAAGTCCGCAAGTACCTGGGACTTGATGGCTTTGCGTGGCGCGTAGGTGATGCCGTCACCCATGAGCTCGATGGCCCACTTGGCGATCCTCCCCGTCGTTTCCCGATTTTGGATCACCTCCCCGAGGGGGAAGGACTGACACCACGGTCACGGGGTGGGATTCGAAGTAGTGCCGCAACTTGCGTCGGGCAAGGACGATCGCGTACACTAGCTTCTGGATCTGAGGGTAGCGTGTCTTGGTCTCTGACAAGACTTCACTGATGAAGTAGACCGGTCGCTGTACCGGTAAGGCGTGTCCTTCTTCTTGCCGCTCTACGACGATCGCTGCACTCACAACCTGGTTGGTAGCCGCGACATATAGTAAGAAATTTTCCTCCTTCGTAGGAGGCACAAGAACCGGCGCTTTTGAAAGTAGAGCTTTAAGCCTTTCGAGGGCTTCCTGGGCCTCGGCGGTCCAGGTAAAGCGTTCGTTTTTCTTAAGCAACCGATACAAGGGAAGGCCCTTTTCGCCGAGCCTTGAGATGAATCGACTCAAGGCCGCGAGACACCCCATAAGCTTCTGCACGCCCTTCGGGTTTCGGATCGGGCCCATCTGTGTGATGGCCGATATCTTTTCCGGGTTGGCTTCGATGCCACGCTCGGAAACAATGAACCCGAGGAGCATGCCCCGTGGGACCCCGAAAACGCACTTCTCGGGGTTTAGCTTTATGTTTTTCTTTTTAAGGCAGTCGAATGCCTTTTCTAGGTCGGCTACTAAGTCATTCGCCTTCCTAGATTTTATCACTATATCGTCTACGTAAGCCTCAACGGTTCGCCCGATGAGGTCCCCAAAAACTTTGAGCATGCAACGCTGGTAAGTTGCGCCCGCGTTTTTGAGGCCAAATGGCATGGTTACGTAACAATATGTGCCGAAAGGAGTGATGAAAGAGGTCGCTAATTCGTCGGACTCTTTCATCCGGATCTGATGGTAACCGGAATAAGCATCAAGAAAGCAAAGCCGCTCACAGCCAGCAGTAGAATCTACTATTTGGTCAATGCGAGGTAATGGAAATGGATACTTAGGACAAGCTTTATTTAAACTAGTGTAATCGACGCACATTCTCCATTTTCCATTTTTCTTTTTAACCAAAACAGGATTTGCTAACCATTGTGGATGGAAGACCTCCTTGATGAATCCAGCCGCCAAAAGCTTCTGCACCTCCTCCCCGATGGCCCGGCGCTTCTCCTCGTCGAATCGGCGCAGGCGTTGTTTCACCGGCTTGGATCCGGCCTGGATGTCTAAGGAGTGCTCGGCGACCTCCCTCGGGATGCCTGGCATATCCGAGGGGCTCCACGCAAACATGTCGGCGTGTTTGCGGAGGAAGTCGACGAGCACTGCCTCCTATTCTGGGTCGAGGGTGGCGCTGACCTTCAGCGCCCTGCCGTTGGGGGAGTTCGGGTCGAGGAGGACATCCTTCACCCCCTCAGCGGACTTAAAGGTGCCCGTGGCCTTCTTGGGGTCGGGGACCTCTTTTCCTAACCTGTCGAGGTCGGTCATGAGGGCTTCTGACTCCACCAACGCGCCGGCGTACTCGCAGCACTCGACGTCGCACTGGTACGCGTGCTGGTAGGAGGCGCTGATGGTAATCACCCCTTTTGGCCCTGGCATCTTGAGCTTGAGGTAGGCGTAGTTCGGAACTGCCATGAACTTTGCGTAACATGGCCTCCCGAGGATGGCGTGGTAGGTGCCGTGGAAGCCTACCACTTCAAATGTCAGGGAGCTCCTTCCTGAAGTTGTCAGGAGTCCCGAAGTAGACGGGCAGATCGATCTGCCCGAGGGGTTCGTACGCTCTTTCCGGGCACTATCCCGTGGAATGGGGACGTCGTGGCCCGGAGGAGCGAGCGACTGATCCCCATTAAGTCGAGGGTCTCAGCGTAGAGAATGTTGAGGCCGCTGCCTCCGTCCATGAGGACTTTGGAGAGCCTCGTGTTGCCGACGACGGGATCGACAACAAGTGGGTAGCGTCCCGGCGATGGGACGTAGTCCGGGTGGTCGTCCCGGCTGAAGGTGATAGCGTCGTGGGACCAGTCAAGGAAGCATGGTGTCGCTGGTCCGGCGGAGTAGACCTCCCTGCGCTCGCGCTTTCGCTGCCGCGGCGTAGGGGCGGTCCCGGGCCCCCCGAAGATCATGAGGCATTTGTCGATGGGCGGGAACTCATCGTCCTTCCCGCCCTCGTCCTCCTGATCCCTGGCGGGCTTCTTGCCGGCGTCGTCCTTGAACGGCTGCCGGCTGTAGTGCTTCTTGAGCATCACACACTGTGCGAGTGTGTGATGTACTGGACCCTGGTGATAAGGGCACGGCTTGCTGAGCATGTCGTCGAAGCGGCCTCGAGGGGGTCGTTCCCTCTTGGGTTCGGTGGCCGCCACGAGGGAGTCATCGCGGAGTGGGGCCTTTCCCTTCCCCTTCTTCTTCTTGTTGTTCGGTCCTCGGGAAGAGGTGCCCTCGGGGGCCTCCTCCTTCCGTTTGCCCTTGGGGTCGGAGAAGAGGGCTCCTACCGCCTCATCCCCTGAGGCGAAGCTGGTAGCGATCTTCATGAGTTCAGAGACACTGGTGGGTGTCCGGCGTCCGAGCTCATGAACGAGCTCTTTGCAGGAGGTTCCTGCGGCAAACGCTCCGACGACATCGGAGTCGGCGACCTGGGGCAGCTCGTTGTACTGTTTGGAGAAGCGCCGGATGTAGTCCCGGAGGGACTCGCCCGGTTTCTGCTTGCAGCTGCGGAGGTCCCAGGAGTTACCAGGGCGTACGTACGTGCCCTGGAAGTTTCCTACGAATATCTTGACCAGATCGCTCCAGTCGAAGATCTTTCGTGGGGGAAGGTGTTCCAGCCAAGCTCTTGTGGAATCGGCGAGGAACAAGGGGAGGTTGCGGATGATGATGAGGTCATCTTGCGCGCCGCCAAGTTGGCACGCAAGGCGGTAGTCCGCTAACCAGAGTTCGGGGTTAGTTTCCCCCGAGTACTTGGCTATGTTGGTTGGTTGTCGGAATCGGGACGGGAACTTGGCCCTCTGGATGGCCTCGCTGAAGACGCGTGGTCCCGAGGGCTCGGGTGAGGGTTCACGATCCTCATCCGAGTCGTAGCGCCCGCCCCGATGGACGCTGTAGCCGCGCGCGGCTCCGTCAGTCTTTCGCCGACCGCGGGCTTGTAGGATGGCTCGGACGTCGACGTCCTTGCCAAGCCGTTGGTGGACTGGCGGAGCCCTTGGAGCCTCGGGTCGAACCGAGGCTTCGCGCTTGTGACGTGCTATGCCACCATGCTGGTGACTTTCGGCGCCATGGTGTCGCGACGCTGAACTTTCCGCCTGGAGGACGGCGGCATCCTCCAGGAGGTCTTTGAGCTGATTCCTGAGCTGTCGCGCCTCCTCGGAGGAGGGCTCAGGTATACTTCGGAGTAGCATGGCTGCTTCCGCGAGCTTTCGGCTTGCTCGGGGGGCGACCCCTGGTGTCTCGGCCCTGTCGTCAGCGATGATTCGGGCCTGGACATCTCGGGCTCGACGCCGAGCTGCTCCTCCATCGGTTTGCCGCTCGCCAAGCTCCAGCGTAGCTCGCAGCTGGGTGAGGCGCAAGCGGTCCTCGTCCATCCGTGCCTCAAGCTCCCGGAGCTGCTCTAGCTCCGGGTTTGAGGTGCGGAGCGAGAGCTTCCTGCCCCCTGACCCAGCGGCGGGGCTGACCGCGAGGGCTTCGGGGCCGCTGGAGGGGGCGTGACTTGTTCGTGCTGGGGATGCTGACGGAGGGGGTATGTCGTCGTCGCCCCCCGAGTGGACATCCTCTACTCGCCCCTCATCAGGGTGCATCAAGTTGTAGCACTCCCGAGAGGGGTCGATGTAGGTCCACTGTGAGCATGGGGACGACGCTCGGTGCGTTCTCCCCCGAGTCGTTGGTGTGGGCGGCGTTGTCCACATTTGCCCAGAATTTGTCATCATCGTCGCTGTAGCTGCGACGAGGCGAGTTCCGGTCATAACGATTCCCCCCCTCCGAGCGTTGTCGAGGGGTGAGGTTGGCGGTGGTGTCTGTTTCCCCACCGCCGTGCGTCCTGGCACTTTCCCCAGGGGATGGCGGTGAGGATGCCACGTGGTCTCCCACGAGGGCTGTCTTGGCGCTCGAGGCGCTGGACCGGAGTGTCCGACAGTTCGTGCAATAATGCATGAACTGCACACACGTGAGCGTCCATGGCGCTCTGAAGCCCAAAGAAGGACGACGGCGCCGTTCTCCTCTGCCGGTGAGGGCGGAGAGAAAAATCGGCTGACGTCGTGTTTCCGCCCTCGCCCGTCCCTCGGGTGGTAAGCGGATGCGTGACCGCTGGTGCCGGAGATTCCGGGATCGCGGTCGGCGCAGTATTGGCTACGCCCGTTGGAGTTGCCTGGTGAGTCGCATCTCCCGCGGCGGGAGGCTGGTTGGCACCACTGCGCCTCCCCCTCCTGATTCGCCGAGGGCGGCGTGCAACGTTTCCCCCGTCCTCCGAGGCGGGCGGAAGCGTGGCGGGGGTCCTTTCTCCGGCCGTCTGCGGGGCCAGAGTCGGGACGACCGTGACACGGGGCCCGGTCGGGCGCAGGTTCATCTCGAGCCCATGGCCAGTGGCCATGAACTCGAGAGTCCCGAACCGGAGTTCCGTGCCAGCGGGAAGCGTGGTGGAGCTGGTTGCCATCCGAAACCTATGTCAACGCGCAAAAGGCCCCTACCTGGCGCGCCAACTGTCGGTGCTAATTTTGGCGAGGCTAACACCGGCTAGTAAATATGTGATTTGCGGTTGAGGCTACGGATGGTGTGCAAGGGGAACACAGGGATTATACTGGTTCAGGCCGAGCAAGCCCTACGTCCAGTGGAGAGGAGAGTCGTGTTGCCTTGCACCGGGGTGCTTGTAGTAGGGGTTACAAGCTAGTCGAGAGAGGGAAGAGCTCCCAGGTCTCTTGTGAGTGTAAGTGTTTACAAGTCGTTTGCCGTGGGTGAGAACTTGGAACTTCTCCGTCCGTTCGTTCGTTGTTTTCTCTCTCCGTCGTCTTTTAAAGATGGCCTCTGCTCTCCCTTTTATAGCCGCAAGGGAGAGGCAAAGGCGGCTACGACGCTACCTATTAAAATAGTGAAGAGTTGCTGTTCTCGGTTTGACTAGCTGCTGCCTTTTCTCCGTGTCTCCGGGGTATGGGTATGGCTATCTTGGTTCGCGAGTTCCAAGGTAGAAACAGTCGTCTGACCATGTCTTGTCGTCGGCTCTCTGGGTCTTCTGGATATGGCCGTCGTGGTCCGCTCGACTTTGGTGCGTTTACACCTGTCCGGCTATCCTTCCGTACGATGTGACAAGAGGGAGAATCACCTTGGGGCGCTGTTTCCCGAGGCTCGGGATCGTGCTCGTCCTTTCGTGTGGACGGCGCAGTGGGCGTCTTTCCCGAAACGGGGCGGCGCACCGTGGACCATACCGTGGAGGACGATCGTAGTGGGACCATCAAATCTTGGGGCGTTGTTTCCCGAGGCTCGGGATCTTGAAGGCGTGCTCATCCTTTCGTGTGGACGGCGCAGTGGGCGCCTTTCCCGAAGCGGGGCGGCGCACCGTAGACCATACCGTGGAGGACGGTCGTAGTGGGCTCATCAAGTCTGCTGTCAGGAAAATCCCGACAGGTGGTATGGCCATCAAGGGCGTGCGAAGCACAGTCGCGTCGAGAGTCTCGCCTGACGGGACAGTGCTTGTAAAGTGGTCAGAGAGATTTCTTATGGTCCAAGATTGCTCTGCTGACATCACCCGTGCCTTGGATGCCGACTTTGGCGCCGTAGATGCCGCTCTCCCGAGTTCTCCCGAGGAGGCTTCGGGCGAGGCTCGGGCGAATCGGAAACTTGGGCGCCCAGGACGGCACCTCCCGAGCTCTCCCGAGGAGGGTCGGGCGAATCGGAGGTTTGGGCGCCGAGGACGCCGCCTCCCGAGCTCTCCGGAGGAGGCTCGGGCGAATCGGAGACTTGGTCGCCGAGGACGCCGCTCTCCCGAGCTCTCCCGAGGAGGCTCGGGCGAATCGGAGACTTGGGCGCCGAGGACGCCGCTCTCCCGAGCTCTCCCGAGGAGGCTCGGGCGAATCGGAGAATTGGGCGCCGAGGACGCCGCTCTCCCGAGCTCTCCCGAGGAGGCTCGGGCGAATCGGAGAATTGGGCGCCGAGGACGCCGCTCTCCCGAGCTCTCCCGAGGAGGCTCGGGCGAATCGGAGAATTGGGCGCCGAGGACGCCGCCTCCCGAGCTCTCCCGAGGAGGCTCGGGCGAATCGGAGAATTGGGCGCCGAGGACGCCGCTCTCCCGAGCTCCTCCCGAGGAGGCTCGGGCGAATCGGAGAATTGGGCGCGAGGACGCCGCCTCCGAGCTCTCCCGAGGAGGCTCGGGCGAATCGGAGAATTGGGCGCCGAGGACGCCGCCTCCCGAGCTCTCCCGAGGAGGCTCGGGCGAATCGGAGAATGGGGCGCCGAGGACGCCGCTCTCCCGAGCTCTCCCGAGGAGGCTCGGGCGAATCGGAGAATTGGGCGCCGAGGACGCCGCCTCCCGAGCTCTCCCGAGGAGGCTCGGGCGAATCGGAGAATTGGGCGCCGAGGACGCCGCCTCCCGAGCTCTCCCGAGGAGGCTCGGGCGAATCGGAGAATTGGGCGCCGAGGACGCCGCTCTCCCGAGCTCTCCCGAGGAGGCTCGGGCGAATCGGAGATTTGGGGCGCCGAGGGGTGCCGCTCGCCCGAGCTCTCCTGACGAGGCTCGGGCGAATCGGAGATTTGGGCGCCGAGCGATTTGGACGCCGAGGGTGAGGCTCGCCCGAGCTCTCCCGGGGAGGCTCGGGCGAATCGGAGATTTGGGCCTCTGTAGACGCGGCCTTCGTGGGCTTCGACTGGCCTTACTTGGGCCAGACCAAGTTGGGAATGAGCGTTTTTTTGCATGGAAGTTGGGTACCCCTAACTTTGGTAACCGACAGTAGCCCCCGAGCCTGTGGCGGAGTGAAGGCACTCCTCCACAGGTTCACGCCGGTTCTTCCTGTCAAAAAAGATAAAGTGTGGGTTGTTTTTCCGGGGGGTGCGCGCGAGCGCACCCGCCGGGTGTAGCCCCCGAGGCTTTGGAGGGATGATATATCCCTTCAAAGGCTTAGAATCGTGTTTGTTAGTCCTCGGGTGTTTTTTGATTTATTTAGGTGGGTTGTTTCCTTGGAAGCGGAGCCCCCGAGCCTCGCACCGTGTTGGGAGATCGTTCGGTGGTCTTTCCAAGGTGCAGGGTAAGTTTCCGAGCCTCCATTTTCGTATCGGAGATCGATCGGGTTCCTCCCTGTCTTTTTTAATTCGACCTTCACGCTCTTTTTTCGGGAAGAGGAAGGTTTGGTCCTGCTCGACTTCCCCGCTGGGGCACGAGTCGGCATTTCCGGTGAGCTACAAACGGGTTGGTCCAAGTGGAGGTCCGTGCCCTATTCGTTAAGGGTCGGCTAGTGGCCTGAGCACACTCCAATTATTTCCCGAGGGTCAGTTAGTGGATGTCGGGTCCCTTCGAGGGGTCCCGAGGGCATGATGCC
The DNA here is from genome assembly GCA_038502445.1 of Eremochloa ophiuroides. Taxonomy (NCBI): domain Eukaryota; kingdom Viridiplantae; phylum Streptophyta; class Magnoliopsida; order Poales; family Poaceae; genus Eremochloa; species Eremochloa ophiuroides. Next base: position 8,156,044 of record JAHLJS010000009.1, on the reverse strand, counting down.
TCCCACGGAGGGATTCCACGTAACCGACTCACTACTGGGACTTGGACACAGCATGGGATGTCCCTTGTGACGTTCCGGGCGTCGGGATACTGGCCGTTTTCGTGAACCCATCCACTAGCTGTCCCTAACTCGATTTCCCTGGGGCGACTGTTCGAGCCTCGGAGGGCCAGTCTTCGATCCCCTGGGAACGTAACGGGCGCCCGAGCCCGGGGTTTCTTCGTTGAGAAAACGTAGGTGGAATCGAAGCGCGCGGTTGTAATGATTTGGCTCACCTTTTGAGGCGCGAAGCCTGACGGACGCGACGGTTTGGCTCAGTCGAGGCGGTTTGCGTGCGTGGTGATGGCGGGTCTCTTCCAAGCCGAGGTCGAGCTCCCTCCTCTGAACCTGCCGTGAAGAAGAAGCGGGCCATAGTGCCCTTGTAAAAAGTAACCTTTCGGGAGTGGTTTGAAAGGAAACAGACAATATGGCCCTTCGTGGCCTTAACATTTATGTAAATATTTGCATGTAAATATTTGCTGAATGTTTGTTTCACTTTGTTTCGTGCTTTTTTCCTTAGGCATTTTTTTCTTGCCGATCCTGCTCCCGGGCCATCGAGCCTCGGGGGACGTTTTTCGGGTGTCGTAGCTTTAGTGGCATAGACGCAGCCGACGTCCTAAGAGCTTTGGCAGAAAGAATCTTTTAGAAAAGAAGCTTAGGTGTTTCCTCCCGAGCTTCCTCCCTTGGCCGAGCGTAGATCTTATAGGTTTTCTTCCGAGTGCGGGTTATCCTTCGAACACGGAGTGGCGAGGGAAGATGCTGTGGCCCTGGGGCATAAGCGGTCTCCGACTCGACCGGCTCTGTCTTCTGGGGCTTCCCTCATTCTTCGAATTCTATAAGTTCATGCTTGATTTCCGGAAGGAAGCGTGTTTTAGGGAGAAACGAATTCGACAAGTTTTGAAATTTTTGCGTTTCCAAAATTGTCGGATCTCGGGAAAGTCCGGGGTTTCCCCCCGTCCTAGCCCCCGAGGGAGGGTCGGCCTTTCCGTAGGATAGGCCGGGCCTCGCTTTTTAGTGCGTGGTGAAATAAAGGTTCATTTCACTTCCGAGTGTAGGCTCGGATTGAAAATCTAAAATCATGTTAAAAAGAGCAGAAGTCGGGTCTTTTCATCGATTTCAAGATGTTCAAAATAGTACAATGCATGGAATCTTAAGGATAGAAGCGACGTAGCTGTTCGATGTTCCAAGCGTTGTTGTAGACCTCGCCGTTCTCGTTCGCGAGCTTGTATGTGCCGGGGCGTTGTACCTCGGCGACGATGAATGGTCCTTCCCACGGTGGAGTGAGCTTGTGGCGCCCTTTGTTGTCCTGCCTGAGCCGTAGCACCAGGTCGCCTACGCTGAAGGTTCGACCTCGGACGCGCCGAGCATGGTACTTGCGTAGGGATTGCAAGTATTTGGCCGAGTGCAGCAGGGCCACGTCCCGAGCTTCGTCGGCTTGGTCCAGCGCGTCTTCCCGAGAAGTTTGATTGCCTTGTTCATCGTAGGCTCGGACTCTCGGGGCGCCGTATTCCAGGTCCGTAGGGAGGACGGCCTCTGCACCGTATACCATGAAGAAGGGCGTGAAGCCCGTGGCTCGGCTTGGCGTAGTCCTTAGACTCCATATTACTGCCGGAAGCTCCGTCAGCCACCTTTTGCCGAATTTATTCAATCGGTTGAATATCCTTGGCTTAAGGCCTTGGAGAACCATGCCATTGGCGCGTTCTACCTGGCCGTTCGTCCTCGGGTGGGCGACGGCTGCCCAGTCCACTCGTATGTGGTACTCATCGCAGAAAGCCAGAAATTTCTTTCCGGTGAACTGCGTGCCGTTGTCCGTGATAATGGAGTTCGGGATGCCGAACCGGTGGACGATGTCGGTGAAGAACAACACCGCTTGAGCCGAGCTGATTTGGGTGATCGGCCGAGCCTCGATCCACTTGGAGAACTTGTCGATGGCGACAAGCAAGTGGGTGAAGCCCCCGGGTGCCTTCTGGAGGGGCCCGACAAGATCTAGTCCCCAAACAGCGAACGGCCAAGTGAGCGGGATCGTCTGGAGGGCTTGAGCCGGTAAGTGAGTCTGCCGAGCATAGTACTGGCACCCTTCGCAGGAGCGTACCACCTCAGTGGCATCGGCCACGGCGGTTGGCCAGTAGAAGCCTTGTCGAAAGGCGTTACCGACCAAGGTCCTCGGCGCTGCGTGGTGACCGCAGGCCCCGGCGTGTATCTCTTCGAGCAGGCGTTTGCCCTGACTGAAAGGGATACAGCGCTGAAGCACGCCAGAGGGACTCCGCCGGTAGAGGCTACCATCGATCATGGTGAAAGACTTGGCTTTGCGAGCCAGTCGTCGTGCTCTGGTCTTGTCCGGGGGCAAAATGCCTCGGACTAGCCAGCTGACCAGCGGCTCGCGCCAGTCTGGTTCGTCGTCATCCATCTCGGCTTCAATCTCCATTGCCTCGGCTTCGTCGCCGTCCTTACCCATGACCTCGGGTGACTCCCCTTTGTCGGAAGGGTCGACAGCCCCCGAGGGATCGGCATTGATCGAGGGCTTGTGGAGGTCGTTGGCGAATACGCCCGTCGGGACCGTGGCCCTTTCGGCTGCAATTTTTGCCAACTCATCGGCCTCCTCGTTGTACCGACGCGCAATGTGGTTGAGCTCGAGGCCGTCGAATTTTTCCTCGAGCAACCGCACCAGCGTGCAGTAGGCGGCCATTCTGGGGTTCTGGCACGTCGACTCCTTCATGACCTGATCCACGACGAGCTGGGAGTCGCCTCGGACCTCGAGGCGTCGGATCCCGAGCTCGATGGCGATGTGGAGTCCGTTGACCAGAGCCTCATATTCGGCCACGTTGTTGGAAGCCGTGAAGTGTAGCCGTAGTAGGTACTTGAGCCGGACCCCGAGGGGTGAGATGAAGACGATGCCTGCGCCAGCACCAGTCTTCATCATCGACCCGTCGAAGTTCATGACCCAATATTCCTCTTGGGTCGGGAGTGGCGGTAGTTGTGTCTCGGTCCACTCTGCCACGAAGTCCGCAAGTACCTGGGACTTGATGGCTTTGCGTGGCGCGTAGGTGATGCCGTCACCCATGAGCTCGATGGCCCACTTGGCGATCCTCCCCGTCGTTTCCCGATTTTGGATCACCTCCCCGAGGGGGAAGGACGACACCACGGTCACGGGGTGGGATTCGAAGTAGTGCCGCAACTTGCGTCGGGCAAGGACGATCGCGTACACTAGCTTCTGAATCTGAGGGTAGCGTGTCTTTGTCTCTGACAAGACTTCACTGATGAAGTAGACCGGTCGCTGTACCGGTAAGGCGTGTCCTTCTTCTTGCCGCTCTACGACGATCGCTGCACTCACAACCTGGTTGGTAGCCGCGACATATAGTAAGAAATTTTCCTCCTTCGTAGGAGGCACAAGAACCGGCGCTTTTGAAAGTAGAGCTTTAAGCCTTTCGAGGGCTTCCTGGGCCTCGGCGGTCCAGGTAAAGCGTTCGTTTTTCTTAAGCAACCGATACAAGGGAAGGCCCTTTTCGCCGAGCCTTGAGATGAATCGACTCAAGGCCGCGAGACACCCCATAAGCTTCTGCACGCCCTTCGGGTTTCGGATCGGGCCCATCTGTGTGATGGCCGATATCTTTTCCGGGTTGGCTTCGATGCCACGCTCGGAAACAATGAACCCGAGGAGCATGCCCCGTGGGACCCCGAAAACGCACTTCTCGGGGTTTAGCTTTATGTTTTTCTCTTTAAGGCAGTCGAATGCCTTTTCTAGGTCGGCTACTAAGTCATTCGCCTTCCTAGATTTTATCACTATATCGTCTACGTAAGCCTCAACGGTTCGCCCGATGAGGTCCCCAAAAACTTTGAGCATGCAACGCTGGTAAGTTGCGCCCGCGTTTTTGAGGCCAAATGGCATGGTTACGTAACAATATGTGCCGAAAGGAGTGATGAAAGAGGTCGCTAATTCGTCGGACTCTTTCATCCGGATCTGATGGTAACCGGAATAAGCATCAAGAAAGCAAAGCCGCTCACAGCCAGCAGTAGAATCTACTATTTGGTCAATGCGAGGTAATGGAAATGGATACTTAGGACAAGCTTTATTTAAACTAGTGTAATCGACGCACATTCTCCATTTTCCATTTTTCTTTTTAACCAAAACAGGATTTGCTAACCATTGTGGATGGAAGACCTCCTTGATGAATCCAGCCGCCAAAAGCTTCTGCACCTCCTCCCCGATGGCCCGGCGCTTCTCCTCGTCGAATCGGCGCAGGCGTTGTTTCACCGGCTTGGATCCTGGCCTGGATGTCTAAGGAGTGCTCGGCGACCTCCCTCGGGATGCCTGGCATATCCGAGGGGCTCCACGCAAACATGTCGGCGTGTTTGCGGAGGAAGTCGACGAGCACTGCCTCCTATTCTGGGTCGAGGGTGGCGCTGACCTTCAGCGCCCTGCCGTTGGGGGAGTTCGGGTCGAGGAGGACATCCTTCACCCCCTCAGCGGACTTAAAGGTGCCCGTGGCCTTCTTGGGGTCGGGGACCTCTTTTCCTAACCTGTCGAGGTCGGTCATGAGGGCTTCTGACTCCACCAACGCGCCGGCGTACTCGCAGCACTCGACGTCGCACTGGTACGCGTGCTGGTAGGAGGCGCTGATGGTAATCACCCCTTTTGGCCCTGGCATCTTGAGCTTGAGGTAGGCGTAGTTCGGAACTGCCATGAACTTTGCGTAACATGGCCTCCCGAGGATGGCGTGGTAGGTGCCGTGGAAGCCTACCACTTCAAATGTCAGGAGCTCCTTCCTGAAGTTGTCAGGAGTCCCGAAGTAGACGGGCAGATCGATCTGCCCGAGGGGTTGTACGCTCTTTCCGGGCACTATCCCGTGGAATGGGGACGTCGCGGCCCGGAGGAGCGAGCGACTGATCCCCATTAAGTCGAGGGTCTCAGCGTAGAGAATGTTGAGGCCGCTGCCTCCGTCCATGAGGACTTTGGAGAGCCTCGTGTTGCCGACGACGGGATCGACAACAAGTGGGTAGCGTCCCGGCGATGGGACGTAGTCCGGGTGGTCGTCCCGGCTGAAGGTGATAGCGTCGTGGGACCAGTCAAGGAAGCATGGTGTCGCTGGTCCGGCGGAGTAGACCTCCCTGCGCTCGCGCTTTCGCTGCCGCGGCGTAGGGGCGGTCCCGGGCCCCCCGAAGATCATGAGGCATTTGTCGATGGGCGGGAACTCATCGTCCTTCCCGCCCTCGTCCTCCTGATCCTTGGCGGGCTTCTTGCCGGTGTCGTCCTTGAACGGCTGCCGGCTGTAGTGCTTCTTGAGCATCACACACTGTGCGAGTGTGTGATGTACTGGACCCTGGTGATAAGGGCACGGCTTGCTGAGCATGTCGTCGAAGCGGCCTCGAGGGGGTCGTTCCCTCTTGGGTTCGGTGGCCGCCACGAGGGAGTCATCGCGGAGTGGGGCCTTTCCCTTCCCCTTCTTCTTCTTGTTGTTCGGTCCTCGGGAAGAGGTGCCCTCGGGGGCCTCCTCCTTCCGTTTGCCCTTGGGGTCGGAGAAGAGGGCTCCTACCGCCTCATCCCCTGAGGCGAAGCTGGTAGCGATCTTCATGAGTTCAGAGACACTGGTGGGTGTCCGGCGTCCGAGCTCATGAACGAGCTCTTTGCAGGAGGTTCCTGCGGCAAACGCTCCGACGACATCGGAGTCGGCGACCTGGGGCAGCTCGTTGTACTGTTTGGAGAAGCGCCGGATGTAGTCCCGGAGGGACTCGCCCGGTTTCTGCTTGCAGCTGCGGAGGTCCCAGGAGTTACCAGGGCGTACGTACGTGCCCTGGAAGTTTCCTACGAATATCTTGACCAGATCGCTCCAGTCGAAGATCTTTCGTGGGGGAAGGTGTTCCAGCCAAGCTCTTGTGGAATCGGCGAGGAACAAGGGGAGGTTGCGGATGATGATGAGGTCATCTTGCGCGCCGCCAAGTTGGCACGCAAGGCGGTAGTCCGCTAACCAGAGTTCGGGGTTAGTTTCCCCCGAGTACTTGGCTATGTTGGTTGGTTGTCGGAATCGGGACGGGAACTTGGCCCTCTGGATGGCCTCGCTGAAGACGCGTGGTCCCGAGGGCTCGGGTGAGGGTTCACGATCCTCATCCGAGTCGTAGCGCCCGCCCCGATGGACGCTGTAGCCGCGCGCGGCTCCGTCAGTCTTTCGCCGACCGCGGGCTTGTAGGATGGCTCGGACGTCGACGTCCTTGCCAAGCCGTTGGTGGACTGGCGGAGCCCTTGGAGCCTCGGGTCGAACCGAGGCTTCGCGCTTGTGACGTGCTATGCCACTATGCTGGTGACTTTCGGCGCCATGGTGTCGCGACGCTGAACTTTCCGCCTGGAGGACGGCGGCATCCTCCAGGAGGTCTTTGAGCTGATTCCTGAGCTGTCGCGCCTCCTCGGAGGAGGGCTCAGGTATACTTCGGAGTAGCATGGCTGCTTCCGCGAGCTTTCGGCTTGCTCGGGGGGCGACCCCTGGTGTCTCGGCCCTGTCGTCAGCGATGATTCGGGCCTGGACATCTCAGGCTCGACGCCGAGCTGCTCCTCCATCGGTTTGCCGCTCGCCAAACTCCAGCGTAGCTCGCAGCTGGGTGAGGCGCAAGCGGTCCTCGTCCATCCGTGCCTCAAGCTCCCGGAGCTGCTCTAGCTCCGGGGTTTGAGGTGCGGAGCGAGAGGTTCCTGCCCCCTGACCCAGCGGCGGGGCTGACCGCGAGGGCTTTGGGGCCGCTGGAGGGGGCGTGACTTGTTCGTGCTGGGGGTGTGACGGAGGGGGTATGTCGTCGTCGCCCCCCGAGTGGACATCCTCTACTCGCCCCTCATCAGGGTGCATCAAGTTGTAGCACTCCCGAGAGGGGTCGATGTAGGTCCACTGTGAGCTGGGGACGACGCTCGGTGCGTTCTCCCCCGAGTCGTTGGTGTGGGCGGCGTTGTCCACATTTGCCCAGAATTTGTCATCATCGTCGCTGTAGCTGCGACGAGGCGAGTTCCGGTCATAACGATTCCCCCCCTCCGAGCGTTGTCGAGGGGTGAGGTTGGCGGTGGTGTCTGTTTCCCCACCGCCGTGCGTCCTGGCACTTTCCCCAGGGGATGGCGGTGAGGATGCCACGTGGTCTCCCACGAGGCTGTCTTGGCGCTCGAGGCGCTGGACCGGAGTGTCCGACAGTTCGTGCAATAATGCATGAACTGCACACACGTGAGCGTCCATGGCGCTCTGAAGCCCAAAGAAGGACGACGGCGCCGTTCTCCTCTGCCGGTGAGGGCGGAGAGAAAAATCGGCTGACGTCGTGTTTCCGCCCTCGCCCGTCCCTCGGGTGGTAAGCGGATGCGTGACCGCTGGTGCCGGAGATTCCGGGATCGCGGTCGGCGCAGTGTTGGCTACGCCCGTTGGAGTTGCCTGGTGAGTCGCATCTCCCGCGGCGGGAGGCTGGTTGGCACCACTGCGCCTCCCCCTCCTGATTCGCCGAGGGCGGCGTGCAACGTTTCCCCCGTCCTCCGAGGCGGGCGGAAGCGTGGCGGGGGTCCTTTCTCCGGCCGTCTGCGGGGCCAGAGTCGGGACGACCGTGACACGGGACCCGGTCGGGCGCAGGTTCATCTCGAGCCCATGGCCAGTGGCCATGAACTCGAGAGTCCCGAACCGGAGTTCCGTGCCAGCGGGAAGCGTGGTGGAGCTGGTTGCCATCCGAAACCTATGTCAACGCGCAAAAGGCCCCTACCTGGCGCGCCAACTGTCGGTGCTAATTTTGGCGAGGCTAACACCGGCTAGTAAATATGTGTTTTGCGGTTGAGGCTACGGATGGTGTGCAAGGGGAACACAGGGATTATACTGGTTCAGGCCGAGCAAGCCCTACGTCCAGTGGAGAGGAGAGTCGTGTTGCCTTGCACCGGGGTGCTTGTAGTAGGGGTTACAAGCTAGTCGAGAGAGGGAAGTGCTCCCAGGTCTCTTGTGAGTGTCTAAATGTTTACAAGTCGTTTGCTGTGAGTGAGAACTTGGAACTTCTCCGTCCGTTTGTTTGTTCGTCTGTTTCTGTCGTCTCCTCCTTAAAGCTGGTCTCTGCCCTCCCTTTTATAGCCGCAAGGGAGAGGCAAAGGCGGCTACGACGCTACCTATTAAAATAGTGAAGAGTTGCTGTTCTCGGTTTGACTAGCTGCTGCCTTTTCTCCGTGTCTCCGGGGTATGGGTATGGCTATCTTGGTTCGCGAGTTCCAAGGTAGAAACAGTCGTCTGACCATGTCTTGTCGTCGGCTCTCTGGGTCTTCTGGATATGGCCGTCGTGGTCCGCTCGACTTTGGTGCGTTTACACCTGCCGGCTATCCTTCCGTACGATGTGACAAGAGGGAGAATCACCTTGGGGCGCTGTTTCCCGAGGCTCGGGATCGTGCTCGTCCTTTCGTGTGGACGGCGCAGTGGGCGTCTTTCCCGAAACGGGGCGGCGCACCGTGGACCATACCGTGGAGGACGATCGTAGTGGGACCATCAAATCTTGGGGCGTTGTTTCCCGAGGCTCGGGATCTTGAAGGCGTGCTCATCCTTTCGTGTGGACGGCGCAGTGGGCGCCTTTCCCGAAGCGGGGCGGCGCACCGTAGACCATACCGTGGAGGACGGTCGTAGTGGGCTCATCAAGTCTGCTGTCAGGAAAATCCCGACAGGTGGTATGGCCATCAAGGGCGTGCGAAGCACAGTCGCGTCGAGAGTCTCGCCTGACGGGACAGTGCTTGTAAAGTGGTCAGAGAGATTTCTTATGGTCCAAGATTGCTCTGCTGACATCACCCGTGCCTTGGATGCCGACTTTGGCGCCGTAGATGCCGCTCTCCCGAGTTCTCCCGAGGAGGCTTCGGGCGAGGCTCGGGCGAATCGGAAACTTGGGCGCCCAGGACGGCACCTCCCGAGCTCTCCCGAGGAGGGTCGGGCGAATCGGAGGCTTGGGGCGCCGAGGACGCCGCCTCCCGAGCTCTCCGGAGGAGGCTCGGGCGAATCGGAGAATTGGGGCGCCGAGGACGCCGCCTCCCGAGCTCTCCCGAGGAGGCTCGGGCGAATCGGAGAATTGGGCGCCGAGGACGCCGCCTCCCGAGCTCTCCCGAGGAGGCTCGGGCGAATCGGAGAATTGGGCGCCGAGGACGCCGCCTCCCGAGCTCTCCCGAGGAGGCTCGGGCGAATCGGAGAATGGGGCGCCGAGGACGCCGCTCTCCCGAGCTCTCCCGAGGAGGCTCGGGCGAATCGGAGAATTGGGCGCCGAGGACGCCGCCTCCCGAGCTCTCCCGAGGAGGCTCGGGCGAATCGGAGAATTGGGCGCCGAGGATGCCGCCTCCCGAGCTCTCCCGAGGAGGCTCGGGCGAATCGGAGAATGGGGCGCCGAGGACGCCGCTCTCCCGAGCTCTCCCGAGGAGGCTCGGGCGAATCGGAGAATTGGGCGCCGAGGACGCCGCCTCCCGAGCTCTCCCGAGGAGGCTCGGGCGAATCGGAGAATTGGGCGCCGAGGACGCCGCCTCCCGAGCTCTCCCGAGGAGGCTCGGGCGAATCGGAGAATGGGGCGCCGAGGACGCCGCTCTCCCGAGCTCTCCCGAGGAGGCTCGGGCGAATCGGAGAATTGGGCGCCGAGGACGCCGCCTCCCGAGCTCTCCCGAGGAGGCTCGGGCGAATCGGAGAATTGGGCGCCGAGGACGCCGCCTCCCGAGCTCTCCCGAGGAGGCTCGGGCGAATCGGAGAATTGGGCGCCGAGGACGCCGCTCTCCCGAGCTCTCCCGAGGAGGCTCGGGCGAATCGGAGATTTGGGGCGCCGAGGGTGCCGCTCGCCCGAGCTCTCCTGACGAGGCTCGGGCGAATCGGAGATTTGGGCGCCGAGCGATTTGGACGCCGAGGGTGAGGCTCGCCCGAGCTCTCCCGGGGAGGCTCGGGCGAATCGGAGATTTGGGCCTCTGTAGACGCGGCCTTCGTGGGCTTCGACTGGCCTTACTTGGGCCAGACCAAGTTGGGAATGAGCGTTTTTTTGCATGGAAGTTGGGTACCCCTAACTTTGGTAACCGACACTTATACAATTTGTTTCCTCGATCTCTTTTATTTGTTACCAAAATACATTCTTTTATAATTGCTCAGATCCGCCTGTCTGACGTTCTCGCTCAAAATCTTGATTGATTGAATATAGACTTTGTGAGATGATGTGTTTCCAACCTGAAATGAGATTCTTGTTTTTTTACGATTAACAAACTTTTATTTTATAGCGTGTTTTGCAGGCCCAACTATTTCTTGTGATAATACATATTAATATAATATTAAGTCATTTTATTAGTATGGACTCATTTTTTTTATATATGCTGTCACTTGTCATTAATCTTTAATAAAAATATATATAACCCTTAACACACAACTTTGACATTAAAAATGCACAAACCATTTTCAGTGACAAACTTGATCACAAACCATTTAGTTTTTTAATAAACTTATTCGGAGATATAAATAATGCACCCCAGCCGGCCCCAAGTGGTAGTACAAAAATTCAGCATGCACTTCCACTGACGTGAAACTCCCAGCGTCTGAGCCTCATCCATCGTCCAGCTCTAGCCACAGCTGTCCGCCACTCTCGTCTAGCCAGACGACTACTCCAATCCCGACCCCACCCCTCCCCACCTCGTTCGTTCGTCCTCCTCTCCACTCTTTCATCCCTCCAATAATTCTCTCTGCCCCTGCCTGTTCCAGCTCCGAGCACAACCGAATCAGGGGCGAGTGGGGAGCAGGGGGTGAATGAATCCCATGTCTATGCCCCTCGCTTGAGGGGATCCTCGCCGATCTGCAGGCGGTCTCCTCTTATTTCTCCCGTGATGCATCAGGGCCTCCTCGGTGGCGCCCTTCTCCAGCCTTGAAGTCAGATCCTACCGGTGGTGCCCTCCTCCATGTGACCGGCACGGTGGCGGCGCCGCGGATCTGGCTGGCGGCGGCGTGGGCAACCTAGGCAGCCTGGAAGGGCGACCTCGTTTGTCTTCTATTATGATCTCCTGGATTCGAATTTCTCTCTGATTTGCTCGATTTGCAAGACCGAGCTCCGTCGTTCTTTATAGGAGCTGAGTTTTCGTTGGATTCGATCCGGTTGTATTTGGATTTGGTTTGGTCGGTTTCTATCGTAGCTTTGCGGGAGTCCAAAAGAGCTCTACTCTCCGGTGCAGGCGGTGGGCGCAAGGCCCTCTCCACCGCTTCACTTGCGTCACGCAGCGCCACACCACACCGGTTTGCTCTCTGCTCGTTTGCGGAGCACCGCTCTTCCGCTCGCTTGCATCGTGCCAGTCGCTAGGCCATTTCGGCGGCAGCTGCGCTGAACTGTGGCTGGCTATGGGATAATTTTAATTTTTGCGTGTGTATTTTTTTTCTTAGCTTGGTTGTTTTGTTTTTTGCTTTTGTTTGAGGTGCTACTGCTTTGTGCTCGCGCTCATGGTCACCGTCGTCTCTGGATGTGTAGTAGATCTGGATTAAGATGTTCTATTTTTGTGTTGGTTTTCCGGTAGCTGGTGAGGAACTCTGTGCGTGCGGTCAGGGGGCTGGGGGAGAGGGGGTGGCTACGGTGTGGCGCCAACACTTAACAGCCTGGAGGACCAGAAAGAGTGGGAGGACGGGAGGAAGAACCTTCAAGATCCCTGACGAGGTCGACATCGCTCATCTTAGTTAGAATTTAGAAACCCGTCCAACTGCTTCTGCGTCCATGCTGAGTTGTGCGTGCAGTCCGGAGTTTATAATTCGTTTCAGATTCAGTGTTCATTGCTGCTGTTAGTTGATACTGCTCCCTTTGTTGTTTCGGTTTTTTTTTTTTGTGCCACGAGTTCAGATTTTAGAAGCTACCCACAGCTGTGAGCGAAACATATTTATCTATCTCTATAACTAATAAGACTAAATAGGAGATAATTTTTGTGTGATATTTGTTTTTGTTTTCCGTCTATCTCCTCCTGCGACCCTCGTTCCTACGCTCGTAATCCCTCCTCGCGATGACCTCCTCCTCCTCCTCACGGCAGTGCCGCCACCCTCCTGCGACCCTTGCTCCTCTCCGCGACGCCCGTCTTCCCCTCCTCGTATGACCTCCTCCTCTTCCTCCTCGCGCTCTCGCGCCGTTTCGTATAGCGAGATTTCATGCCTTTAAAACTTAGCTAATTGAAATATAGCAAAGGCCAAACAAGATACGGAGTAAGGGAAGAAGTTCCAATGTACAAACATGATGGCACCTAAGAGCATCTCCAACAGTTGTGCATTTGAGGTTTGCATTCTTATGTTTTGCTAAAATTCACAAAATCACCTCTCCAACAGTTTTGCATATTGGTTTTGCATTTTAGTAAACTTGGCAATTTCAGGGGGAGGTTTAGCATATATGGGAGTCCGCGGCGACTTGGCATTCGCGACCTCCCGGGGTATGACTGGTGGACCCCGGGGTATGTTGTGGTCCATTTTTGGGATTTGCCAAGTTAAAAATGCACAACTGTTGGAGAAGGATTTTTTTCTCCTTTACTAGATCATTTGGGGAGTTGGCAAACAACAACAATTGCCAAACCAAAAATGCACAACTGTTGGAGGTGCTCTAAGGATGGATTCGGATCGGATACGCATGGATTCGAATTCGAATGTCACTATTTACCATATTATAAATCGAATTCGGATGCGAATGCAAATTACTTCGGATAGGAATCGAATGTGAATAGTTTGAATTCGCATTCGGATACATACTTAACTTGAAACATAGCGATATATAAATTATTAATATTCTTACTAATAATTTTATAGTAAATTAAAATTAGGATACAAGTAGTGAATAAATTATTAGTAGCGTACGCAATAGATACTTTATTGAAAATAATATATTTATTAATAATTATTTTAACAATTAAATATATCACAATTAATATTTCTAATAAATATTTAAAGTATTTAATAATAAAATAGGTACATGTATAAATATGATTTATTATTAAATACATAAAAATAATATATTTAAAATTAATATAATTAGATATATTAAAAGAAATTAAATTTTATCATTATATATCAAGAGTGATAATAGATTAAAATAACTAAGTATTTATTATATCAATATTTTTTAACTGTTTAAATGGTATATATCATTACTTTATTAGTATAATTAAAATTAGCATATTTATTATTAGTAATTAGTAGTTTTAAATAGTTTGATCCAGTACTTTATTCTTCTCGGATACGGATAATGTCGGATATCCACGATAGTGTCGGATATTTTGAATACGAATATGAAATCAGAAAGAGAAGAATCGAATTCGAATACATCCATTCGACATCTATATTTAAATCGAATACGAATATCCATATTAGCACTTTTTTCGAATATGAATACGGATAATTCGGATTTCCGAATCCATCCTTAATCACACCATGAACCAGATGGCTGCACTCAAAACATGCACACGAAACTTAAGCAGTCTCGAAGAAAAGAAAGCACTTATGTAATGGGCTAAATGAATAGTCCAATTCTTTTGGACCCAGCCCAGAGGCCTTTCTGGCCTGAAAATTATTAGAACCCAGCCCGGTCGCCTTTCTGGCCCGGAAACAAGAACGAAGCGATGGTTCACACCGAAAAGAACTTATCCCACGCAGAGCGGTGGTTCAGTATTACACATGTAGCAATACTGAACGCTGATTGGATAAGTAACTTGACGCAGAGAATAAGAACTCCATGATACAAGCTAAAGGTCGCTAGGGGTGCAACGCCAGTCTCCAGGGCAAGCCACACCACACCGAAGACAGCAACAGCATTGCCCATTATCCGGCTGGTTCGTTTGATCATCCTAGGCTTATTATTTTTATTCACGGAACAGTATTTTTTTTTCTCTCACAACGAATCATCACCCGTCAAAATAAGCGCTTATTTTCATCACTACAACCGTCGAGCTAGTTCCACGGTTTTCACCGAAAGTCCCAAGGGACGAGATCTCAAAGCGACGTGCTGGAGAAGAGAAACCATACACGATGGTACCTCCATCGCAGCCAAAACTCGAAGAACAAGCAGAGTTTTCGCTTGAAGACCTTGACACCGTGGGCCATGGCTGAGGTCCGTAGCAACCGACGCCGCCACAGGCCCACAACGCCTAGCCCGGAGCAAGCAGTAGAAAAGATGCACCTTTCCACGGTGGCGCAATTCAGTTGTTAAATAATCTGCTACTTACCAGCCGTAAGGTTGTTAACTATTAGTTCTATTAGCATGTTTGTAGTTGCTAATAGTTTATATGTACCCTTCAACTCACTTTTCAACCAGCTATTAGCAGGTGGATCTAAACACTCTCCTGCTAAAAATTAGCAGCTATTAGCTAGCTCATTTTTAGTGCTAATGAATCCTAACATGCTCTAATTCCTATGATTATCACAAGCCACTTCCGTTGTCAATCATCACGATGGGTCGCTCGGTGTCCCCACCCACATCTGGAATTGTAACGGGCGATACACATCAAGAGTAAGACGTCAAGGCAAAGAGAAGGCACATTGTCGAGTTTTACGTTTTATTTCTGTGTATGTCAAGTCGGGCCCATTGGCCAGAGTCTTGTATAGGCATATATATAAGTGCCTGAGTCTGTAATGGGGAACGCATTTTTCTTTTACATCAATAGAACACGAGTCAGTGGAGGTTGTCCGCGTTGGCATTCGCTTCCCCAAATCCATATCTCTTTCATGCTCACGTCAACGGCTTCACGCCAACGGCAACGAGCGTTACAAGTGGTATTGGAGGCGGTCTTTCCTTGGCTTATAGTCCGTCAGATCTGCTCTTACCTTGAGCCTTGGATTATAATCCCTGACGGCAGGTTGAGCATGCGACTTTGTTCCGGCGAGTCATGGTTCCCATAGCTCCATGCCGAGGTTGATCTGGTTCCGTTTGAGTTCAGGAGGAGCACATCGATCCGGTGTTGGCGGCAGCAGAGGAGATCAGACTCAATCCATCCTTCACACCATAGGTGGCGGCGGGGGGCGCGGGTGTGAACCAGCTGTGAGCATCCCTTGTCTGCTCACCCCTCTTTTATCTAGCACGCTTGAATCAGTTGCGAGGGTTGGGGATCTGGTTCAATTGTGGTGCGGTGGCGTTTGGATAGGAAGTGCCCGACGATTTGGAATGCAGGGCGCTGGTTCCGTGTAAAATCCCTCGATCGCGCCTCACTTCCAGGCGGCGGAGTTCAACTTGGGTGAAACACCTAATATGGGCGGATTTGATCCAAGCCTGTGTTTCCCCCATTTGTAATCATGACGTCTACTTCGGCTGACATCACGGATCACCTTAAACCATCCAACCAGACACAGATCTTGTTGGATCACATGTCGAAGAATGATGAGGATGAGCAAGCTCGATGGGATCAATTGGTGGACAATTTTGATCTGCTCTTTAAGCGGGTCAATGACATTGGTATGATTCAGCAAGAATTGAAGACCAAGCTGGAGGCTAACAACACTAAAGTGGACATGTGTGCTCATGAACAGCAGTTCATCGCACAACAGGTCAGGCCAATGGGCAGGCGATCACTCAACTGACTCTACGATAGTTCGACGATCATGCCAAGTCGGACGGTGCGGGTTCAGAATCGTTCCTGCCTCAGTTCTAGAATGTTTTCGCTAAGAAAAAGGGGAATTCTAAGCCAGGTCCATCATATCAGCGCCATACCAAAGTAGCTAATCAGAATAATGAGTCCTTGCCTCATCATGCTTTGCCAAAGATGCAGTTTCCAATGTTTGATGGTAGTCATTCTAAGATCTGGTCTGATAAGTGCAATGATTATTTTTCCATCTACTCTATTCCTGAGAAGTTATTTGTCACATCCGGTTTTAAGGATAAAACCAGATACACATCGTATGTGAGCCCAGGAAGTCAAATCTCACATATAGCTACAAATAAAAGGTAATATAAAAGACAATGCTAAAATACATAACGCATTGATATAAAGAATTTAACCTTAAGCAGCAAACAGCGGAAAGATACTCCGATCTTCACGTGTAGACGCCCAACATCACAGGGACATAGCTGACCGGTTGATCACAAGCCTAACACTTCCAAACTCTAGCAAACTGATAACGACCTGAGGTGTGGAGAGATAGCAAAGGTGAGTCCATGTCAAACTCCGCAAGTATAGCAACAAGGTAGTATAGATCTCGTAAACTCATGATCAATATAACATAAATAATGTAGAGTATAAAACGGTAAAAATAAACATATTAGCAATCAAAAGTCACCATCTTAAACGTAAGGATTCCAAGGCCGTTCGTGTCCATAAACAAGACTAGTATACTAGTTTAATAAACTCTGCGTAGAGGTGTACACTTTCACTGTGAGCCATGATTTACCCTTTTGCCCGAGGTGATCAGCCTCTGAGGCCACTACCAAGGAAGGCCGACAGGGTTCACTATGAAGCCGTTCAAAGGTTTGTCTAACAAGTTAGGGCCGCTAGATTTCAATAGTCAGTCTGTGTGATACAACCAGTCGTAAGGATCCACGGTCTGCTTTTTCCCATTTGCGCCATAAGGGTAACCTCTAACAAGTTAGAAAAGGTCCTCGTACTGAGGTAAAACCAGAGCCATGTAGCCCTCACAGTTATACCGTCAATCTCGGAGGTTCTCTTACAGATATATCCTCAAGATGCTAAAAATGACCATTTTATCGTTTGTTGCTAAAACATTAATCAAGTCACAAGATCATGATCACAGGAAGAAAACCCAAGCTATACTTGCCTCAAATTTGGAGTCTTCTTGTCCAAACCTTTGTAGAACCGCTTCTTCATCAACACATAATTCTCACCGACTGGGCATGACCATAAAGCACAACACAGGCATCTAAATACAAACATGCATGACATACAAATAGAGCTAAATTAGAACAATACACCAATCAATAAAAATAGAAGTCGAAAATGTTATAAAACTAATCTACGCATCACTGCGACACATATACATGAAGATCACGCTAAACGGAGCTACGGTTAAAACAAACGCCTACTGGAGTTTTATTTTATATTATAAAATAAAATAAAGAGCCGGTATGCTTGATTTATTTTAGTTAATAAAACATGGAAGAGTTTTTAGTTTAGATTAAACAAATCATATTTAACTTGAAAACCAAGTTGTAAGTTAATCATATTTTATTTATAGTGCTGACGTCTAATTCGATCAAGTTGAACTTCCAAACGAAAAATATATGTGAGAGCATCGAAATGTATTTTATGACTCGTGTTGAAAATAAACAAAATATAATTTAGAAACACATTAATGTTGACAGTTAATCATGTTAACATTTATGTATAAACGGCGAAGTATAAACCCATATTGCTTTAGGAATAAAACAGAGACATAAACATGAATCAATTTAAAATAATTTATAAAATTTAGACTCTGAAACTTATACATGTAAAACATCGTGGCTAAAACGTAGATTACGCTACTATTAATCTTACGCATTTTGATCAGACTGAAACAAAGCTATGACAACAGGAAGCGACAACGGATTGATGGTTCAGAGGTCTACCGGAAAGGATGCATTTGTAGGTAAAGTATAGTTTTAACGGCTTGTGTAAAATGTCGCAATTCAGAAAGACTTGGGACGAACAGAGAAAGACGATTACTATGCAAGCACGAGGTAAGCATGATAATCAGCCATATCTATCTATAAAGATACTTTATTTTTGGTGGAACACTGTAGATGAATAGTAACGGGTCCTAGACAGGCACAGCTCACGGTTCACCTACAGTAACACCGGTTACTGTTCATCCAGCCCATTACCTCGTCTCTGTTCATCCACCCGGTAACCCGTTACTGTTTATCAACCCGTTAACTCGTTACTGTTCATATATATATTTTTTTTCGTTTCGCGTGGGATTTCACTCTAGTATTTATATATGACGCGGTATTAAAGACGGATGGCTGCGTTAACAGAGGACGTTCTGCTCCCACTTGCATACGATTATAGTTGATTTGATTGCGGACCTGAGATACATGGCTCATCTTGGCTTAATCTAGAAGCAGCAGCAAGCATCGTTGACATAATAAGATTCCTAAACCGCAAATAAATTCCTGCCCCGAGAGCGCCTCTGCAACAGTTTAGACACTGTTCCCATGGGCCCCGCTCCATCACGCATCTGCACGCTCCACTGCCGAAGGCGACCGGTCAAAAGCAATTTCTACTCATCCTCATCTCTCCCACACAAAAAAAATCACCCCACCTTTACTATCTAGCGACGCGCCTCGCTTCCTCCGCTCGCTCCATCGCCGCCGCAGCCCCGCTTCCTTGCCTCTTTCTCTCCGCTTCCCCTCACGTGCCTCGCTGCCTCCGCTCGCTCCATCGCCGCCGCAGCCCCGCTTCGTTGCCTGTTCCTCTCCTCCGCTTCCCCTCCACTGTGGCTGTGCTGCCCAGTTTCCACACGACGGTGCCTGGGCGGCTGGGCATCTACCGGCGGTGGCGCGTGACCGTGAATAAATTGGGGAGCCCTAACGACAAAGCCGCCGAGGGGTGCGGCGCCGGCTCATCCCGATCCACACCGCCCTAGGCGAAGTCGCCACCACCACCCGCAGCCCCGCAACCCACTTCCAGCGAGGCCGCATTGACGACGAGACTGCCGAGGCATGCCGCGGAGGTCCCCACGCCGGTCCCTGCGGCGGTCGGACCTTCGGCGGCGGCCGCTGCCTCGGTGCGTGCGGCAGTAGCGGCGGCGAGGTCAGGGAAGCCGGTGTTGAGGACGACCGCCTCTCCCCGCAGCGTCCTTCCGATCGGCGCGTTCTGCTCTGTCCTGGCCCTCCGTCTCAGGTAATCTTCCCTCCACTGTCGTCTTGCGATGAAAGAAAAAAAGTCCCTTTCGCTGGATCTGCCGCCCCCGCATGGCTCCTTCCTTCCAGTTCCAGGCGCTTCTTTGATGCATACCTACACAGACGATGTGGCGGTGAGAAGAGCACGGGGACTGATGGTGGCGCCTCCGAGGCACGCCAGCGCACGCATGCCGTGTTGCTGGCACCGTCGAGTGGCCACTCGAGCGCCACCCTTAGCCGGAGACGCACGCGCACCCACAAGACAACACCAGTAGTGGCACGACTGCGTGATTGTGGCCGGCAGCCACCTCGCGCGTGGTCAGTACGACCAACGTCGTGTTCGTCGTCTTAAGGGAATTAAGTAAATGGCCTTATTTCTTTCCGTTAGGGATGCAGTAAGATTTGAGGATTTTGATTTCTAGGTTTCGGATTTGGAGAAGAACAGGAGGTCGGCGTAGCCACAGGAGCGGGTCCTGGTGGTGGCCGCCTCCTGCCATGACGCAGCGCGGGCGAGCCCCGCCAGTGGTGACGGGCGCGGCTAACCCTGGCGTGGCCTTCTCCGGGAGGTCCTCATGCCTCAGGCTTCCAGGTTTCCTCGCTTCTCTTCCTCTTCCTCTCCCCTTGCCTCCTGCTGCCGAAATGGTTGAATTTGCTCCTCAATGCAATGGCCCCAAATAATTTTTGGTATATTATTGTTGCCTGCATATACCTAATGGTTATACTGAAAGCTCTATGTTTGGTTTTGGCTAATTGATGACATCTAGTATCTAACCATTGTGTTTAACCTTTGTGATTACAAGTATGGTTAGAAGATCAAGTGTGGAGGTATGACGGCATCCAAGTCTTCGGAGTAGGCCCCTCAACATGAAGATCGAATGCTTCAACACTTGGTACATTGGATGGAGCTCAAGGAAAAGGTGAAGTCAATAGGGCTCTTTCCATTTTAGTGATCAAGACACTATAGAGAGTGTGATCACATTTAGGTTAGATGACCATACTATTAAGAGGGATGAAATTTCGTTAACAACTTCGGTCATCAAGTGCCTCTAGTTGACATAGTTGAGCATATTCATTTAGATCTAAAGCACTAACCTAAAACCTTGCAAATGAACTTAAAAAATAAGGTAACACTCGTGCCCAAGTGCTTATACACTTGGTGGTTAGCACCTAGAAGCAAGGTTATTGAAGAGAGGGCAAAAACAGCTCTTAGAGGTGCACCGGACTCGTCCGGTGCAGCCAGAGCCTCTCTGAGTAAGCACCGGACACTGGAACAGTAACTCCAGCGCATCCGGTGATGTTTTTCGTGTGTCCGGTGAGACTTCGTGCTTTCTGTCTAAGTGAAACCACCGGACGCTGCCAGCGTCCGGTGACCTAACAGCGAACGCGTCCGGTGTGACTTTGAGATCTCTGGATGCTCTCTGTTCGCGCACCAGACACGGGCGTCGGAGCGTCCGATGCGACGTCTGCCCATCCGGTGAGTTGGTGCACTGCGGGAAGTTTTGAAATGGCTAGTACACGTGTCAGCGGGCGGTACACCAGGCAACCACCGGACGCGTTCGGTGCTCACTTAACCAGCGTCCGGTGTGCACGCAGAAACTGTAAAACGGCTAGTTTTTCTCCCTCACCTATAAATAGCTGATCAATTTAGGACTCTCTTTTGCGTATTTCACTTATTGCTAAGCATCTCTTGAACCTCCGAAACCTCTCCCACTCACTCTAGAGCTTGATTCTCATCCGTAGTGAGCTAGGGAGTGATCTAAGTGCATTGTGTTCATCTAGATCATCTTTGGGCACTTGTTGATCGTAGTTGGTATGGATTTTCATCTATTCTCTTGGTGATTGCCATCACCTAGACGGTCTTGGAGCAGCGGAGGAGTTGGCGGAGTTGGAGATTGTCTCCGGCCACTCTCGGAGGTCTTTGTGAGGGGTTTGCACCTTCCCCGGCGGAGAGCCGCAAGGTAGCCTAATACATTGCCCGTGTCATTGAGTTACCTTGCTCGTGGTAGGTTCTAGTGGTGCTCATTTGTTGAGGTTGACATTGGTTGTCGATTAGCCACCGAACCACCGAGTAGTGGTCGACACAACGGGGACGTAGCGTGCCGGCAAGCACGTGAACCCCGGGATAAATTGGTGTTCTTTTTGAGTTGATCTTGGACCATCACCTTTGTGTGTATTGGTATTCCTCCCGGTGATTGGTGAATGTAACACCCCTGGTGTTACTAAAGTAAAAATCGGACATGTCATCATATGCACTGCACCGCATTCATAATTAAGTTCAATTTATTATGCATAGAAATTAAAACAAATTTAATTTTATAGGTTGTTTGTGCTTAAGTAATTTAGAGTGATTTAATTTTATCTTCTGATGGCTTGTTAATTGGGTGTATTAATTAATCACTGCTTAAAAATACAATTTGGAATTAATTTAAAACCCTAAATTGGGCTAAAACCCTAGTTTCAAAACTACGTAGAATTAGGCCTTGGTTCCAAAATCAAAGTTGTATATCTTATTTAGTGGAGCAACTTTGGTATATAAAGTTTTTCAAGTTGCTATTTGGAAATTTAAATTAAACTTAAATTTCTATCCTCAAATTTGAATTTAAAACTCTAATTCAAAAACTACTTGGAATCTGAAGTTGACCCTTTAATGAAAGTTGTAAATCTCATCAAATATAACTACTTTGGTATTTACAGATTTTAAACTTGTTCAATAAATTTTTGAGATTTAATTTGAATTTGAAAAGGGCCATTTACCCCCTTTTCAATAATTTCAAAAATATTCAAAATTTGAAAATTTTTTCTGTATCAAAGTTGTGTAGAATGAAATTCTACACATTTAATATATTGGACATTTTTCAAGTTGCTACATGAATTTTTGAGTAATTTTAAAATTGGAGTTGGGGGGATAATTAGAAGCTACAGTAGCAGGGGATGGCAGAGCAGGGCACGCGCCCCTCATCGTCATCCCACGCCGCTCTTCACCGTCGTAGGGCGCGCGGACACGCGGGCGGTATCGTGGCAAGCTCCGCAGCAACGTGGCGAGCCCTGCTGTTCCTCTCCCCTCTTAAAAACGCAAGGGCGATGACCTCAGTTCGCTTTTTCCCCATTTCATCGCCGGTGCCGTACACCTCTGTCGCCGGCCAAATTCACGAGCTCGGCTCCATCTCAATCCAGTTCACCCTCCACATGGCTTTACCACGCCATAGCGTATCTCCCTGACCTGCTGAACCCAGTAGCTAGCCATCGGGAGTGCCGAAACACCGTCCATTTCTTCATTGGAGCCGGCAGAGCGCCGCCGCGGGCGAGTTCGCGGGGCCGTCCTTCTCCGGTGAGCTTGGTGCTTACTTGTCATATGTTCTGAGTCCGCCTCGTCACCGTGGAGCTTGTCCTTTAGATGGTTTCTTGGGTGGTGTTCAGGTTTCCCCGGAACGGACTCGCTGTCGCCGGAGCATGCCACTGTGGCCGCCGTCGACATCGCCAGGGAGCTCCGGGTCGCTTCCGTTCCAAATAGCGCGAGCAGCACACCTCGATGAGCATCCTGGATATTCCCCGAACCCTAGCCCTAGTCCTACCGCGCTGTGTGGCCGGCGTTTCTGCTCGCCGTCGTGGGCAGTGGGTCGGCGCCGCCATGGCTGCCCCTGTGCTCGTTACTGTGGTTAAGGTACCAAAATAGATCCCTTGGGAGGTGAGCTTGGTTGTAAGGAACCTATTTGATGCCCTTCACCTCGCCGGGGAGGCACCGCCGGCGGACCGCCGCGGTCGGCGCCGCGCGCGCGTCTGTCCCAGTCCTGCTCGAGTCGAGCAGAGGGGAGGAAGAAGATAGAGCCGAGTTGGGCCGGTGCTGGGCCGCCTGGGCTGCTGGGTTGGATCGGGGCGCTGGAGTACAGATAGGAGGGGGGTTCTGGGCTAGCCCGATAGCGCGGTCGGGTGTAATAAAAGGTTTTTCATTTTTCTAGAACAATAATGGCAGCGAAATTTGTTATTTTATACGACCATAAATACTGTCCCTAAAATTGTGAAATTAATTGAGTAACTTTCCTGTGTAATGAAGTTTATTAATATAATATAAAATATGAATTTTTACCATTTTCTGTACCTTATAAAAATGTGTGCTTTAATTGGGAAATGGTATCTCCATGATTTTTGTAGCCCAAAATAATTATCCAAAAATTATGAAACTTATTGTGCCACTGTTGTGAGTCATGGGCTGCCTCCACAAAAAAATCTGTAGCTCATTTGGATAAAGTTTAATTGTTTTGTAATTTATCCCTAATTAACCTAATAATTAAAATAATGTTTAAGTGTTAATGATTTAGGGTTTATTTTGGATCTTTGAATTAGAGAGCTGAGATTACCATGAGCTGAGTCACGACCCGTTGCCGCCCTCTCGGCCACCTCCGGCCGCTTGCGGCCCTGGCCAAGCTTGGCCTGGCCGGCCGTTGGCCATGGCTGCGCCTCTCTGGCTTGGCCAGAGCAGGCTGGAGCCAGGTTGGACCGAGCCGTTTGTGATAGGAGCACTAAGGGAGACGTACTGGTTCATGTTGGTTGTTCGGGCCGGTCCCGTAGTAGAGGCTCGCGTTGTTAAACATATTTATTCATTTTCTTAATATATGAAATGTGCTGTGAAGTGTGGTTTTTGGATTGAGTGAAGACCGGGGATCATAAAACCTTACATGATCCTTGGCAACTTATTTGGAAGAAGTACTGGTTATTATTAAGTGGTGGTTAATATTGGTTAATAATGATTATTATAACTAATACAGGGCATTAGGATGTCATGGCTTGCTTATGCAAGTACTTGATAATGTTAAAGAGAGATAACTAGGCTTTCAACAACTATTAAAATAGATTAATGAAATGATTAGATGAGATAAGTTGGTAACCTCCATAATCTTAATAGAAACTTAATGAACCTTTTTGCTTGATTGGTAATCACCTTAGGGTGTACCTAAACTAGGTAACCCTTAATTACAGGCTATCCTGACCTGTAATGTCATGAGGTTGTTTCTTTAGATGCAACTTCATGGGTAAAAACATCCAAGTAGAACGACTTCTCTTTTGGACCTTTCCGTACCCTAAGTCGTGCGTAGAATTCCTAATAGGTACTCATAAACCGCTAACCCAAGTTGTTGGACAACAAGCTAGTCTTGTTGGCTTGCATCTTTATCGCAAAGGAAAATAGTATTCAACTCTCTTTGATCATTTAATGTAATGTATTTGTATGTTTCCATTATGCATCATGCCATGCATTTCATCATGCATTAATATTTCGTGTAGTGGACGCGGGATATTCTATTCGTATCTGAAGCAAGTCCCGAGTTGGTCTTCACTCTCTGGACGTGGAGTTTCCTCGGCGGTAGACTTCAGGGTTGTATCTGCTCCAAGCAACAGGCAAGCCCCGGTGCATTAGCCCCTCCTTGTGTTTTATAAATCTTTATCACCTTGAGTTAAATTGCTGCATTAGGTTGATAGG
Source organism: Eremochloa ophiuroides (assembly GCA_038502445.1). Taxonomy (NCBI): domain Eukaryota; kingdom Viridiplantae; phylum Streptophyta; class Magnoliopsida; order Poales; family Poaceae; genus Eremochloa; species Eremochloa ophiuroides. The sequence continues at coordinate 8,131,770 of JAHLJS010000009.1, read as the reverse complement.
AGTTGATTGTCACCTACTTGCTGCATTTACCTGCCTTGTTATATTATTCCTTGAAACCTGATTTAAAGGCAAATGTTTATAAAATGCTTAGCCTTGCTTAATAGTTAAGCTTTTATGAAAAAGATATTTTGTATGATTTGGGTATACTACTTTGAACTATTATAATTGTTTGACAGGGCAATAGACTTGCATTGAGAAAGGAGTCTCAATGTAGTGTCTCTGACTGTCCATTAAGAAAACAAAATGGAATCCATTAGGGATCATTCGTTGTAGGCCTGATGGATCAAGACTTTGCAACTAGCCACATACTACGGAAAGCCTCTGACTCCGACGCTCCTTTACGTGAACCGACAACCACGCACTGGGAGTGGAGAGATGGCGAGAGTAGCGTGAACCCTCGTGGCCGTCGTGCCTAGAGACGAGAGGAGTACTGTGCTCTCGGATGGCGCAGGACCGGTTCAAGTTTTGGAAAAGCCGTGGTAGGCGGGGTTGGCATATGCAAGCTTAAGTGCTACATATGCAGTGTGGATAGGGATCCCCAGCTGGGTACTTAATCGATTCGAATCGTCGTTGCTCCTCGGATAATGGAGACTTGATCCACTGACTTACAGCGAAGAATGGTTCGGAACTAGGTGAAAGATGTGGGAAATGGGTGAATATTGAGATTATCTTAATGAATCAATCTAGATTCAGGATTGAGTTTTAAGCTGACTTAGAGTGCTTTTCTGCAAAACTCTTTGATTCTTGCTAAAGCCTCACCTTGATTCCCCTCAGCCTGCGTTCCTGAGTCTTCTCCCCAATTTTTGGTCGGGTAAGTCTTGCAGAGTACCCCATGTACTCAGGGTTTGTTAACCCTCTGTTGCAGGTTAAAGTCAGGAGTAGTACAGGTTTGGCTATCATCAAGCTAGTGGCACCCGAAGAGCTGCCATTTGTAGTAGATGACATGTGCTTATCAGCACTACCTTGGGCAAGATGTCATCTATAATACCTAGGTATTGTAAGAGCTACCTTATCTTGTCTCTATCGACAAGAATTTTTGTAAAGACTATCACTGGAATTTTTAAACTATAATTGTTCTCTTCCGCTTTTTACTCTGATGTATTTTGAACTCGATGAGTTAATGTAATAAGATGGTTGGTTTCTGTACCGTGGAATGATCCTCGATGGGACATTGCGGTGTTCGTGAGAGCACCCGGTAGGGCTTCCGGTGTTATCAGGCTCCCGTGCATAGCAGTCGGAGGTCGTTGGACTACGGCAGGTGCACGTGGACCATGGTAATTCGGGAGGTTCTGTCACAGTGAAGTACTCTACTCGGCGGTATATTCACTCTACACATTCTCTCCCTTATTTTCATGTATTTACTTGTGTAGTAGTAGTAGTGCTTAGTTTGCTTTTCCACCTAGGAGTAGTGTAACTCAACCTAAGCTAGCTTGTGTGTGCTTCTAGAGACTTAGCTAGAACGGTTAGGGAGGCTTGCATTTTGAGTAGACTAGCGCAAAATTCACTTTGCCGTTGTTATTACTAATCCTTTGGTCAAGTGTTGTTTGTAGATATTTAAGTAGGATATTCACCCCCTCTAGCCTCTTTGGACCCATCAATTGGTATCGAAGCCGTGGTCACCATTGTTGTAAGGCTTAACATCCTTCGGTGTCAAGTATGGCTCACAACAACTTGATCAATCATATGGGCAAGCCATCTTGGTTTGATGGCACAAGTTATGGGTATTGGAAGAAGCAAATGAAAGCACATTTGAAATCAATGAATAGGAAGATGTAGAAGATTGTTGAGAAAGACTTTGTTGTGATTGACATGAATGATCCCACTCCAAGAGAAGAAGAGAAACTACAATTCAATGACATTGCTCTCAATGCAATCTATACTGCTCTTGATGAGAAGGTCTTTGAACAAATCAAGGACTTAGAGTATGCTCATGAGGTTTGGAAGAGATTGGAGGACACATATGAGGGCACCACCGTTGTCAAGAGTGCCAAGTTATACATTCTTAAGGATAGATATGTAAGCTTCAAGATAAAGGATGATGAGAGCATACCGGAGATGTTTCGCCGATTGAGTGTCATCATTAGTGATCTCAAGGCTCTTGGTGAAACAATTAGTGACAAGGATTTCTCCCACCACTTCTTGAGATCCCTTCCCCCTCGGTTTGAGACCTTGGTTACTATCATAGTGAGGGAGGATCTCTCAAAGGTGACTCCAACACAAGTGCTTGGTGATTCATGACACATGAGACATACCAAGAAGAGAAGGATGAAGGAGTCAAGGAAGAGAAGGCGGATGAGAAGAAAGACAAGAATGAGAAGAAGAGCATTGCATTCAAGTAAACTTCATCAAGACACAAGGGCAAAGCAAAGAAGCAAGTGTCTAGTGATGATGAAGATAGCTCAAGTGATAATGATGAGGAGGAGATGACACTTCTTGTGAGAAGATTTGGAAGATTCATGAGAAAGAAGGGCTATGGTGCAAGAAAGAGAAGGTACTTTACCAATGGCAAGGGTCCAACTATGAGATGCTATGAGTGCAAGAGCAAGGACCACTTAATAGCCGATTGTCCTCATAAGAATGATAGTAATGATGAGGATGACAAGAAGAAGAAGAAGAAGAAGAACAAGAAGGACAAGAAAGACAAGAAGATGCAATTCAAGAATAAGATGGGACATTCTTATTGTGTCACATGGGATAGTGATGCTTCTTCTTCCGATGATGATGATGATAGTGATGATGATCATAAGATCACCAAGAAGAAGGCCATTGCTAGTCTTGCTATTTCTAGCAAGCCATCTCTATTTGACTCTTCACCGACTTGTCTCATGGCTAAGCCATCTAAGGTATAATCCGAATCCGATGAGAGCGGTACTGAGAGTGAGGAGAAGGACTTTTCTAAGGAGGAACTCCTTAACATGTTGCGTGACACATACTCTTATCTTAAGAAGAAAGTGAAAGAGTGCAAAGAATTGAACAAGAAAAATAAAATTCTTGAGCAATCCTTTGATGAGCTAAGTTCTTCTCATGAGTGTCTAAAGAAAGACCTTGAGAACCTTAAAGAAGCTCACTCCAAGCTTGAGAAGGCTCACTCTTCGCTTTCGGAGTTGGCTAAGTGTTGACGGTAGTTATAACATGTTTTCTACCATCATAACCGTCAACAAAACACTCAACACATTGGGGGAGGCATTGGGTGCTTGATAGTGGGTGCACTCAACACATGACCGGAGAATCAAATATGTTCAATTCAATCAAGCTAAATAAAGATGGGAATCTTGATAGTATCACATTTGGTGATAACAAGAAGGGCAAGGTTATTGGTCTTGGAAAGATTGCAATTTCAAATGATATGTCTATCTCTAATGTCTTGCTAGTTGAGAGCTTGAACTTCAACTTGTTGTCCGTGGCTCAATTGTGTGACTTGGGATTCAAATGCATCTTGGGTGTTGATGATGTGGAGATTGTTAGTGTTGATGGAAGCAACTTGATATTCAAGGGATTTCGGTATGGCAATCTTTATTTAGTGGACTTCAATGCTAGTGAAACATGCTTGTTCACCAAATCAAGTATGGGTTGGTTATGGCATAGGAGGCTTGGTCATGTTGGAATGAAGCAATTCAATAGATTGGTCAAGCATGACATGGTGAGAGGATTGAAAAATGTGCAATTTGAGAAACATAAGTTGTGTAGTGCTTGTCAAATGGGAAAGTAAGTTGGAAACACACATCTTAACAAGACTATGATGAGTACATCTAGAGCATTTGAGTTATTGCACATGGATCTATTTGGCCCAACCACTTATGCTAGTCTCGGTGGAAATAAATATGGCTTTGTGATAGTGGATGACTATACAAGATATACATGGGTCTTCTTTCTAATTGACAAGAGTGAAGTGTTTGGCATATTCAAGACATTCATCAAGAAAAGCCAAAATGAATTTGAAGTGACAATCAAGAGTGTGAGAAGTGACAATGGAAGTGAGTTTAGAAATGCAAGAGTTGATGAACTTTGTGATGAGTTTAGAATCAAGCATAAATTCTGGGCCAAGTATACTCCTCAATCAAATGGCCTTATTGAGAGGAAGAATAGAAGGCTTATTGATATGGCAAGGTCTATGATTAGTGAATACAATGTGAGTTTGGACTTTTGGGCCGAAGCAATCAACACGGCTAACTATTGTAGCAACCGGCTCTGTTGTGACCGGCTCTTGAAGAAGACACCATATGAGCCATTGAATGAAAGAAAGCTCAACATTGCATAATTTAGAGTGTTTGGTTGCAAATGCTATATCTTGAAGAAGAGTGCAAGATTGGGAAAATTTGAGAAGAAATATGATGAAGGCTTCCTAGTTGGTTACTCCACCACAAGCAAAGTATATAGAGCATGGAATCACTCCACCAAGCTCATTGAAGAAGTTCATGATGTGGAATTTGATCAAACCAATGGCTATCAAGATGAGGAAGAAAATCTTGATGATGTGGGAGGAACTCAATTGGTAAATGCTATAAAGAACATGGACATTGGTGATATCCGGCCTAGACAAGTGGTTGATGTGGAAGATGAAGATTTTAAAGATCAAGTGCAAACTCAACCTAGTGTGCAAGTAAATCCAAATGAAGCAAGCTCTAGTGATTCTTATGATCAAACTCAAGTGCAAAATGATGAAGATCAACATGCTAGTCCATCTCAAGTGGGTCAACCAAGCTCAAGCAATAAAGTTCTCCAACCGGTTCATATTGCAAGAGATCATCCATTGGATCAAATAGTTGGAGATATTAGAAGTGGTGTTCAACAAGATCAAAGTTAGCAAATTTTTGTGAGCACTTCACATTTGTCTCATTTGAAGAGTCAACAACTATTGAGAAAACTTTGAATAATAGTGATTGGGTAAATGCTATGCATGAAGAGCTTAATAACTTTGAGAGAAATCAAGTTTGGGAGCTAGTTTAGAGGCTCAAGAACTACAATGTCATTGGTACCAAATGGGTGTTCAAGAACAAGCAAGACCAAGATGGCATTATGGTGAGAAACAAGGCAAAGTTAGTTGCACAAGGATACACTCAAGTGGAAGGATTGGATTTTGGAGAGACATATGCTCCGGTTGTAAGATTGGAAGCAATTAGGATCCTTCTAGCTTATGCATGTGCACACGATATCAAGCTTTATCAAATGGATGTCAAAAGTGCTTTCTTGAATGGATACATCAGTGAGCTAGTATATGTTGAGCAACCCCCGGGTTTTGAAGATGAGAAGAAGCCCAACCATGTCTACAAATTGAGAAAGGCTTTGTATGCTTTGAAACAAGCTCTAAGGGCATGGTATGAAAGATTGAGAGATTTCTTGCTATCCAAAGGTTTCAAAATGAGAAAAGTTGACACCACTCTCTTCACCAAAAGAATTGGCAAAGACTTGTTTGTGTTGCAAATATATATTGATGACATTATCTTTGGGTCAACCATTCAAGATTTTTGTGAGGAGTTTGGAAAGATGATGGCAAATAAGTTTGAGATGTCCATGATTGGAGCGTTGAGTTATTTCCTTGGTCTTCAAATTCAGCAAATGAAGAATGGTACGTTCATAAGCCAAGGCAAATACATTAGGGACATGTTGAAGAAGTTTGGGATGCAAGATGCAAAATCTATTAGCACACCAATGGGTACAAATGGTCACCTTAATGAAGACAAAAGTGGAAATATGGTAGATCAAAAGAAGTATAGGTCTATGATTGGAAGCTTACTCTATGTGACCGCTTCTACACCGGATGTGATGTTTAGTGTTTGTATGTGTGCAAGATATCAAGCTTCACCTAGAGAGAGTCATTTGAAGGCAACCAAGAGAATATTGAAATATCTCAAACACACACCCGATGTTGAACTATGGTATCCTAAGGGGTTAAACTTTGAGTTGATTGGTTATTCGGACTCTGATTATGCGGGATATAAGATCAATAGAAAGAGCACTTGTCGATATCTACTAACGTCGCCAAATATAACTATATAACTTTTAATAGTAGAGACGATATTAGAGATGTATGGTAATTAATTAACTGGTCATTAGCAACTAGTCACTTATCTATTATCAACATTCTTATACATGAACTAGGTCGTCATCCCTAATTATATATGCTAGAATAAATAAAGGTTCCATATACTATTCAATGTGACTAGGTAGAAATATATAAATATAAACTAAGAACAATTCTGCAAGCGGACAGATAATTATACCATTGTAGCATTTTACCTAGAGTCTACCAGGTTGTCAATTTATATTTATACCACTGGGAAGGACTAGATAAACTTTACTCTATTATATTGATAGTAATTATATACAATGGATAAGCGGTGTTATCGATGTCATTTACTCTGCTCATAACAGGTAGAGGTCACAAGATAATAAAGATAAATAAAAGTGATAAGTATGATCAAGCATCATAATTAATGGATAAATATCAGAGCACTTTCTAGTCATAGTAATAGCTAGCCAATGGATAAATTAAGGAATTAATATCTAAGGTAATTCTATAACTACGCCAATGAATAACTCTAATTAGTGCAATTACATCTAGCAATCATTTTTAGATTAGTCCTATATCATGATCACATGTAAAGGGCATCATCTAGGAAGGATGTGAAACAGAGTCATCACCCAACTTTGCGACCGTGCCTGCTTGCCTACATATAGGGGGTGGACTACAGAGGACTCAACGTAGCTGTCACCTACGCGATCTACCACATGACCCGGCACATCAGGGTGCACTCGCAGATAAACCGTCCATATATTGTTCATCATCTACCCAACTATCGTTTGGATAAACGCTATACGAGCAATTACATGAATTCAATATGATCAAACCAACTATACTAGACATATAATCAAAGTAGACAATGACTATTGTAATTAAGAACATATAAACTGTTAAGAACAATGGTTCCCTAATCATAATGAAGGATACAATAATAGAGAAAGAACTAGAACTATATCGAACTCCGCGCTCCAGACAGACGCCGGGGCTCCAGTTCCCGCTGAAGAACTAGAACTCCTCTACTTCTAATCTAACTAGGCTAGAACTATGAACTAGAAGGCTCTTAATGAACTAGAAGGCTCTTGATGGCTTGACCGAAGACTTGATGCCTTGGATGAATGATGGGATGCCTCCAGGGGGGTCTGCCCCTTTATTTATAGCCTGGTGGGATGAACGTGCGCCGTAGGATCAAACCCACTTAACCAAGGGCCAAGATGACTCCTCAAAGGTGGTGGAAGAAGACTCTAGAAGACGGAGGGTAAAACTCTAGGGGGGTGAAAGCGCTAGTTTGGTTTTGATAATTAATGACATCCTAAGGACTAACCTAAGTTGCTAAGTGATGGCAAGGTTTAGGTTGGTCAAACCATGGAGTGTGGAGCCTAGGAGACTATGTTGATCAAGATGGCTCTACCATGGATCAAGTGAACAAGAAGTGAGGTGATCAAGTGTTAAGCAAAGGCATGAAGGCAAAGGTATAATCCAAATAGGTTTTCCTTTTGGTGAACAAGACACCTAGTGGGTGTGTTCACATTTAGGATAGATAGCCGACTATTAAGGGGAGAACGAGTGTTGGATTACCTTCAAGTGCTCTAGGTTGCATTTCATTTGCATTGAACTAACACAACCTAGAGATCAAAGTTAGAAACCCTTGGAAAATGTTTGCAAAATGCTGACACACTGTGCACAAGTGTTAGCACATAGAAGCAAGGGGTGAGAAATAGACTTGAAAAAAACCCTGAGAAGTAAGCGTCGGACTATTAGCAGGGGCAGCGTTGGACTATTGTCCAGAGTCCGATGCCTAACCCTAGTTCTGGCCAATAACGAGTGTCGGACCATTGCCCACTTCAGTCCGACGGTGCCGAGCAGTGTCGGCGTGACGCGTGGCGTTCAGGAGAGCGTCGGACGCTAGAGCTTCATCCGATGGCGAGCGTCGGACTGGAGTCCAACGGTTTTGAGCGAGTTGAAACCTCTCTAGAAGCGTCGGACTGTGGTGATCATTGGTCCGACGGCCAACCTCGCGAGAGTCCGACGGTGGCCGAGCTGTGTCTCATCTTTGAGAGTCGGACGGTCCGTCGGACGGTCCGACGTCTGGAGCAGTGCGCGCGTCGGACCATCAGCTCGAGCGTCCGACGATTGGGAAAACAGCGCGAGAAGTAGTCATTGAGATCCAGCGGCTATGGTTGAATCGAGCTGACACGTGGCGAGATCTAGAGCTTCGGACGCTAACTCTTGGTCCGACGCTGTCGGTCCGATGCCCCAAAAAGCGTGTTAACGGCTGTTTTTCAGTGGGTAACGGCTAGGATTGCACTTAGGGGTATTTATACTCCTTCTCTGGTAACTTCGTGACAACTCTTGTACACTTGAATCATTTGCATACTCTTTGTGAGCATCCAAAGCCTCCCACTCACTCAATTGATCATCTCTTGTTTATCCATTTGAGTTGAGTGATCCTCAAGTGCATCATTGCTTAGTGAATTGCATTCTAGAGCACTTGAGAGCAAGCCAAGGCTGAGTTCTTATTCTCTTAGGGCATTGCCGTGTCCCTAGCGGCTTGGAGGTGATTCCGGTGTGAGGTTGATTGGAGATTGTTCAAGCCCACACCGAGGTGATTGATTGTGAGAGGTTTTGTGGTTATCCTTGGTGGAGTGCCAAAACCAACTCTAGTAGATTGCTCGTGGTTGATAGCCACTTCTCTTGTGTTGGTGAGTGGCTCCCGGTGAGGGATTGGCGTGTGAAGCCTAGCTCGCAATCCACCAAGGAAGACCGGTGCCACAACGAGGAGTAGCGTGACGGCGATCACGTGAACCTCGGTAAAAAATCGAGTGTTCTTTGTCTTCTCTACCATCGAGTGGACTATTGGCTTTCTTGTATTCTATTGGGTTTGATCATTTGGTTTTCATATTGGATATATCTCGGTGATTGGTCTTCATGACGTGCGGACTTTACTTCAATCAAGCCCATCGGTATAATCCTCTCGATCTCTCTTCCTTGCGCTTAATACTTGTTTAGGTGCCATCTCTTTAGGTTCGGGGGAGTTGGTTTCTTACGTGTTGAGTGCTTGCATAGAATAGTCTAGAGCTAGTGATTTGTCTCGCTTGCTTATCAACTAACTTGCGGTCCAGTATTTTGCTAGAATTTTTTAATAGGCTATTCACCCCCTCTAGCCTATACAGTCCTTTCAGGGGGCCAACCGGCCCCCTGGCACCGGTTGGCCCCACCTGTCAGGTGGTGGGGCCCCGGTTGCTTGGGGTGTTCTCTAGATGCTTCTAGGGTCCTGATAACGATGTTGCCTTCGTAGTTATGTTTCATGTCTTTTATGCACTTTGATCCCTCTTTTACGCTTTTCTGGAATGACCCCTGGTAAATACGGAGTATGCAAAACTCGTGAAAATTGTCAGTTAAAACCCTGGACTAGTGTGTATTCATATATCTTTTGGTGTCTCAAGTTCTAATAAAAGTTGACGTTATCCACCGTCAACAGCACTTCCGGTACATGCCAATTGTTGGGAAGATCACTAGTATTATGGTCATCCAAGAAGCAAAACACCGTTGCACTCTCTACCGCCGAAGCCGAGTATGTTAGTGTGGGGAGTTGTTGTGCTTGTTGACGGTGGATAACGTCAACTTTTATTAGAACTTTAGACACGAAAGCACACATGAATACACACTAGTCTATGATTTTACCTGACAATTTCCATGAGTTTTGTATATTCTGTATTTTTTAGGGATTATTCCAGAAAAGCGTAAAAGAGGGATTAAACTGCGTAAATCGTCATCAGAACCCTAGAAGCATCTAGAAGACACCCGAGCAACCGGGGCCCCAGACCCTACCAGGTGGGGCCAGCCGGCCCCAGGGGGGCCGGGCGGCGCCCCCCTCTAGGGTTTGGCCCCCGCCTTCTGGAGTCTTCCTCCACCGCCTATGAGGAGTAATCTCGGCCCTTGGTTAAGTCGGTTTGATCCTACAGCGCACGTTCGTCCCACCAGGCTATAAATAAAGGGGCAGACCCCCTCCCCGAGGCATCAAGTCATTTGGAGATCAAGGCATCCAAAACCTCTCTAGTTCATCAGAGCCTCTCTAGTTCATAGCTTTAGCCTAATTAGATTAGAAGTAGAGGAGTTCTAGTTTTTCAGCGGGATCTGGAGCCCCTGGTGTCTGCCTGGAGCGCGAAGTTCGGTATAGTTCTAGTTCTTTTCTCTTATTGTATTCAACATTATGATTTGGGAAACATTTTTCTTAATCTTGTATAGTTCTAAATTGCAATAGTCATTGTTCACTTTGATTATATGTCTAACATAGTTAGTTTGATTCTATTGAATTTATGTAATTGCTCGTATAGCGTTCGTCTAGAGATATCGTGGATGAATGATTGGCAGTATGTAGATGTGGTGTTTAGATATCTTGCTTATCTGCGAGTGCACCCTGATGTGCCGGGTCGTGTGGTAGTTCGCGTAGGTGACAGCTGCGTTGATTCCTCTGTAGTTCACCCCCCGTATGTAGGTCTAGCAGAGCGCGGTCGCGAAGGATGTAAACCTTGTGTCTTAATATCCTCATTAGATGATGCTCCTTTACATTTAATCATGATGTAGTAAACAATGATTGCTAGATGTAATTGCACTAATCATAGTATTCATTGACGTAGTTATAGAATTGCTTTAGATATTAATTTCTTTATCTATCCATTGGCTAGCTATTGTTATGACTAGATGAGCTCTGATATTTACCTATTTATGATGATGACTGATCATATTTATCCTATATATCTTTATCATGTGACTTATCCCTACTGTGAGTAGAATTATAGTTATAGTTTATCTTTTACATTAGCGGTATAAGTTGTAGATATAAGTCCTACTAGACCTTCCCAGTGGTATAAATATAAATTGACAACCTAGTAATACTCTAGGTAAAATGCTACAATGGTATCATTATCTATCCGCTTGCAGAATTGTTCTTTAGTTCATATTCTTATATTTATTTTTGCCTAGTCACACGAAATAATAGATTTATTTAATACTTTATTCCTAGCTAATATAATTAGGGATGACAACCTAGTTCAATGTTTAGGGATGTTGGTGAGAGATAAGTGGCTAGTTGCTAATGACAAGTTAATTTAAGTACCATGTGTTTTTGATGTTGTTAAATAGTAATGACGTTAAAAAATACCAACAAGCATTTTTGGCGCTGTTGCCGGGGAAGGTAGCTAGGCATATTAAGAATATTGATAGACTTGTACTTATTAATGTAATCGAGATAACCATTAATCGCTGCTCAAGCAGGATTACCCGTGTTTTGTCTACTTTAATATCTTATGCAAGGTAATGAATGACCGGTTTACGACCTTCCGGCAAGCTCCCACAAAAAGAAGAAACATAATAAATCCAAGATTGGAAAAAGAGGTCAACGTCATAAAAATTCAATTCATATCTCAAGTGATGAGAATAAATATGCTACATCACTCACAAATTCCATCATGTGAGACATGGTAAGTAGGATCAAATAAAGGTGAGAAAGTCATGCTCGTGGACTTTAAATTTGATGAGTGCTTACCTTTTGCATTCAACTGCATGTTTACTTTAAATCCATATATTCACCCTATTTATTCTAAATTCTTTCTACTCATAACTTATTTACTTCCATTCATATATCCATCTCACTTGCATTCTTATTAAAAGAAAGAAAAATATATGAGCACATGAAGGCTCATGATTAGTATTTTAAAAAAATTCACCATGATCATGCTTTTTCATCTCTACCTGAATAATTCCCTACTAGCACTTTCATGTTACCTTTGTCTGCCATCGTAAATTTTGGTTTGGAGGTACTACATACGGCCATATGAGTATTTTTCAAAGGCTTTTAAATTAAACATTGCGCTTAGGTTAAAATGTCTTCCTTAACTGAAACTAGACATGGAGTTTGGTTTGGTTATTCAATTAGAAATTGCTATAGTAGACATTGGATATTTTGTCAGACTAACCCCTGCAAGAAAATTTCGAATTAAATCTGAGGAAGTCAAGAGATGAGTTCACACCGAAAATGAATCAAGGCAGTAATGACTTTGCACAAGAAGACTCCGCTCATTCTTTATAAGAAGAAGAACTGTGAGTATTAATGTTTATTCATTTATCTTTCGTTGCAAGTTATCTCTATTTTGAACCATGCTAGAATGTCGCAACAACAATGTAAAACACAATAGACACAATCTATGCTAAACAATCTTAAAACCGTATATCATCTTGTCAGCATAGAGGATTTGTTAGCATAGAAGAAAATCGCAAAATAGTATGGACAACAAAGCCCTATTTCAATTTTGTTATATTCTCTCGGGTATGTGTCCATTAACATTTTGCAGAAAAGAACATACTTAATTTATTGGAGATGAAGTTTTACTTGAACATCAAAGAAGTTCCTCGCCCGGACCATCAAGACGGCTGGCATGTCACTTAAAGAAGAACAACTCGTTGCCATGCCAATAGAAGACAAAGACAACCAGGGAGGAGCCTGAGTTTGCACCTCCAGTGGAGCCAAGCTCATAAACCGCAATTCAATCAAAATCAAGAAAAGGTTGATGAGTGAAGAGCATGTAATTATTTGTACTTTCATTGGATGGTGAAAAGGCAAAGATGATACAAGGAGGGCCTTGCTCAGCAGACCACAAGCTTTCACCAACAGATGAACCGGATAAGCCTCCTCTTCCAAGTAAGTTTGTCACCACTTAGAAGGATGAAGACATAAGATACGTTTGTCCAAGCCTCATGCAATATTTAACTACAATCAACATCTTATATCATGTTGCTAATTTGTCTTGGTCACTCCTACCCTATGCCATGCTCAAACTTAACTTGCTAAAACAAATTAAAAAAATGCTCTTTTTGGTTCACCATACACATTCTTGGTTCTATTTGAATAAATATCTGTAGTCTTGTAAACTTCCTTGTTCAAATAAAAGTATGCTTCGAAATATAACTTGAACATAACTATGAGATCAAAGCATACTTGTCTAAGAATTTGGTTGTATATGTAGACTCACCTCTCCCATATAAAAATGTTTAAATCCTATTAGGAGACTATTCGTAGAATCAAGTTGAGGTTGAAGGTACTTTTCAAATAATATCTTTACCTTAACCTTATTGAAATTTTTTTGAATGAATTAATAATGAATCATTTAAAACTAAAGCTATAAATTAACCTTGGCAAACTCTATCCGTACTTTAAATTAAATATTCCTTTGGGTATGTGTTGTCTACTAAGTCCTTGTAGAGAAAAAATATATATATATATAATGAGAGAAGCAGGAGGTCTGAAGGGTGAGAACAGAGTAAAAAAATGCTAATGAACAACTCAAGATGCAATGAAGGAAGGACCATTGAATTTTATCAACACCTTTATCATGCTCCAATGATGAAGGTAACATCTTAAGGTAAGTGGTTACTAATTTCCTCAAGATCTTGGTACGCAATAAATGAAAAATACAACCATGTTAGAGTTACTACTTAAACTGATCAACCTGATAAACTCAACATGATTTGTTCTCTAAGTTTGTTCATAGCGCTATTCTCTTAATCTCAGTCTTAACCAAGTAAGCTAGAAATACTTCGTCTATTATTCTTGGAAAATAATAGTCATCATGAAAATTTTAAAGATGAACAGTCTTTCCAACGGTTAAGTAACTTCACTCTTTATCTCACAAGTTCAAATGCCATATCTATACTTCTGTATTCTCACCCATGTTATAAATAAACAATATGAATAACATCAATATTATTGTGCCCAAGGTTAGAGAATGAATAAATTTCTGGTTCTGTTGGTGTTTTCCCACCAGCAGAGTATTGGGAGTCCTTATAGATAAATTTTATACCACAAACTTAGACTAAAAAGAGGATTAACAATCATATTCTAGCACATATGCCTTTACTACTAACAAGTTCCACCTGTACCCCCAGCATTCATGTTTTACAGGTTTTATGGCATAACAAGTGGAAATACGCATCAACATGAAGAAAGCACAAAGTCAAATGACGAATCCAATAAATGCGCAACCAAAGAATACTAAAGAAGCCCACCTTCAAAGCGTAACTGGATCCATCCGCAACCAAGGGAGAGGCCCAGGCCCAGGGAGCAACCGACCACCCGAAGGCGGTGGCCAGTTGCTGCCTCCCAGGGAACGACCGCCCCCGGGGGCGGCCGCCCCCCAGATGGCACTTCCCGGGTCCATCTTCAGCCACAGTACTCAAGGCGGTTTGCTGATGGCGGTTTCACCTGCTTCCATGTTTAGAATGCCCAAACCGTCATAGTTTCAATATAAATAGAGGGCGCTCCACCCCCTTCAACACACACATCATTTGGAGTCATCTACCTCACACCTCTCACTTGTATCTTTAGAGTAGTATTAGTAGTTTGTGAGCAAGGCAAGAGCTATCAAGGAGAGCTTGTCTCCTTGGAAGAAAAGGATCATCTTGGTATGAATACAATTCGGTCTTCTTCCATGAGCAAGTTCTTATCATACTTATATGATTATGCATATTACTAGAGTCTAGTTATGATCTTGTTATGAGCATAGTATATGAGCTAGAATATAGTTTATGTATCATGTTCTTGACTTGTTCATCATCGTTCTTCATTGTTCATCGAATTAGTATGAATAGAGGAAGAACTAGGAATGAGGTGATTGTTCGTCGTGCTGTGATGGCTGCTCTTAACCTAGCCTGTCAATCCGAAGGGTTGAGGTCCGCGGGGGTTAGGAGTTGTTTCTTCCAAGTACGTGAGCATGGTGCTCAGGTATGCGGAGATCAGTGGATATGTCGGTATCCCACGGGCAGAGGGGTAGGTGGACAGGTGGTGACAGCCATGTCCATCCCTAGCATTCCCCCACGTTCAGATATTGAGTAGGAATTCGTAAAGTCTCTATCGGCTGGCAGACCAGCTGCGGGGATCTCCCTATCACCCCAGACTTAGTCCTGATAGTAGAATTACTAATTAGATGATCTGCTAACAGTTCTTTGCATAATTATATATGACCAATGCCTGCTCAGTTAGATATATTCTTTTATTCCTTATTTTCTTTTTATTCCTTGAGGTTGACCCATATGTGTGTCCACTATCTTGAAATCATGTTTTATTCCTATTTACTCTATGCCTACCATTGCACTCAATAAGTGATCATGTTTACATCACGCTTGATGCATATTGCCCTCCTACGGGAAATTATAAATACGACACCCTACTCACGGGTTGAAATGCTACAATGATAGTTCTGTGTGCTTGCAGAGTTATCTTATTTCTTACTTAGCTATCGATTGGCGTACCTAAGTACCATTACTTAAGGATTGTAATTCTTGTTGCACCCCACGGCGCCGTGCCACAGTTTTACATATCGTAAGTAATGACGGTTAGGAAGGCCAATCCGGCACTTCTAACTGCTATTACCAGACTGCACTACCTTGGCCGGCGCCTTTTAGGGCCAAGGGTTACCTTTCTGAATTAATGGTGGTTGGGGATGTCAACTTGCATTTTTAGTATTATTATTAAGGACGGACTTTTAGTCTATCTTTAGTAGTAATACTAAGAGACGCCAACAAGAATTTCTAGCGCCGTTGCCTGGGATGGACTTTTAGTCTATCTTTTCTAACGATGTTAAGAAATGCCAACACAGAGCCCATGCACTTGATCTCTATCTTGTCTTTATGGGCAGAACACACTTCAATCAAAGTGTGAGGAGACAATTCCCCAAATTCTATAAGTGGAAGTTCTCAACCAGTAATAATGATGCACATAAGATTGGCTTCGAGATGCCGACAAAAGAAAGAAAGAAGGTGGCACCACCATTGGGAGCCACTAGTGGAGGCACCACCTCAAGAGCAAACCAAAGTACTTGACTAATGAATCACTGTAAGGAGGAGTGCAGTTCAGAAGACTCAAAACATCGAACCCTCGCCGTGAGGTAACATCGGTATTTATCCATTTTTGCTTTTCTGCATTGCATGAATTATTTTCTCTTAAATAGGTTTACCCTTCTGCATTAGCTTTGCATAGAAAATGACAAGAGCGAATATACATGCATTAAGCTATATTCATGCATCTTAAAAACCTGAAGCCCCATGTGAAACCCTTGCGGTATAAAACCTATAGGAGTACTCATCGTGGTGGCCTAAAAATAAATATAAACATAGCATGCATACTCATCTTTCTGCATATTAAAACAAAATAAAAATCTTTGCCGCTTTATTAGTGCATTGAAAAAAATTATTGCATCAAAACTACTAAAGCCCCATGTAAGTACACTTATGGTAACCCCGTAGGAATATTTGTTGTGGTGGCATCAAAATAAAAATAAAATAGAATCTATATTTATTTTACTGCATCACAAAATAGAAAATCTAGAAAAAAGAATCCTGCTAGAATCTGCCAATTAATATTAGCTCATTAGAATAATCAATTACTCATCTGGGTGACCGCTAACTCTTTAAATTCGAGCCTCAAGTTTTGGTTTTCTTTTTGGAGCATAATTATGCAGGAACGACATTATGACTAAGGAATGAGTCCATCAGTGGAGCCCACTAGGACTACTGCTGGCAAGCTCGCCCTGAAGATCATCAACACCATGTATTGCAAACATCTAGTTTGGGGGAGAAGCATCCCCTAGTTATTAGGTAACTATATGTGATTATCGAGTCTATTTTATAAAGTCATAAAATACTAAAAACATGTGGGCACATGAAGGTCCACAAGTCATAGAGTCTTTTGTGAGTCCAATAGTTAAAAAACAAATAAAAAGATGAATAACAATTAAAACCAAATAAATATTTATCTATATATTAGAGTATGTTTAGAGTCAGTCTAGGTAAGAGTTAATTAAAACTGACGAACATTAAAATTTAGTCTTGAAGATGATGAATAGTTGCTCTGTCGTAATTCCATTCAGTGTCTAGCTTTCAACCTCAAAATTCACCCGAGTTTTAGATACTACTGTTTTGACTAAAGAATTTACTCTGAACCTAAAACTTGTGGAGGCATAAGTTTGAGCTAGGTCTAAGTAATTGATTGATATGATTCATAAAGGTTGAGCTGCTATTTATCTTATTCCTAGCAATACTAAGTTCTGGAGATTTATTTTGAAAATTTAAAATCTTACATGATGAGCTCTTGTATGACAAAGTTTGAATTCCTAGCAAAGCCATATGTAATACATTTAGAGTTAGAAAAACCTTTGCACATTTATGCTGCTTCCTTTGCATTGACTTCAGTCAACCTTTGTTGCATACCTTATGAGAGTCTTGTCATACTTTTAAAACCAAGATCACTTAGACACTCCACCCACATTTGCATTACTCCTACTCTAGGAGTAAGCGCAATCATCTTCCACTTTCATCCAGATCTACCTTAAAAATGTTTTCTCCTACACTGCGAGTAAACACCCAAAAATATATACTTCATAGGACAGCCCCTGTTTAACTGCTCTAAGTTCTTATCATTATCTCTCCAATTATTTATATTCTAAGGATGCATGTGGCTATGCGAAAGTATTGAAAAAGAAGAGTAGAGTAAAAGATGGACAAGTGTCCTCGCAATTAAAACAATGGGTACTTAGATGCCCGCCTCCCTGTTAAAAAAGAATAAAGAACAAAGATAGCCCATATTTTCCCGCGAAAACTTATAAGTTTTAAAAGATGGAGTTATTTTTATGGAGCAAAAGTAGAATTAGGATTAGCCACTAAATACCACATATACACCTATCCACCATATTCCATACACATGCACATCTTGGTTTGATTGTATGCCTTGACTCTCTGTGGATCCATTGTTTGACTTTACAATATATGAACAGCAAGTGTGTTCATCCTTGTTATTGCCACTTCTGTAAGCTCTACTACACTCCTTAGTCGTAGGAAAGCATAATGTTGACGGTCTTTAAGTTCAAATTTTATACCGTCAACTAATACTTAGAAAGGGGCAATCATAGCAACATAGGGGTTATTATTGACAGATTCCACGAGTTTTGGTGAATTGTCTATTTTCCAGAGAATTATCTAGAAAAACTTAAAAGAAGGATTAAAGTGCATAATTACCACGAAACTTGATCGCGAAGGAAACAAACGTCATCAGCAAGATGGAAGAGTGTAGAAGGTACCCGAAGCAAGCTGGGCCCCACCTGACAGGTGGTGGGGCCGGGCGGCCCCAAGGGGGGCCGGGTGGCGCCCCCCCATGGGTTTCGCCGCCGCCTTCTGGAGTCTTCTTCCACCGCCTCCGAGGAGTCATCTTAGCCCTATGTTAAGTCGGTTTGATCCAACGGCGCACGTTCACCCCACCGGGCTATAAATAAAGGGACAGACCCCCTCCCAGAACACCAATTCATTCCTCCTGCTTCATTTGTCAAGAGTAGACAGAAGTTAGGGTTTCTAGAGATTAGAAGTAGAGCTCTATTTCTTCAAGTTCATTAGTTTAGGCGTCGAGCAAGGTTCAAGTAGTGTTGGGCGCTACACTCGGGATTCCAGATCTGTTCGTCTGGAGATCGGTAATATTATCTTGTATCTCATTATGACTTTGCTCTATTTTAATATATTGCTACTTAATCAGTTCTTAGTTTATTCTAGTTGCATATTCGATATAGTTGTGATTGGTGATGATTATTGTCATATGATCGTAAAGCAACTAATTCAGTACTCGAGTGAGTTAGGTTGCATGTATTATGTAGACGTGGTGTCTAGATATATTACGTACCTACGGAGGCACCCTGATGTGCCGGGTCGTGTGGTAGTCCACGTAGGTGACAGCTGCGTTGGTTCCTCTGTAGTCCACCCGCCGTATGTAGGATGAGCAAAGCGCGGTCGCGAAGGAGGTGACCCTTGTGTCTTAATATCTTCATTAGATGATGCTCCTTATGATGTTTTCTGAGTCGGTTCTGCTATAAATGAAGATGCATAATATAGTGAAGGCTGTAGACTTTATATTTAGTAACTACATAGGTTTCCTTTACTTCACTCGAATCTCGATATTGTCTTACTACATAGTGAGTCTCTATATTCTATCTCTGGAATACCATTCATTTACTCGGTTATCATTTACCATATTATTATTGACTTATTATCGCTAAAGCATTAGAGTTACTGGTCATTATAGGTCTGCACATTTATTAATAACCTTTTCAATCGCTATAGTAGATTATCCTAATGAATAGAATGTCTATTTATCCTTTTGGCATAAAACAAATCCACGATACTCCGAATACTTACCGGGTGAAGTGCTACAATGGGAGAATTATCTGTGTGCTTGCGGATATATTCAATAGTGTTATATTTTTAGGTGCGGATATATTCAATAGTGTCATATTTTTAGGTGGCAAGTGTAGATTATTTTACCAATGGTTTTTGGTATCATGTTAGGGATGACAACTTAACTTGAAGTGATGTTAAAAATACCAACAAGCATTTCTGGCTTTGTTGCCAGGGATGGCAATTATATTCATTAGGATAATTTATTGGACTTCGTTGATTTTATTCACTAGGATATTTTCTAGAATTTCATATAGGGGAGTTTTTCATAGATAATATTATAGAAAAGCATAAAAATAACTATAGACATAAATACTTATAGATAGACCGTAACCTTTTGCTTTAGCAGACTTAGCCGTGTTTTGTCTATGTTTAAATATTTTATATAGGGTAAGTGCAGGATTGGTTGTAGTGCTTTAATTCTTATCAATCAGGAACAACCATAGAAAGAAGGGTCTTACATTATTTTGTGAAGCCATGGCTGAGAAAATTCTACGTGAATTCTCTACTCCAATCACTGAGAATATTCGCGTTGGGCCAACCTTTAACCTTGAAGATCATGATTTCGAGATCAAGCCAAACCTCATCAAAATGGTGCAAGCTATCACATTTAGTAGAAAGAAGGATGAAGATGCAAGTGTCCATCTGCAGAATTTTCTGGAGATTGGCAACACCATCGACATTAAGCGCATTCCTCAATATGTCGTGCTACTTCGTTTATTCCCGTTCTCGCTGGAGGGAAGAGCGAAGCAGTGGTTTTATCAGAATAAAGATCAAATTAAGACATGGGAAGAATGTTCAAAAGCTTTCCTAGAAAAGTTTTTCCCAGTAAGCAGAACCAATGCTTTACGAGGAAAGATCTCAAAATTTTGTCAGTAGAAAGGTGAACCTATTTCAGAAGCCTGGGAGCATTTTCAAAATTACATATCAGATTGTCCTCATCATGGAATGGAAAAATGGTTGCTTATGCAAACATTTTATCACGGACTAACTCAAAGGTCACGTGAGCAACTGGATGCCACTGCTGAAGGATCATTTATGTCACTCACCCCTGAAAGAGCTGAAGATATTATGGCAAAGATAGCAGAAAATCAAAGTTGGACACACAACACCCAAATATGCCATAAGAGTGAAGAAGTTTCATAGGGAGTATGTGCACTGTCAACTAAGATGAATGTACTGTTGAACTGGTTAGAGCAAAGGGCAAATTATAAAAGAGATCGTCAAGCTATTCAAGATACATTCAATTTCCAGAATCAATGTGAAAAGCATTTAAGAATTCAGTCTGCTGAATCCCCAGAAGTTAGTACAGTCATCAAGTCCACTTCTCAGAAGCAAGGATGAACTCAACCTCGGTCAACCAGTCAAGGTAAGAACCAAGGCAATTATAATTTTGCAAATCAGAGATAACCACCTTTGTGAGAATTAATATTAGAACAAGTTAGAATTAATTAAAGTATTTATAAGAAGTTTGTTTTTAATGATATAGTTTTAGAAGGAAGTAATTCTAAGTTAGATAATAGTACACCGCTTTTAGTACAGGTAGAAGAAGAAATTGAGAAGGACAACAGAGAAGAAGAAGTCGTACCACTTTCACCACCAGTTGAACCACAAGATCAAGAATTAACTCAAGATTTTCATGACACAACCCTCCTACCATTTCCACACAGAAGGAGAAGGGCTAAAACGGATGATCAATTTGGTACGTTTGTAGAGGTAATTCAGAAATTATATGTCAATATTCCGTAGTTAGATGCCATGCAGGTACCTACGTACGCAAAGTATCTTCGAACCATCCTCAACAACAAAGGACCACTACCTTCTACTGAAGTTGTCAAGCTAACGGAGGAGTGTAGTGAGGCAATTCTGAGTTCTTCTCCTGCTAAGAAGAAGGATCCAGGGTGTCCCACTATTGATTGCTCAATCAGAGACCAAATATTCGAGAATGTTTTATGTGATCTTGGAGCAAGTGTCAGCGTCATGCCCAAGATAGTCTTCGACAAACTCAACTATTCTACGCTCACGCCAACTTTGATGTGTCTGCAATTAGCTGACCAATCGGTCCGCTATCCCGCAGGAATCGCAGAAGATATTCCGGTAAAAATCCGCAACTTTTTCGTTCCTGTAGATTTTGTAGTACTTGACATGCATGAAGAGAGGAAGATACCCCTCATCCTCAGGCGACCATTCCTAAACACCGCAAATGCAGCCATCAACGTCAGAGCTGGAGAAATCACATTCACCATCAATGGGCAAGAAGAGCGGTTTGCATTCAAGCCAAGACTGGAACAATGTCAAACTTTAATGTGTCATGAAGGACAAGATGCAACAACATCTCCGACGCCGGAGATAAATCATGAAGAATAATTCAACTGGAGAAGTCCGGGTCGGTGGACTTTAAAAACCCCGAACCTTCACTGGGAGGTAACTCGGTAGTTATCAGTAATTTAATTTTTGCATAAGATTTTGCATATTTACTTTCTCATAAATTGCATCATTAAAAAGAAATAAAAAAAGCATAGCATGATTAAAAGCTTAAGCCCCATGTGATTACTACTAACGGACTGTTAAACCCCCGTCAGTGAAATTTACTGTGGTGGCAGAAAATTATACAAAGACCATCATTAGAATTCCAATTTTTCATAGATTCATAAAAGTAATTTAGTTTTTCATTCTTGTGTCATTATACGGTATAAATACGGGAGACATGTGGGACTCACACACATCACATCAAGTCACCTCAAGTCTTATCATCAACTTCCACCTTTCACTACCATCCAAACTCCATTATTCATAGATGCACTACCCATCAATCACTCCATTCACCAGAGAGGGCACTCACACACATACATTTGAGAGCAATGTCGACATTGTCTAAAGTGGAGGGCCAAAGGGCACCAGATGGGGTTGGTCGGCCCCACACCGACGCCGGCCGGCACCCCTCTACCTCTTCTCTGCCTCTCACTTCTCTCACTCACTCATTCACTCACTTGCACTCCAGAGAGCACCTAGCTACTCTGCTTTGCTTCTCGAGATTTCAAACTCTCACAAATCTTTCATTTGATTCAAGTTTAAGCAAGGAAAGGGGTAGAGAAGGAGATTAGCAAGAGCACCTAGTAGAGAGATTACTACGTCGATTCCTTCTCTCCACTAGTTCTTGCTTGTTCTTGTTTTGTTCTTGTGTTCTTGTTCATTCTTGCCATGTTCTTTGTGTTCTTCATTTTACAGGCAAGATGAGCAATAGAATGAAAGGTGCTATTGATCCCTTGGAAGAGCACTTTTATGCCGTACAACAATAAGTCAATCATCATCACAAGTGCCATCGTTCGTCGGCTCTGACATGAATGTCGATTCTCCTTCACCCTTCGTGTATGACAACCCTTCATCCTCTTCCCAATGGGAAGAAAGGTATGAGCTTACAAGCATCACTCAAATTTCATTACCAACTAGACCTTAGAGAGAAATATTAAATATGGTTTAGAACAAGGAATTTACGCATAGTCTAATTTTTTATGTCACCTTCCTCTTGAAACCGGAATGGATTCCGAGTTTGAGCTTATATTTAGAAATATTGGTTGGGAAGGTGCATGACAAATCACTGAGCAGGGTAGCAAATTACTCACAATAGAATTTATTAGCACACTAAACTTTGATGATGATGAGGTAAATTTTAGAATGTTTAATAAACCTTTCACCCTCTCATAGAAAACCCTTAGCCTAGCGCTAGGATTCCATAATCAATGTGTGGTAAATATAATGGAATCTCTCCAAGACTTCGATAAAGATGATTTTTGGGAGAGCATCACTGCAAAGAAACCAAAGAGAAAACAAAAATATACTATTGAAGAAGTCCATCACCCCACACTAAGGTTCATGCTTAAATGACTAGCTTTTACATTTTTTCCTAGAGAGGAATTAAATACTATTAAAAAAGATGAGCTACATTTATTATATATCATGATAAAAAAGAGAAAAACGTCACCTGTGAAAATGATATTGAATTACTGGAGAACTACCCATTCCATGAGAAAATACAGTATTTCTTTTACTTCCTGGATTACACGTTTAGCTACTGGGCTAGGATTATTACGGAATGCTACACTTGTTTTTATTCTAGATGCCCGTAGAATTATTGGGTATGATTTTTTTTCGTGCTCACATAATCAAACACCGAAATAATAAAATAATCATGATTTATAGAAACTATGCAAATGAGTACGAACTGCCGGACGGGGAGTTAGGAATTTATTCTGTTCAGAACTTTGTTTTTCTAGCTAGTGGAGCTAACATTGGCAGGTGTCCGTCCACACGCATCAGCAGGGCGCCGAGAGCTAATTTCAATGAAGCTGACCCAGCACCATCTGGGCCAGCTTATTTTCACTTTGTTAATTTTGGTGAGCAGGGATCGACGCAGGAGCCACGTCAGCAGTGGACTGCCCACGAAGGATGGGAGGAACAGCCCACATTTCAGCAAGGAGAATCTTCGTCTAAAGCAGTAGTAGGATGGGAAGCATTCCCCACAGAAGAGCCGAACAACACAGCCAATGATTTTCAGAGAGGCCGAGCATCCTTTTCTATGTGCGGGAACACGGACTTCACCACTGGTTGACCATATTCGTTCTACGCACCACCGGAAGATGGCTACTACCGGCCACATGAGCAGCACTTTTCGGCTACCGCTAATGATTTTTCAGCTTTATCAATGCACCTCACTAACATTGAGCAGGGACAGAACGCGATAAGCGACACACTGCACCAGCACGAGCAATGGCAGCATCAGGTCGATGACAGGTGCTACCAGCACAAACATTGGCAGCACCACACGAACCAACGTCTTGATCAGTTATACCAAGGACAGCAGCAAACACAGAACTGACTGGAGTATTTGATACATCAGATAGGATTTTCGCCGCCGCCTCCACCACAGTACTGAGCGCGGCAACATCCAGCTTAGGGGAGATCCCCGCTAGGTGAGAACCCCTCACCTTTGTATATATTCTACCATTTATTTCAGTATTTATTTCAGTCTTCAATTCTGTCAATTTCAATAAAACAACAAGAAAACCAAATAAAAATTTATTTACTGCTTTCTTTAGTTACTGCAATAATTTCTTACTTGATAAAAAATGAAAATCCAAAAAAATAGATTATATAAATAAGTTTGCTTTAAATTCCGTATTAAGTTTGTCTTTAGAGAAAGTAGAACGTGAAGATAGAGAAAAATCAAAAAGATGATTAAATTGATTAAGTATAATTTCCTATAAATGCTTAGTATTTAAATTTAAATTCTCCTATGAATTGCATGAAGTTTATGTACCGTGAAAATTTACTCTGAAGCTTGATATCTGTGGGTAGCATAAATTTTAATCTAAGTAATTAACGGATATGATATAAGGGGGTTTGAGTTGCTATTTATTTTATTCTGAGTAGTACCTAATCTTCAGACATTCCAAAAGATAAAATCAAAACAAATATAATAATTTGTTCTGCTAATATTATTTAAGTAGACTATTCTGTTATGCATTCATAATTGAATTCACATGCATAAAAAGATTTTGCTCTATGCACAAAGTCTCTCTCTTAGAAGTCCAAAAAAGAGTGTGGGTGATAAAACTAAAAGATGCCATACCAAAGAAGTATGAGCTAGAAAGATGCCATATCAAAAGGGTATGTGCTAAAAAAAAGAAAGAGAGTAAAACAATAGGTGCAAAGACACCCGCCTGAGAGAAAAAAAATGGGTACAAAAAGTATCCGCTGGGGAGGTAACCCACACTCTTCAGAAAGACAGAAAAAGAAGATAATGCATAGGAGCCCGAAAATAAAATTTTATCACACTCGCACATTTAGTCTTGGTGTATAGCTTAATAGTCCTCTGTAATCTTATTAGTTGACTCTCATTATTTTCTAAATAAAAATAATATATAACTCTGGAGCAATAGTTGAAACAAAGGATGAAAGACATAGTGCTTACTTAATTATTCTATCTTTCAATTATCTAGGATTTAGTTTAAAAGCCCCACGGTTGAAAAGAGTAGGAATAAATTTGAAAGGTAGACTAGTGAATTGCAATCCGGAGAAGAATTTCTGTTTAAATATTTGAGTACTTGTTGGAAGTTATACATATTAATAAAACCCTGATTAAATTATTATTTCAAGTCAACTTTGCTAAGGGACTAGCATTGGGGGTATTGTTGACGGTCGTTAAGTACCAATTTTATACCGTCAACTAATACTTAGAAAGGGGCAATCATAGCAACATAAGGGTTATTACTGAAAGATTCCACAAGTTTTGGTGAATTGTCTATTTTCCAAAGAATTATCTAGAAAATCTTAAAAGAAGGATTAAAGTGCATAATTACCACGAAACTTGATCGCGAAGGAAACAAACATCATCGGCAAGATATAAGAGTGTAGAAGGTACCCGAAGCAAGCCGGGCCCCACCTGACAGGTGGTGGGGCCGGCCGGTCCCAAGGGGGCCGGGCGGCGCCTCCCCTAGGGTTTCGCCGCCACCTTCTGGAGTCTTCTTCCACCGCCTCCGAGGAGTCATCTCAGCCCTATGTTAAGTCGGTTTGATCCAACGGCACACGTTCACCCCACCGGGCTATAAATAAAGGGGCAAACCCCTCCCAGAACACCAATTCATTCCTCCTGCTTCATTTGTCAAGAGTAGACAGAAGTTAGGGTTTCCAGAGTTTAGAAGTAGAGCTCTAGTTCTTCAAGTTCATTAGTTTAGGCGTCTAGCAAGGTTCAAGTAGAGTTGGGCGCTACGCTCGGGATTCTAGATCTGTTCGTCCGGAGATTGGTAATATTATCTTGTATCTCATTATGACTTTGCTCTATTTTAATATATCGCTACTTATTCAGTTCTTAGTTTATTCTAGTTGCATATTCGATATAGTTGTGATTGGTGATGATTATTGTCATATGATCGTAAAGCGCCTAATTCAGTACTCGAGTGAGTTAGGTGGTATGTATTATGTAGACGTGGTGTCTAGATATATTACGTACCTACGGAGGCACCCTGACGTGCCGGGTCGTCTGGTAGTCCGCGTAGGTGACAGCTGCGTTGCTTCCTCTGTAGTCCACCCCCCGTACGTAGGACCAGCAGAGCGCGGTCACGAAGGAGGTGACCCTTGTGTATTAATATCCTCATTAGATGATGCTCCCTATGATGTTTTCTGAGTCGGTTCTGTCATAAATGAAGATGTGTAATATAGTTTAGGCTGTAAACTTTATATTTAGTAATTACATAGGTTTCCTTTACTTTAGCCAAAGCTTGAGATTATCTTACTACATTAGTGAGTCTCTGTATTCTATCTCTGGAATACCATTTACTTCATTTACTCAGTTATCATTTACCATATTATTATTGACTTATTATCGCTAAAGCATTAGAGTTACTAGTCATTATAGGTCTGCACATTTATTAATAACCTTTTCAATCGCTATAGTAGATTATCCTAATGAATAGAAAGTCTATTTATCCTTTTGACATAAAACAAATCCACGATACTCGGAATACTTACCGGGTGAAGTGCTACAATGGGAGAATTATCTGTGCGCTTGCGGATATATTCTATAGTGTTGTATTTTTAAGTGGCAAGTGTAGATTATTTTACCAATGGTTTTTGGCATCATATTAGGGATGACAACTTAACTTGAAGTGATGTTAAAAATACCAGCAAATAACATCATTAATGCCTCGGTGAGATCCATAAATACTACAGATACCGAGGGATTTGAGGGTGTCATACAATTAAGCTCTAAGTTTTATTTTGAAAATTTACAAAATTTTAGAATAATAGTACTGTGAAGAATTTGAGACATAGTGGTTGACTTGATTGTTCTGTCTTTCGATTGTTCAAGACTAATGCAAAAGCTATAAAGCTCCATAGTTAAAGGTAAAATGGGTAAGTTCGAGAGTTAGAGCAGTTTTGTCTAATTCAGAGGAGAATTTCTGTTTAAAAGCATGTGTACTTGGAAGGCATGAAAGCATTGTAGCAACTTCTGATCCAAATATATTAAGCTTAGGTTATTTGCCAAGGGACTAGCAAAAGGTAAGTTTGGGGGAGTTGTTGACGGTGGATAACGTCAACTTTTATTAGAACTTTAGACATGAAAGGACACATGAATACACACTACTCTAGAGTTTTAACTGACAATTTCCCCGAGTTTTGCATATTCTGTATTTTTCAAGGATTATTCCAGAAAAGCGTAGAAGAGGAATTAAAATGCGTAAAAGACACGAAACATAACCGCGAAGGCAAACATCGTCATCAGAACCCTAGAAGTATCTAAAAGACATCCGAGCAACCGGGGCCCCGAACCCTGCCAGGTAGGGCCGGCCGGCCCCAAGGGGGGTCGGGCGGCGCCCCCCTCTAGGGTTTGGCCCTCGCCTTCCGGAGTCTTCCTCCACCACCTATGAGGAGTAATCTCGGCCCTTACTTAAGTCAGTTTGATCCTACGGTGCACGTTCATCCCACCGGGCTATAAATAAAGTGGCAGACCCCCTCCCTGAGGCTTCAAGTCATTTAGAGATCAAACCATCCAGAGCCTCTCTAGTTCATAGCTTTAGCCTAGTTAGATTAGAAGTAGAGGAGTTCTAGTTCTTCAGCGGGATCTGGAGCCCCTGACGTCTGCTTGGAGCACGGAGTTTGGTACAGTTCTAATTATTTTCTCTTATTGTATTCAACATTATGATTTGGAAAACATTATTCTTAATCTTATATATGTTCTTAATTGCAATAGTCATTGTTCACTTTGATTATATGTCTAGCATAGTTAGTTTGATCCTATTGAATTTATGTAATTGCTCGTATAGCGTTTGTCCAGAGATATCATGGATGAATGATTGGCAGTATGTAGACGTGGTGTTTAGATATCTTGCTTATCTGCGAGTGCACCCTGATATGCCGGGTCATGTGGTAGTTCACGTAGGTGACAACTACGTTGATTCGTCTGTAGTCCACCCCCCGTATGTAGGTCTAGTAGAGCGTGTCGACGGAATACCGGCGATAGTCTACCGAGGGGTATGACCAAGGTAGTAGATGATCGGTGAAGGTACGCCTGAGACGAGCAAGAGTTGCGCAGTTAGCGCGAGACACGAGATTTATACAGGTTTGGGCCGCCGCGAAGCGTAGTACCCTACGTCCTGTGTGTTGCTGTCTTGTATTATTATGAGTTGAGTTGAGGGGATCTATCCCTGCCCCTCCTTATATAGCCTTAAGGGACAAGGTTACGAGTAAACTATCCAAATTGGCACAACAACCGTGCGGTGTAGTCTTACGCCGCACGTCTTTATCTTCTGGGTCGGGCCAGCTTTGATGGTGCGGCCCATGTCTTGTCTTGTGGTACCGGGGGTCTATATCCCCACAGCTAGTCCCTGAGCACCTTGCATTCGTCAGGAGATGCAGATCTTCAGAATTGCTTGACCAGACAGATGTAAGGAGCTCAGAAAAAATTTGAAAAGAGCTTCTCTTTGGTGAAGTGTATCCACTTTTGGTTCGCCAGAATCAATACCTTCACCGTTAGGTGAAGTGTATCCACTTAATCCCCGAGCCTAATAGTAGGTGACGTAGTCACGTGGTGTCAGGGTCAAAATCTTTATTCTTCTGATCATGTGAAGTGTCGACGAAGTCCCCAAGCAGCTTTGGTGCTCGAAAATAGTTGATGGAGATGACGAAGTCCCCGAGCAACTTTGCTGCTCGGAAACGCTTGACGAGGCGGCGAAATCCCCGAGCAGCTTTGCTGCTCGAAAATACTTGACGATGACGATGAAATCCCCGAGCAGCTTTGCTGTTCAGAAACACTTGACGAGGCGACGAAGTCCCCGAGCAATTTTGCTGCTCGAAAACACTTGACGAAGACGACGAAGTCCCCTCGGAAACACTTGACGAAGGCGACGAAGTCCCCGAGCAGCTTCTGCTGATCGGAAACACTTGACGAACATGACGAAGTCCCCGAGCAGCTTTTGCTAATCGGAAATGCTTGACATAGGCGAAGTCCCCGAGCATAGCAAGTGATCGTGAAAAAATCTTCCGAGCAGGCGATCGAGGACGAAGTCCCTGAGCATGGCGAGGCGCATATCAAGACCCCTGATATGCCGCCCAAGATCAGCATCCTGATCCGAACAACGTGGAGTGACTTGATAGCGCGGCGATAAGACCCCGGCGTGGTCGGTAGCGACGAGGAGCGACGGCGAGGAGCGGCGACGAGTCCCTAGTGTGGTCGGAGACGTTTTCCGAGCAGCGCGAGGACAACAAAGAGCGGCGACGAGTCCCCAGCGTGGTTGGAGGCAGAGTCCAAACAGCGCGAGGATGTCGAGGAGCGGCTGCGACGAGTCCCCAGTCTATTCGGAAACGTTGTCCGAGCAGTGCGAGGACGGCGACGAAGAGTTGCGACGAGTCCTCAGCCTGGTTGGAGGCATACTCCGAGCAGCGCGAGGACGGTGACGTGGAGCGACGACGAGTTCCCAGCCTGGTCGGAAGCGTTGTCCGAGCAGCGCAAGAACGGTGACGTGGAGCGACGACGAAGTCCCCAGCATGGTCGGAAGCGTTGTCCGAGCAGCGCGAGGATGACAAGGAGTGGCGACGAGTTCTTAGCTTGATTGACGTCTGGCGGCGGAGTGGTCAGTGCGTCGCTAGCAACTTGGAGGAGTTGTTCGACGGCTCGGACGATGATCTTGGAGAGCTTGCTTTAGCTCGCTTGGCGTGGTTGGACCAGTTGAGATCCCTCCGTGGCCGATCTTTGATCATGATGACATATGACTAGGATCCCTATAGCGTGACGGCATGTGGTGCTGTAGATAATAATCGACACAAGGAGATATAATAGAATATGCTCTGACCAGAAAATAGAAGCACGACTTAGCTTGTTCAAGAAAAGGTCGTGTCGCCCTCGAGTTTGGTATTATTCATAGATGCAATCTGACTTGCATGCATGGTCGATCGACATGACCCGCATAGTCCCGTGGATGCGCGTGAATCTGCACGCCTTTCTCTTCCAGGTAGATTGATTCAATGATTTACTCCTTTGGACGACGAGTTTGATGGATCTGGCAGTTCGGTTCATGACGCCGTAGTAGAATGTTGATGTGGAACAGATTTATTTTGATCGAGGTAGCAATCATCAGATCATCCAGGCAGCCGAACGATTTGCACGTGTGTGCCGTATGCATGCAAGTCTTTGAGCCTTCTTGATCTTTTGTAATCTTGAGCGATGTCAAGATGGTACGTGTTGATCATATGATCGATGAAGCGAATCACGGTGTGCAGGGGTCGCTGGTCACTGAACCGACAACGTGGACGACGAGGGCCGCTGCCCGATGGCAAGCTGACTTGCCGCAGTTAACTTGCTTGATGCATCGTCTTGCGTATCTTCATCCATGCCCCAATTATTTATTTATTCAGTATCAGTTCTCATGGCCTCGTATGTTGACATGCTTGGTCTTGCATTGTGTAGATGTATGTAGTCGTTGTTTGCTAGTTAATCATCTTTCAAGTCGGCGTAGATTGATAATGAGAGATAATTCACCCTCACATGCCTCATCTGGCTCCTTGTCGGCGTTGGCTTGCACGTATCTCCCAGCGCATTGATCAGCGTGGTTGGCGAGGCGAAGATGATGTCGTAGCCTCCGTGACGAGCGGCGACGAATTCTTGTGGAGAAAAAATCTTCTGCCCGAGCGTTGTCAGGGCTTACGGAGAAGTCAGCGGCGAAGAACCATGGAGACAATTTCTGAAGATATATGGAGATCGAAGAATATGTAGAAAAATATTAAAAATATCACTTAGCTTATTTGACGCCCAGTAGTGTCGTTAGCGTGTCTCTTGACAGCGTGGCTGACGTGCTCCATCATAGTTTCACAGCTTGCTTCTGCCTCGTACGTTAGAATCCACCTTGTACATGCTCGGGTGCTAAGCATCCGCTGTTTCTTAGCACGTATGCGTGCCGTTTTTTTTTAATTCCTTGTATGATCGTGATCTTCCGAGGTTGCTAAAATCAGATTGTATATTTGATACATGTTGATGCATCGAGTCCAGGTCTTTCCTTCTTGTTTGGTCGTCCGCAGTCCCCGCGATTTGTTGTTGGCGTCGGCGAGGATCCACGATAGACGAAGCCGATTTGTCAGGTTGCTGCGGTCATAATCGAATTTGGCGATGCTGGCTATTGGGACTTGATGACGTGCCGACGTCATGATCTTGAATGAATGCGTGGAAGGCAGGACTCAGAGGCGAGGTCCTATCGGGGTATGGCCTCGGAATCCAACCTATCGGTGCTTGTCCGCCATAATTGATCTCATCCACCAGGGAAGTACGTGTGCCGCCGAAGTGTGTATTGGCCTTTGCATGGAGCTCAGTATTGTATTAAGTGATCAGCGCTGTGTTGACGGGGTGGTCGGCGCTGCGCTAATGGAGTGCTCGGCAATATGGGGATGAAGAGCTCGGTGTAGAGCTTGACTGGAGAACGCTATGGAGTCCGATGTCTCGACGAAGTCTCTGAGCGTAAAGCTCAACTGGAGAATATGGCGGCGCTGGCATGTCTTGGAGAGTGATGAGGTGCCTGAGCGAGGTCGGGGCTTATTGAGAGGTCGGCAAGGAGTCCTCCACGCCCTGCGTGGTGCCCATGCTTTTGCTGGGGCTTTTGGAGACGCTGCTAACCTGCCCAAACGTCCTCGGGGCTTACGTGTTAGCGAAGACTTAACGGCCCAGGCGTCCCCGGGGCTTACGTGGTGGCGAAGCTGCCCGCGCCAGGCGGGGGTTACGCTTATCGTGGGCGAAGGCTACCCGATATATCGGGGCAGTTGGTGAAGTGGCGCGGTTGGGCGGCCTATCATGTGTAGGGCTTACGCGGCGTCGAGCCAGATGCTGCCCGGCGGGTGCGGGGGTTATGCATTGGCGAAGTCGTGCTGCCCGAGCAGGTGCGGGGCTTATGCATTGGCGAAGACATGCTGCCCGAGCAGGTGCGGGGCTTACACATTGGCGAAGACGTGCTGCCCGACCAGGTGCGGGGCTTACGCATTGGCGAAGACGAGCTGCTCGAGCAGGTGCAGGGCTTATGCATTGGCGAAGACGTGCTGCCCGAGCAGGTGCGGGGCTTACGCATTGGCGAAGACATACTGCCCGAGCAGGTGCGGGGCTTACGCATTGATGAAGAATCTTGAAAATAATCTTGGTGATGGTATGGTAGGCGGCTCAACGTGGCTTGCTTAGGCAGCTTGCCGTGGCTCATTGGATGGCTTGACGACTCCATTTTCTTGTTTAACAGTTTGGATGACTTGCTTTCTTCTTCTGGCCATGGCATGCATGAAGATGAACATAGACCTCTTGATTATTGACAAGAACGTGACGACGAATCGGAGCCGAGGAATTGCTTTTTAGCTTGATGATGCTGGAACAGTTAATCTGCACGTATGCCTGGCAGATGCGTTCGTGCCAGCAGGCTTGCACGCCTAGTAGTTTGCTTGTTTATCGATTGGCTTGTCTAATCTTGACATCGTCATGATGCTGTGGACCTTGATCGATGTAATTCTGCACTTCTGTGCTTGTGCGTTGCTTGCATGCCTTCAGGTCGTAATCTCGACTTATATATTCGCATCGGTACGTGACGGAGACGGAGGCCGAGGCGTTGATGGGTTCGTAAGTCGTGTTGAAGCCGCGATGCTTGATGGAAGTCTGCGATCAATATTGACTCATTCCTTTTACTTGTTGTCCTTTTTTCTTAGATGGGATCATGCTGTTGATCGTGGCGGCGTCGTCGGGGCGAACGAGCGGCTTGCCGACGAGATGACACGGATTCCTGGCAGAATTATTATGCACACATGCAGATATCTCGATACATGCATATAGCATAGGATATTTG
This sequence comes from Eremochloa ophiuroides, assembly GCA_038502445.1. Taxonomy (NCBI): domain Eukaryota; kingdom Viridiplantae; phylum Streptophyta; class Magnoliopsida; order Poales; family Poaceae; genus Eremochloa; species Eremochloa ophiuroides. Next base: position 8,098,623 of record JAHLJS010000009.1, on the reverse strand, counting down.
ATTGAAGGTTAATGATTGACTTAGCTTTGGCTGGTTACGTGGAAAGATCAGCGTGAAACCTTTGCCACGTTTTGCTGATTGTCGTGCGAGTCCTTCCTTGTTTACCATGTTTTGCTGGTTGACGTGCTTAGATCTTCTTGTTCTGTCACCTATGCGTCACGTCTAGTAGATCGAGTTACTGTGGACGGCGTATTGGATGAAGAACGCCGCCACAGGAAGCCGAGTCGCCACGGTTGACGTTGATGAAGAGATAATTCGTCGATTCGTGCTGAAGATGATTATTGGTGACGCCGCCACTGATGACAGCATGCTGGACTCGAGTTGCATCCGTCACCGCGGATGATGCTGGTAAGTAAAAGTTTGCATATATTCGTCGTTGCCGCTTAGTAGCTTGGAGGAGTTACTCGATGTAGCTCGCTTGATATTTCGACGTGGCTCGCCAGACGACTCGATGGCTCGCTAGCAGCCTGGACCGCTTCCTTGCCTTGGCGTTGGTCGTCGGGCCCAAGATGAGAAGATCGCATCTGCTATTAACGGCCATGGAGACGAGCGCAGAAATATCGAAAAGACATACAGATATATATAGGAATATTTAATTGAAGAAATTTAACTTAGCTGTTTTCTGTCATGCCAAATTCAGACGTGTAGTCGTGATGCATGGTACATGTACGTGCATCCATGAGGGTACTGATCTTGTACGGCTTCGTAGACCGTATGTGCACAAATCGATGACTTGATAGGCCAGCCGGAGTTCAGTACGTGCGGCATTGTCCGTTAGCTTTTGGTAATTTATGTTGGACGATATGGCCCTGTAGACCGGATCTAGCTCTCGATGGAGATGTGGAGAATTTCGTGCACGTTTGAAGCACATCTAGGCGTCCGATCATGCTTGATATTGGATGAATGAATTTCTCCGTCTCTCGTGTATGAATATATATGCAAGTCTTCATTAGCCTTCACGATCTTGTAGACATGCTTTCATGATCCAGCATGTTATCTCGCTTGGTGGCTTGGAGGTTTTGCCAGATGGCTCGGTTGATCGTCGTCGTGCTTAGTGATGCTTCATGGCTTGAGTGGCTCAGACGAATCGACGATGGCTCGGAGATTTCGCTTGACGCGGCTCATGTTCTGGCTCGATGTGGCCCTAGGGTTGCTGTTGCCTAGGTCGCCGTAGCGTTTGACGATGAGAGGCGTAATTAATTTCAAGTCCATGGTGGCCTTCATGATCTTGTGCACCACAAGCGTCTTCAATTTCCTTCCTTTCCGATTGGCTTCCTCTAGTATATATGGCATGTGCTTGTCCGATGCACATACGCAATTGGAATCTTGGCGTATCGGGATGATGAGTCCGTATCGATCGCTGAGTGCCGTGAGGAAATTTCTGGTGGATGCATGATGTCCGTGTATGCAAATCTCCCTAACGATATCTTGATTTGTTTATCCGGACTGCATGGTCACCATTGCTGGATTGGTACGGGAATAGGCTCGCTTGATGGCTCGACGTATGACTTGGAAGATGGCTCGCCGTGGCTTGCGAGCAGCTTGGATGGCTCTGGAGCTTGATGCTTGCATCAACTTGTAGATCGGCTGAGCACGAGGTGTCATAATTTTGCTGCACGGTGTTGTAGGTTAGATCGTTGGCGTCTCCCTTCGTGGTTCGTTCGCTGGTCTTCATGCATGTTGACTGGTAACACAGCCACGGCGCTTGATGCAAATCTCACGCCGCCAATCGCCGAGGCTTGCTACGGTCTCTCTGCTGAGCTTCACGCGTCATGACGTTGGCTTCATCATTAAACGGATCTGGTCGGGCCGGTCGTAAACGACGTGGATTCTTCTTGCTGAGCGCCGATGTGCACGGATGCCGCCGCGAGAAGAGTAGTCGGTGTGTCGAAGGGTTGCTTGATGGCTCGCGACGGTTCCAGGCTTGCTATTGCTGAATGACGACAAGGCCATCACAGGGTGTTGATCCGAAGACGAATAATGTATAATAAAATATCTTAATTAAGATAATAAATAAGACTTAGCTTGGCTCATATGCATGTGAGCGTGCGTAGCGACCACGCACGTGTTGCACGACGCTGTCTTGTGATTGGACGTTTTTCTTCATATCTTGTAGATTGAATTCGAACACCTCTCCCTTTCTGGTTTGTGCTTGCACTTACATGTATACATGCATATGCATCTGGTAGATGGCTCTGCTTCGAAGTTGGCCCCGTCGAGTTCCGTTGCAGGTTGTCGAAGACGCCGTGATGAGCGATGGTCAAGACGCCACAATACTGATTCGTCTCGTGACACTGAATTGCCGTTGTGACGTTGTTTCGGCGATCGGAGTAGATGATGTCGATGAAAATTTCCCATCTAATGCTGTTAGCTTCTCGTGCCGATCTAGTAGATCGAACTTGCCACTGCCGATATCGTAGCTAGATGAATGAAGTAGATCGGCTTATGGGGCTGGGCAGTGCCATGCAGCAATGCAATCCCTGTAGGCCGCCTTCGGGATGATGGCGAGCGGCGATGTGAGCAGCGACGAGGGCCATGTACATGGATCTTGGACCTTTTGACGCGACATTGGCTGGTAGGGCCCTGTAGATCGGATCTCACGTCCGTAGCCAGCTGTGTCATCTTGAATCGCTGGTGGTCTTCAGGCTAATTGCAGACAACGTGGATTCGGAAGCCTCCGAGAGAGACAGAGTCATGACGATGTTGCCGCTGATTATGTTCGCGATCCGCCGAATTGCCGTGAAGGATTTAGATCTGGTTCGCCACGGTCGAATGTCGTTGTTGTGGTCGACGATGACGAAGAAAATCTCCATGTGAGACACATCTTGATTATTTTGCCTCCGGATCTTTGCCAGTTGGAGTTAGTGCACGGTTGATGCTGTTGGCCGTTGAGGGAAAGCATTGCAACTCCATGCATAAGGGTCCTGGCTTGCTCCATGAAGCCCCAAAAGCCAGAGGTAATAGATTAATCTGATAATTCGGCGGAGTTGTCTTGCTGCAAGTAGCCTTGAGGTGACGACTTCATTGAAAAAGGCCACCGTCGCCTGAATCTAGATAGCTGCGGACGATGCTGGTGCGGGTCTTCTAGGCCTCGAGACGGCGACCATCGTAGATCGAGGGGAGCCGAAACCGGGATGCATGTCTTGCTTGTTGAATCGATGTTCACGAATATGGCCCCAGTATGCATATGTTGTACGAGATTTTTATTTGGATCAACATCATGTATGCATATGTTGTACGGCGAGGAGCGAGGAGAGTTCATCGGCGACAGAGAGTTATGGAGATAATCTTGGCGATGATATATCGTAGACGGCTCGCTTATCGATGGCTCGACGTGGCTCGCCGGACAGCTCGTGGCTCGATATATGGCTTGGACAGCTTCAAGCTTGTTATTGCCGTAGATGGACGACGACGAGGCCGCCGCGGAGCGCGATCGACTCTTTTTTTTATTCTAGTAGCACGCGTCGGATCGTGCAAATATACGCCTTCAATCTTCGTCTTGTACGGATCGTGCATTTTGTTGGTTGCCGTGAAGAGTAGACGACTGTACTGGCCGTGATCTTGGTGCTTGACGACTCAGGCTGTATGGCTGATTTACTTGCCCGGTACACAGACATATAGAGACCAGGACTTTTCCATGCTTGTTGCAGGTGCAAGCTTCATCGTCTTCAATTTTCCATAATGTGACATGGGAATCATACTTCTTCCCTTTTTTTATTGTATACGTGGCCTTGCAGATCGGAACGGAGCTGTAGACATGCGAGGTACGATCTGCTTGCCCGGCCGCCTTTTCTTGTTAGCTTGCGTGGCCTGCAAACTACCGACGCAAGCAACCGAGCCTGATGAGTTGGTGCCGCCGCCGTAGATCAAGACGCGCTGTCTCGACGTAGATGCTCGCTGTAGGATGACGACAGGTCGCCACAAAACGTGTTGATGTTGATCTTGAGATCCATCTGGTTTGCCGTCGCCGGATGCTATTGCCGTGGTTGACGACGACGAAAATTCGGAACGGGCTCGCCGCCGCTGGACGCCGTTGCCGTGGTCGGCGACGACAAAGAAAAAATATCCATCATGTTCGCCATGGAATCAGGAAGCACACCCCCTACCTGGCGCACCAACTGTCGACGAAATACCGGCGATAGTCAACCGAGGGGTATGACCAAGGTAGTAGATGATCGGTGAAGGTGCGCCTGAGACGAGCAAGAGTTGCGCAGTTAGCGCGAGACATGAGATTTATACAGGTTCTGGCCGCCTCGAGGTGTAATACCCTACGTCCTGTGTGTTGTTGTCTTGTATTATTATGAGTTGAGTTGAGGGGATCTATCCCTGCCCCTCCTTATATAGTCTGAAGGGACAAGATTACAAGTAAACTATCCAAATTGGTACAACAACCGTGCGGTGCAGTCTTGCGCCGCACGTCTTTATCTTCTGGGTCGGGCCAGCTTTGATGGTGCGGCCCATGTCTTGTCTTGTGGTACCGGGGGTCTATATCCCCACAGAGCGCGCTCGCGAAGGAGGTGACCCTTGTGTCTTAATATCCTCATTAGATGATGCTCCTTTACATTTAATCATGATGTGGGTAGAGCTAAACAATGATTGCTAGATGTAATTGCACTAATCATAGTATTCATTGACGTAGTTATAAAATTACTTTAGATATTAATTCCTTTATCTATCCATTGTCTAGCTATTGTTATGACTAGATGAGCTCTGATATTTACCTATTTATGATGATGACTGATCATATTTATCCTATATATATTTATCATGTGACTTATCCCTGCTGTGAGTAGGATTATAGTTGTGGTTTCTTTTACATTAGCGGTATAAGTTGTAGATATAAGTCCTATTAGACCTTTCCAGTGGTATAAATTTAAATCGACAACCTGGTAATACTCTAGGTAAAATGCTACAATGGTATAATTATCTGTCCGCTTGTAGAATTGTTCTTTAGTTCATATTTTTATATTTATTTCTGCCTAGTCACACGAAATAATAGATTCATTTAATACTTTATTCCTAACTAATATAATTAGGGATGACAACCTAGTTCAATGCTTAGGGATGTTGGTGAGAGATAAGTGGCTAGTTGCTAATGACAAGTTAATTTAAGTACCATGTGTTTTCAATGTTGTTAAATGGTGATGACGTTAAAAAATACCAACAGTGCTCAATTGTTGTGGATGAAGGCCACATTGAGTGACTATGGAATCAAATTCAAGAATGTGACATTGTTATTAGAGACCATCAAGCCAAAGGTGACATTCAAGTTGAGAGTGTGGGCACCGATGATCAATTTGCCGACATTCTCACCAAGCCACTTGATGAAGCAAGATTTTACAAATTAAAGAATGAATTGAACATCCTTGATTTCTCCAACATGAGTTGAGCTAGCACCCCCACTTTATGACTTGCCTCTACTCCAACAAAGTAAAGGTATCATTATTTGGCATGTCATTCATATGTTGCTAGGACATGTGTAGAGTATATAGACATAATTTTTTTTAAAATAGGCTCATTCATGGAAAACTAAATACTTTTGAGATCATATGCCACTACTATTGCTTCTATGTCTTGTTTGGTCTAGTGGTGACATATGACTAGCTTGTGGGATTGTGAACCTAGTATTTGACTAGAGTATGAGCATTATGGTATATAATTCAACTTTGTCAAGATAACCCCTAGTAGCGTGAAGAAGCTTGCCAAGGGACAAATCGGGTTATATATTTGTGCAAGTAATCTAACTAAATGCTTAAAAGAAGGAAGATAATGAAAACAATCTACGAAATTAACAAGTGGTTCCCTCCATTGATTTCAAATCATATCCTACCCATGCTACCCTTTTGTGGTCTTTGATGACAACGGGAGAGAGAAAGGTACAAAGATATGGAGGCTGAGCGATGAACCATCATTAGGCCGATGATGGAAGAGCTATAGGCCAAATGTGAGGGGTCACAAAATTTTTTAAAAAATTTTGATCTCACACTTAGGGGGAGCAAGCTCACAAGTATGTTTTCAAGCATTTGATTGTGCATTTTCATATGATTGTTGCATTGTATTTGTACTTAAATTCAATATACTTGCTTGCTTGGTGTATGCTAGACTTAAATTTGTGTGATGAATTGAAGTACTAGCATGCATAGGAAGTGGTAGCTAGCTCCCGGTCTTTCCAAGTAACTCTAGAACCTTGTTTCTAATGTTGATCTCACGAGGTATTCTAGTGTCTTTGGTTGCAAGAATTATTTCAAATAGAATCTAACTATCCACGGTGCTAAGGATGATTTATATATGTACTCCGATGGTATCGCGCTTCAAAGGTCCAATTCTATAAACCTTAGCATCAAATTGGTAGTAGTATCTCTCCCACACTTCTAATCCAATGCATATGTGCAAAGCCTTTCAAATCCAAACACTTATCACATATGTAGGGGAGCTAATATTACCAAATTGAATTCATTGAATATCTTTGTAGAGGTTGTCATCAATTACAAAAAGGGAGAGATTGAAAGCTCTATATTTGGTTTTGGCTAATTGATGACACCTAGTATCTAGCCATTATGTTTAAGCTTTGTGATTACAAGTATGGTTAGAAGATCAAGTGTGGAGTTATGACGGCATCCAAGTCTTTGGAGTAAGCCCCTCAACATGAAGATCGAATGCTTCAACACTTGGTACATTGGATGGAGCTCATGGAAAAGGTGAAGTCAATAGGGCTCTTTCCATTTTAGTGATCAAGACACTATAGAGAGTGTGATCACATTTAGGTTAGATGACCGTACTATTAAGAGGGATAAAATTTCGTTAACAACTTCGGTCATCAAGTGCCTCTAGTTGACATAGTTGAGCATATGCATTTAGATCTAGAGCACTAACCTAAAACCTTACAAATGAACTTAAAAAACAAGCTAACACTCGTGCCCAAGTGCTTATGCACTTGGTTGTTAGCACGTGGAAGCAAGGTTATTGAAGAGAGAGCAAAAACAGCTCTCAGAGGTGCACCGGACGCTGGACGTGTTCGGTGGGTGCGCACCGGACAGCCAGAGCCTCTTTGGAACCTCTCTAATTAAGCACCGGACACTGGAACAGTAACTCCAGCGCGTCCGGTGATGTTTTTCGTGCGTCCGGTGAGACTTCGTGCTTTCTGTCTGAGTGAAAGCACCAGACGCTGCCAGCGTCCGGTGACCTAACAGCGGACGCGTCTGGTGCGACTTTGAGCTCTTTGGATGCTCTCTGTTCACGCACTGGACACGGGCGTCAGAGTGTCCGGTGCGACATCTCCACGTCCGGTGAGTTGGCGCGCTGCGGAAAGTTTTGAAACGGCTAGTACACGTGTCCGCAGGCGGTACACCGGACAACCACCAGACGCGTCCGGTGCTCACTTAACCAGTGTCCGGTGTGCACGCAGAAACTGTAAAATGGCTAGTTTTTCTCCCTCACCTATAAATAGCCGACCAACCGGTTTTGGGACTCTCTCTTGTGTATTTCACTCATTGCTAAGCATCTCTTGAGCCTCCCAAGCCTCTCCCACTCACTTTAGAGCTTGATTCTCATCCATAGTGAGCTAGGGAGTGATCCAAGTGCATTGTGTTTATTTAGATCATCTTTGGGCACTTATTGATCGTAGTTGCTGCGGATTTTTATCTATTCTCTTGGTCATTGCCGTCATTTAGATGGTCTTGGAGCAGCGGAGGAGTTGGCGGAGTTGGAGATTGTCTCCGGCCACTCTCGGAAGTCTTTGTGAGGGGTTTGCACCTTCCTCGGTGGAGAGCCGCAAGGTAGGTTAATACATTGTTCGTATCATTGACTTACCTTGCTCGTGGTGTCGCTCATTGGTTGAGCTTGACATTAGTTGTCAATTAGCCACCAAACCACTGAGTAGTGGTCGACACAACGGGGACGTAGCGTGTCGGCAAGCACGTGAACCCCGGGATAAATTGGTGTTCTTTTTGTGTTGATCTTAGACCATCACGTTCGTGTGTATTGGTATTCTTCCCGGTGATTGGTGAACTACTCTATTCAGCGGTATATTCACTCTACACATTGTCTTCCTTATTTTCGTGTATTTACTTGTGTAGTAGTAGTAGTGCTTAGTTTGCTTATCCACCTAGGAGTAGTGTAATTTAATATAGGCTAGCTTGTATGTGCTTCTAAAGACTTAGTTAGAACGGTTAGGAAGGCTTGCATTTTAAGTAGGCTAGCGTAAAATTCGCTTCGCCGTTATTATTACTAATCATTTGGTCAAGTGTTGTTTGTAGATTTTTAAATAGGCTATTCACCCCCTCTCTATCCTCTTTGGACCTATCAGATATTTAGATTGTCCTTTTGTATATTATCATGTCTTGCACAGCTAATAGGAGTTGCTAATCATTTTGCGTTTCGTCCCCATATTCAAATTTGACTACGTCTATGCTTACCAGGCGCTGTCATTATGCCTCTTCCCAGGATGCAAGATATATCAGTTATTTGGTTCAAGTCCGTGACCAACTTCATTGTGTGCTCTACAGATATGTACTTCAATGTTTAGCCCTTCTCTTTGATCCTTGATTGCTAAAATACTCCTAGCTAACGCTTCGAGATATCACCTTCTAATTTGGTAATTGTTCACAAAATAAGGTTTTACACATGCAACCTTGCCATGTACATTCTAACCTTATGTAGAACGAAGCAAATGGTCATGGGTTTCATTCTTCGTCCTGAGACACAGCACTGGATTGCTCGCCAGGAAAGAGAGCACTGGAAGTATGAACTTGATGGTAAGACTGGCATCCCTATTATCATCATCTGTTATGTGAAATTTAGTTCCTTTTTTTATCTAAATTTAGTTTCTATTGTAACCATTACACGGAGCCTTTAAGCTCACACTACAATTGTTTGCCTGCTACGTATTTTTTTTCCTGCTACAGGATAGGATTTTGTGTCATATTTTTGGCTCCATGCACTCCTATATACACCATATGCTTGCAGGGAATAAGGTACCAACAACACAATTTTCTTCTGATATTGAAGACCGAACCTTACAGACCTAATTCAGTGATTAATAAAATAGTTGACATATCTGCTACAGAGTTCATTGACAGTCACAATAACCTTGCTAGCCTTGCTACCGCGACTTCGCCCCGCGACAGCAACGCCCTGGCAAAAGCCCCCATGCTTGCGTCCTCCATCGGCGTGCCACGCCAGCAGCAAACCCCTGAACTTCCATCGGCTGTGCGACAACGGCGTGACGTGGCCACGCAGCAGCGCAGACGCGACGTCGCCCCACACCAGCGTTGCTGAGGCAGCCCCAGGAAGCGAGGGTACAGCAGCGCCGGACCTCGCCCACGTACCAATTGACCAAGACGCGGCAGGGCAACAACGCAGTGCCGGCCGAGAAGATGGTGGTGCTGGATCTCGCCCGTTCACCTGCTGAGGATAAGGCGGCAGGCCAAGGAGATGGTGCGCGTTGACGTCGAAGGAGGCAGCGGTACCCATCATTGATGTTAGCCCCAGGTGAGGGAGTGCTTTTCGTCTCTCCGAGCCTCTCTAATTCCAAACATTTGCCAGCCTTCTTGCATAGGGTGGTTAGGAAAAAGGATATTTGACCTTGGAAGATTTGGCTCCATGAATAAACGGATTTGGTTCCATAACAAATCGCATGGCTTCCTACTGGTGCCATTTCTGAAAACTATAATAACAATGTGTACATAGTCCATAGTCTGCAATTCTGCATTCTGCGAATATTGATTCCTCCCTTCTAAAATTGGCATTATGTCTTTCCTTACTTCTGCATATTTTACTTCTTCTCACCACTATCTATTATCTTATTCTACCTTTCTAATTCAGTACAACAATAGCCTAATTTGCTAATTACCTGTTGATTGTAGAGCAAAATGTTTGGTAGTGTCCACCAGCCACTAAATGCTTCCTTATTTCAATAATTTTAATAGGTCATCATGCAGCTGCCACTATCTCATGTCGGGTTCACAAATTTAAGATTTGAAAACAACAGCTAATTGACAAGGGCATTACTAGGTCGACTCCATCGGTATGCAAAGTTTGCAACTTTTGTCATAGTCCTGTTGCCTCATGCTCTTACTGAGTAGTTTTTTTCCGCCTCTCTAAATTCATAGTTTGATCTTTCTTAAGATCAGGGTGTATCAGGCTCTAGCAAACAACTTATCAAACGCTTATAGTGCTCTGTTCGCATCATTGTGAAGACATCCTTCCACCTTGTGTGCTTCAAGCTTCTTGAATTTGACAACAGCAATGAATTTTGAGCACCTTAGCGAGTTTTACATCTAACAGCACTATGTTTGCCCAAGTACTTTGTACACAGACTGGAGAAACCATGTTTGAATCTCAATAGACTGATATATACCGCCTTTACCTATTATTACCATTGCATCTAAACTGTTATACATTGTGCATGTTGTTAGTCACCTTTTACTGTTCATTTCAGGTTTTTTTTTTGCCAGCACACCAGGCGCGCCGTTCAAAGCTGTGCTAGTACCACTGATGCAAGCACAGGGAGACGGCTTCTAGAGTTCTAGGCCGTGTTCGTTGCAGCTAAAATAGGTTGTGCTGCCTCAGCTCAGCGCTGGTGCTGATTTGAATCAGCCATGCGCTGCTGCCTTCTATCAGAAAAGCCACAGCCCATGGCAGCCACACAGTAGCTTTTGAAATTTCAAAGTTTTGGCAAGAAACACACATCCATTCAACACATATATTGGACCATCCTCTGAATATAATTTTGCCCATGCACCAATACAACATTATGCACTAGATTAGCAGTACCAGCACATTACCATTCACCAATACAACAACATGCAAATCATACTTGTTCTAATCACAAATAGTTACCACTGTCCTCAACACATTAGTGCACTACTACTACTACGCAATCCAACACATCTAGCTACTATTAGTACAATTACAAAATGGGCAGACACCTCCAATGCCAATGTGCCACGACCTTCATCATGAAGCTTATCCTCCTACTTCTACTACTAGATGGATTCACATGCTATAGCCCACATAAAGAATTTACAGCCACCACCACTTGCTGTACCCCTTGGCCGGCATGTCTTCAACAGCCCCATACACATCATTCGCCCTGGACAGATCAGCACATCACAACATTTCACTAACCAAACCACCCCTCCGACACGTACGCACCTTGTCCTTTGCGTTCAAGAACTACACTGGCAAAGGCATTGTCGACGAACCAGTCAACCCCCTCATCAGCGGCATCCAAAGCCTGTGTCCAGTCCCATCCCCCTTCCTCTCCAGCAGCAGCCTCTGCACCGGCATCGTCCTCGTCATCACCTTCATCATCTGCCATCTCCTGGGCCACCTCTGATGGTTCCCCTTCTCCTTCGCCATGTGGCCTGCAAGTTACATACATAAGTTAACTGTTTGTACATACAGCTGTACAATGCTTCTCATGCACTGTCTTACCTTCTCCTACCCAGCAGCACCAGTCCTGCAGCTATAGCATCACGCAGTGAGTGCGCGCCATCATTTGCCCTCTGCAAAGCCCAGGCCGACGGTGGTTTACCCATTGGGGCTGGCCACCCAAGCTCCCAATCCCATATGTAGTTGTTCAATCCGAAGCACGACACAGTCATCTTCCCAATCTTCTCATCATCGTAGTGAGGAATATCACCCAGTATTTTCCATCTTGCTTTCAACACACCAAATGTCCTCTCCACGGTTGCCCGGATCCCTGAATGCACATAGTTGTAACTCTCACGATGCAAGAATGTGTGTCGTGACACTCCTTTGAATTCGCCCAAATGGTATCGGCCATTCTTGTACGGTGCCACGTACCCATCCATATGCTGGTACCCTGCGTCCACCAAGTAGAAGCGACCTACAGCAACATACCAGCAACGTACACAGTTAAACGGTGCAACATACCAGCAACCGTTGTAACACACAAACATTTGTAAAATCAAACATACCAACAAGAGGGTGCGGGAAATGTCGAAGGCCCAAACTTTCTCGCAGGATGCGCATATCATGGATGGCTCCTGCCCTTCCCGCACCTACAAATGTGAATCTCATGTCCATGTCCACTATTGCCAAGACATTGACTGTGGGTACCCCTTTTCTATTGATGAAGTCCGGACGTTTGTTCTTGCTAACTATAACCGGGACGTGCGTCCCACCTAAAGCTCCGATGCAGCCGCCCAAGTACGGCGAGTAGGGGGCAAGAACTGGGTGGACATGAGAATAGGTCCTGTCCCTAGGCACTAGTACAGAGTCTGAGAACCTAAACATCACATCAGCTACATGTGAGGCATTTCTACTTATTGTGTCCATTGACCTCTTGAACCTAGACTTGCTTTGGCGGACAGGACTTGCATTCGCAAGAGTCCAAATGAAAATACCTAGTGCTTCAACACTACCCAACTGGTCTGTGGACTGCAGGCCATAATATGTGCACAACGTTAAATGCAAGTGAAAGAAGCAAGGAGGTGTCATACGAAAGTTGATGTGGAAATCCACGAGGTCGCGCAGCTGTTGCTCCATCCATTGGTGGCCTGTGAGCTTAGGAACATGGAACGGCTCCTACAGTGGCCCTTCCACATGCATATGAGCCAACTCGTACTGGCCAAGGGCGATAGCAAGGTCAGCATATGCGATAATGAGCCTTTCCTCCGCTTCACTGTCGTGCTCCGAGCACATGCTGCAAAAGGACACAGCTCCAATTAGAAAGGAACAGCATAACATATATGGGCCAATGCAAGAAGATGGCACCTTCAGCGCCTAAGACAGGTGCGTCCCCGCTGACCGCTGCCTCCAAGTACGTTGCAGCTGCGTCCACGCTGCTGCTACGTCGCCGCTAAACCTTCGTCCACGTCCCCGCTATCCCAGGGTCCCCACTGCCCGCTGCGTCACCAGTTGTGTCCCTGCTGAACCTGCAAACACAACTACATTAGCACACGCAATCATGCAGTTAGACATAAACAAACATCTATGAAACGTAGTGGTAACATGAATTCAGGCGACAAAATTATTATAACAAATTGTTCAAACACAAATTTAACATAAGTGTTCAAAACTGGTCCAACACACAGGACATTATTACAACACAAAGTGCAGGAATAGGACAAACAAATGCGAACTAAACACGAAACAAGCAACAATCAAGCGGTAGCCAGGTCAGGGATATGTGCAGCGACTCCTTTTCTCCAAGACATCCCAGCTAACTTCCAACCAACGCGCCCTGCATTCCGGAGTCTTGTAGGTCTTGAAAGCTGCAAACTTCTTAGAACCCTCAAACAGCACCATGGCGCAGGCATACAACTCTGAATTCTCAGTGATGCCGTCACTTCGTAAGATATCCGAGACGATGCTCATAGTTTCTTCATCGTGGAACAAGCGCGCCTTGGGGTTCCGGTTGGCTTTTAATTCATTCACACTAGTTGAAAGTTCCCGCATACATTCCTAGAACGGCGCGTACGGGCCTTTCAAAGGACTTGTTGCCACCTGCTCCCTTGGCCTCTTCCCTGTACCTTGGCTTCCAGGACCAGCAGCTGCAGATAGGTCTGGTGGCATCCCGCCTCTATCATTGCTAGGAGGGGTTGCATGATGCCCACCAGCAGTCAGGAGTGTGCCCTACTCTAGTGGATCCCTCCCGAACAGTGACATGCATAGGTCCAGGTGCGGTGGGGGTTGGCCATCGATTTTCTCGACTTCGGATGGCTCATCGGAACCCTGAAGGTATTTGAAACAACGCAAATGCATCAGGACAGGAAGAACTAAAAAATTGACATGGCCACTGCCTTTTGCAGGAAAGCATTTGGGACATACATGTCCTTCCTCCCAGAAAAAGGGATCAGCAGAGACGCCGCCTGTTGCCAGATCATGACCGAGGCCCGTGTCTTTTTGCAGATGCAGCCAGTTGTAGTACTTGCGCCTGATGCCGTCGAACTTGTTCCTAATTTGACAGTCGTCGTAGGGAATGTTTGGTTCCTGCATCTTTTGGTACACATATGGCCACCCGGTACGATGAGGGGTGTGCGTGCCCCAGAGCTTGTCATTCTTAGCAGTCAAGCAAGCCTCAAGGAGGAGCCTAGTCTGATCCGGCCGCCACTTAGCACTCTGTACGAACGTTTACATCTTATGGACAAAAGTACATAAGGAAACAGACCACATCATGATTCTGAGAAACTACGAAATAACTTGCCTTTGGCTCCTTCTGTGGTTTCTTGCCCTTACGGGACATCCTGCGCTGCTTGCGGGGAGGTGTCTGCTGACGTCGTGGAGGTGAGCACGACGACACGGAGGTGGAGGCAAGTGTGGGCACAGGAGAGCTCGCGCTGGAGATGGCCGGATTTCACTGGCAACCTGCAAACGCACGCAGAGACATGAAGGCATGGCACCCGCGCAAATAGAGTGGCACAAGCGGATCTACAGCAAGGGAGCACGGCGGGGCGGTCCCGAGAGCAGAGCGGGCTCTGCGCCCCGAGGCTGAACTCCATTCCCGCCGGCAAACCTCCCCCTTTAGCCCGTCACACTCACGCACTCCCCCTGATCCCCCGCATGTAACAAAAGAAAAGGGCTTCGTAACCCTAAAACCAGGGGAGAAGTGCTCGAAGCTGCCGTATCTACGGCTTGGGAGAGCGCAAGGAGAAGAAGGCACGATGACGGTGGGGAACGTAAGGAGGCAAACCTGGAGTCGACGGTGGGGATGAGATGCGGCCAGAGATGCTCGAGCCGGTGAAAGGCCTCCGACACGGGTGGGGGTCGCTGGCGGGGAAGGGTCAACGCAACGCCGTGCGCGAACGTGGCCTCCTCGATGGGAACGGCGGCGGACGCCGTGGATCCATTGTCCTCGACCCAAGTGCGCCGCGGATCCTCCTCCGCCGGGTCGGAGGACTGCCCTATCACCACGGACGGCGGGGGCGCAGGAGAGAGCGACAGTGGCCACCCTTGCAGACCTAACCCTAGAGCCGCGCGGCGAGTGAGAGGGCGAGTGGTGACGGGTGCGGGAGTCGGCGAGACAGCGCTGCCAGCGGCTTCTATATCAGTCGTTCGCTTCTAACGGGCCGCCGAACGGCTGGGCTTTTTCAGCCGATGCAGCCCAGCTCGTTTCAGCTCCAACGAACGGGCCCCTAGTTGACAACAATGCTCGGTTCATGTGCTAGCGTGATTGTTGTCTTGACCATATGGGAAGCGACGAACGGGAGATCACCACAGCGACGGCGGTGAAGTTCCTGGTGAGAGGGTGCTCTGTTGCACATAGAGACGACGGGCGTAGAGACACGCAAAGCTATGTCGGCATGCAGAATCGTTCACAGCGTCAGCGCTGGTCGTACGGTTAGACATGTGGAAAACATAGGGACTAGGGAGCAAGATCGGACGATTGCTATCTCACCTAGACTGTTCTCAACGTGAACGACGACGACGTACTGCTCACTGGTGCGGTCGGCGGCTACCACGAGTCGCATCCGCAAGTCGAGGACGGCGAAGAAGCAGTCAGCAGTTGCCGGGACTGAGGCACAGAGCGATGCAAGGGCAAGCAGGCGGTTTGTAGATAGAAAACGAGCCACCGAGGGCTTGAATAGGGCGGCGGCCTGACTCACAAATCGGATCAAGCGGTTGGGCTTGGACCGGAGATCTAGTCGAGCACGCACAAGAGGAAGGAGCAGGCCAAAGCTATCTTCGCCCAACTGAGCCTGCAGGAGCAGTGGACCGGAGACTGAGCTGGGTTAGAGCGTGCAGGAGGGAAAAACATGCTCGCTTCCCTACTCGCTGGGTCCAGAACGGGGAGAGCGGAGTTTTTCTTTTTTTTATTATTTCAAAGCCATCTCAAAACTAATTTTAAAAGCATTTCAAATCATTTTGAATTTTAGATAAAAACCACCCAATACGATAAATCCAATGTTGTGGCATGTATGCTCAAACATGTTTCTAACTCCTATGATAAAGTTTAATTTAATAGAAAATATTTTTTTCCTATGTTTTATGATTATAAAAATTCATAATTAAATCATTTTAATTCTATTTCCAAAGGAAGCAAATTTTGGGATATTACATTATGGCTGTCAGCAGCAACCATGCATTTGGAAGGGAATGCCTCCAAATGGTTTTAGGCTTACAAGCAAACTCATGAGAACATTTCTTGGTTATAGTTCTGTGTAGGGCTGGATAACGAGCAAGCTCGGCTCGGCTTGTTCTGGCTTGTTATCTTAACGAAGCAGAAAGCTAGCTCGGCTCGGCTCGTTTATGAGCTCGAGCTGGCTCGTTTGGCTCGCGAGCCAGAGGTAAAAAACATAAAAATATATATTTTTGAAATCTTTAGAGCACATTCAAGTCTATAAATAAATAAATAAATATCAGATGGTTCGTCTTACATAGGCAAGCTTGAGGTGGAATACATCTTAAAAAGATGACTTAGAGTTATAATTGACAAATGTATTAGGCTAGTGAGATAATTTTGATTGGGATTATACTGGATGTTCTAGCTCATTTAGCTCGCGAGCTGGCTCATTATACCTAACGAGCTAAAATCTTGGGTCGACTCGGCTCATTATCTTAACGAGCCGAGCCGAGTCGAGCCGAGTCAGCCACGAGTCGAGCGAGCTAACGAGCTTTGAGTTTTTCGTCCAGCCCTAGTTCTGTATGGCAGTGGAACAAAAACTTGGTGCTGATGAATAGGGCAGCTCTAATTGAGTTGAAACAAACAGGGACTATGGAAAACTATACATCTCAGTTTCAGGCCTTGCAGTTTGATATCATTATGCATTGATGTCATTATAATGAACTTTGTTTTTGCTTCTCACTTTGTCAGAGGTCTGAACGATGATATAAGTGCAATGGTTGAACCTCATATCCCTACCACAGTTGACAGGGCTGCTAATATTACAAAAATTCAGCAAAGAGTATTGGACAGAGGCAAAGCCAAGTCAGATAGAACTCACCCTCAGATCAGGTAGTTTCCCCAACACAAGCCTAAGAACAAACCACAACACACTGCGGGTACATCATGGAGGCATAGGCAGCTAAGTGACTATAGAAAGGCCAATGGCCTTTGGTATACCTGTGCCAAAAAGTATGAACCAGGCCACAATTAATGAAGTATGCTCCTTTCGCTCAAAAAAAAATGAAGTATGCTCCAAGAAAGCAAAATCCCAAGCTAACGCTTTAGTCCTCAATGACCTAGACAGGGAACTTAGTGACGATGTCTTGAATCAATTAGCTCTGGAGGATACTCTGCCAGATCAAGTTTGTCACATCTCTCTCAATGCCATGAAAAGTTGAGAACGTTTGTGAACTTTAGGAGAGTACCAATGTATAGGTATCGGGATGGTCACGACAGTAGGTTTGAAGAATAAAGGATAATTTACTGAAGAAACACTGAGTATTTAGCTTTATACCTGACTAAGGTTGTATGTAACTAAGCGACGGGAAAGAAATATCGAATTCTTGAGGACTTCGACTCGATCTCCTAGAACCACAACCAGAACTAATCTACACGAAACAACGCAGTCTAATTGGAAGCCTTTGAGCACGAAGTAGGGTACGTCAGAAAGATCTCTCACAAGCCCAAGAAGAACTCGCAAGAACAAAAGTGTGTAAAACACTCAGTAACTCGGTTGCAATATCATATCAGGTTCTCAAATAATCAAAAGTTGTATTCTAATAGCATAGAAGCGATATTTATTCTAGGAACAGCCCTCCTAAATAGGTACAGACACAAAATGGACGTCAACAGATAGAGTATGTGAACAGTCTTCGCGCACATGTTGGCCTCCTAAGCAGTCTTCACTAATCTAAACATAACTCCCTAATAGGAAGCCAAAATGATGAACTGTACTTTGGTTTGAAAGTAGACTTTCCCAACATGTATCTTATGCACCACGAAACATTACAGATTGATACAGTTTTGCATGGGAACTTGAACATCAGACTGACCGTTGACCTTTTGATCAGTCGACACTAAAATTGGTCGGCCCTCACAATGGTGTTTCCAAACTGGTCGGCTCTGGTGGCATTGGAAAGTAGACTTGACAGGCTTCCCAAATGCGCTCATAAACCTTCGTAGGTTTTGGACACCAAAGTTATGGATGGTTGTTTCTTTCGGACGGCTGGAATGGTTTTGCTTGAGCGAGGTCCTAGCCGACAATCATGTCCTCATATATTCTTATTATAATCTCTAATTTGGCCTGAGTAACTAGTGGTATGTCAATCAACCAGCTAGCTGACAATCCAGCCAGTCAAGCAGAGACAAGAAGCCAAAACCACTAATGAGAGGCTGCTACTCCCGGCCGCGTTGGGCTGCGATGGTGGAGATGTGGAGTAGGGGAGCAAATGCTCGTCGTGATCGTGACCTTGCTGGCAAGTCAAATTGTCAAAAGGTCAGCGGACACAAGCGGAGCCGCTCGAAAGTGGAAGAGGGCGCCTGTGGGCCGAGTGGGGTCAACGTGTCAGATGCACTTCCGACAACGCCGTTGACCACCTGAGTGAGTGAGCCCCTGCCATTTTTATGTTTCCCCTATATAATAACGGTTGGTGTTCCGTTACAACGACAAAAGAAACAAGGAAAACTGTACTCCAATCAGGTGTGGCATGATTGTCAAGAAATTACTATTTTGCTTTCACGGCTAGTCCTTTTACCTTAGTGCGAGACAAAAATTAATTTGCGGGCAACATCTTTTGCTTTTAACCGCAACAAGACTTTGCTGCGTAATCTAGTCTATGGTCATTAGTCAAATCAAAAAAATATTTTTGCTAGTTCTAGTCACTTCGTACTCCCTCCTCCTCCTTCTTCTTCTTCTTCTTCTTCTTCTAGTAGTAGTATAAAGCAAAACGTGCACGGATTCACCCAACCACGAAAAATAAACAATATATGACAGCCCACCAGTCAAATTTTACTTCCACCTGAATTTCCTTTTCCTTTCTTCTTTGGTTAACCATTTCTCAAACTAAACTCGTGTAAGATTGTAGAGAATGGCAATCAAGAGTTCTGTAACAAATGGGAACGAGTGAGTGCTCGTTTGGTCAGTAGCACGAGTCGTGCCTCGGCCACCTGGGTTCCAAGCCCATGCCCACCGTAAGCACGGGAATGGAGAATCTCTCCTGTTAAAAAAAAAAAGAGTTCTGTAACAATTTATAAATGCTATGAGACTCAAGCTGAACAGGTCCGTACCAATTTAGAAAAAAAAAACAGTCCTTGCTTGCACTCATTTGCCCACTTGTCATTGTATAATGAGTTCTCAATTACTTGTTTTAAAAAATATTATGAATTTTCACCGTACATTGGCTAAAGTTTTTCATTTTCTAGGTTATTAAACACATTATATTATAACTTTTAACCACAGTTGGACCCTAGTAGATTCAACTAACAACCCGATAATATTAGGCACTCTTTGAAATCAAGATTTTCCCCTTTTTTCTATAACTTTCTATAAAAATTACTGATTCATATGAAGTTTCTACATTTCAAGGACCCCTTATTTTGGCTATAACATGCTCAGCGAGTGACTTAGCTGCAAACCTGCAACAGTGAGAATGAGTAACACACGAAAGATAGAAAAAATGGTGTCGCCATAGCATTTTACTTGATTGGAGTGATCCATTTGGTTACATCACTTGAGTTGGCGTGTCATCTAATCATTTGCAGAAGCAACTTTTCCTTGGGGGTCAATCTCAACGTTGGGAATGTTTCCACATGGTTTTTTTTGGCAGTTTCCACATGCTTATTTTGTCTTATTCGCTAGGACCAGGAGAATCTGTTGTTTTCATTGTTCTCTTCTACTACTAGTCTTCTATTGTTTTTGCACGTAGGGAGAAGGAAATCGGAGATGGGCAGGTGATTAGACAGGAAAATAAATTATGGTTGAGTACCAAAATCAAGTGAGAACACCATTTTATTGAAAATCCACTCTATTCACAAAATAGCTGATTGTTTGGTTGGTTACTATGAAGTCAACCATTTTAAACTTTTTTTTTTTGCGAATAACCATTTTAAACTTTTACCAGCATATGTTTTTGTATAATTATTTTCGAAGACAAATCAGAAATCTACTCGCATCATAATATTAGGCTCTAATAGATTAAATTAACATGGGATAAACAACAATATATTGTTATAACTTTCAACCATAGTTGGACTCTAATAGATTCAACTAACACGGGATAACATTAGGCTCTCTTTCAAATGTAGATTTCTTTTTTCCTTTTTTCTATATTATTTCTAATTACTAATTCATACGCGGCTCCTACATTTGAAAGGAACCCTTATACTTTGCATGCTGAGCGAGTGACTTAGGAGGTGTTTGGTTCTAACCTCTGAAGCTTAGTCCCTGTCATATCGAAGGTCTGGATATTAATTGGGAGTATTAAGTACAGGCTAATTACAAAACTAGTTAATACATTAGGATAATTTGCGAGACAAAACTATTAACCCTAAATAGTCTATAATTTAACAATATGGTGCTACAGTAAACATGTTCTAATAATGAACTATTTAACTTTAATAGGTTCATCTTGTAAATTAGCCTTGTCTATGTAATTAGTTTGTAACTAGTCTATATTTAATACTCCTAATTAATTAGTATTTAAATATTTAATGTGACACGAACTATACTTTTATCCTTGTAACCAAACACCCTGCCGCAAGTCTGCAGCAGCGAGAATGAGGCTGTGTTCAGATTACACACGTAAAGATAGAAAGATGATGTAGCCATAGCATGTCAGTTGCTTGGAGTGATCCATTTGGTTAGTGCTAGCTGAAGTTGGCGTGTCATTCCCATAATCATTTGTAGGAGCAACTTTTCCTTGGGGATCGATCATGTCTCAATGTTGGGAATGTTTCCACACGCTTATTTGTCTCGTTCTCTAGGCAAGGAGCATCCCTGTTTCCTTGTCCTCTTGTACTCCCTTCATTTAAAAATAGATATAACTTTTGTTTTTTCAAAAAGTTAAGCCATGTAAATTTTAACTAAATTTAAACTCATATATTAACTCATATATAAAATATGTCAAAGCAATGCATAGTTATTGTTTTCAAATAGTTCACAGATAACGAAGTGTCAATTGATTAAACATCAGTGAAGAAAAAAAAAAGTAAAAATGTGAGTTCCTAAAAGGGAAAGAAAGAAGGAAAAAAAAAGAGCCAAAGACATAAGTATACTCCCTCTATCCAAATCATAAGCCATTTCAAGAATTCTGAAGAATCAAAGCATCTCAATTTTCACTAAGTTTATATAATAATAATAATAATAATAATAATAATAATAATAATAATAATAATAATAATAATAATAATAATAATAATAATAATAATAATAATAATATTTACAATACCAACTAAGTATTATTTTCATATTACACTTATTTGTTGTCATGAATTTTTGTATTTCCCTATATAATTTGAATCAAGCTTAAGATGTTTTGACCTTCTAATATTTTTAGAAAGACTTAAGCTCTGCTCGCTTGAGCTTAAAACCGCTTATTTTTCAGCCATTCTACAGTATTTTTCTCTCACAAGAAATTAGCATCTGCGCTTATTTTCAGCGGTTTTCAGCTTCAGCGAACAAAGCCTTATACTTTGAAATGCAGGGAGTATCATCTAAATTTAGCAAATGCGAGGATCAATCGGCAAAACGTGCTGTTGCGGTAAGTCTACTTGCTCCAAAGTCCACCAAGCTTTTCAAACGCAACTGCTACTCCACACCCACCACGGCCTTTAATCCCACTGACAATCCGGTCCCACAAAGCCATCGAAGCAAATGACCCCAGGCTACAGGGTATTTATTCCCCTTTCCCAGTTCCCACCCTCCCTCGTGGAAACGTAAAAAAAAGGCAGTGCAGCGGGGAAAGTTTACCCGGCCGGGTGCAGATTGCAGAAGCAGAGCCAACCACTGCACCTGCGATGGCGAGGGCAGCGGCGGCTGCTTGCTTTTGTTGCCTTGCTCCCGCTCCAATTTAATGCCACCACACATCCACACCAGCGACGAGTTGGAGCTGAGCTGCATCAATGGCGTATCTAGCTCCAACATCCAAATCTCACACCTAGTAGCTTCGTCTTCCTCATTCCTTCCTCCTTCCTTCTCCTCGTCCCCTTTCTGTCGTTCGTTCTTCCTTCCTCCCTCTCTCCGTGCTGGGGATCGTTCGTCATTCGTGGCGCACCACTCAAGAAATGCTCCTCTTTTTTCGGGTTTTCCATTCTGCCAGTACTGGCCTTGCATTGTCTCCGAGTGTTGACATCTCTGCGTGCTCTGCCCGCCATTAATTCCTTCCTGCTGACCGAGGGCAGCTAGCCAGTCACGCACGAAATCCAAGCGTTCCAATTCAAACCCCAGGATCCTTCCTTCTTGTTTGGCCGCCTTCAATTCGCTACTGCAAAAGCCAAGATTTGTTTGCCCTCTGCAAAAAAAGGATTTTTTTTTCTGATTTGAGCGCTGCACGCGACGACGCGGCCGATCGAAGGAGCAGTCCGTCATGGTGGCGGAGCCGCTGGTGCACAAGGTGCTATCCATGGCGACGTTGTCGTCGTCGTCGTCCTCATCCTCCTCCAAGAAGGCGCGTCCGGCGGCGGCGGCGGCTGGCGACGGCGGCGTGCTAGGCATCCTGTCCTTCGAGGTGGCCAACGCCATGTCGCGCGCTGCGAGCCTGTACCGCTCGCTCTCCGACGCGGAGGCGGCGCGGCTGCTGGGCCCGCTGTGCCTCGGCTCGCACGCCGTGCGCGCGCTCGTCGCCGGCGACGACGCGCGCCTCCTGGCGCTGGCGCTCGCCGAGAAGCTCGACGCGCTCAACCGCGTCGCCGCCGTCGCCTCGCGCCTCGGCCGCCGCCGCTGCACGGCGCCCGCGCTCGTCGGCTTCGACCACGTCTACGCCGACCTCCTCGCCGGCCGCTCCGACGCCGCCGCCGCGGGCGCCTTCTTCTCCTTCTCCGCCTCCGACGCCGCGTCGCTCGTGCGCAGACTCGACCGCCTCGCCGCCGCCACCGCCGCGCTCTACGCCGAGCTCGAGGCGCTCGCCGACCTCGAGCAGTCCGCGCGGAAGCTGCCCACCCACGACGCCCGCCGCGCGCTCGAGCACCGCGCGCGCTGCCGCCGCCACGACGTGCGCCGCCTCAGGGACGCCTCGCTCTGGAGCTGGACCTACGACAAGGCCGTGCTCCTGCTCGCCCGCGCCGTCTGCGCCGTCTACCACCGCATCCGCCTCGTCTTCGGCGACCCCATGCTCGGCCTCGACCTGCTGCTCGCCGTGCAATGCGACCAAAGCCGGCGGCTCTCCGGTCCGGTGACATCAAACTCAGGCCCCGTCCAAAGCAATCCCAGCCTCAGCCATGGTGGCAAGTCATCAGGGCCGATTTCCAGAGTCGATTTCCGGTCAAGCTGTGGAGCGAGCCCGGGGAAGATGTTCATGGAGTGCTTGAGCTTGAGCAGCTCATCAGTGTCATGGAAGCAGGACGGGTTCGAGGACGACGAGTTCTTGGAAGATTCCAGCTGCATTAGTAGCACAATCAGATCAGGGATGCTCGTGCCATTCAGCAGCGAGCAGCAGCAGGGGCTCTCGCCGCCATCATCGTCATCCAAGAACAGCAGGATTGGCAGAAAGGCGGCGCAGCGGTTTGGTCCGAAGAGCACGGTGACATCACTGGCGCCGCCGTCGACAGTCGGCGGCTCCGGTCTCGCGCTGCATTACGCCAACATCGTCATCATCATCGAGAAGCTGCTCCGGTACCCGCACCTCGTCGGCGAGGAGGCGCGGGACGACCTGTACCAGATGCTGCCGTCGAGCCTGAAATTGGCGCTGCGGAGGAACCTGAGGACGTACGCCAAGAGCACGGCGATCTACGACGCGTTCCTGGCGCACGACTGGCGGGAGACGATGGAGAAGACGCTGGCGTGGCTCGCTCCCATGGCGCACGACATGATCCGGTGGCAGGCCGAGAGGAGCTTCGAGCAGCAGCAGCAGCAGCAGCAGATCGTGATGAAGGGGAACGTGCTGCTGCTGCAGACGCTGTATTTCGCGGATCGGGAGAAGACGGAGGCGGTGATCTGCGAGCTGCTCGTCGGCCTGAATTACATCTGCCGGTACGAGCAGCAGCAGAACGCGCTGCTTGACTGCTCCAGCAGTCTCGACTTTGGTGATGATGATTGTGTGGAGTGGCAACTGAAGTAGAAGAGGAGCCAAGGTCAGGTTTTTTTTTCCTGCTCTGTTCTGTCACATGTAGTGTACTTACAAGTGATATGAAACAGCAAAGGGTACTTGTAATTTGGTTTTGCTGCTTGTTTCTCTTTTCTTTTTTCCACTTTGTTTTTGGTGCATTTAATTTGCACATGAGATTGACATCTGTTGTTAGATGATATATAGAGCTTTGTTGACTGGAAAGACCCTGATTCTAACTCTGGCTGTACATAATTAATCTTTGTTGAATCCTTGTGTGAAGCAACCTGAAAACTTGCATCAAATGTGTATGATTAAAGATATTTTTTAGCGATTAGAAGAAAGTTATGTGATATGGTACTCTAATCGGTCAATGGGCTGCTCTTATGTTTTGCCACCTCTAGCATATCTGCATATGTAACGTTGAGAGAATGAATATTACTAGTCAGTAACTTAGTCATTTGGTTTTCGTCAGCCTGGGACTTTGAAAAAGCACATCTGGAAAAGCTAAGATACAAAGTAACTGTGCGACATAAAGGTGTAGCATTAGCCACTAGTTTAGGAAGTATAATAGTAATATCAGTGTAGTAGTTGTTGATGCTAACCCACTCATCTCAAAAGGGAATTATATCATTTTCTGCTCACCTTAAAGCACGGGTTTGGTTGGTTGGTCAATTAGTTTAACCTTCTCCGAAGGAGTTTCCACTCATTGGACATTTTATCATTTTGTTGCTCAGCTCAGAAAGTAGAGCTGATACTGAAGATAGCAAGACAGCAGGATGAAAAATTTGATTCCAAGAAAAAGCTTTCAAAATTGAAATGAGTCATAAATCAACCTGCTATATGCATGCTGACCTGAGCTGTTGAGTGCTACTCTGCACCAGGGCTCTCGATCGTTTTCAGAGGGCTGTCTGGCATGTATGTTGCTCATCTTACCATGGAGCAAGTTGGTATAGTATACACAGTAAGCATCGCAATCAGTAAATTTAGTACAGTACTATTGTTGGTCCTTTTTCTAGGCTGATGAGTACAGCAATTTGTACACTCCAATCCCAACAACCTGTGCAAACATGCAAATTCGTTTGCTTTCTCAGATTGCAGTTGCTCTTCTTGCACCCAGTTACATCACATTCCATTGTATTTCATTGTATTGCATTTTTTCGCTTGTCTGAAAATAGTGCTTATTTTGGCTGATGTTGCTTGACACTGTTTTATAACTAAAAAGAAGCCAAAATCTGGCAAGCGAACAAGAATGCTGGTCACTGCATGATCATTGACGTACTATTGCCCACATCACTCTATGATATCACCACAGAGACCACCAATGTGTGGATGCTGTTTTCGTTTAGGGATACAGGCTTTTGCTTGGTCTGCACTGGCAACTACAGTACACCATTGCCATCTCCAATGAGAATGAAGGTTTTGCTTACCATCAAATGGACAGGGACTCCCACATCACTCTATGTATGCTGCTCATCTTACCATGGAGCAAGTTGGTATAGTATATACAGTAAGCATTCATTCGCAGCAAGTTGGTACAGTACTATTCTTGGTCCTTTTTCTAGGTTGATGAATATAGCAAATGTATCTGTACACTGATATACTGTCCCTGACTTTCCACTCCCCGGTCTCCCTGCAACAACTTGCCTATGCAAACATGCAAATTAGTTTGCTTTCTCATATCGTTGAAAAGAATTGTTGATTTGTAGTAAAAGAAAAATACTGTTTTATGGCTATAAAGAAGCCAAAATCTGACCAAATCAACAAGAATTGCAGGTCACTGCATGATCAGGGACGTACTATTGCCACATCACTCTATGATACTACCGATATGTGGATGCTGTTTTCCTTTTGGGATGCAGGCTTTTCCTTGGTTTGCACTGGCAACTACAGTACATTGCCATCTCCCAATGAGAATGAAGGTTATTGCTTACTGTACCATCAAATGGGATGACAGCGTCCCGCACCGCAGTAGTACTTGCAAGACTTGATTAGGGCTGCCAGGCCTTGTTCGGACTTGGGATTGATTGGGATAGCAGTTGATGTAGGCGTCCAGTACCACTCCTCCCTGTGGTCCGAGCTGTAGGGAGTTATGGTTTCTGTTACCCACCGGTGCCCTACAACTGCAACCAGAACCAGAACCGTGAGAGGCTGGTACATGTGCGGATTGGATTAGCATATCGGATCCATCCAATCCGTGCTCGGCTTGTTTTCACAGTCAATCCTAATGATTATTCTCTTATTGCCGACATTTTAGAATCAAGGTTTGGGCTGGGACTGGGATATTTACTCTACAGCATTTCTGAATTCTGAGTAGCACCAGGCCACTGTCAGTACAGCTCAGAGATAAGTGACGTTAGATTGGGAAAGGGATTATTGGGAACGTTTGTTTCCCCAGGCACCCTGTTCGACAAAACTTATTTTTGACTATGACTAATTTGTTGTGAGAGAAAAATACTCTTTCATGCTTAAAAATAAGTTGAAAGTAGCTCGAAGAACACAGTTGCCTTGCCCAGCTATGAACTGGGAAAAAAAGAAGGAATTTGCTTGGTTTCCTTGCCTTTTTTTCTGTTGATTTTTGTGCAAGCGAGGTTTTTTTTGTTGTTTAAGTGAGCCAGTTAAATTGGCTGTCTTGGACGGGCAAGGTTTGGCTCGCCTGGCTGAGCACAGACGAAGGATCCTCCAAACATGCCCAAATTATCTCGGGAACAGCAGCTGGTGGTGGCAATTGGCAGAGCTCGAGTGGTACCGGCACTGCAGCTTTGGGGGCGTTGTTGGCGGCTCACCATCTCAAAAGGCTGTGTCAGCTTTGAACCAAGAGAGCATAGTCCCACCCACTGCCGAAATGCACGGGGCCGCTACAATCTGGAATCTGATAATCTACTAGTACTGAACTTTTGGTGACTTGCATGTACCGGCCTCTATGCCTATCAGAAGCTGTACGGGAACAATCGCAGAGAGACAATAATAAACTGAAAAAAACGGCCATGACAAATGCTCGACGGGGACTCGCTATTCATTGAGCATTTAAGAGTTTCTGAATTAGACGGCGCTCACTAATGACTAATGCCCTCCTAGCTTGGCAGCTGGGAAGCAAAGCAAGGCCTGTTTGCTTCCTAAATTTTTTTTTCTCTTTCTCCATCACATCGATTGTACTTTACGTTTGTATGAAACATTCAGCAGTTGTTGCATGTTTATACTTTTTTATCTGGTTAACTCGACATGAATCTTTTGAGTCTACTAATTGAGTGCCCGTGCGTTGCTACGGGTAAATATAGTTCAATTTTCTAGCACACAACCACAATTGAATTGGACCAAAAGTAAACATCAATCAATTCCCATAAAATTTATGCTCCAAATCAACGAAGAACACGAAGGACTAAAAGAAAAACGATGATAGTCTTGGAACCTTGTCAAGCTTGGCTGATGTGGACCTGTTCAAGTTCCCCTAGCCCTTACATCCTGTTGCCTAACCAAAGCCCAAATAAATCAATCCTATAGAACTGGAATACAAGCCATAGATATTAGGAACAAATCACACCGAGCCCAGCTGTCCATTTTAGAGGCAATAATATCTAACTGTTGTACTCTGTTTGTACGCTCTGTCAAGGTGCCAACCTGTAGATAGAAAGAGGAACATGGTCAATCCAAAGAAACATATTAGTTTTTCTTTTACTTTTTCATGCCAGTTTTCTTTGCAGCAAAATCATCTAATACGACAACAATAATAGGTTTTGTAGCTCATGACAATAATATGTACACAATTGATATCCTAAACGTAGTAGGTATGTCTAGGATTCTAATTATGCAAAGGGTATAATCACTTGACTAATTCCCCAAACAATATATTTCATTCAAAATATGTTACTCTAAATTTCCTGAAACCATACATTTCTTGCAGGTTCTTCTAATACCCATTCCTATTCAGAGCCTGTCTATCCTCCTCACAAATCAGCAGTACCATCACCAAATTTTTTTTGTCAACCTCTAGAGTGAATAATGACTCGACGCAATTGTTTACAGTTGAGATAAAAAGTGAAGATGATGATATCCGGTTCAACATATGTGTCGAAAAAAGAGTTCAAGTATTGCTCCCTTCAAATTCCGGTTGCACTTGGTGAAATACTCCACCTATATATATTCTCTCACCCCCTGTTTTCTCAGGATAATTTGTAGCAACTTAGTTAAGTTTACTGAAATAATCATTTTTGAACAAGGTGATTTACCAGACAAAGGTAACCAAAATTAATGCATAAAAGAATTTTGGCAGGTACATCTTGTACCAACATCTACCTAGGGAGCCTCCAGAATTATTAACAGCTACATTGCCATTGCGCTCGCCCTTTCAAACAGAGCCATGTTTGGAGCTAATAAGTGCAAAGGAAATACACTAATCAATTATCGGCACAAAAAATTAAAAGCCTTATTTGTTTTGATCATAATTTCACAGCTCCCTACATAATGTTAATACATTTGTTTCCATGTTGTTCGCTTGAGCTTAAAACCGCTTATTTTTCAGCCCTTCTACAGTATTTTCCTCTCACAAGAAATTAGCATCAGCTTTTATTTTCAGCGGTTTTCAGCTTCAGCGAAACACCAGCTGGTGAGCTGATATGGATAGAGAATAATTTCGTTAATACTCAACAAAGATTAGCTTTGCGCATAACTAGTGTTAACTCGACTGGAATGAACCCAATCCTTTTAGACTGAACCCTGATCCTCTTCTCTTCTTTGTAAAAAGCTAACTGAGACTTTAAAAATAGCAGGAGCCAATTCAAGAATAGAGTAGAGATGGGATTTTTAGATAACCTCATCACACCATATCCAATCTCTGAATATAAGAACATGATTGCAGCAACTGCAAAATATAACTCTACTCTTCAAGAACAACTCCTAGACTCGGTGACATTTGACACCTCGTTGGAACTGCAGATCTGTTAATCTAGATTAACTACATTGCGATTAGTTGACATATCTAACTCGTTATCTACCACCAATTCTGTGTAAATGTGAGCCACAATTTTTTAACTGAACACAAAAACAAGTAAAAAAATGTAACAAATCTGAAGAAGCAATGATACACTGAATATATTAGTTCTGTATTCATTATAAAAAAAGGTGTCAGCATCAAATACTGTTGGAATTATAAAGAATACTAAAATAATTCATGGAAATAATTTTTTTTTTACAATAATGGAAAGAAATTAAAACTGGCTAGAACTGACAGGTATACCACTTGCCTTCTCCAAAAATCCATTGAATCAAAATACACACAACTCAAGCTTGACTATTAATGCTGAAAAAGCACTGAACTGCTAGGAATAAAGTCTGGACGACTTAATTATTCACAAATTTCAGTAACCAACAGAATAGATACAGTTCTGTTAACATCACAATTCAATTTGATCTCTAAACGTTGACAATAGAATTCGATATTGGATCTCTCGCGGTTTGGACTCTCTTTCTGTCTTTCAGATGTGATATAAAGTTAAAGAAATGTATGAAGGAGGCTAACCTGGATGATGGGCTCGCCGAGGATGTGAAGGAGCAGCATGCCCTCGAAGCGTTTGGAGGAAAATCGAGCGGTTATCATCCATAAACGCCTAGCTGCAGATTGCAGAACCCACTCGACCTCCGGACAGGCCAGGCAAGCAAGAGAAAAGAGAGCCATAGAGAGCATACTGGAGCATCTGCGACTATCCACTTGGACGAACTGATGAACTCGGAGTTAGGATCTGCCGACCAGATCCAGCTGCGATGGTCACCTTGACCTCCAGCGGAGGGAGGAATAGCAGCACCAGGCTAAAGGGGCCACACCCTGGCAGACGGCGATCCGATCGTCGAGTGGAAGGAGCCGATTGCATCCACGGCAGCAGGGTACAGGTTAAGGACGACGACGCCGTGGGTCCGGTGAAGGCGGCAGTGGTGAGGGGCGAGGCGGTGATGGGGCGAGTTCGGCGGTGTGGCAGGGCGGTGAGGGTCGCGGGGTTTGGTGCGGCGCGGCGCGTAGCGGCAGGGTCGCGCGGTGAGGCGGGACAGAGGCTGATAGTGATCTAGCCTGAGAGAAAAATACCATAGAGGAGAAGAAAAATAAACGGTTTTAAGGGTGGGGTTGCGTGGCGAGACGGCGGGGTCGCGGGGCGGTTTCGACATCGGACGGTAGTGTGGGGTCAGCGAGGCGTGCGGCGGTTTCCACGATTGTAGCTGACTAGGCGATGACGAGACGAGCCAGCGTGGCGCTCCACATCGGACCAGAGGCGAAATTGAGCCGGCTGCGAAAGTTTGAGGACAAGAACAGCTGTTTTCATAGATTAAGGATGAAATTGAGCCGGCTGCGAAAGTTTGAGGACGAGAACGGTCGTTTTCATAGTTTAGGGATGAAATTGAACCGGCTGTGAAAGTTTGAGGACTAAAACATTAGTTTTTATAGTTCAGAGACTTAACTGAGCTTTCGGTGATAGTTCAAGGACGAATTTGACTATTTCGCCTTAGATAAACATCCAACATCCACATAAGGGTATGTTTGGCACCGATCACTCCGCTTCATCTTCGCTGACATAGACATGACATGTTACTGTAGCATCAATACTTGACACTGCAGGGTGAGCTGTTTCGCATTTTGAGGTGCAAAATAAACTAGAAACAGACGAAGCGGTTGTGAACTGAAATTTTTAGCTTCTCCGGGCTTGCTAGAGTGCCCTATGTCAGATTAACAATGTTGCTACAGTATAATGTGTTTGCGAGCGCCACCAAGAAGACCCTAAATATGAGTAGCATGCATCAAGAGGTGTTTGCTTTTCAGACCACGTTGCTCTAAGGGAAAATACAGTGATGCCGGAGCACCTCTAATCTGAACACCAGCTACGATCAAAACTTGAAAGCTGAAACACAAGAACGTGATGCCTCTGTACCAAATTACCTGTGGACATCCATCAGTGCAAGTCTGTAACGTGATGCCTCTGTCACCGGTTGCAGTCTACCCTTTTGGGACCATCATCAATCAGTGTAATGTAACCAATCATGAGCCTTGATGCATCTTTTGTCCCTCTTGGACCAGGCTTTTGCTTTCTAGGCCACTTTCTGCCCCTTGGCTTAAACCCTGCTGCAACAGACAGTGGCATTCATTTGGATTTTGGAGAATAGCCCTAGATGAATGTCCACTTATTACATCACATTACCGCTAATTGTGTTAAAACAATGCAGCAAACAGTCACTGACACGCTGGCCCAGTGGGCAAATCGTAGTGCTAAATGGGGAAGCGGTGTTTTGTAGTGAATGAAACCCTAGAAGTATAGGAACCATATCCATACCCATATGGCCATATCCATCGGTGATCTCCTTTTCCTCACCTCCTAATCATATGATGCATTCATGCTTGTTGCCTTGAGATTGTCTCAGGAACACCTGATCTCATCATGGATGCATGTCTCCACTCCATGTGTCAGCCTGTCAGGACGGAGTGCCCTGGACTGCACCTGCATTTGGATGATACGCTTGATGGGCTTTATTACTCCTAGTTGCATGAGTAATGTACCATCACGAAGGTGTTTTTGAACTCAATCTTATGGTCATTGGTCCTGTACTTTGCCATATACAATACAAGAAAAAAAAATCAGGTGCTACTTGGTCTGATGGGCGCGGATGCTTTGCCGTCGTGTTTCTTACTGGAACGGATGCTTTACCGCCATATCGCTTGCGCCTTAGGCCCTGTTTAAATCTATTCCCAATTCAACTAGTCACATCAATTTTTGGGCACATGCATGGAGCATTAAATGTAAATGAGGACTAAAACTAATTTGACAGCTTGGCAAAATATTGTTTCACCAATCTTTTAAGCCTACTTGGGACATGATTGGACACTTATTAAAAAAATAAAACGCTGCTACAGTGTTTCCAAATTCCAACTGAGGGGGTCTAAACACACCCTTAATCTCAACTCTTCTCGATGGGTTCTTTGCCACCGTGACTTAAACTACTATGTTGGTTTTCACACTAGTTGTAGGTTTAAGGGTTATTTGGTAGGGTTCCAGCTCTAAAAAATAGCTCCAGATCCACATATCCGGTTAGCTTCACCATAGAGCAGCTCCAACGTGGATCTGAGATCTCAAAAAACGTTTGATACAACTCCAATCTCATCTCTATCTCATTGGCAATTCAGTCCCACATGTCAGAATAGATAAAAAGAAAGGTTAGCAACCTGGGCTTGCAAAGGAGCGGCCTTGCCGGGGTAGGCGCGCTTGGGGGGGGGGGGGCATGGCGCGCAGGGGCTTGAGGAGCTCGCGGCTGACCATGGCACGCAGCCGGCTAAGGAGCTCGTGACCGGCCATGGCGCTGCCACTCTGATGG
The DNA here is from genome assembly GCA_038502445.1 of Eremochloa ophiuroides. Taxonomy (NCBI): domain Eukaryota; kingdom Viridiplantae; phylum Streptophyta; class Magnoliopsida; order Poales; family Poaceae; genus Eremochloa; species Eremochloa ophiuroides. The sequence goes on along the minus strand of JAHLJS010000009.1, from coordinate 8,066,169 downwards.
ATGGCCACAGCTCCCCGACGGTCGGGCGACCTCACCGGCAGCAGCCTCGCGCACGCATGCAGGCATGACTCATCGGTGGCCGGATGGTTGGGTGGGCGGCCTAGAGCATGCGTGCGGGCATGGCTCGTCGACGCTCGGGCGGCCGGGCAAGTGGAAGCAGGCCTCCCTGACGGCCAGCCAGACACAGGGCCCATGCAGGCTCGGCCTGCAGTGGCGTGCGTCCGGGCTCTAGTGGAGGGGCAATGAAGTGACGTCAATGACGACGGAGGACGGGCTAACAAAGAAGCGGAATAGAACAAATAAGTCATTATTTTGTGTAACTAGTGGCAGTGGTGGTTTTTTTTTTCTAAAACCAAGGATTTGGTGGAGCACAAGGGGTGCTCCACCAGTTTAGTGAATCTGGAGGCTGATCCATGGTTTTGGTGAAGCAGATCCGCGGTGGAATTGGTTGAGCCAAAAGCATTTGGTTGAAAAAATTGAGAACAGATCAGGTTTTTAAAATCTGAAACTGCGTGAAGCTCTGCCAAACATGCTCTTAGTCGGACTAGTTCTGGCAGTTGGCTTCTTTCTATTTTGATGTATTGTCGTCTGGGTCCCTAACCACTTTCTCAGTGTTTATGTACCTGCAATAGAATCTCATGGGATCACATAGTTGCGGCATGTAAGCCATTCTTTCGGGCTTCTTCTTCTTAATGATATACATGTGAAGTGAAAAAAGTTGGTCCATTGGTATATATACAAGGTTGTAATAACCATATATATTACTAGTAGCCGTGTGTCTTTGGACCATAAGTAAGTGTGGTAAATCATGAGCCTTCACGCAGCTCATGTCCCCTTTTCAGCCTTTTTTCATTCACATGATAGCTTGGGCTACAGAAACAGACACCTGCATTTGGAAACAATAGTGCGTCCAAGCCTTGTCCCAACAAACTACAATCATCTATTCATCCTTAGTGAACAGTCAATGGCACACTGGCCCACCTGTAAATCGCAACATTTAGGAGCCATATGCATTGGTGATAGCCTTTTGTCAGCTCCTATAATAATATAATAATGTGATGCGTATATATACCTCTGTGTGTTCCTTGAGATGATCTCGGGATAGAAGGCCTGATCTCATCATGGATATGCAATGTCTGTTGCTTACTAGGTAGGCGTGCTCCGGCATGTAAATGATATGTTTGATTGTCTTTTATCTGCTTTGAAAAAAAATACGTAAAGAAATATGAACCCTACATTATTGGCATACCATCATCATGCCGTCATGCCAGTTTCCCAAACAACAATCAAGCATACCCAACTTTTTTTCTCAGGCTACCATATATGAAGATCACTTCATCATTTCAATTTTGTCACTATAAGCACAAGAAATTGGTTGCGATATTGTTTGCTACGCACTACTACATAGGGTTTATTGGAGGCAGGCAAAAACAGTTAATGGAGACGGGTGTCGCAACCGCCTCTAATTGAAGGCTTATTAGAGGCTTTGCCTGGCTCGGTTAGTCCATTAACAGAGAGAGGCACTCATTAACTAAGTTAGGCATCCTAACGTGCCCGTCTCTGTTAATGTTTTCTAGAAAACTAAAACAACAAATATGAATCCAAAGAGTCAAAGCCATGACCTGTGCCTAATAGATTACACCTCTATCATTTTACTATACACTCGTTCATGTCTATATATAATATGCTATCTTTTTATATTAATATTTCATAATCTTATATTAGATATTTGGGCTACTAAATAAACTCAAGTGAAAAAACTTTTAAATATAAAGTTTTAAATCTTGTCAAGTACTATAACTTTTATGTAGAACGTATCTCTATCTGAGATAGTTTGAAAAATTCAAAAAAATGAGTCTCAAAATATCTGAGTTTCAAACACATATTTGAGATTCTACATACTTCAAATAAACAGCCTTATCAATATCAAGCATGTAGATCAATTCAGCCACTAGATTTTGGGTATTAACTATGTGAACATTTGAGATCGTTTGGAAATGTAAAATTTTAATTTGGTTGGAGAATATAGTCTAGTCTTCCCAGCTGTATTTTTATTTTTGAGCTTTGGTAGCTCTTGCACTGCTCGTGCACTTGTAATTTTACTGTGATTTTTACTCCTTTTCAATACAAAAAAAATAGGTGGGGGGATTTCCCCCACCGAGCCCTAAAAAAAATGTAAATTTTTAAATTTCAAAATCTATATAACCTTCTAACATATAATTGGATTACATGAGAATTTAAGTTCGCATCAACTTCCTCCATGAATTTGAGTTCACATCAATTTTCTTCTATGATGGGTTATATAAAGTATACTTAGTTTCATTTAGCTAATAAATGCATAGAAAGTTTTTATGGTAACAATTTCTTTTCAAAATACACGCAAGATTTCTTCTAGATACTGTCAGGGAAAAAAAAAGGAAATATAATGGAAGAGTTTATCTAGTCTTATCAATATCATGCCGCACAAGAATACTACAAACTATAGAATGTAGTGCAAAAATATAAAAATAACATGGGGCAGAAATCTTATTTAGGAAAAATCAAAACTTTGTATTTGGTTTCTATTGATTTTAGCACATTTTTTTAGCATGAGCAAACCCCTTCTATTCTCCTAAACAAAGAAAATATCATCTACGCATAGGCTTTCTTCTAATTTTGCTGAGCTGAAAATAAAATTCAGCAAATGTTTTTTCCAGAGGAAGCAGACAATACATTATTATTATTATTGCAGAAAATACAAAATTCAAGGAAAAATACACACAAGTTACACAATAGTTCAAAAAAAAGTGTGTATATCATCAGCTCAGCGAAATTGACAAATGTATATCCTTTAGCTTAGTATTGTCTTGTCAATTTCATCCTGAGGTAAATGATATCGGTCGATCAGGTAGGCTACACCTAATTTTGTAATGTTTGGGCTAATTTGCAATTGTTGTTCGATTCCCCTGTTCTTTTTTGCTTTGCCTTCTGAGTGAACAAAAGAAAATGTAGACATGGATAGGGATGAAAACGGATCGGATACGGACGGATATCACTGCTATTACGTCTGTTTTCATATTTCTACTCGGATTTAGATTCGAATACGGATAGTATCAAGTATATCAGATATGATACAATTTGATATCGATATCATAAATATGCGATTTAAGCATTCAGATACGGATACAGTATCAGATGTTAAATATCCGAACTCGAATACGGACGGATAAAACTCCTTTAAATAAATTCGGTCTCAAATATGCTAAAAAAAATATATATTCATACCGTTTTCGACATAGAGAGGAGGCACCAGGGACGGTGACTGGATTTATTTGGACGCGTTCCAATGTGATGAGGCGATGATTTTTTTTTTTTTTTTTTTTTTAGGCCGATGAGGCGATGATTGTTGTGTGTGGAAACGTCGAAACGAAGAGCTCCTCCATGGGCCCGGGGAGAACTGGGGAAATGGTCTCGGCTCGGGCCGCCCCTCTCGGCGTGCTTGCGGTTGGGCCGTTGCCCGTTGATGGCTGTCTCGGCCCATGTAGAAGGAGAGGGAGTTAGTTGTCAGGCCGAGAAGGATCAGGCCGGGAGCTGTGCTGCGCGCGCCTAATAACACCAGCAAGAAGGAGCGGGCTGGAGGAACAGCAAGGAAGGAGCACGGGCCGAAACGCCAGGTTCCTCCTTTTTCTTCACAAAATAACCCTGAGAAAAACTAAAATGGTAAAATTTGTCTTTATTTCTTAACTAACTCCATGAATGTAGAAGGTGTCAAGGTTCGCGTTTGTCTATAACTCTCCAGCTTTACTTTATATATACAAGACTTCCTAAGATACACGTATAGATAGAAATCCTAATCCAGTGTCGAAGAGTGCACTTGCCTTGTGGATGCATAAATTTGTGCTATTAGAAGTACCTATATAGTGAAATTTTAGATAAAACCACTGTTTTTTTACAAAATTTTGGAGGGTGCCCGTGCATATACTGTAGCCTCGCCCCTGTCCTAATCTCTCTCTCCCATCATAGTAAGTTGGATATATATGAATTATAATCAAAATAGATCTCTCCAATCATAATAAGTCGGATAGAAATTCTAATTTTTAATGTTTTTCTATCGTACATCCGGAGGGACCCGTCCTGCTCGTACCTCCCAAGAAACCCCATCCAATTATATTCTTTCGATTTTGCTTTTTATATTTTTTTCCCGTCCTACATCCAGAAAGACAACATCTGATTATATTTTTTCTATTCTATAGGTTTTTTGGTACGAACCACGATGAGCATGATCTACCACGAATTAATTCTTATTAGAACTTGGACATTTCTCACGAGCAGAGGTCACTACTGAAAAGTGTTTTTGGCTCTGTTCGGGTGACTAGATTGTACAGTTGTAGCTAATTGTTGTGAGAGAAAAACACGGCTGAATGGCTAACTATTGCTGGCTGATAAGTTCAAGCGAACAGAGTGGTTCGGCCTGCCTGAGTTTGGAATCAAATTAAATAAATTGAAGGATGTAAACCAGTCGGACTCTGCTATATGTGGTACCCCTATAGGTATGTGATATGTGGACTCTTCTGGTGCACCGTGCACCTATGTGGCCAAGCAATTTTGAGTGAACAAATAAAGCAAGAGAGGGGGATACAATAGACTAATTGACATGATGGCTCCAGCGGTTCAGTAGTATACTGCCTCCAACACAGTGACGGATGTAGCACAGGACTGGGGGCTGGTCTCTTCTTCTTCTCCTATCTCTCTCTCAATTTTTCTTTTTTTCTCCACCTCTTCTCCCTTACCCTCCCCATATATACATTGATGCACAGGCTCTGTGTGTGTGGGGGGGCCATATATACATTGATGCACAGGCTCTGTGTGTGTGGTGTGTGTGTGTGGGGGGGGGGGGGGGGGGGGGGGGGCGCGGTTGGAGTCCCCCTTAGATCCGCCCCTGCTCCTATAGACATGAAGTTGTAATACACTAGTAATTAAGGTACATATTTTACTACCTGTAAAGTTGTAATACACTAGTAATTAAGGTATATATTTTACTACCTGTTATTTGTGTGTATGGCCTAACTTAATTTTCGTATGGTTAACTACCTAAATCAATGCACTATGATGCCTTATGACCGTCTTAATCATTGGTCAGATCCCAGCCTGCGTGGATTTTTTTTGCTAATTAAAACTATTATTATTATTCTCCATATGTCACTACGACGCGAACATGATGATTTTTATTAATAGTATTATCATTTGGCTTATTTTTATTACTAGTAATTACGTGATTTTATTTCGTTCTGATATTACGGTCTATGGAAAATAAAAATTATTATCTAACCATTTTCATTTTGTATGAGTAATAAAAAATAGTTTGACCGGAGACTAGGTGCGCGTCGATTAGCTCAGACAAATTTATCTTTGGTAGTCTATGATGGAATTATTTACTTTAACAAAATAGTAATATTAGTAATAAAAAATAGTCTGATCAGTGATTGAACATCCCGTTAACTAGCACAGGCATATTTACTGCTCGTAGTCTTGATGGAATTATTTACTTAACAAAGTGATACTACTAGTAATAAAAAAATAGTCTGACCAGTGACCGGACGCCCTGCTAGCTAGCACAGGTAAATTTACCGCTCGTAGTCCATGATGAAATTATTTACTTAACAAAATGATACTAGGAGTAATAAAAAATAGTCTGAGCAGAGTCCAGACGTGCCGTCTATTAGCTCAGGCAAATTTACCTCTCACTATCCGTGATGGAATTATTTACTTAACAAAATGATGTTATGAGTAATAAAAAATAGTAAGCCTACGAGAGGGGGCTGGTCTCTTCTTCTACACCTCCCTCTCTCAATTTTTCTTCTTTTCCCCACCTCTTCTCCCTTACCCTCCCCATATATCCATTGATGCACAGATTGGGGGGGGGGGGGGGGGGGGGGGGGGGGGAGGAGGGGTTGCTGGAGCCCCTCTTAGATCCGCCCCTGCTCCTATAGGGTGCAACCCTTGGCTCCTCCGGACCTTCCTCACCAGTGCGTCACAGGCAAGGCAATAGTAGCCGGGCAATGCTGCCGCCCATTAGAAAGGGGCTCCAATGCCTTCTCAGCAGGATGGTGAGCGACATGGAATATATTTGGTAAGTTTAGTACGTAAGATTGTTTGATATTTATATTATATATACATCTATATATATATACTCTCTTTACCATATTCAAAGTTATGTTAATTAACAACATTTATTTACAAACCAGCTAATTGGTACATACATTCCACGTATGAAATCTATATATGGTGGCTCCTAAAGGAGAGAACTCTTGAAAGCTCATGCAATGTTGAGTCAAAATTCAAATCTCATATATATTTTTCTCCATCTCTCTTAACTACCTAGACAAGACATTGAAGAGTTCCTTTTATCCCTTTTTTATTTAATAACTCAATTTATGAGGCATACTTGTACAAGTTAGAAATTCACATCTAACGATGATGAATATCGTGTCCGATGCGAATATATATTGGCACCACCTAAACGATGAACCTTTCTAAATAAAGAAATAAAAGGAAATTTGGCTATTTTGTAAAATCTTCTAAAAGTTCAGCAAAAGTTAGATGCGTATTTGACTTAGAACAAACGGCATTTTACTTATTTGCTCGTAATTAACCCTATCATCAAGCTCTTATATTTTTCCCCCGCATTTTCTACATCCTCTTTTGGGCTGCACATAGCATTGGCTAGTTGATTCCACCATCTTCAAGTTTGTCACTCTATTTTAGGCCCATCTAAGGCTGTGTTTAGTTGAGAAAAAGTGGAGAAAAAAGTGCACTGTAGCACTTTCGTTTGTATTTGACAACTTTTGTCCAATCATGACCTAAGTAGACTCAAAAGATTCATCTCGAGATAGACAAGCAAAAAGTACAAACATGCAATAGGTGCTACTTCATTTAGTGCTCCATGCAGACGGAAAGTACAATCGATGTGATGGAGAGAGAGGGAAAATTTTCAAACTAAACGGAGCCTAAGAAAAGCATCAGACTTTCCCCGTTTCCCGGATTTTGTTTACTGCATTTTAGGCAAGGTTTGACAAAGGCCATGTGTAGATCCACCGTAAATTGTAATTGTAACTAGTCACATCAACGTTATAGTATATGCATAGAACATTAAATGTAGACGAAATGTTTACATGTTTGTACTTTTGCATGTACATCATGAGACGAGTCTTTTAAACCTACTTGGGTCATGATTGGATTAAAGTTCTCGAATACAAACAAACGTGCTACAGTGCAGAATTACAACTGCAACTGAGATCTAAACACAGCCAAACATAGGCAGCATGAAAACCGTGGTCATTTTCCGGCACTGTAGCAGCAGTAGGTAGCAGTTAGGGCCATCAGATTAGCCAGTACTCCTACCGTTTGGCGTCACAGGTTCGCAGCATCCAAACAGTGTGCAGTAGCAGTACCATACCAATGCTCAGGCCTCAGAGCAATGTATTTGGTCATGGGACAGCCAAGGGGCGTTCTTTGTACAGTTGCACAAATTAACAAGGCAGGAAGTGCAAGTTGCAGGCATGGGCTGCTCAGCACACTGAAGGGCTTTCTTTCGGTGCAGGCCTTCTTCGTCAGGTGCATCCCCCCGGCAGGAGCTCCAAACTCCAATTTGATATAGAAAATTTCCCAAGTGGCCGGCCTGCCGTGACAACTTACGTGCTATGTTTTCGGCAACAAGGTTCTGCGAGAAAGCGTGTTGCTGTGTGCATTTGAATTTAGAAGAGTACCCGTATAGACACTTACCTTTGAGTACCATGATAGTGATTATGTATGTGCATATAAGAGGGATTTCATAAATTACTCTCGCACAAGATTAGTAGGAACCTTGGGTCCCACACCCCCAACTTGGTCCTTGTGTTATCTTTTGCACGAAACAAACTGATTTGTGAAGGAGGACAAGGACAACTACACTTAGCATCCCAATGAATGACATGCAAATGGCATGTAAATCCCTTTGTGGAAAAGGTTAGACTGTCCAATGGCAAAGGGAAAGAAGATCAAACAAGAGCATCTTTTGTTCATTCTTTTTTCAACAAGAGGGGAGAAAAACATTGGGGGGCGTTCATTGTGTCCAGATGAGTGGAATGCTTTGGGGTCCAAGACTAATACTCCCTCGGTCCTAAAAATCATGCAATTCTAGTACAGTAATATATTTTAGTATACCAACTTTGATCAATTATAAATAAAAAACTATAAATATTTATAATGTCAAATAAACACCATTAGATTAATTATAAAATGTATTTCATACTATATCAATTTGGAGCTATAAATATGAATACTATTTCCTAGAAACTTAGTCAAATGTGAACTCTGTTCGCTTCAACTAAACAGCACATATTTTTCAGCTCTGAAATAGTATTTTCCCTTATAACAAATCAGCCTCAGCCCAAATCAGCTCAGCTTTTCAGCTGAAGCTAACAGAGCCATAGTTGCATGTTTATCGGGACGGAGGGAGTACTGTGTAGGTCTGACGGCAGTACTCGTTGTCGTACATGCTGCGTTAGCGTAAAATAATCCAACAACCGGGTCAAAACGTCAATACCAAAGGACCGGGTGAGAAACTTGCCGGCCATCAACCTTTGGCCGTGGATTCTCACTTGATAATCGCTTTGATTAAGCTCTTGAGGTGACCTCAGAAGCTTCGGTACCAAGGCACAAATTTTTTACTGTTCCACTGCTACTGTCTAGTGATAATGGTAATGTGTTTCAACAAGGAAAGGATATCATATTTTTCTTATATATAAAAAAGAGGAATCATTACTGAGAAAACGGCAAGCAAAAGATTGCTGATCAGAAGCAGCCCAAGGTACAAGTATGAAATGCAGTAGATGCAGTGCATCTTGAGCAGAAGCAGAAGCACTACCCACCAGATCAATACTTCAAGTACTTGTACTACTATACTAGGGCCCCGTTTGGTAGAGCTCCAGCTTCAGCTTCTTCGAGAAGAATCACTCTCAACCAGCCAAACGCTCAAAACACCAACTGATTTAGGTGAGGATCAGCGAAGAATCACTTCTCCATTTACACTGGGAGGTGGGAGCCGAAAAAACCTGCTTCTCCGGATTCTCTCCTGCTCCCTGTTATATTTTGGTGGGGATCAGCAGAGAATTGATTCTCAGCTGATCCCCACCCTGCTTCCTCCCATAAATCTAATGAAATCACCCCACCGGAGAATCGAGAAGCGGAGCAGAAAAATCCAGAAGTGGAGCTCTACCAAACGGGCCTAGTAGTAGTATTTAATTTCCAAGATAGAAGGTCAGCATCAGCCGTATCAGCTGCCTTCATGTCTGCAATATCATCCAGCCTGCTTTTCAGCATGTCTAACCAATGAAAGCTTGACCCCTTTACACATCTACTGTGCCCGCATTCACTGAACCCACCCATCCATCCATCCAAAAAGTCCCAATCACAAACTCAACTGCTCATTGATTTCGTCCAAACTAATTATATCGTGGTTAATTAGTGTTAGTGCATGGAGTAAATCTAAATCTTGGCTGATCTGAGGGGTTTACAAATGAATGAGTCTAAGTTCTAACAGTATCATCTCTCCAAAATTTTGTACCTTTCTGTCGTCGTCGCCCTTCACTAAGGAAAAGGAAAAAGCGATGCTTTCAGCTTCCTATACATTTTCCTTTTGCAGGTTTTTTGATTGTATGGATCTAACCTGGCAGAAACTAGTAGCAGAGCGACTACCAATCAAGCTACAGCAATCTATTCAGATTGAAAGAAATGAGAATCATCAGGCTATTTAATTGTTCTGAAGAACTCTATACAGTTCATCTCCCAGTGCAGCTAATGTGACTGGTTTCAGGATCAGGCCATTTATTCCTGACCTCTGGCATCGATCGCGGATGTTGTCGTCGATTCTTGCCGCTAAGGCAACAATCAAGGGCAGCCAACTATTGCTACTGAACTTCCTGATAGCGCGGGCTACTTCGAAACCATCCATCGTCTGCATGGCAAAGTCAAGAATCACCAGCTGGAAGGACGACTCGGCAGCGAAGGAGCTCATGCATTGGACACCAGAAGCGACCGAAAGGACTCGGCAACCAAGCTTATCCAGGAGCCTGTGAGTTACAGCTCGGTTGGTGTCATCACTGTCGGCGAGGAGGACTCTAAGCCCATTAAAGTTGGGAATTGCAGACGGTCGGTACAGATCTGAGGACGCTCCAGAGACCGGAGTCACAGGTTGCAACTGGAACTGAAGTACGAGCATGATAGTTTCTCCAATGCTTTTAGAATCTGATACTGACCAAATATTACCATTCATCATCTGCAGCACAAATAAGGGCTCAAATCAGCAAGCACACTAATGACTGTAAATCAAATCAAGTATACATTGGCCATTTCCACAACTTAATGAACAAATTGCGAACCAAAACATAACAATCAAATAGAGCCGCTGAGGTTTCTACTAGCATAATACCTAAATATATTTATGCAAAATCATGTATGCTGTGGAAGATATACCATGAAATAAATATGACTAAAGCATAAGTTCGACAAAAGGACTAATATGTCCTCTCAGTTTTCCCCCATTTTGTGGTGAGATAATAAATATTCCAAGCACTTGCATAAAAGGTCACACTCGGTAGTTTTACAGTTCAATTGATGTATAGCAAACTATCTATGTGACGACCAAGTCTGAGCTGCTAGTGCCTACCAGTATAAAAATGCAGGGGATGGAAAACAGTCAACAGATTCCAAAAAAAAAAGAGTCACTCAAGATCAAAGAACTGCTATTATTGTTTTAGCCTCTGACTATGTCTGGACTGGAAGGTCCAAAAAAATCGGAGGTAAACTGAGTCTAGGTAACAGAACCACTACAATCTAAGAAATTGTTGTCGCTTTAACAATAATAACCTTGTTGAGAAGAGAAATCTAACCAAGCATTTTCAGCACAATATATATATAGAACCTGAGAAACACCGAGTGACATAAACGAGATGACAATATAGTTTGCTTCCCGGTGGGTATAAATGCTCGAGATGTTTTATTATTTCGATTTACCTGCACAATCTTCTTGCACATGTTGAAGCTTAGCCCCATCTCAGAATTGTTAGGTTTGGACCCCAGACTTATCTGATTGCTTGATGAACTCAAAAGATAGTCCTTGGATTTTCTAATCCTAATCTCAAATTTCACACATACATAGCCCCCAGAGAAGTTTGCTCTTCGCAGCATCCAGTCATGATTATGCCTCTCTTCAGCCTCATTATGAGCATTGACATATAACGAGATACAGCCGGCATTACATCGGTTTATTAGGGTTCCTACCATGTGCAGGACGATATGGAACACTCTCTTCTCATCACCAATGATCCTTTCTGGCAAAGAATTATCCACTTGAAACTCAAACTCCACACCCTTGCAGCCAGTTAGACATCTGACCACTCCAACAGCTTCTTTGATAAAGGAATGAAGGTTGAACGGCCTCCTCACCAAAGACAAGTGCTCACAGTTCATAGTCGATGTTTGCATCACATCGTTCATCAGCGTGGATGCAACAGTGCTTGTCTTGGCAATGGCATCCATCACAAGCCTTTGCTCTGGATTCATGCTCTCCTGTTGCATCATCGAGACGAGACCAAGGATCGAGTGCATTGGCCTTCGCATTCCGTCATACATTGCCGCCTGGAAGGAATTCCGAGCTTCCCCTGCCCTCATGGCTTCATGCTTTGCCCGCAGCAAGTCCCTATGCTGCTCAGCAAGCTTCTCTCGCATTAGCTGGGACTCCTCTAGGAGTGCAGCATGTGACAGAGCGACTGCAACTTGATCAGCAACTACTTCAACAATGTCCAGCTCTCTTCTACCCCACCCTAATGAACCGTCATTAGGCAAAACCAGAACCAAGATAGCATAGCTCGCCTGCATCACTTCTGGAGTCCCTCCTTTGAAATTTGACACCCTTAGCATCGGCATCCTTATTGCAGCCACAGGCCCCGCTTCAAGCTTGCTTCGGCTAGCAACCCCTAGCGCCGAATCTGGCCCGAGAACTTTTGCATCCTTGGTCGCTTTTATTTCTCGAACATCCGGATCATCAATAGGAACCGAGCGGTTCTGCGGGTCCATTATATCCCTTTCCCTCAGCTGATGCGTCAAGATCATCTCGCTCCTGGTGTCATCAGGCATCCAGACAGCACAGTTCTGCAGCTCCAGCGCCTCTGAGAGCTCAACCATGGTGGTGTACAAGATGGTGTGCCTGTCGAGGGACTTGCGGATCTCCTGTGTGAGCATGCGCACATGCCAGCTCGCCTCTTCTTTCCTCTTCATCATCCCCACCTCCCGGTCCAGCTCACGCGCCTTGTTCATCAGGAAGTTTTCCCTGACCTTGACCCTCAGGAGCTGCGGTATGAGCGTGAGCAGGGTGATGGCCGTCGCGAAGGACACGAGTGCCGTGAGGAACTTGGCAACGGTGAGGGAGAGCACGAGGTGGAAGGAGTGCGGCTCGTAGGTGAAGACGGTGATGAGGTGCGTGAGGCCGCAGAGCACGATGAAGGCGCCGAACTGCAGCACGATCCATTTGAGGGGGAAGAGGTCGGAGCAGGTGGCGAAGTAGAGCAGCTCGAGCGGGATGGAGAAGTAGGCCGCGGCGATGAGGAAGTCGCTGACTTTCTGGCACTGCAGGATGCTGTAGGCGCTGGAGAGGGCGCCGTCGTCGGCGTCGTCGCAGCCGCCGCAGTGGCTGAAGTCGACGGACGCCGCCGACGGCGCGAGGAGCAGGGAGGTGAGGAGGAGCAGGAGGATCCACGCGGCGGAGAAGACGGAGACCCCGCGCAGCAGCGCCGTTCCCACCACCATCGGCTCTACCACCAACCAGGCTTCATTCAGACGAGCATTTGACGCTAATTTCCGCAACGACTGCAGGCGCCGTCATCGATTCCACGCTGCCCATGCCGCCGGCGCTCCTGCATTCATCAGTACGGTATGAAACGCAGTTAACAGCACAGATTTTTCAGTTGATCTATCTATGATATGAAACGCAGCTAACACCAGAGATTTTTCAGATTAATCTAGCCGCTCCACACAAATCAAGATCTGACGAAAAGCAAATCGGTGCCTTTGGGCGGGTTGGGCTAGGCCATCCTTCCCAAAAATAGCATCGAAATCTATGTATCGGCAAAAATCGAATCCACCAGTCCACCATGGATCTTTAATATAGAAGAAAGGTTATATAAAATCCGGGCCACAGTTGGTAGGAGATTTAGAAGAGCCGAAATCCGATAAACCCCCGAGCTCGAAGCATTTCGCAATTCCGATAAATGATGAATCCAAACATATTTCGTCGAATTGAAATAAGAAGAAGAAAGAATGGAGGAAGGAGTAAACTAACGCTGCCCACCTTGGGCGTCCGGCCATCCCGTCCTGCAGGCTGCAGCAGCAATCCTCCAGAGGAGGATGACTAGGTCCGCCAAGAAACACGGCGGAGGCACCGGTACTAGCACCAGCACCGTCTCCACGTGAGCGGGCCACGGATCGAGCCGGGAAACCTCGTTGGCGGCGGCGGGAGACCGGAGCCCAGCCGCGGATCCATACTCAGTCACGAGGCCTGCCGACTTCCGAGGGAAGAAAGGAAAGAAGGTCTCTTTTTTTCTCCCTCTCCTTCCCTCGCCGCTGGGCGCTGGAGCTGGGCGGAGAGAGCGACGTCGGAAGGAGGGGAGCGCGCGCGGCCTTCGTGGTGGGGTGGAGGGCAGGCGCTACGCGGCGACCGGACCTGCGGAGTAGGAAGAGGAGGCGATGCTTCGGTGGGGGGCGGACGTCTCCGGTCTCCGCCGGGTGGGGGGACTAGGGGAGGGAGGAAGGGAGCGGGAGCGGGTGGGACGAGAGCAGAGGAGCAGAGCTGAGCAGCTCGGGTGCGGGTCGGGGTCGCGCTGATTTGCTTGCTTCGCCGTCGTGTGCTGTGCTCTGCTGCTCCCTTCCCTTGTCTTCTCCGCGTTTCGGCGGCGTGGCTCTGGAACTGGAATGGATGTTTTTTTTTTTATTTTCTCTTTTTTTAAGGGGAGAATGGAAATGGATGGATGGATGAATGCACCTGACCTGGCTGCCTCTGCCTGTGCTTTTCTTTTCTTTTCTTTTCTTTTCTTTTCGTTTCGTTTCGTTTCTGACGAGCAGTAGCATTTGGTGTCACGGCATATCTTGGGCCTGCCGCATTTGTAGGAGGGATTGACATGGGCCAAATCGCTTTCACTTGTATTTCTCAGCATATATCTTGGGCCAAGTCGCAAAAAAAAAAAAGCATATATCTTGGGCCCTGATTTGTTGGATTGGGTTGGGCCAAAATCTATTTCACTAATCTATACCTTTATCTATACCCTTGCCTTATAGCTATAGTGCTTTTTTCTCCCACGTGAGGCCACGTCGCCGCCATTTCGTGTCCGTCCAATTTCTCAACAACGGCCCGCCTGACCACCTCCTCGAAGCCCGTCTGACCACCTCCTCGAAGCTTCCAGCAACGAAGAAGAAAAAGTAGAAAGCTCGTCCTCTATCTCCTACTCGAGCCATCCTCCCATCCAAGCGTGGCACACCTGCCCCCTCCCGTCCATGTCCACCGCCGCCCCTCCCTCCCTCGCCGCCTCCAGCCAGCCCGCGCTGCCGACCACCCTCCGCCGCGCCCCCGCCCCTAGATGTTTGGATGCCGCTGCCGCTCCTCGCGACGCTGCCCAGCGGCGCAGAGCCCCAGTGCAGTAATCCCTAGCCGCGCCCATCCATGTCTAGCGCCGCCCCTGCCTCCATCGCCTCCCCCAGCCAGCACACGCTGCCGAGCGCCCTCGCCGCGCCACCTCTGCTGGAGGTTTGGACAACACCGCCGCTCCCAGCGCGACAACCCATAGCCTACGCAATCTGGGCGCCGGTGACCTCCCCGCCGGAGCCTGAGGAGTCTCCAGTGACGGCGCTACCCCCGGTGCTCTCCAACCGCCGCCGACAGACATCTCGGCGAGTTCGCCTCGGTCTACTCAACTTCCGCGCCATAATCTAGGAGACTCCCTCGCGCGGCACCTCACCCTCACCACTGCGCAGCAGCGACGCCTGTGCCTCGACCCTCTCCCTTGCACGGAAGCTACACCAGCGCCATCCTCTAGGAGCCTAAACGGAGGTAAGCTCTGCCTTCTCTCTTTTTATTTTACCATTTTCTTTGAAAAGATGTTCAGTTGTGGATCCGATGTATATTCAGTTACATGTCAATAGCAATCAAATACAGTAGCAATTACATAGTCTCCATTTACGATACCACAATTGAATATTACCTCTTATGTGGTTTGTACAAGAGAATTGATGAATCTTAATTTACAAATAATTAGGCCTGCTCTCCGTGTTCTGCTCTGATAGGTTATTTTGCGCTTGCCAACATTTGCCGTGTTTAGTGCTAAGGTCTGCAATCTTTTTCTCTTTTATATAGACACCGATTTTTCTTTTCCCAATCATAATGCAGCAAAAATGTGTTCGACAACCATGACCATACCATAGTAACAGATCGCCTCCCTACTTAATAGTTCCGAATGAGATGATCATATTTATATATTTAATATAGAATATTACATGCTCTGTTGTTTCTGTACCCTTTTAGAGAGTGCCTAACATGCTCTGTAAATTTTACATATAATATTACATTCAGATTTCTGGAATTTAATCAGTTATGTGATGCCTTGCATGCACCTCTATCTATTGAATATTGATCGTTTGGTTGAAAAACAAAACACATGTGAGAGGCGCCGACACTCTCTACCTGGTGTTTGCATTTTGTGATCTGCTACCGTCTTACAATATTGCCCCTCAATGGGATGAACCTCAGTGGTGAGTTCCATTTCCCCATTTTCCCCACTACTTTTTACACGCTGAGTTCTGCTCCAATTTTGAAGGTTCCAGGACTCCGTTTGTCTACTGCAGTTTCTATGGTGCACTCTGCTGATTTCTTATGTCTGCTGCTTGGGCCCATCTTCCTCTGATGATGTAGTCCTGGCTACTGAGTATAGATGGTTGAGCTTATTGTATTTCACTCATTCGGTTTTTCTAGGTTAAGATGTCAAGGCACCAATCACATCAAGAAGCTAATATTGTTGTATGTATAACCTTATTTCCTTTTTTTAGCGAAAAGATCTCTACAAATAAGTGCATCGCAACATTACTTACCATCAAGTGCTCATGAATAGCTTCATGTGTACCTACTGGGGCAACAAAAATTCCTAGATATGTTCTATTTACCAGGGAAAAATGTGACAGAACCGCCTAGATTATAGGGCCTACATGCATTATCAGTGTCCTAAGGACCTCCGATTGGTCTGCACGAGTTCCCCTTGACCTACGTGGCCTGCCGGGTTTCCTCGGAAACCTTAATTCACCCAAAGATCTCATTGTAAAGACCTTCCAAGTATTACAACAGTTTACACAAATTATATAAATCAGAATGAAGAGTGCGGAAGTATTACATAAACATAGGTTTACAAATATAAATGACATTATCCCAAACCAGAGTTTCGTAGTGGAGTAGCATCATACAACTAGACACCCTACCCAAGTGTTATATCATACACATCATCATCCATGCCCGATCCGCCAACCGGCACGGTTTCAAGTAGAACTATACTCTCGGCCCACCTGTAACAGGAACATGGGTTAACAAACCCTGAGTATTAGGGTACTCCGCAAGACTTACTGTCACACCCAATTTTAAGGATAAAATTGAATGAACCAACTTATGTGTGCCCAGGGATCAATCACACACATAAGCGACAAATTACATAGTACCATCACAAGGTTTAATATAAAATGAATAATATCACAGAGTCTTTACATTAATAACAGCGGAATAATATAGATAACTCTCTCGTAGAATCTCCATTCCACAGGGAATAGTTGACTGGTGAACACAATCCTAATAATCCTCAGAAGAATCCTCATAGTCATCTGTTACCCATCCGGGATTTTTATCCAAATATGAAAAATAAAGCAAGCGTAAGTACATGTCGTACTCAACAAGAATAACATGGGTTTATGAGGCTTAAATAAGGCAAGACACTGGTTGACAGCGGTTGCTTTTAGTTGATCACATTTTAGCAAATTGAGTAGCAGCAATAGATTATACCAAGGAACAAGATTTGCATGATCATATAAACATGATAATTAATATGGAATAAACATCAATAGAAACTTCAAATAAATCAATATTCAATTAGTTAAATTCCTGTAAGATGTCCAAGGCCGCTCGTGACCGTGAGCACGGCTGATATATCAGTTTTACACTCTGCAGAGGTTGCACACTTTCACCATGAGTCGTGATTTACCCTTTTTCTCGAGGTGATCAGCCTCTCGATCCACTACCAAGGTAGATCGGCGGGGTTCACTATGAAGTCTTTCAAAAGCCTCGCTAACATGTCACTAATCAATCCGGACGCAATGGCAAGGGGCGGTAGAGCCCTCCTTCCAAGTGGCACACACACGCAGCAGTACACACAAAGACAGGAGCCGCAAAACAACCAGCTCGGCAAGGAACCTTTCAAGATTAATAGCATGATAGAAAGTAACTCCATACTTGACTAAAGCCAGAGCCATATAGCCCCCATGGTTGCGCTGTAAGTCCCGGTGTCATACTTACAGATAAGTCCTTAGTCCATGTTGCTAAAAAGCATCTTTTAACTTTTATTCCATAATCAATTATTCAAGTTCATAAGATCATGACCCATCAAAGCACTAGCATCACTACTCAAATGCAATCTCATAGGTAATAAGGATCAAGTCATCAAAACTTGGGAATAATCACTACGGTTGGCAAGGTAGACATATGCATCATGAATTTAGTTATTAAGGTGAATAGACAACAAGGATGGTCCATGCTATACTTGCCTTGATCAAAGTGCTCTGGAGAACTTGGATCCTCAGCGTACTCTTGATCACCAACGTATTGCTCACCGTCTGAACTCGATCATAAAATCACCACACAATCATCGAGGCAATCATACACGAAGCAAACAAGATCTATATTAGAAACAGTACACCAACAGTGGAAAAACAGATTGAAAAGTGTATAAAAATAATCTACGCGTCGCTACGATTCCAACGATATAAAGATCACGAAAATCGGAGTTCAAACGGGAAAGTTATGAAATAAACAAGTTTTACTTTAATAAAATAATAGATTAAATCTATTCTCGAATTTTAAAAGTTGAAAACATGAGTAACAGTAGCATCATTAGGTAGATTACGGAATTACGAATCTAACGAGACTTGAACGGATCAAATCGGAGCTAAAACGAATAAAATATGGCCGAAATAAACTGAGTGGCAAATCTGTAAATATTGAAAACGCCTTTTGTTTTAAAACCGAGGAAATACGTTTTCTAAATAGGAAAGCGTAATCTGAGAAATACGCCAAAGGACCGCGGGTTAGAACATTAAAAAGCTCAGGAGCTCTTTTGCAAAAGTGCCGGCGAAAGGGTATCTCTCACTGTGAGCCGTTGGATCGGCCGTGGACGGCGCAGGTAGCTCGGGAAAAGAGGGACGGCTCTGGTCGCCGGAGTCGGGCGGCGCCCTGCCGATTCCTCGCCGGCAAGATGGCCGGAGACGGCGTTTTCGGGGCTAGGAAGCTCGGCACACCTCGGGACCTGGTCGGGAAGCAAGAGGAGTTCAAGCCGAACCTATCTATGGTTTCGGTTGCCACAGGGGTAGCTCGGGGAGGATGCGGCGAGCTAGGTGGCGGAACTATGGTGGCGGCGAAGCTCGGCATCATGGCTGTAGTGCACAAAACCGAGGGAGAAGGGGTCGGAAAGGTTCCTGACCTTGCTGCGAAGCTTGGAGAACAACCAATTTCGACGGAGAAGTCTTCCCGAGGAGAAATCGACGGCGGCGACGGAGCTCGGGGCGGCGGCTAGGGCAAGATTGGAGGGCGTGGCTTGCTTGGGAACTTGTGGGGAGGGACGGCAGGGCTCGGCCGACCTATATAGGGGCGCGAGGGAGCGTACTTGGGACGGACTCGGCCGAAAAATCCGGCGGTTGCCTTCTGTTAGAGGCGGCGCTCGTGCTCCGCTCGGACTCCGACTGGAGGAAGGGGATGGCGCGGGGCAGCGGGCCCTACGCGTCAGCGGCGGGGGAAGAGGGTCGCGGCTTCCTTTTACGGGCCAGTGGAGGCATGCACGGGATGGACTCGGCCACGCCAAGAGAGGAGGCCGGGGTGGTTACGGCGCGGCCGTGTCCGCTTCGAACACGAGCAGGAGGAGGAAGATGACTTGTGGGCCCCGCGTGTCAGTCACAGACGGAGAGGGACGGGGCTCCAGCATGCACACGGGCCGGTGGTGCTGCTGGGCTTCGACCTGGCCGGCTCGGCCCATGCGAAGAAGGAGAGGGGATGGGCCGGCTCGGCCTGCAGAGAAGGGGAGGGAGTTTTCCCTTTTCTAATTTTCTCAATTTATTTTCAAATTTGTTTTCCAAATGGCTTTTCAAACTAAGTTTTGTACCCTTACAAAATCCAATCAAATCTCAGGAAATAAATATGTGCAGCGGCATGTATGCAACATAACATGTTTCTATGCCCTAGGGTTTATTTTAATTCACAAAAATATTATTCTATATATTAAATGCTCAATCAATTGCATAAATAAATCAAATTAAACTCCTATTTCAAAAATTGAAAATTTCCGGGTGTTACACTTACCCGACTAAAGAAAAGGGGAATGAGACTCAGGAATGCAGGCTGAGGAGAGTCAAGGTAAGGCTTGAGCAAGAGTCAAAGAGTTTTACAGAAAAACATTACTATCCTATTTCAATATTTTAACTCAATCTTAATTTAATCATAATCCATAATTCCTACTACATTCTCATATATCATCATACTTTCAAATTCTTAATTATTCTCAAAACACTTAGTTCCGAATCACTTTTCAATTATAGGTCAAAGGATCAAGTCTCCATATCCGAGGAGCAACGACGATTCGAATCGATTAGTACCCAGCTAGAGATCCCTATCCACACTGCATATGTAGCACCTAAGTTTGCATATGCCAATCCCGTCTACCACGGCTTTTTCAAAACCTGAACCGGTCCTGCGCCACCCAAGAACACAGTACTCCTCTCCTCTCCAGGCACGCCGGCCACGAGGGTACACGCTGCTCTCGCCATCTCTCTACTCCCAGTGCGTGGTTGTCGGTTCAAGTAGTAGAGCCACCGGAGTCAGGGCTTCCCGTAGTATGTGGCTAGTTGCAAAGTCTCGATCACAGTAGGCCTACAACGAACAGTCCCTACTTTCTTTTTCCGTCGGAGACCTTACATTGGGACTCTAACCCAAGTACAAGTAACCGCACGGTTTTCAAATCCCTTTTCCACCGATGGTCAAGCATTGGAACTCTAACCTAAATTCATAACCAACGAACGGAAAAGCCCTTTCCGTCGGTGACGATGCATTGGGGCTGCTACCCAAGTGCACAATCCCCGAATGGACTCATATCCCTTTCCTTTCTCATGATTCATTAATATCATATTCACATAAGTTAAAAATAGCATTTTATACAAATCTAAATTAATTAAGCAGGGCTAAGCATTTTTCGAACATTTTCATTTTTTAAACAGGTTTCAAGAATAATATATCAAGGCAGGGAATGCAACAAGATAGGTGACAATCAACTCTTAGCAACCTAATGCAATAATTAACTCAAGTTATAAATATTTTATAAAACACAAGGGAGGGGCTAAATACACCGGGGCATGCCTTGCGTGTGTAGGCCTGAGGCAAGTGGGGTTCGCTCAAATGTACGGAGGTCACGTAGCGCACAGATGCTGAGCCGGTCGGCCATTGCCAAGCGCTCGACGGCCATTGAGAGCGCCGTGAACAGATTGAAAAACGGCCCAAAACGTCGATCGAAACCCCAATTTCCCCTCTCTATCTCCCAAAACAAGTGACGAAAAACTAAACCAATTAGCCATGGTTCAGAGTCTTCGAATTAGATTGGATTGCAAACGGAAAACTGCATTAAAAAAATTCAATCAAATCGCCAATATTCAGAATCTTTTGTTGTTTTTGAACTTGATTCAGGAAGTCAAACTGAGCTCAAACATGGTGGGGTTTGGTCTGCAAGTTAAATTCATAATAAGGAGTACACCAACTCTTATTCAGGGTTTGCACAGAGTTATATATTACTCAAATTATAAAACCATTGCAGCCCAGACATGGAACCTTGAATCTGCCGATCACAGACTTCACTAAAATCTTTAGGCAGAAAAACAACAGCAGATTCAGAATTGGAGCCACTATTTGACCATGCTATAGGCTGAACTAGGCCTGGATCCTTGAAACAAACTTTGCAGCACGCAAACTATACTGTAAGTTTCATTTAAGGTCAACAACAAAATATGTATAGAACATATAGTTCTACTGCAGTTTACATAGCCGGTGCTATGAACCAACATAACACATATGAACAAATTTTTAGCCCAGTCATGAACATAAACCTATCATCATTTTTTATCCTATGTTGATCTAAGTTGCTTAGGTGACCGAACAACAACCACTTGTATTACCAAGCATCACAACAAGAGGTTGCATAGGAAATTAAGCATCACAAAATCAACAAATGCATTAACTTGATTATGCTCATATATGGATGCAAGATGCTTATGCTTATGCAATGCAAGTGAAATGTGAAAGCTTAAAAGCTACGGTGTTACTACAAGGATCACCATATCGTCTATCATGTGAAATGAAACAATTGGAAAATCATTTGATGATGACCAAAACCACGACAGAATTACCTGTCCAAGTTGTGTTGGGTGAGGACTTCTGTCCAGGCCAAACATGGGGTTCTTTGGTGCTCCCCCTACAGGAAACATGGCGAAGTCAATGCCTCCCTTATAAATAGCAGAATGGTGACAGATCGATGGACAACACACACAATCAAACAGAAACAAATCTACCACATCAATTTGCATATTGTTTTTTATTCTTTCCCTATAGCTCTTCTGATTCTTGTTCTACATTTCCATCTAATACATTATTATTTGCAACGACACACAAGGCTCTAGGGGTGACGAAACTCGTCTTCTTGTAGACTTGTACATTGCACTTGTTGCCGAGTACATGGCAACATGTTTTTTGCAATTCGTGAGGTAACATTCACGCTGTGAGTGTTGTCGTTTTTCGAGTGTTGAGTTATACTCATGTACGGTTTCCCTAGCACGCCTGGTGGACATCTGTAGCGAGAGTTCATGGTAGTAAAAGGGAAAAAAGAACTAGTAAGTAACAAGCTAGCATAGTTATCAACGAAGGGAAGTGTGTGGCAACAATTACTTCACCTTTCTATTGGCATCATGCCATTCCATGCCCAAATTGGCGAGTGCTGCTGGTGGCATGCTGCTCACTGTGCACAGAGAAGCGAGCAGAACGAGTAGACCACCCCAACAAAATACTATTTTAAACTGATTTAATATAATCTTGGACGTGACTGATGTGATGTGCTGCAGAGCTGGACATGACACCTTGACCAATCATGGAAGCTAAGGCCCGGATTCGCCCTCTATACTTCTCTGGCCGCTGAAAATCAAATTGAAATGCATGTACTACACCTACTCGTAATGTTACATGCAGTCATAGTCAAAGTGAGAAGAGGAGATCGATAGAACAATGCCATGGACGCTTTCAGTGCCTCGGTAACACGCCCTAGAGTCTTTTTGCCTCTTTGCGGAAGGGAGCTGGAGTGAGGCAGAAGCAAAAAGCCCTGTGGTGTGTGGCTGATTTACAGTACAGTACTCATTCAACACAACACTACTGTGAATCAGTGTCCCCTTTCTCCCCAACGATTCTTCACGTTCAGATTTTACTACACTATACACATGTTGCGACGACCATGCATCTCTTTGTCTTTGGGGAGGCTAGCTGGATAGAATTCAGGTGTCTTGTCGTGGAGAAAGGCACCTGCACGCCTTGCAAATGCATGTCACTTAGTCTTACCCAGAATGG
Source organism: Eremochloa ophiuroides (assembly GCA_038502445.1). NCBI lineage: Eukaryota > Viridiplantae > Streptophyta > Magnoliopsida > Poales > Poaceae > Eremochloa > Eremochloa ophiuroides. Next base: position 8,043,212 of record JAHLJS010000009.1, on the reverse strand, counting down.
CTGGCCTGCTTCTGACGGTATCTTGGCTGTAGCATCAATTACGTGCCTCTTCTGCTCCGATCCATATGTGTGCATGCAGCTCGCTCTATTCATCAAATTAATTAACAAACTAGCTGCTGCCTGCATGCTTTGATTACAACAAGCCCCCTCTCCTCTCTCTTGCTGTCCTGTTGGTAGATGGTAGCCAGCTGCTGAGTAGCAGCAGCCAGCCAAATAGCCAATGTGCTTTGCAATTAAATGTAATGTGTGCAAAGCTAAGGGAACAACAACAATAGTAGTATACTATGTACTCCACCAGCAGCACAATCCTGTTGGCTGCAGCAGCTGGGTGCTACTATAAATACAAGCAAGCAGCTGGGTGCTGCTGGGTGTGCACATGCATGCTTGTTTCACTTACTTAGACACAAACCATTGTCTGGTAGTCTAGCTCGCTCGCTCGCTACAGGCAGGACCACCACACCGCCGGCGGCCACGCCAACAATGGAGAGTAGCAGAGAGCACGGCCGTGGCCTCAAGGCGCCGCTGCAGCCGTGGACGACGACGACGACGCCGGCGCCGGGCCACAACTTCAGCCTGGCCGGCGGCGGCGGCTGCTTCCCGTGGCCGCCGCCGTCGTCGTCGACGTCCTTCTACACGTGCGGCTACTGCAGGCGGGAGTTCCGGTCGGCGCAGGCGCTGGGCGGCCACATGAACGTCCACCGGAGGGACAGGGCCAGGCTCCGGCAGTTCTGCGGCTCGCCGGCGCACCCTTCTTCTTCTTCTTCCCTTCCGAGCCACCACCACCACCAGCACCACAGCAGAGCTCCTCCGCTTCCCAACCTCAACTTCTCGCCGCCGCAGCAGCACCACCACGCCGCCGCCGACCCCGTCGTCTACACCTTCTTCTCGACGACGACGACGACGACGTCGGCCGCCGCTGTGGCCACGAAGGCGGCGGCGGCGGCCCGCCTTGAGGTGAGCTTGGAGCTGGGGATTGGGGTCTGCGGCAGCGGCCGTGCAGGTGGTGGTGTCGTCGAGGAGGACGGGGTGGATCTTGAGCTCAGGCTCGGGTGCGCCTGGGACTGATCCATGACGCACACGTCGTAGCTAGTGCATGCATGCAATGCAAGTCGGTGTAGGGTTAAATTAATAAAATGGTCGTCGTAGCTGCCATTATTATGCATGTGAACCTTTTATTTTCTTTTGTTGCATTGTCTTATTCCTCCATCGCTCGTCCATGTCTCAACTCTCAACTATGTGCTGCCAGCAGCATTGGCATGAGTTTGCTAGTAGAAGCCACAAAAGGCGTTTATAATGTTGGTTTGGTTTATTTGTGACTCCATTTCGCTCGATTCATGTCTGTGGTTGTGTTTTTTTTTCTTTTCAAGTTGAAACATCATGCATATGTTTAATTAAATTAATAATTACTAGTACAAGGTTTCTGATACAAGCAATATAAGGTGCATATGTATATATATCGTTAATTAATGTGTGCCTAGATATGTGGGAAACACAGTGTATAAAGTGATGACATGGAAATGCTGCTAGACCGACGACCGTGACAAAATATGGAAGTAATATATTTTCTAAAATTTCGTTACTAAAACGGTAAGGCATTACCGTAGTCATTAAATCATGTAAATTATTTCAAAGCAAAAGCCAAATATAATCCATGCTTAGGAGTTAGGATTTAAGTGAGGCCTTAAATTAGGAATGAAACAAACGCATAGGTAAATCAGAACCAAAATAAATGGTGCTGACGCTGCTTAATTAGTTTTATTAGTATAAATTTAATTATTTTCCTGGGATTATTACATACTTTACATATGATTAATAATAAAAAATGCTTCAAAGGATAAAACCGAGAGTATGTGGTTTTCAATATAATAGAAGAAGAAAAAACTGCCAAAACATTTCCTTTTTTTCTAAAGAAAGATGTTTGAAATGGCCGTAGTCTGCAGCATATGTCTATGGGATTCTGGACTAGAACTCAAGGCCCATGAATGGATACGTACTGGGCTTATGGCCCATCCTTGGTTCGGAACAGGTATTGCGATCCTTCCTCTTCAGCACCCAAATTCTACTTCAGTTTATTCATGGATGGATGCAAATGCAGAATCTTGACCGAGGCGGAAAGCGCAAAAGAATATTTCTAAAAAAGCAATTTATAATGCGCAAAAGGTATCTATTTCATTGATTTTTGTTGAAATCTTCTGTTTGTTACCGTTCCTAGCTTTGTCGGAAAAAAGTGCAATTATTAGCTTTATCTCTAGTCAAAACTTTCTAAATTTTGATCAAGTTTATATAAAATAACATCAATGTTTATGACACAAAATATTGTATAAAGGTATATCTCAGGAGAAATATAATGATATTTGTTTAGAATTATAAATATTGATACATTTTTATGTAAACAAACTTTGCCAAATTTATAAGGTCCATCTGAAGTGCGGGAAAGCTCCATGAATCTTGTCTTTTTTCTGTGAAATTGGACTAATTCCTATAATTTTTTTTTGCATGGTTTGTGTGAAAATCCTGCATTCTGAAAGAGGTACTATTTATTTTACTTGATACTATGCCAGAAATATATATTTTGCACGGTGAATTAAGTTTCCTTTATCGTAACCATACATAAATCTTGCATTAATCAGTTTATGTTGACATAAAAAACCGCAGAAAACAGAAAAAAATATTCAGCCTTCGAAAGGAAACCTAATAATAATAAATCATTGACCAATCGAAAAGCAAGATGGAGTTTATTGGGAACAAGAGTCTGATACTGACGAATCGCTAGTGTTGGGCCCAACTTAGGTTTCAAAAAACTAAACAGAAAGAATATAAGAAACAATGAGGCACAGCGTGGACCAGCTGACCTAACATCAGTCGGTCCAATTCGGCTCACGCTTTGACGTGTTTTGGTTGTCCTGACGCTGGCTCACTGTTGGATATACTCCTTTACTAGTACGCTGGAAAGTGGAAAATGGAGCCGCCCTTACATTACATGAAGTGTACATTCTGATCATGTGCAGTTACCGGCTGATCTTTTGTATTTGGATATGCTTAGATACGTGGAAAAGCTAAAACTTGTTGTAGTTTAGAATGGAGTGAGTATACTACATCTTGTCAGTATACTGCATCCGTTTAAGCATAGTTGGATATACTTTTTTTTTTTAAAGGAATCAGGCAGGAGAACTGCCGATTATATTAAAAAGAAGAAACCCAGACTGGTAGTACAACAAAACAACAACACAACAAAACGATAACAACACAACTGAAGCGACTTAAACAACTAAAACACAGAGACTTAAACAACTAAAACACTCTTATGTGCCAAAGATCTGGTCGTCCACAAACTCTTCCGCAAAAGCCAATATTCGTCGTCCGAACACCAAAGTCGCACATGTGTCGTTGTTCATGAACCCTCACAAAGAAGCAGCGAGGCCTCCGCCACAAAGTCCCAAAAGGCACGACCTTTTAAACTCATCAGTGGTTTGAGGAGGTCTGGTGGCAACAATTCCTTTAGACAAGCTACAATGTCTTGCATTGCACCATCATTGATCTTCCCATCCTTTCCAACAATGCCCAAATCCCTGGAAAAGCTAAGACTTGTAGTTTAGAACGAAGTGAGTACATTACATCCTGTCAGTATGCTGCATCCGTTCAAGCATAGACTTTAGCTCGCGTGCACAACTAAGATACGGTTTTCGCTCGTCACCCACCCAGTATTTCTCATCCAGGTCCAACGTATACCACAAAAATTGCTTTCTGATCCGGCAATCCTCAATTCGCAGAAACACCTGCCTTCTACCAGCTGTCTGGTCAGGCAACCCCCACACATTCTACCTTTTTGTTTGTCTGAAATAAAGCACTGATTTTAGATAATGCTGAATTCTTGTGAAAAATACTGTTTTATGTCAAAAATAAATAAAAAAACCAGCAAATAGAAATCAGAAATAAGAGACGAATAAAAACCCCCAAAATGTCATACGGTGTAAGCCAGCGGAAACGCAAGTCCTTTTCTGTCCAATTTTGCCAAGTCAGTGTGTCATAGTCATACTCGTACAATACACGAGCTCAAGAAAATATAAAAAAGCTGTTTGGAACTCCTGTTCCAGGGTGGGCCACAAGCTGGATGGATAAGGAATACGAGGCTGGCCCAAATAAGAACATGCCATATACTGCTGCGACTCCATGCATAAGCATCGCCCGGGATTCCGACCACGATACGTGTCTGTGGGGACCTCACCTCAGGAGTCATGTGTGTGTCCTGACAGCGACACGTCGGACTGCCCTGCCCCATGGCGTGGCATTCCGGAATTCTACGGCTTGTCTGATACGGTTCTAAATCCCCTGTCCACCGAAGGCGACTATAAAATCACACGTATATGAGTAGTAACATATATAAGCCAGTTTCCTCTTTTCAGTGGAAGCAAACTTGTTTTTCTTTTCGGAAAAGATCCCTCCCGGGCGTCTGGACGCTCCGGACGCGGGCGCGTGCGGGCCCCCCACCCTGCGCGTTACGACGACGTGGGCGCGTGCCGCGCGTCCCCGCGCCACGTCGGTTTTTTTTTTCTTTTTCATTTTTTCTTTATCTTTTAATTTCTTTTTCATTTCCTTTTTCTTTTTCTTTTTTTCTTTTTCTTTTTTATTTTTTGTTCCTTTTATTTTTAGTTTTTGCTTTTTCTTTTTTTTCTTTTTTCTTTATTTTTATTATTTTAATATTTATATATTTTGTATTTGTTTATATGAATGTTGTAAAAATAGATTAGAAATGTTGTACATATTTTGTAGGTGTTTCAGATATACATTGCAAGTGTTGTTCAAAATGTTTCATCTTTTTTCGACGTATATTTAAATTGTATGTTTCTAATGTTTCACCTTTATTTTTAAAATCAATGTTTGCAAGGATTTCATTCGGATGTTACATATATTTTCGCATGTATTGTTGGAACTGTTTTATCTGAATGTTGCGTATGTTTTTAAATGATTTTCAAGTGTTTTTTCATGTGTTTTTTCAAATGTTTCAAATCATTGGATCCGGTCGTCCGGACGGGCCGGACGAAACGCGGGCGCGTGGCTCCCTTCACCCCACGCGTGGGCCACCCCCACGCCCGTCCCTGGGTGGACGGCAGACACGACGCGATAGCGTGCCGCCGTGGCGCCCCTCCTGGCCAGTGCTCGTTCCCTTTTCTTCTTTTTTATTTATTTTTTATTTTTTATTTCCTTTTTTCTTTTTAATTTTTTGTTCTTATTTTTTCTTTTTCTTTTTTGTTTCTTTTTATTTTTTCTTATGTTTTTAAATATTTTAATATATATATTTTTATTTTTTATATGGATGTCGTAAAAGTAGATTAGAAATATTGCATTTATTATTATAAGTTTATATATATATATATATATATATATATATATATATATATATATATATATATATATATATATATATATATATATATATATTGCTTAAAATGTTACATCTTGTTTTGATGGATGTTTTAATTGTATGTTTCTAATGTTTCACTTTTATTTTTTAAAATCAATATTTGCAAGTGTTTCATTCGGATGTTACATATATTTTTATATGTATTGTTGTAACTATTTTATCTGAATGTTGCATATGTTTGTAAATGATTTTTAAATGTTTTCAGGTGTTTTTTCAAAATGTTTCATATGTTGGTTTCGAATGTTTCAATAGTTTTGTACGTATGTTGCAAGTGTTGGATCTGGATGTTTCAAAATTAGATCTGATGTTATAGTTAGTGTTTCGGATGCATGTTTTATGTCCATCAGCCGAATTGGGAGGCTCACCACCGGGGACGATCGTCCTCCGCAGCCGGCGCAACCTCACATCTTCTCAGCACCCGCCATCGTCTCTATGCCCGCGTGCTCATCTCTCTTGTCTCCTTTTATGTTTTATAGTAGCCATTATCCAGCCTCGATATCTTTGGCACCCGATCTGGTACACCGGCGTAACCTCTCACCAATCTTCATGTATTTTTCTCCTCTGTTGCCGGCTAATAGGATCGACCGTTGCCCTGCTCGGTGTCGTCCGGAAAGAGTGAAACATGCATGTTGCAAAAATATGTACCCAATGTTTCAATAGTTTCAAAAGTATATTGCAGATATTTAGTATAGATGTTGCAAAAGTATATTAAGCTGTTATATATGTTGTAAAAAAAATTATCAAAATATATTCATGTGGGATCTTGTTTCGAAGATTTTATTGTAAGAAATATAATGGTGCAATTGGTTTTTAATTAGGGTATTTGGTTTAGGAGTCATAAGCTTTTTTTAATTCAAAAACCATAAAAGTACTGGATTGGACGTTTGTGGCAGCATGCATGCACTGACTCCATGCGCGTCAGTGCCCAGCCGCACGCCGCTCAGCCCCAACACCCCCGCTCAGCTGCAGGCGCTTTTTTTATGCACGTCCGGACCAGCGCGGGCGTCCAGACGTCCGATGGAGCCATGACCCTTTTCTTTTTTATGCGTGTAGCATTCTCCAATTAATCCTATTTTGTAATCTCGGTTTTTTCAATTTATAGTCTATTGATTTCCCGTATATATTCTCATTCAATATTGTTATATTACCGCTTTGAGAGGTCAATTTTTTTGTCTACTCTCTCATCAGAGTCAAACTAATTTAACTATGTTTGACTAAATGTATATAAGATGTTATCAAAAGTATTTAGACAACAAAGAGTATTCTCTTATATAGTTACATACTAATTTACCACACCGATGATTTAGAAACCAAGGCCCTATTTGCTTCTCTAATCAATTAAGATTTTAGTTTTTTTCTACCACAGAACAGTATTTTCTCTCAGAATAAATTAATATCAACCGAAATCAACGCTTCTTTTCAGACAAGCGAACATGTCTCAATTTCAGTTCAGCACACCAACGTGACACCCTAGAACTTTAACTTATTTGTGCTCAGAAAAACATAGAGAAATAATAACATTAAATTAAAATTTATCGTAGAAAATTAGCAACTTGCATTGGATTTAATATGATGAGTGCTTTTCATCTGAGTTTAAAAAGATTTCAAAATCTTTTGAAATAGTTTGAAAAGGCTTTGAAATAAATGAAAAGAAAAAAAAGGAAACACTCTCCCTCTCTCCCTCTGGCCCAAAGGCCCACTCCTCTCCATCTCTTTTCTCCCTCCCTCGAATCATGACCAAAGTTGGGACAGGTTGAGAACTAGTTTATTATGATTGTTAATTAAGCTGATAGGCTAGCCTTGGTCATGCTCGTCCCGTCTGAGTCACTTGAGGATTGTTCATTGTTGGACCATAGATCAAGTATTGGGCATACTAACCGCATGATGATGAATATGATTGCTAATTGACATACCTCCTTCCCTAAACTTTTGAATTTCTAAGCACGCTATGAGAGGTTGTTTGCCTATGGATACCATGTTGGGCTTGTGATATCGCGTTGGGACTAGGCTCTTGGGTGTTATAGATCAGTTCATGTTGTGGTTATGTTGGTATGAGAAAAATTACCACATGTGGTCTTTTGTCATACATTTGTCATGTGGTTAGGGTTACCTAGTTGGATGTGAATCGATTCAAAATCACCAACCTCTTATTTGTAGTAACAAGAGGAACATGATGTTGGATATGGATGACTTGTGATGATTAATTAAGTGTGTGATTTAGTATAGTCCTTCAAATATAGATTTTTATGATGGATAATAATATTGGGACAAAACTTGAAAGTAAGAATCAAGCTTCGTAAATTTTTGTGCAAGTTTTTATCCAATTGATGCTCGTATCTTACCTTTAACCCTATTTGAAAGTGCATCTAGACCTTTAGTGGGTTTTGGTGAATTGAATGACAACACAATTAAAGGTCTAACAAGTTTGCTAAGTGTGCCCAAGGTTTAACAAAAAGGCAAACCTGATGGTATTCCACATATTGTTCAATGAAAGCCAATATTGTGTATTGTTGTGTTGTATTGGAAGATCATGAGGACAATATAGTTCAACCAAAAGACAACAATGCAAATGAAATTGATGAAATGGCTTATATGGTGGGATATCATAGCATCATGATAAACCAAGCATATTTGCCAAATGGAAATGAGATATGACTTGATGGTTTTGGATTGGTCTCAATAATGGCTTGCTTGTCATGAACAAGGAGAATTTGATAATGGACTAGTTTTGGTCAAGCTAAAAGTATGAAGATATAGATTGAAGTAAGTGTTTGGAAAGTCAAACCAAAATGAAGAGGATATAAGGAATCGTGAATTGGCTTGACTACTGTCATGTTGATTCATATGTATATCACTCTGTGTGAAGCTTGATTAATCTCAACATTCATATCTAGAAGATATGCAACCAAGGATCACAATATTGAAGAAATGGTTTTCAATAGATGCTTAATATGATGTGACTTGAGTATGGTTTGATAGGGTGAAGATAGCAAGGAAAGGGCTTCGAAGTACTAAGCGGAGGTGAAGGGTAAGCAATGGCTCGGACCGAGGTACCATGGCTAAGGTGAAGAAGAGGGTACTTGCATTTAGTCGAGGAACTAATCAAGGTATGAGGAGTTATATTGTGTTGATGATCAAATCATTAGTGGAAGTGACTTGAAGCCATGAATTAAACTCACATATGTTGAAATGGTTCAAGTCACATGCTCAAGGTGCAAGAAATCTGGGATTGTATGGCAAACGCAAATTGTCATGTAAAGCACAAAAATGGTCATAAAAAGTACTTTATGACGAAAAAACGGTCATCACACGGTCGTCACAAAACGACCGACACAAAAAGTATCGTGTGACAAAATTATGAAAACCGTTACATAATGTCATGACCTTTTGTGATGGTTACACTTCATCGTCACATATTGTTACTTTTTATGACGATCATAGCTGTCGTATATTGGTTAGTCAACACGTCACATTATGTACGAATCGTCATGACTGGTACGTTGGTGGACAGGTTTGGATGTGTTTTTGTGACGATGCGGGAATGTCATGTATAGCATTTTGAGACGATTGTATTGCATCATAAATTGTCCTTTCATTCATGACGAGCGTGGCATGCATATTTAGTGACAGCACACTGATATTTCATAACAGCTCTTAAAAGCATAATACACATATATATCAGCCAAGCCATCATCCACATGATTGAAATCACAAGTTATAAATCATACACAATTCACTCAAGCCATCATGCATACACATAAATTCAAGTTCAAAAGACATTGGTTCCACATAGTTCTAGGTTCTACCACAGAGGTTGAAACATACAATCAGATTGCACCTAATTCTAACAAAGTTCCAACCATAGAGTAAGTTCTAATAAGGTAGCAAAAGTTTAGGCAAAGGTCTCATCTTCAGAAACTGCATTAATGCCTATCTCAATCTTTCTAAAGTTTTAGGACATCTCGCAGTAGTGCATTAGTCACTTCAAACTTGGTTGTCATGTAGCGCCAAGTTGTTGCACCAAACAAGTTCCAGCCAGCAGCAAGTTCTAACTGGTAGCCCAGCAAACAATATCAATGACACTATCTAAATGTTATCTGAAAAAATAAAACAATGAAGACATTATAAGTGATCCACGAAAAATATAGTATGCACATGCTAACTAAAAGAAGCACACTTTTCACTTGCTAACTAAAATTAAAATTACACTCACTAGTAAGATGTTCATATAGCTAGTAGACATGGCTTGCATTGTAAAATTATTAGATACGGCTTGGACTGTAAAAAGGCATTCAACTGTAACATACACGTAGCTACTAAATTGTTATATAAAGACAACATGAACATTCACAAAAGTTACACTGCATTGTCTATCTATAATGCCCCATTTCCTAACTGTCTACCCACATGGTTAACAAGCATTCTAAATCTCTCTCATTGTTAATATAATAACTACTATCCTGAATTTGAAGGAAATAGTTTTTAGCCAAAGGATATAAAAGCTAGCAGTGCTACGACTTCATGAATTATAGGATGAATCAAATTTTAGTACTTATTTAAAAAACCACGCAATGGGCTGAACTGAACTTAGTAAATAGAAAAGGACTGGAATTTTAGTTGCAATCCAAGCAGCAGCATGATTTTCGAAATCTGAAGGGTTGCAAGCTAAGCTCCTAGGCATAGCTCTTTTTAGTAAGATAACGAATCCAACAGTTTGTCTCTTTGACAGATCACCTATGCCTATGGATTCTAGAGCAAGTTGTCAAACAACCAATTACAAAACAAGCAGTTCCATGTGACGGCAAAATTGGAATGTTATTTTGCACACATATCACAGGGGAAGCCTGTTCGGCTGCTTCAGCTGTGCTTCCATGTACCTGCATAACCACTTGGATATGTTAGTCTCCTGCATACGAATATTGTAGGACGTAAGGCTGCATCAAGCTATGGCAATCATAAGATGAAAATAAAAATAAAAATAAGCATTAACTAATTACAGGTCATGTCTTGACCAAATCTTCCTTCTTAAAACACTTATGTACTATCTGGATGGTAATTTAAGATGTTTGTATATGAATATATCTGCTACTAGTAGCACTCAAAGTATAACTCAAAGTCTCACATTCCGCAGAGACTAGCATCGCTATTCGCCTAAGTTCCAGATAAACGGTACTACAACATCAGGTTTGTTTAGACATGTGACACTGAACCTGTAGGACAAAAGCCATATCCAGGTTATCACTCCAAGAAAGTACTTGAATAATGCAACCTGGTATATACACATCGATAGCAACCCGGGATAATGCAACCTTCATATTGTCGGACAATGAGCAATACTAATTTAAGAACAAACTTGTCTTTGTTTTCTGATATCACGGGTGCCATGGATTAAGACAATGCGTAGTACCAGGTATATACACATCGACAGTAATGTGTGTAGAACTACTGAATCAAAGGAGTTTATATATAATGTGCGTCTGAAAACAAGTTGCTGAATTCGGGTGATGCCTATAGAAAGCAAACAAAGGAGTCTAATTTCTACATAACCTAATATCTAAAAGCAAGGCACTAGTATCTGAAAGCAAGGCACTGAAGCAAGAAAAGTATTTTTTGTGGCACCATGCCCTTAACTGCCCACGTTCACTACTGCACTTTTGACGCCTCCTGGTTTCTAGAAGCAGCACATTGTTCTTGAGTTGATACCCACCATGTGCAAATGCCTGCATTCCATTCGTTCCTTATCCTCCCCACGTACATGTGTTGGCAGAGGATTTTTTTTTGACAATCTTGGCAGAGGATTAAGGATCTGCAGGAAGAGACCACAAAATATCCACACAGGATTTGTACATAAATATATGAACACAAAACGATGTTGTTGGAAGAATAGAAATGATTTGGCACCTTGCGATTTTAGCCAAGGGAGCTGCACCAGCGCTCACCTGATCTACTGTGTAGTTGACTGACCGCCGCCGTAACGTCATCCAGATCCCAACCATGCGCCCCCGCCACCGCCTTTCGAGCCCGGTGTCCAGACCATGCGCCCCCGTCACAGCCTTCCGAGTGTCGCCACCCACCACCTTCGGGGCCTGGCCATCCCCCTGCGAGGAGTGGAAGAGCAGCGGCGCCATGACGATGGGAGGGGCGGCCGGCGGCTGTATTCGTTGAGGTTTTGGGCCTTGCTGAAAGGCCACCGCATCGCAGGCCTACCTACCGGTTGTGAGGGTAGGTCCAAGTTTTCTATAAATAAATTTTGAAGTTTTTTTTATTTTATTGTAATTTTTATTAAAGTTTGTGCTTATCATTTTAATACTATAAATGAATTCTACTAGAAAAGTCATGAATACCAAGTTTGTTAATCTGATCAAAATCTACATTTTTTGTTTTGGCCAACTTTTCATTTGACAAAGTTTGAAAGATTCAAATTTTGGATTTTTAAATTTTGACAGCTCTAAACAAGTTTTCGAAACCCTAGATGGTCATAACTAGAAAAGTCACGAATACCAAGTTTGATCAACTCATTAAGATCTACAATTGTTATATAGGTCATTTTTGCATTTGAGAAAGTGTTAGAAAAGTTTAGTTCTAAATTGACAAGTCTCTCACATAGTTTCATAAACCCTATGTGAGATTCATGATTTTGTGACTATTGTTTACTAACACTTTCTAAAATGGAAAAATAGCCTATATAACAATTGTACATCTTGATAAGTTATAACAATTTTGTATTCAAAAGTTTTTCATCTGAGGTCATTTAGTGTTTCATTTGACAAAGTTTGACCAAGTCAAATTTTGAATTTTTAAAAATGACACCTTGACACTAATATTTGAAACTCTAAATGGTTTCAAATAGAAAAGTCATGAATACCAAGTTTGTTAATCTCATTAAAATCTACAATTGTTGTTTTGATAAACTTTTCATTTGACAAAATTTGAATGATTCAAATTTTGGATTTTTAAATTTTGACAGCTCCAAACAAGTTTTCGAAACCCTGGATGGTCATAACTAGAAAAGTTACCAAGTTTGATCAACTCATCAAGATCTACAATTGTTATATAGGTCATTTTTGCATTTGAAAAAGTGTTATGAACAGTTCTAAATTGGCAAGTCTCTCGTATAGTTTCATAAACCATATATGAGATTAATGATTTTGTGATTAGTGTTTTGTTTACTAACACTTTCTCAAATGGAAAAATAGGCTACATAACAATTGTACATCTTGATAAGTTATAACAACTTTGTATTTAAAAGTTTCATCTGAGGTCATTTAGTGTTTTATTTGACAAAGTTTGATCAAATCAAATTTTGAATTTTTAAAAAATGACACCTCGACACTAGTATTTGAGACTCTAAATGGTTTCAAATAGAAAAGTCATAAATACAAAGTTTGTTAATCTCATTAAGATCTATAATTTTTGTTTTGGTCAACTTTTCAATTGACAAATTTTGGATGATTGAAATTTTGGATTTTTAAATTTTGACAGTTCCAAACCAATTTTCGAAACCCTAGATTGTCTCAACTAGAAAAGTCACGAATACCAAGTTTGATCAGATCATCAAGATCTACAATTGTTATATAGCTCATTTTTGTATTTACGAAAGTATTAAGAAAGTTTAGTTCTAAATTGACAAGTCCCTCGTATAGTTTCATAAACTCTATGTGAGATTAATGATTTTGTGACTAGTGTTTACTAACACTTTCTCAAATAGAAAATAGCCTATATAAAATTTGTACATCTTGATAACTTCTAACACCTTTGTATTCAAAAGTTTTTCATTTGAAGTCATTTAGTGTTTTATTTTACAAAGTTTGACCAAGTCAAATTTTGAATTTTAAAAAATGACACATTTACACTAGTATTTGAAACTCTAAATGGTTTCAAATAGAAAAGTCATGAATACCAACTTTGTTAATCTCATTAAGATCTACATTTGTTATATTGGTCAACTTTTCTTTTGACAAAGTTTGAAAGATGCAAATTTTAGATTTTTAAATTTTTACACCTCCAAACCAGTTTTCGGAACCCTAGACGGTCTCAACTAGAAAGGTCATGAATACCAAGTTTGATCAGCTCATCAAGATCTACAATTGTTATATAGGTCATTTTTGCATTTAAAGCCCTCGAATTTAAACTCAAAATGGATTTATAAATTAAAATAAAAAAGAAAGGAAAATAAAACATCACTCAAACCCTACTCTTTTAGGCCTAGCCCGTCTTCTCCACCTGCGCCCCCTCTTCCTTTTCATCTGGGCCAAGGCCCAGCTTTGGTCCAAAAGTCATGGTCAAGGCCCAGCTCCTACTAGGGTATCGTATGATATTGGGAGCCGTCATATTTGATAAAACATTCAGTGACGGTCTACTGTCGTCATATAAAAACTGTATGCATCGTGATAAATTCACAACCGTCAGTCGACTCCTTGCGCCTGACAATTTGTGATGAAAATTGGTACCTTTATGTGACACAAGAACTGATGTCGTCATAAATACTTTTCGGTCTCAAAATTTTATGACGACACTTAATTTTTCATCATATTATATTACATTATATGACAAAAACAAGCCCCCGTCATGAGGCATTTTGTCATAAAAAGAAGGATTTCTTGTCGTATGTTTGCTCGAAGATATGAGACAAGGATGATTGCAACCTCCTTTGAAGTGATATTGAGAAGAAATGGCATATGAAGAATTTAAAGACTCAAGTGGCTAAAATGGTTTATTTCTCTTGATCTTGAGTATAGGTATGTCGTACTATCAAGGGGGATGCAATACGAATCATAGACAAGTGTCAAGTGCTCAAACTAACCAAACCCCGAGTGCTAACATGAGAGAAACACTTAAAACTCCACCTGCACTTATTGATCTTGGACTTGTTCTCTGCTAGGATGGATGGCCCTCGAAATAAGCTTTTCGGAATGTCCAAAATCACTGAAAATGGAGTTCGGAGTAGAAAGTTATGGCGTTTTTCGTGAGCTGACCTGTGCTGTCTATGGGAGGGCGGCAGTGTCGCACTCTGCAGGCTCCAATGGCTAGTTTCAGGCTCCAACGGCTAGTTTTGTTGTGGGGGAGTATATATACCCACCCCACGGTCCTGGTGAGGCTGCTGATTCTAAAATCACTCCCAAACCTTCCAAAGCCATTTGAGAGCTCTCCCCAACCCTCTCTTTGTGAGAGTGAAGTGATTAGTTGTGATGTGTTGGGGTTATGTGATTAAGAGCTAGAGAGCAGTTTAGAGCTGACCAAACCTTGAGCACTTGTTGGGCCTCGTCGACATTCATTGTGTATCTATTACTCTTGGAGGTGAAGCCTCCTAGACGGCTAGGCATCGCCTGGCAAGCTCTCGTGCTTGTGGTGAGCTGCGGGAATTGTATTACCCTCTTGATCTAGTGGAAACACCCTCATCTCAAGAGTTCACTCTTGACTTGAGAACGAGGGAGAGGCAAGCCTTAGTGGCAAGCCCAAGCCTTAGTGGCGTATCTCAACAACGTGGACGTAGACAAGCCTTAGTGGCGAGTTGAACCACGGGTTAAATCCTTGTATGCTGTCCACTTACTTGTGTTGTTGAGTTTGTGCTAGGGTTGCTCGATCTGTCCGTGTGAGCTCAAACTGTGGTTTCCAGTCCTCGAACTGTGAACGGTGTTGCTACTGGAGGATAAGATTCTACTTGTTGAGCTCTTTCTATCCATATATTCTGCTCTACAAAATTCTCTATTTCGCAGGTGAGGCAGTGCCGCCCTCATAGGGAGGCGGTGTCGCCCTGCGTTTATATTTCGGTTCGAGCTGAAATTTTGCAGGCACGCTGCTGGACACCTCCCGAACATCTTCACCAAGTTTAGTCTGCAGTGGAGGATTATTTGGAGTTCGGCAGTGCCGCCCTCTGAGTGAGGCAGTGCCGCCCTCAGTTCTGATCTCGGATCGAGTTGAGTTTTTACAGACCTATTCACCCCCTAGGCCGACATCAAGGTCCTTACAAGTGGTATCGGAGCCTGGTCTCTCAGTATTAGGCTTAATCGCCTTGAGAGAAGATGTCGACACGTGAGGAGATATCTCTAGAACTTTTACTTTCGGATGGCTCTAATTATGCATCTTAGTCTGCTGCTATGCTTACTATTTTTAGGGCCATGGGTCCTCAAATAGAGCAGATTTTGGATGTGATGATTTGGACTATCTATCTAGAGAGGAAGCGAAATGCTTACAATACAATGCTCAAGCTACTAATGTCTTATTTAGTGCTTTGAGTGAAGATGTATTACATGCTGTCATATTTGGAGATGGTGAGCCACTTGATGATGCTCATGTCATTTGGACCACGCTTAAGGAAAGATATGGCAAGTCCAAATGTGATGAAAAGTTTATCTCATCGGAGGAACCACTTGAGGAGTGCTCTACTTCATCAACAAACAATGAGCCTCAAGTGATTCTCTCAAACAGCCCAAGTGATCATGCCACATCCACTTCCTCACCAACATATTACTTGATGGAAAGCATTGAAAGGGTTGGTGAGAACAATGCTTTTATATGTGGTACCTCTATTTCCTTTAGTTCTTTGGAAACTAACATTTTGAAGGAAGAAGAACCTTGTGATCGGTGGAGGCCAAATGATGAATCCCCCTCACCAAGAAGCTCAACTCTCTATGCCACTTCTCATATGAGCCTTATGGAAAAGAAAGAGAAGAATATGACAAGTGAGAGTGAGAGCTCAAGTGGGAGTGAGAGTGAAGTTGAGAGTGATGATGAGATTAATCAACACCTTGCTCGGTTAAGCCAGAAGGACAAATTGATAGTGCTCAAGCTCATAAACAAAATTCAAGAGCAAGAAGAAGCACTTCACAAGCAAGAAGAGTTTCTCATCAAAAAGATCAAGTGCTTGGAGAAGTTGACCAAAGAGCATGAAAAGCTTAAGTGCTCTCATGTTAGTTTGGTCCAAAGCTATGAAAACATGTCAATTGAGCAAACTAATGCTATTAACTCTCTATCTTGTGTTGCTCAATTAGAAGATGAGAATAATATGCTTAAGGACAAGTTGGAAAGGCTCACTAGTAAGAATGAGACTTTGCAAAATGGTCATGATGAGCTTTTGTGCTCTCATGAGAAGCTTATGGATTCTCATCTCATGCTAGAAATTGCTCATGAGGTTGTGGTAACAATGGTAAAATCATACTAACCTCTCACACACAAGTGCACATGTACATAAGTTCAATCTATTTTATCATGTGCTAACAATTGTTGCTCTAAAGCAAGCCAACCTTCCATTGAGCATGTACCTATAGAAAATTGTGATGATTCGACTACAAAAGAAAATGAACAGCTCAAGTAAGAAGTTGAAAGGCTAAAAAGGGACTTGATTCATTGGAAGGGAAAGTGCAATGCTCAACCTTCTCAAGGTAACCGTAAAGATATGGTGAATAAGCTTGAGAAGAGAACAACCGATGCATGCATCAAACCCCATCAACATGGTCACAAGTCCAGCAGTGGCAAAGTTAAGAAGCAAGTTGGATCTGCCCAGAATGCAAAAATTCCAAGGGGCTGTAGTGCCGCTCCCAAGTGCGGTAGTGCCGCACCTAGGCAGAATAGAAAAGCTTCCAAGGTCAACAAAGTGCAACATCAACCAAAGAAGACTCTCATCACTTGCTTCAAGTGCAAGAAAGAGGGTCACCATGTGAGAGACTGCATCTTGAAAAAAGAAGAGAAGGGCATGGGCAAGATTCAAGAGAAGAAGAAGATGGCTCATGTCAAGTTCTTCAACATGGTGCACAATGCCTCTATGTGCTCCAACAAGGTTGATGATCAAGCCATACTTCGAAAGAAGAAGACAAGTAGAAGCAAGAGGAAGTGTTATGGATGTAATGAGAAGGGTCATGAAATGGCATCATGCCCCTACAAGAAGGATGAAGGCTTAACATCACCAAGAATGATGCTCATTGACAAGGTAGCAAGCAGAAGGCAAGAAAAGAAGGCCAACAAGAACAAGCGCCACCTATGCTACACTTGCAGAGAGAAGGGACACCTAAGTAAGGATTGTTCCATGTGTAACACTCTTAAGCATAACTCATCAATTGATTCAAATTTGCTTAGGAGACCCAAGAATGACACTTGTGCTAGAAAGGTGATTGGTTCACCACATGCTATCACAAAGGTCATTTGGGTAGCAAAGTCTCTTGTGACTAACCTTGATGGACTCATCATAGTATGGGTACCAAATTGTGCCTAAGTAAATGTTGTAGGTACTTGAAGGTGGTATGAAGCTTTGGGGTATTTGAGCAAGTTTATTGAAAATATCATTTCAATCTATCAATCTTATTCATATGATCTATTCTCTAAAGATTGACCCAAAGACAAATTGATGGATATATTTCTCACTTCATACTCATATCATCGAGCAAGATCTTCATCATGTTGTAGGAAATGAGAAACCACCTTGCAAGGCAATCAAGTAAATGGCTATTGGTGTTATTACACCACAAGAAATCCAAGTCACAATAGATGAGGATTCTCGAGCTACTGCTGAACCAATTTCCGCTGATGTACTCCATGAAGAGGTGCAACACAACCCTGCAGAAATCAGCAGGGCAGCAGTGCCGTCCCTCCTACTTCGGTAGCAGCTGACTGTGAGGGCTGGACCTACAACCTATATATGATCAAGATGAAGATGAAGACACCACCTCATCCATTACATTCAAGAAGGGTGGTAACAACTAAATCTCAAAGTGCAAGTATTTTCAAATTTTACTCCTTTGTGTCTTGTGCAGCCACTTAGGGATTTAAAGCACTTGAGGATATCCATTGGTTGCTAATCATGAAGGAAGAGAATGATTGAAATTGAATTGATCATCTACACCAAGCAACATAGACAACTTTAGTTTCTTTTATGGACTTCAAACCAAGAATTCCAAGATGAAACAAGTTTATGTTCATCCATGCATATTTTGAGTTGGTTTAAAGGATTTGAAAACTTGGCTCACACTTGAGGTTACAAGTGCCAATAAAAGTAGAGGGACTTATTATTCATAATTCAAGAAGCCTCTACTTGTGGAACACTTTCATATGGTAGATTGCCAAATTCGTATTCTTATCTTATGGCCATCTACATGTTCTAATGGTTGTGAGTATCTCTTGACATAGTTCAGTTTGATTATCCTTTTATTGCCATGACCTAGACATAGAGTGAAATTCCATGTTCTTAAATGAATAAGGTGCTATGTGAGAAATTCAAATACTTAGAGCACTTATCAAAAGGAATTCACTCCATGGCTAGAGTTGTGAGACTAATCTCTCTCTCTAAGTGATTTATGTAGTCTCACTAAATGAGATTGTGTTTCTTAAATGGGGTGTGCCAACATGTGAAGGTTATCGATCCAAAACCATGTGATGTATTCTCTCACTATTTATTTTGGAATTGATTTATCTATCTTAGCCACTCACCATAATATGGCTTAAATCTACCCTTTGGACTTAATTGGCTAACCATGCACATTTACCTTTTCATTCCACTCAAAATTATGTGCATGAGACATTAAGGGAGATTTAGTCCATGTTATGAGGTTTCTTTATTTTGGTGACCCACTTGCCTTCTACACATAAAAGGTTATAAAGGAGAAACTAGTGCTTGTGTTACTAATGCCTCTTGTTTTGAGCTTTCATAGAAAATTATAATAAGAGGTTGCACTTGTCAAACCGAATCAATCATAAGCTCAATGGTTTCTCTTCACCTAAAGTAAGATGTGGATTTCTAGAAGTAAAAGAAATCAGATTTGAGTGCAATCAAGTTTGAGGTTGAGATGGATATACTACAATGGAAGAATTCACAAGAATGTAAGTATTGATAAGAGGACTGAATGGGAACAACATCTTGTGGTTATTCTCAGCTAAATTCACCTCAATATTGGACAAGAAGAAGAGAAGAATTCTGAAATATCAAATCTATCCAGAAATTTACAAATCTGAGTTGGCTGCTTTCAGCCATGGATTTGGAGATTCAAATGTTAGTGTATTGGGTTGAAACTTTGTGAGCATGCCACACGCATCTAGTATTTGTTGCTGTATAGTTTGCATGAAGGTTGAATGAGAAGAACTTCAGTTTTGAGTTCAATTTTGTCAGTGTCAATAGTGCAGTTTCAGACTTGATCAGTTTTGGTAAAAAAATGATTTGACTGACCAAATGGAGTCCAAATGAGCTAAACTTTTAACAGACGTTAGAGGACTCATATATGAACATGTCTACCAAATTTCGTGTATATTGGACTAGTATTTTGGGATATATGAATTTTTCTCTAAGGATGACAGAATTTAAAATTTGACTGTCTGAAGTTGATTTGCATTGAAACAACAAGATTCAGTTATCTCTCAAAGTTGGTCATCAAGAAACCATAAAAATGAGAAGCATCAGTCTGATCCAAAGGACTTGCAATGAAAAAGAAGAACTCACTCAAAGGTCCAAAAGAGTTGCAGTCAAGTTGCAAGTTGCAGCAAACAAGTTGGAAGAAATTCGAACCGGCTGAAACTAATCGGATTGAATGCATCTTGATGAAGAATGAGATCAGTTGGAACATAGTGTAAACTTCTTCCTTGGCCTCATGTTATTGATATTCTTGAGTGTACTATGTGTACTCTTGTATGCACAAATTGAGGGGGAGTTCAACCTATGTCTTGTGAGACTTTTGATTTCTTTCAAGAGCATGTAGTGCAGTCCCACACATTGGAGAAGGAAGATAATTAAAGGAAGATGGATGGTTCCTGTGAATTTTTTGGGTGGTTCTCAGTTATGCTAAGGAGGTGTGATAGAACCACTTTAATCATAGGGTCCACGTGCATTGTCATCATCCATAAGGACCTTTAATCAGTCCGCACGAGTTCCTTTTGACCTAGGTGGCCTGCCGGGTCTCCTAGGAAACCCTAATTTCCCGAGGATCTTCATTGTAAGCCTTACAGTATTATAACAGTTTACACAATTAATACAAATCAGAGTAAAGAGTGCGGAAGTATTACATAAACATATATTTACATACCTAAGTTACATTATCCCAAACCAGAGTTTCATAAGGGAGTAGCTGCATACAACTAGACACCCTGCACAAGGGTTACATCATATACTTTTTTCATCCATGCACGATCCGTTGACCGGCACGGTCCCACGCAGAATGGCACACTTAGTTTACCTGCAACAGGGGTTAACAAACCCTGAGTACATGTGGTACTCCGCAAGACTTATCCGACTAAGAAAAAAAATGAGACTCAGGAATGCAGGCTGAGGGGAGTCAAGGTAAGGCTTTAGCAAGGGACGAACTATTTTGCAGAAAAGCAATTCTAATCTTGAAATCTATTTCCAATATTTTAACTTAGTATAAACTTTATCAATAGTCATAGATCTTAGTTGTTTCACATGTATCCTTCGATTCCAATTCCTTATTCATTCTCAAAACATTCTAGTTTCAAACCACTTTTCGATATAGGTGTGAGGATCAAGTCTCCATAATCGAGGAGCAACGATGATTCGAATCGATTAGTACCCAGCTGGGGATCCCTAACCACACTGCATATGTAGCACCTGAACTTGCATATGCCAACCCCGTCTACCACGGCTTTTCGATCCCTGAACCGGTCCTGCGCCACCCAAGAGTACAGTACACCTCCAATCCGGGACTCTAACCCACGAGGGTACATGCTACTCTCGCCATCTCTCCACTCCCAGTGCGTGGTCGTCGGTTCAAGTAATAGAGCCACCGGAGTCAGGGCTTCCCGGAGTATGTGGTTAGTTGCAAAGTCTCGATCACCGCAGGCCGATAAAGAGCGGTCCCTAATTTATTTTTCCGTTGGCGATAGTACATTGTGACTCTAACCCAAGTACAAATGTCCCCTTCAGTTTTCGAATCCCTTTCCCACCGATGACGATGCATTGGGACTCTAACCCAAATACATGACCACCGAACAAAAAATCCCTTCCCGTCGGTGACGATGGACCGATCAGGTGCACAGCCACCGAACGAGAACATTACCAATTCCCCTTTTCATGAATTAATCAATATTATATCACAATAGCTTAAAAATAGCATTTTGTGCAAATCTAAATTATTCAAGCAGGGCTAAGCATTTTCAAACATTTTATTTTAAATCGGGTTTCAAGGATGATATTCAAGTGGTCAAGGATGGTAATACATCAATTGGATCACTCAACTCCTATAACTTAATGCAGTAGATTAACTCAAGTTATAAACATTTTGTAAATCACAAGGAAAGGGCTGAATACACCGGGGCTTGCCTATGTTGCAGGTCTATCACTCCTGCCAGATAGCCAGAGGAAACCCACTTGACTTCTCTTGACGATTAAGCCTTCCGTCGGGAATCAATCAAGCAATCCTCCCGAAAACCCGATCACTACACGCAATAATAATACAATGCTTAACATGATGAAATGTATGCCATGATGCAGGAGATGCACAAAATCATGGATCAGTAGAAAGTAAACTTAATTAGAAAGTTGAGTGCAACTTTCCTTCACGATAAAGTTGCAAGCCAACAAAACCAACTTGTTGCTTAACAACTAGGGTTTTACTTTAACATTTAATTGTCCTACCAAGCAAGTCATTTTATGTTTACACATGAAAGGACTAATAAAATTCTAATATAAGAATATACTTAACTACTCCTTCTTACCTAAGAGGTTGCATCCAAGAAGCCATCGATATCACATGCATACATACATACAAGCATATACTAATAAGAAGCTTAATTAACAAAAAAACATTTTTAGTTTTTATTACCATAAATGGGACTTGAGCCCATCACCCAAGGAACTAAGTTGCCATGACCAACAGTTGTGGAAGTGTGCCATGGTCTTCACTCAATCCTAAAATCACACAAAACCCTAAGTCCTAATTATTAATATTACTCTTTATCGATTATTTAAACAAGTATTAATAGGAATAAACATTAACTTAGTCCAAATGGGCTACAAAATTTTGTGGAGGTAGCCCATAGTACAAAACAGTGACTACATAATTTTTACGATTTTTGGGTTAATATTCTATCCTACAAAATTCATGGAACTCACATTTGTGAATTAATTTAGGCATTTTTAATATATACAGGAAATGCTCAAAATATTTATTTTATATTTTTAATGCCTTCCCCATATCACAAAGAGCATCCACAATTTATTTCATGATTTTTAGTGTCACATATTTATTTCTACGAAAATAACAAAACATAGTACAACTCATTTCGAAAAAAATAGAAGAAAGAACTTCGTTCCGCACGGGCCCAAGCTACCAGGCCGGCCCACACCGCCTACTACGTGGCCCACCTCTCTATTCCCTCTCTAACCACGACAGTATGGCTAGGCCAAGCCCAGCGCCGCCCAGTCCAGCCCGGCTCACCCTGGCCAAACAACGCCTGGCCAGGCATGGCCACCGGCCGACCGGACCGACGCCGTCCATGGCCACGAGCGACCGGCGGCGGTTGAAATAGTGACAGCGGGCCAGGGCACTCCCTGCGATGAGATCTACTCCCTATTACAGTTCGTTAGGCGAGAAGACAGCTCAAGCAAGCGTAGCCACAGTCATGGCGGCCCGGCCAGAACGGGGACCGGTGGCGTGCCCTATTCCGGCCGCTCCAGGCCGGTAGGGTTTAAGAGAGGGTGCGGTGAGCACCAAAGACTCACCACGGGACTATTGCGCAAGTTGATTGGAACGGAGATGAACTGGAGCTCCTTGATGACGTCGACGGCGGTCGGGGTGGTGCGCTCCGGCGACGTGAAGCTCATTCCGGCGGTTCCTGTAGGTTACCCACGAAGCCGCCTATAGTATGGGATTTAGGGAATCATCTAGAGGCTCAAACATTAACAAGTAGAGGGCTTAGCTTACTATAGGAAGCCAGCCACGATGGATGGATTTGCGGCGGCACTTCGCCAGCACTGAGGAAGACCGCGTCGTTCCGTCGCTTCCAGCCGATGTCAAGCAACACGGAGGGGCTTCAAAGATGCACTAAATTACGATGGATTCGGTGGCTCAGGGATTTGAACAATGGCCCAAGGACGATGGCCAATCTCGCCCTGCTCAGGGAGCTCACCGGCGACTGCAAAACGGAGGGCAGAGAAAGGAGTGGCGACCATGGTGCTTTATATAGGAGAAATAACGGGAGCATGGCATGAAGAGGACGCCCACGGGCCCGGCATGACGACGGCACGCGGCCGGCCGATGCAGGGGAGGGGTAGGGGTCCAGGGTTACTGTAGCTATAGGGTCAAAACCTACTCCCTTATCCTTTTGCAAAATTACTTTTTATTTTATGAAGAAACTTGAAAAATGTCCTTAATAAGGGTTGCAGTAAATTTGATGCTGAACAACTTTGGTTTTTGAACTAAATTCAAATTTTGAATGGATTTTGAATAATTCAAAAGGGGTAAATAGGGAATTTGAAATTAAGTTCTAATCCAGTCAGATTCTCAACATTTCTCTTAATAAGTTGAAAATATGAAAAAATAGAAGTTGCTCTATTTGTCAAGCTCTACAACTTTCATTAAATGTGTTTTGTCATATTCTTGATAATTTTTGAAATAACATTTCAAATTTAGATTTTAAGACACTATTTTTAGGTTAATTTGAATTTCCAATGCATAACTTCAAAATACCCAAATATAAAAGTTGTTCAACATGAAAATACCTATAACTTTTATTAAAAGAGTTTGTCCAAATTCTTGATAGTTTTTGAAATGGCATTTTAAATTTGGATTAACAGACACTGATCGGGGTTTAATTTGAATTTACACTGATAAACTTCAAAATCTCCAAAAATGAACGTTATTTCATTTTAGAAGATCTACAACTTTATTAAATTATTTTCCTCAGATTCTTTTTAGTTTTTGAAATTGAGTTTCAACTCTTAAACTTTAACAAGGTTTTATTTGAAATTATTTTTAGTAACTTCAAAATTTTCCCAAAATAGAAGTTGCTCAACTTTTAAAGATTTACAACTTTGGTTTAAGGGTCAACCTCTAGTTCCTTCTAGTTTTTGAGTTAGGGTTTTGGGTCCAATTTAGGGTTTTAAATGGATTTGCCTTTTAGTTTCCAATTTGATTTAGCTAATTACAAACAAACAAGGATTTGGGTCATAGAATCACTCTAAGGCACCTATGCCCAATCACATGGGGAAATAAAGATTATTTTAGTGATGCACAGTAATAATGAGTTTATGCAGGATGATTTGCATGCAATCATGATGACATGGCGGGTTTTAGTTACAGTAACACCAGGGGTGTTACATCCTTTCCCCTTAAAATAAATCTCGTCTTGAGATTTTAGATACGGCTAAAGCCTTGGGTTTAGTAATGGAAAAGAAAATGTGTCAAATAAAACTTTTTCAAACTCGACTATAGAGCAAGCAGGGGTTTTACATTTTGTAAGTCTTGAAACGAGTAAATTATTTTTAATGTGTAGCAAAGGACTTAGGAAAGTTTTCAGATGAGTAATTCTCTGATTTTTCGGGTAGCTTCTTCTTCTGAATGCTGACTGCAATGTACCTTGCACTATTTTGTCGTGGCCCTTTAAGTAACACGATCTTTCAGTGTAGGACCCACACTTGATCCTTAGATTAAGTCAACCTGGTTCCAACTCAACTCCTACTACGGCAATAACTCGATTGACACTTGAAGACACTCCTTAAGTGGTGATACATGAAATACATCCTACGCAGCTGACAAGTGTTCAGACGCTTGAGTTGATAAGCTACTAGCCCACACTCCTGTTCCTATCTGTTATACAGAATATTTTTTATTTGACCTAATCAGTTGTATCTCAACACTAAAAGCCTTAAAATTTAGTTCTTCAAAGTAAACCTTTTATGAGGAATGTCATTTGAGGGTGGTTTTAATGAGAGTGAGGGTACATTAATTGTGAGCTATAATGATTCAGGAGTACCGGCTACGATACCAGTGCGTACCCTGGTAAAATCTTATGTGGCTGTAGTCCACAGAAGATTCCAAGTTTTGACACGGCACCATAATCACGGGTCGAGATACCATCATAGAACATAATTAAAGTAACCTCGATAAAAGAGAGAAAGTATATCAATTGTGGCTATGATGAAAAATGACCACAGACCTCGATACGAGCATACACCCTTCAGAATCTCATGTGGTTGAGTTACAAGAGATTTTAGCTCGCTATATTGTATCGCAATCGTAGATCATGTCACACCATAGGTGGGTGGTTTCGTTTCCACATAAAGTGCAAACAAAAGGAATTTTACTAGTTGTGAAGCTATAGTATGTCACAACTCTAAACCTTGATACCTGCGCGTGCCTGGCAGAATCTCGCGTGACCATGGCACGCAAGTGACCCTAGGTTTCGACATGGCACCGGGGTCACAGGTCAGGGCATAACCATACTGACTCGAATATCATGTTGAATTCAAGGAAATCGTACATGTCGGATCAAGGCATGACGCGTATATAGATGAAAAGTCATGGTCTAGTGCTAGGTTTTTGTGCCGGGTCTGTGAGTAAATTCAAGTGAATCCTAAAGTTTTCGAAGGAGTGAATTTTCAAAATAGGTTTCAAGATATTTATAAACAAGTAGGAATCCATAAAACAACAGGGAATTCTCAGCGGATCGCAGATACCATTTCCAAGTGATTGGATCTTAGATACCATTTCCAAATCGGTTCCCGTTATTTTATCAGATGAGATTAAGATGATTGCAAGGACAAAGAATTTTGAGAATTCAAAGAGATCAGATGTGAATTATCAAAGTAGATTTTAATATAGTTATAAATAGCAAAATAATTTTAGAAATTCAGGAAGAAATATGGATATGAATTTTGTGAAAGATATTTGAAAGAGAGTGAAGGAGCATTAATTGCAGGCTAGGATCACGACCACCAACCCTGATAGCAGTGAGCGTCCGACAGTAACTTCCTATGGTTGCGATCCATAGGAGACCCCAGATTTTGACGCTGTGTCATGGTCTTGGAGCATGATATCCCATAGACTACAATTACAATAGCTTTCAACCAACATGTTTTGGTTGTCAGTTTCAAGGAAATAGTATGTGTCGTGAAAGGAGAAAATCAAAGCTGACACATGCGTAGATTTAGTCAGTCAAAGATTGGTCGAGTTTTTGTATTGAGTTGAGTGCATCTAGGAGTTCCACAAGGACTGGAAACTTTTGGAGCGAAGATTAACGAGGATTGGTAAAAACCTAGTCTTATGGCAAAATTTACCAACTTTTGGAACACACCTATCACTCATAAGTTTAAGTAGGAAACCATTTTACAGATGACAAAGGATTATTTGAGATTTACGTGTTAGTTAACATTGACTACTAGCATACGTCGACTTGCTACCATTACACCAATCTCCTACTGACCCAGGGTTTTATAGTACAAAAGAAACTTGACCTTAGGTTGGACCTAACCTAACACTGGGTCTAAGAAACCAGCTGTCTTCATAAGCTAATCGACCTGACCACTCACTACTTCTGACTCCGAGTCACTCGCTACTTCCTCTAATTCTTCATCGGCAATCTCTGCTGAACCAGACTCTTCCTGATTGTCAGCTGCTGGAATCTCTATATCTGGAATTGGATCATTTATAGCGTGGAGCATTTGCAATTCTTGTTGTAGTTCGGTGATTTGTTGATGGGTTGCCTAGAGTTGTTGCTGATAGGTGTTGTGTAGGCCCCAAAACATCGCATCCTGATGCTGCAAGTATCCAACAGTCTCTCTAAGACCTTCTCTCGCCATTACGGCATAAGAATGAGCTTCTTCACGCTGCTGGATGAGAAGTCCTGTCTGAAGGTGAAGACTATCCACCAGACTCTCCAGTTCTTCTATGCGGTGCTGGTCTACTTGTCGTTGGGTTTCGAGTACTTCTATTTGGACATCACGTCCGATCTTTTCTACATTACCGATCTGAGCAGCCTCTTGCCATTTTAGGGCTTTCTTATTAGTCTTCTTCTTCTTTAGTTCTGTACTCTTGAGTGCTTCATAGCATTCAGAGTAAAGTTCCTACCACTCCTTACGTCCTCGCTCACGGGTCAGATGCAAGTTAATGATGGCTAACATAGCTCGAGTAGTGGCGACCAAAATGGGATCCTATCTATCAGAACTTTCTTCTGGTTGCTTGGCTTGTTGTTGAAGACCGTCCTAATTTCCTGGCGCCTCTGACGGAAACATTCTCAGAGAAGAGACTCTGACATCTTTCTGACACCTAAAGCAGATCTTTCTCGGGACTTCCATTGCTGCTGCCTGAGCTCCTTCCCAGGGACTCATACCTTCAGCCTGTGCTTCCCAAGCTGGCCAAAATGGAGCAGTGGTACAAGCTGAGATCTGAAGGGACACTTCGTACCACGGTCGACCAAGGAGAACAGTGCGGGACCAACGATACTTTGGTGGTTCTGAGTAGCCCACATCTTGCAGTAGTTGCCACAGCACTGTAGGGGTTCCAAACATAGCCAGGTAGTCATCAATTCCAGTAGCAGGGTCTTGCGGATCCATCTGTTTAGAAGAAGGGTGGGAATTTATTTTTAACAAAATATATTTTAAAATAAGTTTTATTTTAGAAAGTAGAGATATACTTCATAACAGGGGGTATTATTAATAATTATAATGTCATGATGCATGAGCGTTCCAACGCAAATCAGAATACTCCGATATATACGTATTATACTAATTAAATTAATTATTAGAGTGACACGCACTCAATGTTTTTAAACATAGGGCATACTTAAGGTGCTAATCCACTACTAAGCTCAAAACCTGACTAGAGATCTATAGAAATACTCAAGGAAAGATGGCACAAAATGAATGAGAAAAGTTCAGGAGCAACTCGGACCAAACTATCCTATTAATTTTATTCATTCCAAATCATTTTGAAGTTTTTGTAAAGTAATACTGCAAGTACTTTACAATGAAATTCTCTGATACCACTTGTGACAGAACCACCTTAATCATAGGGCCCATGTGCACTGTCATCATCCCTAAGGACCTTTAATCAGACCGCACGAGTTCCCTTTGACCTAGGTGGCCTGCCGGGTCTCCTAGCAAAGCCTAATTTCCCGAGGATCTTCATTGTAAGCTTTACAGTATTACAACAGTTTATACAAATAATATAAATTAGAGTAAAGAGTGCGGAAGTATTACATAAACATAGATTTACAAACCTAGGTTACATTATTCCAAACCAGAGTTTCGTAGTGGAGTAGCTGCATACAACTAGACACCCTGCCCATGGGCTACATCATATACTTTTTTCATCCATGCACGATCCGTTGACTGGCACGGTCCCACGCAGAACTGCACACTTAGTTTACCTGCAACAGGGGTTAACAAACCCTGCGTACATGGGGTACTCCACAAGACTTACCCGACTAAGAAAAAAAATGAGACTCAGAAATGCAGGTTGACGGAAGTCAAGGTAAGCCTTTAGTAAGAGACAAAGTATTTTGCACAAAAGCAATTCTAATCTTGAGATCTATTTCCAATATTTTAACTTAATATAAACTTTATCAATAGTTATAGATCTCAGTTGTTTCACATGTATCCTTCGATTCCAATTACTTATTCATTCTCAAAAACATCTTAGTTTCGAACCACTTTTTGATGTAGGTGTGAGGATCAAGTCTCCATAACCGAGGAGCAATGACGATTCGAATCGATTAGTACCCAGCTGGGGGTCCCTAACCACACTGCATATGTAGCACCTAAGCTTGCATATGCCAATCCCGTCTACCACGGCTTTTCCATCCCTGAACCGGTCCTGCGCCACCCAAGAGTACAGTATACCTCCAATCCAGGACTCTAACCCACGAGGGTACATGCTACTCTCGCCATCTCTCCACTCCCAGTGCGTGGTCGTCGGTTCAAGCAATAGAGCCACCGGAGTCAGGGCTTCCCGGAGTATGTGGTTAGTTGCAAAGTCTTGATCATAGCAGGCCGATAATGAACGGTCCCTACTTCCTTCTTTCATTGGCGACAGTGTATTGGGACTCTAATCCAAGTACAAGTGTCCCTTCGGTTTTTGAATCCCTTTTCCGTCGATGACGATGCATTGGGACTCATAACCCAAGTACATGACCACCGAACAGAAAATCCCTTCCCGTCGGTGACGATGGACTGATTAGGTGCACAGCCACCGAACGAGAACATTACCAATTCCCTTTTTCATGAATTAATCAATATTATATCACAATAGCTTAAAAATAGCATTTTGTGCAAATTTAAATTATTCAAGCAGGTCTAGGCATTTTCAAACGTTTTATTTTAAATCGGGTTTCAAGGATGATATTCAAGTGGTCAAGGATGGTAATGCATCAATTGGGTTATCACTCAACTCCTATAACTTAATGCAGTAGATTAACTCAAGTTATAAACATTTTGTAAATCACAAGGAAAGGGCTGAATGCACCCGGGCTTGCCTGTGTTGCAGGTCTGTCACTCCTGCCAGATAGCCAGAGGAAACCCACTTAACTTCTCCTGACGATTAAGCCTTCCGTCGGGAATCAATCAAGCAATCCTCCCGAAAACCCGATCACTACACGTAATAATAATACGATGCCTAACATGGTGAAATGTATGTCATGATGCAGGAGATGCACAAAATCATGGATCAGTAGAAAGTAAACTTAATTAGAAAGTTGAGTGCAACTTTCCTTCACGATAAAGTTGCAAGGCAACAAAACCAACTTGTTGCTTAACACCTAGGGTTTTACTTTAACATTTAATTGTCCTACCAAGCAAGTCATTTTATGTTTACACATGAAAGGATTAATAAAATTCTAATATAAGACGAGATCTACTCCCTATTGCAGTTCGTTAGGCGAGAAGACAGCTCAAGCAAGCGCAGCCACAGTTATGGCGGCCTGGCCAGGACGGGGACCGGCGGCGTGCCCTGTTCCGGCCGCTCCGGGCCGGTAGGGTTTAAGAGAGGGTGCGGTGAGCACCAGAGACTCACCACGGGACTATTGCGCAAGTTGATTGGAATGGATATGAACTTGAGCTCCCTGATGACGTCGAGGGTGGTCGGGGTGGTGCGCTCCGGCGATGCGAAGCTTGTTCCGGCAGTTCCTGTAGGTTACCCACGAAACCATCTATAGTATGGGATTCAGGGAATCATCTAGAGGCTCAAACATTAACAAGTAGAGGGCTTAGCTTACTGTATAGGAAGCCAGCCACGACGAATGGATTTGCGGTGGCACTCCGCCGGCTTTGAGGAAGACCGCGACGTCCTGTCGCTTCCAGCCGATGTCAAGCAACACGGAGGGGCTTCAAAGATGCGCTAAATTACGACGGATTCGGTGGCCCAAGGATTTGAATAATGGCCCAAGGGTGACGGCCAATCTCGCCCTACCCAGGGAGCTCACCGGCGACTGCAAAACAGAGGGGTGAGAAAGGAGCGGCGAAGATGGTGCTTTATATAGGGGAAATGATAGGAGCAGGGCGTGAAGAGGACCCCCACGGGCCCGGCCCAATGAAAACACACGGCCGGCCGGCTTCGTGCATCGCTGGCGGCCGGCGCGCGCATGCGCGGCAGTGCGCAAGGGATGGGTAGGGCCCGGGGTTACTGTAGCTATAGGGTCAAAACCTACTCCCTTATCCCTTTTGCAAAATTACTTTTTATTTTATGAAGAAACTTGAAAAATGTCCTTAATAAGGGTTGCATTAAATTTGATGCTGAACAATTTTGGTTTTTGAACCAAATTCAAATTTTGAATGGATTTTGAATAATTCAAAAGGGGTAAATAGGGAATTTGAAATTAAGTTCTAATCCAATCAGATTCTCATGATTTCTCTTAATAAGTTGAAAATATATAAAAATAGAAGTTATTCTATTTGTCAAGCTCTACAATTTTCATTAAATGAGTTTTGTTATATTCTTGATAATTTTTGAAATAGCATTTCAAATTTAAATTTTAAAACACTGTTTTGAGGTTAATTTGAATTTCCATTGCAACACTTCAAAATAACCAAATAGAAAAGTTGTTCAACTTGAAAATCCCTACAACTTTTCATTAAAGGAGTTTGTCCAAATTCTTGATAGTTTTTGAAATGTCATTTTAAATTTGGATTAATAGACACTGATTGGGGTTTAATTTGAATTTACACTGATAAACTTCAAACTCTCAAAAAATGAAAGTTGTTTCATTTTAAAAGATCTACAACTTTTATTAAATCATTTTCCTCAGATTCCTTTTAGTTTTTAAAATTGAGTTTCAACTCTTAAACTTTAAAGCATAGATCAAGGTTTTATTTGAAATTATTTTTAGTAACTTCAAAATTTTGCCAAAATAGAAGTTGCTCAACTTTTAAAGATTTACAACTTTAGTTTAAGGGTCAATCTGTAGTTCCTTCTAGTTTTTGAGTTAGGGTTTTGGGTCCAATTTAGGGTTTTAAATGGATTTGCCTTTCATTCCAATTGGATTTAGGTAATTACAAACAAACAAGCATTTGGGTCATAGAATCACTCTAAAGCACCTATGCACAATCACATGGGGAAATAAAGATTATTTTAGTGATGCACAGTAATAACGAGTTTATGCGGGATGATTTGCATGCAATCATGATGACATGGCGGGTTTTAGTTACAGTAACACCAGGGGTGTTACAGGAGGCCTCGGTCTTCATAAACCTAGTGCTTCCAAGTTTAATGTCGGATGCCCCAATCCTTTATTAGTGGAACCGGAATCAAATGAGTTGGAGAAAATAATTGAAGAAGTGAACTTTCGTTATCATTTCTCCTCTCCAGAGCTCATCCTGTGCACATGGATCCATCTCATTGATCATCCAAGACCTTGTCAACAAGAGTGGTCACTCCTAGTTCATAATTTGCAGTTTTTATGAATTTTACCTCTTTGTTCTCTATGGGAGTTGCTTTAGGTAAAAGAAAGAACTAAGAACATAATATGAAACTTGGAGGATCACAAGAGCTCAAATTCACCACTTTTCATCAAATGGGAATTACGGCTGTCCAAATCATTGAAGTATCTGTTATGATGGTCATGTAAATATGTGTGGTGATCTCTCTACCTTGCAACGTGATCATCTCGACTCCTCTGTCTCTGCCCCTCTACTCCCTCTCAGCAAGTGCTCTCTCCTTGTCGTCCAGCCTTCTCTGTAATCCCATTACTCTGCTGTTCAGGTAGTCATTGCGAAGCCCAAAATCCCCGATCTTGTCTCGCAAGTCGGCGATCTCGGCTCGGTGCAACTCATCACGGCGCTGCATCTCCAGCTGCAAGTCAGTGACTGCTCTGCTCAAACTCTCCAGGGTCTGAGTTCCTTTCTGCAAACTGTCCTCGACCTCCGCCATGCGGGCTCGGTCATGCTACCTCCTTTGCTCCAATGAGCTAATGAACTCATCCTGCTCCTGGAGGTGGTGTGCCACTGTGCGTAGGCAGGGGTCAGTCTCGGCCTGAACGATCTGGCTGGTGTACAGAATCCTCTGGATGGGGTCAAGGTGCAGCTCCAAGGCCTGAGGTAGCAGACGGAAATGGGTCCCCTTGAGGTACTCATAGGCGGTGTACACAACTGCGCGTAGTACCTTGCGGGAGACGGACTGTACTCCGTCCTCCACAGTCTCTCCAGCAGTGTAGTCAGTAAAAACCGGCATCCCTGGGAGGGTCAGGCTGATGGGTGTCTCAACTCTGGTAGTGACAGGTGCTTCAAACCTCTCAGCCTCGACAAGTTTCCCTCGGCTGAAGTACTGGATCTGGTCAGACGGTGCTCCCAGCTCCTCCAGCACCTGGCGTAGTACCATGGCAAATCCGCCGTGGTTCCTCCCATTGATCGGGATCTCAATAGTGCCGTCGTGCAGTGGACGAAGTGGTGGTCCAAGGCTGGTCATCTGCAAATTTTTCAAGAAACGAATTAGCAGGTCCTTGTATTTAGATAAGCCATTGCATAAAAAGTGAATGCAAGGTTGGTAATATAACCGAAAGAGAGTCTGGCTTCCTATTCTAACGTCCATTTTCTATGGGTCTCGTCCTACAGTCAAGTATGGCTCTGATACCAACTGAAACGACCTCGATTTCCACGAAGGGAAATCCACAGGCTCGAATTGTAATTCAACAGATTGCTTGGGACAATCCATGAAATTACCCATATCTCAATTGACACCAGGATCCATACAACGGTAATTAAGTCTTACATAAACATTTATTACATCACCACATTGGCGGAATCAACATTCAGAGAAGCTTAGAAGTTACGGAAACGTTTCATCTTTCACGGCCAGCTTGAGTGTAGCACGTGACCCTATTCCTCGCCATCGTCTTCCTCGAAGTCGTACTCATTCTCGTCACCTGACAGCAAATTTATCAGTACGATATGTACTGACCACGGAGCCTACCTATGCAGCATTTGCTTTGTGGAAAGTGGATGCAAGCCTATTCAAGCAGACCTATAGGCTGAGGTTTCCTATGCAGCTGTAAACAATGTTTAATTAGTCAGGTTTTATCTCCAGTTAACACCATCATCCCTTTTCCCATCACCACATCTCACATACCCACACCTCACTCTCATTCGACAGGCCCAACTCCCTCTCGGGCCTATCTCAGCGGCACACTACCATAGCGGGTACACTGCCGGAAAAATGTCATCCAGGGGGAGAAGAGAACACGCACTACACTAGTAGAAGCTTCACAGGAAAGGTCCATAGCCAACAAGTTGGCATATGTATCGATCGATCAACCGTACACTCTGCAGAGGTTTCACTACCCACAAGATTAGCCATCATAGGTGTTGCGCAAACACCTAGGCAGAATTCCGGGTGCTTGCTTGCCTAGGTCGATGCCACCCTACCACTCAGCCCTGGGATATTCCGGATCCTACACCGTTATGCTGAGACTGGGAGACACAGTACCGGGCCCATCCAGTGGTACTGCGCATCTAGAACGGAACGGGAACCCATCGACCGTCTCCGCGCACCCTTATCACCTCTCAACCTAGCAGTAGTGGCACCGTCCTACCAAGTAGTCCAGCCGTCTCCCGCCCATCAGAAGCGAGTGAGTAGAAAAGGATTCCCATGAACCTGAAACTAGTCCGTCCTAGGTTTGACCAAGCAGGCATCTTCACTTAGGGGATACTCTCCCCGTGCCATCACAGCACCTCCGTCCACGGGCTTCAAACCACCAAGGCTATCCCACCCGGAACCTCCTCAACAACTTTACCCGCCACAGGTATCTCGCTTGGGGATGCCCAGGTTGCACCCCCGGCACGACTTGCCCCATGGGCTTGTCTCACATCCCACTTGGTCGACATCAACCCTTACTACGCACCCAAGACGCACGCAGCACTCTCTCCCAGTGGTTATAATCAGATATACACCGTCCCAATTCCACCACTTAGCATATAGCAAGTAGAAAGTAGTGGAAGAGTATCAGTAAATTAAGCAGCAGCTAACCTAGCAGCGGACAGCAGGGTAAAGTCTTATTAAGGCAGGGAATTCAAATATACTATCATGCAACCAATCCATACATAATCATAAAGCAATAGCAACAATGTCATTTGCAATGCGTAATTAGGATCTAAGGATTTGGTGGGACGTGGCACCTTCGTAGTCGTCTCCTAGCTCCTGAAGGTACTCGTGGTCGTCTTCCTTAGTCAGATCCTCCTCCGGCTCTGAAATCGAACACGAAATAGTCACGTCAGCGACTCCTATAGAGTATTTCAGAAAAATCCAATAAAATAAAGACCCAAATGCACACAAACATAGTCTTAGATTGTAGATCTCATTTTTCTAAGAATTTTGATATATGGTGCGCAATTTTTGGACATCGTATGAATAAGTTATGAATTTCCGAATATTATCCTATTTTCTGAAAATGGAAAAATGGCCGGTTAATCAG
The DNA here is from genome assembly GCA_038502445.1 of Eremochloa ophiuroides. Classification (NCBI taxonomy): domain Eukaryota; kingdom Viridiplantae; phylum Streptophyta; class Magnoliopsida; order Poales; family Poaceae; genus Eremochloa; species Eremochloa ophiuroides. Next base: position 8,007,964 of record JAHLJS010000009.1, on the reverse strand, counting down.
GGGGTGACACGTGGCAGCTCTTGATTGGTCCACGTGGCGCGCGGGTCCAGTAAGGCGGCTTGTGGCGGATGACGTGGCTGCTGACGTCAGCATGACGTCATGCTGACGTCACCGTTGACCGGGTCAACACTCCTGGGTCTGGTGGGGTCGGATGACGTCATCGTGACGTCATTGTGTGGACACGTGGCAGCTCGCGGGCGTGCCACGCGGCGGCCCCTGGTGCGCGGTGCGACTCGTGAGCATGGACGCGGTCCACGGTGGTCTCAAGGGTGTCGGCTCGGTGGACCGACGTCTCGGCCTACGGTGAACCAGGTCTTCCTTTCCTTCTCCAGTCTACGGGCCACGGTGATCCGGGTCTGTGATCGGCTGCAGCGGGGTGGCGTGCACCCACGCTGTGCTTGCGTCAGCATCCGCCAAGTGCTCGAGTCAATGTCACAACGAGTTGCCGGCGGCCGGCGAGGCGGTGACGGTCCGGCGAGCTCGTTGGTGACCGGAGATGGCTCCGACGGTTCGCCACCAGTCTCGTGAGGTGTCCGATGGGTCAAAAAGAGTTGGCTCGAACTTCCAGTCACCGGATTTAGGTGTCACGGCGGCCGGCGGCGAGGTTACTGTGGAATAATGACCCCCGCAAGGCATAATCGGCTCTCAAGAGGTCGGTTTTGGTGTACATGTTCCTTGGCGACGAGGGTTCGACCTCCAATTTTGGCTACCGAGGCTCCCAAGGTGCTTGGTTGTGGCGGCGGCGTGATGCCGGCGGCGGCTCACGACGGCAAGGTGATTACGGTCTCGTTTTGGCATAACCGGACGTGGTTCAGTCAAATTGGCATGACTAAATGGGCATACGTCCCCTTAGTGGTGGACTAGTGACAGGGCAGGGCCTCCTTTTGGCTCCGGTCCGCGGCGGCGCTCCGGCGAGGTGCGGCTCTTGCGAATTAAGGCGAACGGGGCTTCCTTTGGCGCCTCAGCTAGGTAGATAGCACGGGGAAGTTGTGGCGATGCTCCATGGTGACTAGCCTATCCCGAAGGTGGTCGGTGATGCTCGGAACTCGCGAATTAGTGTCGGAACGCGTTCGGTGGCAAGCGCGTTCCGCCGCGAACGCGACGGCGGTGTTCCCAGTTAAGCAAGGCTCGGAATCCATGGGTTTTGGCTGGTCGCGTGGGTGTGTCATGTAAGTGATCTCCATGAGCCGGTAAAGGCTCGTGCCTGCGCGTCCCGTGGGTGGAACGCCATGGCAAAAGCAGGGCGAGGTTCGGACATGGCGTGCGGTGGCTCACCGTGGTGTCGGTGAAGCTAGGATGGCGGTGCAGTGGCGAGTCGGAGCCGTGCATAGCGATCGCAGTGCCGTGCCGTTCCTCGTCCGCAGCTCGGGCTTCTCCTCCGTATCCGGCTCGGCGTGCTCCGCGGCAGCAGCGCTTCGGCGGTGTTCCCCTCTCTCTGCTTCGTCTTCCTCCTCGACTCTCTCTCTCTCTCTCTCTCGGTGTGGTAGGTGGCTTGTGGAGCCGCAGTGTGGTGGCTGCGAGTGGGAATGGGCTAGGGCTCCTCGGGTGCTCCAATTTATAGGCGGCCGGTTCTCGGAACAGCGGCGGACGGTGATGGGTATCGGGGGGTGTACGTGGAGCTCATCCGTGCGCTTGAGCTAGGGTTTCAGGGTGCACGCGGGCTCGCTTGGCGGCCAAGAAAGGAGGGGACAGGAGGGGGACAACTCTGCGGGGCGTGGTGCTGTCGGCCGTGGGTCCGGGGTCACGCCATTCGCGTGACACCCCCGGCGGGCGCGTCGCCTTCGTGAGGAAGAGAAACAGTGGAAGGGGAAGGCAGCTGACATGCGGGCCCGGGTTAGCAGCGAGCGCGAGCGCGTGTGTGCCGGTCGCGCGCGCGTTGCCGGGCCGCAATGTGGGCCGGCCCATCTCACGTGCGCGGTGGGCGCGAGGAGAGAGGAAAAGAAAACGGGGCCGGTTGGGCCGGTTTGGGCTGGCGTCGGGCCGGTTCTACTCTCCTTATACTCTCTTCTTCCTTTTTCTTTTTCTTTTTCTATTTTCACTTAAGTGTATAAATACATATATTACCCATTTTAAGTATTGAGTAAATACAAACATAATTTACAATAAATCCCAAATGTGATGCATATGCTATTATTCTATGTGAATGGAATTAAAATGCAAGCTATACTCCTTTATTTACCAAATTCATAATGAAATCTATATGCTTTCACAAGAAAAATGGGTTTTCATAATAAATAAATGAAAAATTTTAATTGGTTGGGATTTTTAGGTTGTGTGGATTTTTAGGGTTGTTAGAAAATATGACTTCAATGGGTATCTTATAATGGCAACAAGAGCTAGTTTGGACTTTCAATTGAGATCAAGCACAGGTTTGTGATATCTCCTTGAAGATAATGATGAAGAAGAAAGATGAGCATACATGGAATCATTGTTGCATAAAGTTCTACACCCATCAAAGCACTAAATCCAAAATTCATTATCATGGTGGAGATTATGAGGCTTAAGAACCAAGTAGCTATAAGTATGAAGATATAGATTGAAGTAAGTATTTGGAAAGTCAAGGCAAAATGAAGAGGATATAAGGAATCGTGAATTGACTTGACTACTGTCATGTTGATTCATATGTATATCACTCTGTGTGAAGGTTGATTAATCTCAACATTCATATCTAGAAGATATGCAAGCAAGCATCACAATATTGAAGAAATGGTTTTCAATGGATGCTTAATATGATGTGACTTGAGTATGGCTTGATAGGGTAAAGATAGCAAGGAAAGGGCTTCGAGGTACTAAGCGGAGGTGAAGGGTAAGCAATGGCTCGGACCGAGGTACCATGGCTAAGGTGAAGAAGAGAGTACTTGCATTTAATCGAGGAACTAATCAAGCTATGAGGAGTCATATTGTGTTGAGGATCAAATCATTAGTGGAAGTGACTTGAAGCCATGAATTAAACTCACATATGTTGAAATGGTTCAAGTCACATGCTCAAGGTGTGTTTGCTCGAAGATATGAGACAAGGATGATTGCAACCTCCTTTGAAGTGATATTGAGAAGAAATGGCATATGAAGACTTTGAAGACTCAAGTGGCTAAAATGGTTTATTTCTCTTGATCTTGAGTATAGGTATGTCGTACTATCAAGGGGGATGCAATACGAATCATAGACAAGTCTCAAGTGCTCAAACTAACTAAACCCCGAGTGCTAACATGAGAGGAACACTTAAAACTGCACCTGCACTTGTTGATCTTGGACTTGTTCTCTGCTGGGTTGGGTGGCCCTTGAAATAAGCTTTTCGGAATGTTCAAGATTGCAAACGAAGTTCGGAGTAGAAAGTTATGACGTTTTTCGTGAGCTGACCTGTGCTGTCTCTGGGAGCGTGGCAGTGCCGCACTCTGCAGGCTCCAACGGCTAGTTTTAGGCTCCAACGGCTAGTTTTGTTGTGGGGGAGTACATATACCCTCCCCATGGCTCCTGGTGAGGCTGCTGATTCTAAAATCACTCCCAAACCTTTCAAAGCCATTTGAGAGCTCTCCCTAACCCTCTCTTTGTGAGAGTGAAGTGATTAGTTGTGATTAAGTGTTGGGGTTGTGTGATTAAGAGCTAGAGAGCAGTTTAGAGCTGACCAAACCTTGAGCACTTGTTGGGCTTCGTTGATCTTCGTTGTGCATCTATTACTCTTGAAGGTGAAGCCTCCTAGACGGCTAGGTGTCGCTTGGCAAGCTCCCATGCTTGTGGTGAGCTGCGGGAAAGTTTGTATTACCCTCTTGATCTAGTGGAAACACCCTCATCTCAAGAGTTCACTCTCTTACTTAAGAACGAGGGAGAGGTAAGCCTTGGTGGCAAGCCCAAGCCTTAGTGGCGTACCTTAACAACGTGGCATAGGCAAGCCTTAGTGGCGAGCTGAACCACGGGTTAAATCCTTATATGCTGTTCACTTACTTGTGTTGTTGAGTTTGTGTTAGGGTTGCTCGATCCATCCATGTGAGTTCAAACTGTGGTTTCCAATCTTCGAACTGTGAACGGTGTTGCTACTGAAGGATAAGATTCTACTTGTTGAGCTCTTTCTATCCATATATTCTGCTCTGCAAAATTCTCTGTTTCGCAGGTGAGGCAGTGCCGCCCTCATAGGGAGGCAGCGCCGCCCTGCATTTATATTTCAGTTCGAGCTGAAGTTTTGCAGGCACGCTGCTGGACAGGTTCAGAACATCTTCACCAAGTTTGGTCTGCAGTGGAGGATTATTTGGAGGGCGGCAGTGCCGCCCTCAGTTCTGATCTTCGATCGAGTTGAGTTTTTACAAGCCTATTCACCCCCCTCTAGGCCGACATCATGGTCCTTACACTGTTTGGCCCTCATAATATTTGAGTCTTTACATATATGTTAGTATTTAGCCGATTTAAATCTTTCTGAACATAATTGAGTACTCAAGGTTTGTTAAACCCCTGTTGCCGAAGAGCATGTGCGGTATATTGAGTTTTGCTCGTATTGTATGTGTACCCATGAGGAGTAGCACTCCTAGATGTGTTATCATGTTTAGGATCAGGCATGATATGGCATAGAAGTTGTTCTTCTAACTTGTTTAATTATTGCTATCCCTACTCGTCAAACTTCTGATCTTGAGAGTTAAGTTTGAAACACTTTTAATAGATGGTTTATAACTTATGTTGAAATACTTACGCACTTTTATTAGATGTACAATATTTTTTTATCAAATGTTATAGTGCTTGAGCTAGGACGTCCTATGTTGAATATTTTATGTGTGGGGTTATAAAATATGGAGGATCCATGCTACCTAGAGGCCACACGATGCACTACCAAAGTTATCTGATTCATGTGCAGTCACAAGTCTATAAGATAATGACAAAAGACATTGACAGTACAAGAAAAGCCATGTGATAACATGAACTAGTACGTCGGAAATGTGTAGCAAATATTGTAACATGTTTTCAAAAGACATTAGTCTAACTAGATCAACCTTTGTTCATTTTTTGGTTGAGAAGTATGCACCACTTTGTTCATATTAGGGGTTGTTTGCTAGAGTTCCTCAAAGTGTGTTCTTTCTAGGAATCACTAGTCCATGGCCAAATAGCATAAGTGTGTATGGAATATCTAGCGGGGAGTAGACAAGAATCACTTCTCCAGCTATAAATACTTATGCATCACGGCTCTCCATCCAATATTCATAAAAATCACTCCGAAATAAATTATCATATACTCCATTTTCTATTCCCTAGAATCAACTAGAATCACTCTACTAAAAAACAAGCTAGAGCTAAGAATCAAGGAGGTGGAGCTGTACCAAACAATCCCTTAGTGTAGCAGAACCGCCTTAATCACATGGCCCACAGGCACCTGTCATCGTCACTAATGACCTCTGACAGTCGTACCCGTGTCCCAAATGATCGAGGCAGCCCTGCCGGGCTACATCAGTGCCCGTATGCCGACAGGATCTCCATTGCGAAGCCATTACAGAGTTACAACATTTCATAATCAAAATACATCAGAGTAAATGCGGAAGATTAATTAGTACTTAAATTACAAATCGAGTTCAAATAGTAAATAGGTGTAGTTATTACAAACCAACTTAAAACAGTAGCAGTGGCATTGGAACAACGATACAACATAAATAGATAGTAGATAATCGAACCCAGCCCACGGGTCCTTCACTCCTCACCACTGTCCTCTTCGATCACTGTAGCACAACAGGGGTCGAGACAAATCTCCGGCTGTGGCCCTCCTGCAACGGGGTTAACAAACCCTGAGTACTGGGTACTCCGCAAGACTTACCCGACTAAGAAAAATATTTGACTCTTGGAATGCAAGGTTAGGGGTAAGGCTTAGCAGGAGGTAAGGGGTTTAGCGGAAAAGCATTACTATCCTGTCTCAGTATTTTTGCTCATTGAATAACTTTATTAGTATCATAAGTCATCATTCATCACTTCCATCTATTTTATTCATTTCATTATTCTCAAAACATCCTATTCTTCGAACCACTTTTCGAGGTAGACGTGAGGATCAAGTCTCCATAACCGAGGAGCACGTCGATTCGAATCAAGTAAGTATACCCAGCTGGGGATTCTATCCACACTGCATATGTAGCACTTAAGCTTGCATCTGCCAACCCATTGTCACGGCTTTTCTATCCCAGACCCAGTCCTACGCCACCCGAGAGCACAGTACTCCACTAGTCTCCAGGCACGCCGGCCACGTGGGTACACGCTACTCTCGCCATCTCTCCACTCCCAGTGCGCGGTTGTCGGTTCCAGCAATAGAGCGACCTGACTCTAGGCTTTCCGAATTGGTATGTGGCTAGGCTGTTCATCATGATCACAACAGGCCTTACAACGAACGGTCCCTACCGCTTTCCGTCAGAAACCATGCATTGGGACTCTAACCCAAATACCCTGGATTCTGCCCGGTTTTCAAATCCCTTCCCGATGATGACGATCAGTTGGGACTCTAACCCAAACAGATGGCCGACCACTCGGGAACCCATCCATTACAATAACAGTGTCCCGGCCAAAGGACCCTGCCATCATACATGGACTCATAACCATCCCTTGATAATTCTTCGTTCCAAATATCAAGTTTAAAATAGCATTTTTGCAACTCTAATATTTAAGCATGACTAAGCGTTTTTCAACTCATTTCAAATCATTAGGTTCCTTGGATAACAAGTAGTCAAGGCTGGTAAATGCATCAATTGTTTCATCACGCAACTCCTAACAACTTAATGCAGTTGATTAACTCAAGTGATAAAAGCATTTATAAATAGAGGGTTAAATGCACCGGGGCTTGCCTTGCAGCGCAAAAACAGTCGAGGCAGGAGCACCACAGCTTTCAGGTTCAAGAACCACCTCGGAACCTTCTCCTCCAGGCACCTCGACTTTGACTTCCTCGTTTACCGGCACTACACGTGTGCAACAATGCATGTATGAATGCGATGCGGAAAAGAGCATATGCAAGAAATCAAGAACTAAACATATGACAAGCATAAAACGACATCACTAGGGTGTTCTAGGTCTTAAATGGGTTTGACCTAGAACCACAATCAATTCCAAAGTCACACAACCCTAAATTCATTTTCTACATTTTGTTTTTACTATTTAATAAATCCATATCTATTTAATACAAGAGCAAACTAATCCTATTTGAGACCAAACTTCACCAACAGATAGCCTTTCATGCCAAACAGAGACAAATAAATTTTGGTGATTTTTGGAGTTACCTAGAATTAATTAAAAATATGCAAAAATCTATTTTCCATTTATTTTAGGGATTTTTACCTACTGCAGAAAGTACTTAAACATGACAAACAATATTTTTATAAAATTCTACACTACTCAAAGAGAACATACAAAAATTCTCATGAATTTTGGATCAGCCAAAATATTCTAACAAAATTATGAAATTGCACCACTATTCCTTTGAAAATAAAATGGAAAAGGCATTGCAAAAACCTGGAAAAAGAAAAACCGAAAACGGCCCGAAGCCGGCCCAACTCGGCCCAAGTGCGAAACAGACCGGCCCACTCGGCCTGCCCGCGCCCGGCGCCTGCGCTTTTGCACAAAACCCCCTGGGAAACACAGATATCAACCCGCGGACCAACTCACACTATTCACCAGAGTCACTGACATTGCAAATACCCCCCTGGAGTTATTCACCTTCTAACCCGACACCCCTGGACCTCCTCTGTTTCCGAACAGAGGTGAGGCGCCGGCGGTTTGCCACCCGTGGCTCACCGCCGGTGACCCCAACGGCCAAACCAACCTTCCCACGACTCTCGGGGCTCCCAGCCGCACCCAACAAGCTACTAAATGGTAAGGATAGACACTCGGAGCACCCTCGGGCACCTCCGCAGCGGCTCGGCGGCGGCGACCGGACCTACTCCGGCGAGGCCAAGACTTAATCAAGCCGGGTTAAGGCATGGGAAGATTCGCAAGCTCACCGAGACTTGACTAGTACGGAGAGAACGACCCGAGATGGTGTAGAGGCACGGTGGTGACGGTGGCCGCGGCTGCAACGACCTCCGACGGCGGCGAGGACTCCGTTCCGGTGAACTGGAGAGAGCTGTGGACGGGTGTGAGCTCGCGGCGGTGCTCCGCCGGACGCGCACGCGCGGCGACGGCGACCCGGTGAGATGGAGAGGGTGGAGGTGGACGGTGGTCGACGAATTCGGTCGGAGACCGAAAGCTCGCCGGCAATGGAGATGGGGAAAAGGATGGGTGGGGAGGCGCGTTCGGGGGCTTAAATAGCCGGGGAACAGGCCAAAGAGGACGCGGGGGGGCTCGGCTCCGTGCTGCGCGCGACGCGGGCAGCGCCCCGGCGCCGGAGGATGCGCTGCACGGTCGCGCACGCCGGCGACGTGCGCGCCGCGGCCGTGCGCGCGTGACGCGGTGAACAGTGCCGCCGGTACAGTACTTGGCTCAGAGAAAATCGCCCAAATTGACCGGCCAAACGACCGAATCCGAGGCCACGCCCAAAAGCAAAGTTGTAGATATTTTTGTGCTGGACAACTTTTGTTTTTGCACCAATTTGAAATTCGGCCTAGATTTGAAAATATTCAAAAGGGGGTAAACTAGGGTTTTGAATTTCAAACTGAATATTTAAAATTACTTTTTATTTTTCTAAAGAACTTGAAATTTGGCCAAAATATAAGTTGTGCATCTCAGAGAGATCTACAACTTCTATTAAGGAAGTTTTATCTAATTCTCATTAGTTTTTGAAAAGCAGTTTTAAATTCAAATTTTGAAACACTGTTTTGAGCTTAATTCAAAAATTTTCAACATAACTTCAAAATCACCCAAAATAGAAGTTGTTCTACATTAAAAACTCTACAACTTTTATTAAGGGACCTTCCTCAGATTTGATCAAATTTAGAAAGTGCATTTTGAAGCCTTTGATTAGGGTTTTAGGAAAATTAAAATCAACATGCAATAACAACTCAATTAGGGTTCCTTCAAGCACATACAAGAGTTAAACAAGCTAATCACACTATTATCCCTAATGACAAGCAACTGCATAAGATGATATGATGACATGGTATTTTGAATTAACAGTAATACCAGGGGTATTACACTTAGGAAGATTAAAGATTGTAGCTTATTTTTGTATCTTGCCTTTATTCAACTTCTAGCCCTGATACTCATTAATGGTGCATCCCAATTATATATCTCCTATTGCACTTGACATTTTATCCTATAAAGTACACATAAATCGGCAATCTTTCCTTATATAAACAACAATTCAAATTCAAGGGAAAAGATTTTATGTATAAACCGTAACAAAATATAGCAGCCACATTTCAAAAAGAAACTTACTTAGAATTTTATTTTGAATTTTTAGTCTCAATAATTATTACACTATCTAATTATGTAATAGTAAGTATAACCCCATTACTAACATCCATAATCACGTTGACATTTAGACCAGACAACAATAAAATTGTACTGCCATTATCTAGGTGCCCACTCTCCATATTGTCCATGTACTTGAAGTCTCTTGCTTTTGAGAAAAGAACATCAACCCACTTAGCATCAATTTGGTCAAGAACTTAGAACATTTAAATATTTTGTGATGCTAGAATGAAATGCTAATCTAACACTCTTTCACCTGTATCAAATAGATGTTTAAAGTTAATAGTGGTGACCTCAAACTGATAGTTTTTAACAATTTGTCTTGCAGATGGTTGTCAACCCAATAACACTTGGAAACAACAACATTTTCTTTGTGGCTATCAACAATATTTTTCTAATACCACAATAAATCTTATTTCCTACTATGATGTCATTATTGGTTGCCCCTTTGAAAGCATTATGACTTTGTAACTAGAGCAACCACATTATTTTGGATAGGCCTACACACATACTAGGATAATGTGAGAATCAAATACATTTATTGTGTATCTACTGTATTCTTGTGTGATCATCATTGGCTCCTTAGCTTCAATTTGTATCTCATCTAGTTCTTCCTCACACATTTCTTTCCCCTGTGATTAGTATGAGATATTATTAATGGTAATGTGAAGTTCATCTCAAATAACAAATGTGAAGTTGTCTACCCACTTATATGTGACCTAAACTACTCATGGAAGGATTCATGCTGCATTACTTTTATATATCTCGATTGTTTCGAAGACCAATTGACGATAGGTAGTGAGCATGCTTGCTACAAAAGGTCAATTTACCATGTAAGGGAAAGTAAACTATGGTGTGAAGTGAAATATGTAATTTACTCCAAATAAAGTCCTATGTTGCCATAGTCCAAAACAAGTTGCAAATAAGCCTTGTGCTCTAAAATGACTCCGCCCTTTTCATTCAAACCCTAGGAGTTGTGCTCTATATCTATAAAAGAAAGGAGCTGGACTTTCATTTTTCACTTTCATCCCTTCAAAATTTCTAGTGCCCGGTTATTATTAGATAGATCCTCACGGTATGTAAATAATGACTGCATAACATAAGTCTCTCATAAAACCTAGAACCCACTATAGTTGATACCTTGGGATTACTTTGTGTAAGAACATCACCCTTACATCTCATCGAAAAACTTATGCATACAATAGGTTGATATTGTTATAAATCTAGTAGGTATTTATTTACTTTTCCTAAGCGGCAATATGCCTACAAAAATTACCTCTCAACATTTTTTTTATTAATCTAGGAATATATGTAACAGGCACATAGTTTAGAAAACAACATAACTTATGTAATAGACACCCACATTTTACATCGCATAATTTATGAAAATAGGCACATGTAAATACGAACGGGCATACAATTTACATCACACAATAACTTATAAAATAAAGATACATTTTGTTTCATACAACTTATGTAATAACACTACTAGGCAAATACACTAGATGCACATTCTTTTATGATTGCTTCATGGACACCAATGACCTTTTTAGGCTTTCGTGTGCCCGTGTCTCCACCTTTTAAATTTTGTACTAATTTATAGAAAATTTAAGTGTCAGGAAAGGCTTTATAGAAACTTTCTTTGCAATAATTTTTGAAAGCCTTCTTCAAACATTTTTAAAAGGATTTTATAAAATTAATCCTCAAATAGAATTTGATGACAATTTTTTTTACAAAAAAGTAATTAAATACCTACACAAAATTACTAAGAAAGTTGATCTAAAACATTTTCTATATAAAAAAAGAACATATTTTGTTGTTTGCAAAGTCATGAAGTTTCAAGAGTGTATGAAACTAGAACATGTCCTAAAATGGTAGAGGCATGGCGGACTTTTTTGTGGTTTCCTATATATATATATATATATATATATATATATATATATATATATATATATATATATATATATATATATATATATACACACACACACACACACACACACACACTAGGGAGTAGGAAAAATTTACCCTATATATATATATATATATATATATATATATATATATATATATATATATATATATATAGCTATTGGGAAATCTTGATGTTATGTCAACTTGTTGTCAAAATTAGTGAATGCCTTTGTTTTGGTTTACTATTAAATTGCCACTTTATCATATATGAAGAAATTGTTGACAAAATAAAAAAAAATTTATTTTATGAAATTCTATATTTAAAGTCTCTTGAAATAATCACATGAAACACTTTCCCCAAAGTTTTATCCAACTTAGTTTTTGAAACAATTTTGAGAACTACATTGAAAATTTCATCAGTGGTTTTACGAAAAAAATATTTCATGAAAATTATTATTTAAATGTCTTACTAAAAATTATGTGAATAAGTTTTTCCAAAACATGTTGAAACTATTACCTATAAAAGAAAACTAAGTATGAAGGAGCAGGGCTTGGTGGGTCTTTTCGTCGGTTTGCACTGGATTGACTATACAAGTATTTTTTTATTTGTTGTCACTGTAGACATTAACTTTTGGATATGTGCTAAGGTATGGTGGGTTTTCACCACTTGTTGATGGAGTGAGCATTAATAGAGGTCCGATCGTGCTCATTTTTTTCCTCATGATATTTGTAGGTTTAGTGTTTGTGGGTTTTTTGTTGCTTGTTTTTGGAGTGAGAACACATGATCCTCTATCTTTTGTTGTTCAAGTGAAATTTAAGCAGTGGTCTATGAGCTAGAGAGAGGTTAGGGCTAGAGGATAGTGTTTTGGTAGCCATTAGCGGCAATGTTAATTTTTCTATCTTCTATTGTCTGAGTTTTTTTTCTTGTTCTTCAAAAAGTGTTAGTAGCCTTAGGGTGTTTTTTGGCGCTTGATCTTGAAGAGTTGTTACTAGGCATAGGAGTCTTGTCGCATGCTATCGAAGGGGCATTAGTAACCGATAGGGTTTTTTGCCACCTGATTTTGATGTGTCGTTAGTAGCCATATAAGTTTTTTATATGGCTTGATCTCGAATAGGTGTCAGTAGTCATGTAGGTTTTTGTCGCTTGCTATTGGAGGGATATTAGTAACCGTAAGGGTTTTTGGCGCATGATTTTGAAGTGACATTAGTAGTTGAAGAGGTTTTTGTCGCATGTTGTCGGAGGATCATTATAGTAACATTTATGGCTTTTGTCGCTTGATTTAAAGTATCGTTAGTAGCCATAGAGGTTTTGTCGCTTGCTGTCGAAGGGGCGTTAGTAACCGTAAGGGTTTTTTGCCACTTGATTTTGAGGTGGTGTTAGTAGCTGTGGAGGTTTTTGTCACTTATTGTCGGGGAGCAATATACTAACTTTTAGTGTTTCTTGGTACTTTATTTTGAAGTGGCGTTAGTAGCCGTAGAGGTTTTTGTCACTTGCTATCAGAGGAGCATTATAGTAACTTTTAGGTGTTTTTTACGTGGCGTTAGTAGCCGTACAGGTTTTTGTCGCTTGCTATCTGAGGAGCATTATAGTAACTTTTAGTTTTTTTTAAGTGACGTTGGTAGCCGTAGAGGTTTTTGTCGTTTGTTATCTGAGGAGCATTATAGTAACTTTTAGGGTTTTTTGGCGCTTGATTTTGATGTGGCGTTAATAGCCGTGGAGATTTCTCTCACTTGCTGTCGGAGGGAGGGGCATTAGTAACCGTAAGGGTATTTTGCCGCTTGATTTTGAAGCAGCATTAGTAGCTGTGGAGGTTTTTGTCGCTTGTTGTTGGGGGAGCATTACCCTAACTTTTTGGTTTTTTTTGGTGCTTGATTGTGAAGGGATGTTAGTAGCACTTGATTTTGATGTGGCCTTTGTAGCCGTAGAGTTTTTTGTCACTTTCAGTCGAAGGATTATTATAGTAACTTATAGGATCTTTTGACGTTTGATTTTGAAGTGGCATTAGTAGCTATGGAAATTTTTGTCGCTTGCTGTTGGAGGAGCCGTAAGGGTTTTTTTTTTACGTTTGATTTTGACGAGGCGTTAGTAGGCGTAGAGTTTTTTGTTGCATACTGTGAGAGGAGCATTAGTAACAGTAAGGGTTTTTGTCGCTTGGTTTTTGAGATAGCATTAGTAGCCATAGGAGTTTTGTCACTTGCTGTCGGAACAGCATTACAATAACTTTTAGCGTTTTTTGGCACTTGATTTTGAAGTGCTCTTTGTAGCCGTAGAGGTTTTTGTCGCTTCCTGTCGAAGGAGCGTTATAGTAACTTCTAGGGTTTCTTGACGTCTGATTTTGTAGTGGCATTAGTAGTCGCGTAGGTTTTTGTCGCTTGCTGTCGGAGGAGCCGTAAGGGTTTTTGACGTTTGATTTTGACGTGATGTTAGTAGGCGTTGGGTTTTTTGTTGCGTACTATGAGAGGAGCATTAGTAACCGTATGGTTTTTTGGTCGCTTGATTTTTGAGATGGCATTATTAGCCCTAGGAGTTTTGTCGCTTGTTGTTGGAGCGAAATAACCGTAAGGGTTTTTTTTACGTTTAATTTTGAAGTGGAGTTTATTGCCGTAGAGGTTTCTGTCGCTTGATGTCGGACAGTATCAGTAAGAATTTAGTGCCATTCAATTTTGCTCCTCCTGGTAGGAGCGGCCTTAGCCGTGTAAGGTATGTTTGATATGCTTCCTAATCTAGAGGTTTTTCCTTGAGCAAACAAAGGGAAGGAAGCTACAATTTCCATATTAATAAGAATGGCAAAACTTTATGACCGATTTGCCGAAAGGCCATGTAGTTTTTTTTTTGGGTCGCGTGCATTGTAGTCAGAAAACCGTGGGCCTACTCACGCCGATGTACCATGGATCGGTCGCTTGCTACACTGAACCAAACCACACTACACTACGCACACGGAATCGGCGGATGGATGGATATATGCGGAGAGCGGTGCAACGTCGACAAAGTACAAAGCCGATGATGGAAGCTACGTAGTACGTATACTTACAACAAAGCAAATATGGCAGCCGCTCGCGCGCGGCACGCCGGCGTCGGGGCGAAAGAACACTGACGGCACGCATCATCGGCTCTGTTCGCTGGAGCGGTGGAATGCAAACGGACGCCGCCCGCGGCTTTCGCGCGGGGGGGGCGCTGGCTGCCAGTTTGCGCGCGCGGCGTCTCCGCAGCGGGACCACGCGCCCCCTTTACGGCCCCGGCCACGTGTCGCGCGCCGTCCACGTCGCGCTTGCGTGGGCCCTGCCGCACAGAACCCGCGCTGCTCCTGCTCCTGCTCTTCCGTCCACGCCACCCGCCCCGGCCCGACCTCGCAGCACAGCACACCACCCACGCGCCCGCGAGAAGAATAAGACCTCGCCTTCGCCTTCGCCTTCGCCTGCAGCCTTCATTATTCTCATTCACCACCCCCTCCTCCACTCGATCGATCTCCCCCTCTGACGCCATCCCCCCATCTCATCCGATGACCTAGCTTCACATGGATCCCCGCCGCCGCTCTCAGTCGACTACTTCCTCTTCTTAGCTTCCTCCGCGTACGAGAGTCACCGCACCGCCCGCTAGCTGATAGATGGTGATGGCCAGCGCGGGCGTCAACGTGCCGGGCGCGGGCGGCGACGGGGTGGGCAACCCGACGGCCGTGTCCGCCGCATCCAACCCAGAATGGCGGATGCGCGGACGCCGCCGCCTCCTCGAGCCCCCACAAGGATCCGGCGGGGACGCGCCGACCTGGGTGCGCCGCCTCCGTCCGGCGGCCTCCAGGTTCGCGGCGGCGTCCTCGTCTCCATCGTCCCCGCCGCCGTCGCAGTCGCAGTCGCAGTCTTCGCCGTCCCATGGCTCCGCGGACAGGCCCGACGCCGACGACGAGGATCAGCAACCGGAGGAGGAGGCCGCAGACCCGGAGCCGGAGCCGCCGGAGGTGCAGGAGGTGCAGGAGCTCGCGCCCGCGCCGCTCCCTCCGGCGGGGCCGCACCCGCAGCCGCAGCCCGCCGTGGCTGAGCCTGAAGGCACCGAGCAGCAGGGCCCCGTGGCCGTCGTCACGCAGATGTGGCCCGTGGCGTTCGGCGCCGTGTCCATGGCGGGGCGCATGCGGACGATGGAGGACACCATCTCGCTCCACCCGGACCTCTGCACCTGGCCCGCCGACGGCTCCCCCATGCACTTCTTCGCTGTCTTCGACGGCCACGGCGGCTCCCATGTACGTGCCCCTCCTCGTCGTTTTATTGCCTGCCGCCGGCCGCCAAATCTTATAGCTTACTAATCTACTGCTAATCACTCCGTCCATCCATCCATCGACCGATCCATCCCTAGCAGGATCTTTTTTTTTTTTTTTTTACCTGGATAGTAGATGTCGTCATACACGGTACCTATCCATATTCTGCATCGTCATCTAATAAACGGTACTGTAATTTGTCTGTTTGCATCATCATCGTCATCGTCTAATGAGGAAGGTACTACAGTACTAGGCCAAGAAAGCAGTGAGGCCATGAATGCGTGCCCAAGAAAAAGCTGCAACAGCTAGCTTCCTCCTCTCACATTCGGCTTTGGCTATGGCTACTACTAGCACAAGCACTAGTCACTGCTTTGAGCTTTCTGCTGTGTTCGCTAGTACCAAGCGTCCAGCTGGCCACATTCTAGCCGATTCCAAATTCGACATGTATCCACGTTTGTCTATCCAGCTACCAACCTCGTTAATCACTGTTGTGTCCTTCCTTGTTTATTACTATTAATATTAATTCTTATGCCTTGTTAATGCTCCATTAGACGGCTGCAACTGACATGACACGACACGACATGACATGCAGGTGTCCGCTCTGTGCCGCGACCGGATGCACGAGTTCGTGGCGGAGGAGCTTGCCAAGGAGGGAGCCTCCTTCGTGCGCCGCCGGCAGGAATCGTTGGCGGCGGGGGGCGACCCCGCGACGAGCCTCGCCGCATTCCTCGGAGGCCCCGCTCCTCGCGCCGGCGGCGCCGGCGCCGGCTGGTCGGACGAGGCGGAGGAAGTGAGCGCGTGGCGGGCGGCGCTAATGCGGAGCTTCCTGCGCGTGGACGCGATGGCGGCGCTGGCGTGCGCGTGCGGCCGCGTGGTGTCCCCGCCCTGCCGCTGCCCGCTCTCGGCCGCGGCCGGCAACGTCGACCTCTCCGCCGGCATCGTCGGCTCCACCGCCGTCGTCGCCATCCTCGTCCGCGGCCGCCTCGTCGTCGCCAACTGCGGCGACTCCCGCGCCGTCCTCTGCCGCGGCCCCGCCGGCGCGCCGCCCGTCCCGCTCTCCTTCGACCACAAGGTACTTCGTGCGCGCTGCTGCTGCTTTACGACGTACTAGTACGTGTCGGCTCTGACTCGCCGTAGTGTTCGTGTTGGGTGTGGTCCCCACAGCAGCGAGTCCGTCCGTCTCGGCGACGTTGACCGTTGACCCGTGCGCGGGCCGGGTGTCGGGGTGAGGTGTCGCGCCTCCAGAAGCTTCGGTGGAAGCCAACTCGTGGTTGGCCGCCGCCCGGCGGGCTCCTGTTCGTGCTCGCCGACGTGTACAGCGTGACGTCAGCGGGGAGGGGTGCAGCACGGATATCAAAGCGGGCCATGCAGGAGGAGGGGTCGGGGTGCGCCGTCGCTGTCGCCGGGAGGACACGTGGCGGCGAGGGCGGGGGATTCCGAGGGCGAAGGGAGGGGCACGTGTCGGTGGACGCGGGGGCACGTGGGGAGATCCGGGTGGACGCCGGCCGGTGGGGCCCAGCGGTGGGGCCCGCCTGGGGAGGAAGGGGGTGGTGGCTGGAGGCGCCACCTGCCCGCCTCTGCTCGAGAGAATCGCTGGGATGGGGAGGGAAGGAGGAGCAGGAGATGCTGGTGGTCCCTTGTGCTCAGCTCATCTCTCTTTCTTTTTTCTTTTTTTTTTTCCCCCCTTTTGCTCTGTTCTTCCTCTCATAATCCTGCAATGACGAGCGATGGGTGGTCAAAAAAAAGAAAAAAGAGAAAAAAACACCAGCACAAACATTCGTGCTGATTACGACGCCAAGTAGCTAGTAATCAGGGTTTTGTTTTTTTTTTCTTAGGGAGATTAATTAATTAGCATCACTACTGTCAGTGTGTCTGTCCGTCATTCGTAACAACATCTCAATCCGGGCATTTTTCGCTATTACATTGCTACTACCATATCTTTGAGTTTGCATTGGGACTTCTGCTGCGATCGATCGATCGATTTGCCCCGTTTGATTAACTGACTAACTGCTGCTTGTTTTTTTTGTTGGGAATTCAAAACAAACAAACAAACAAAACAAACGAAACTTTGTGCAGCCAAGTCGGCCGGACGAGATGGCGCGGATCCGGGCGGCCGGCGGCTGGGTGTTTTACAACAACGGTGTCCGCGTGCGTGGGATCCTCGCCATGTCGCGCGCACTAGGTATCAAGGCCATGTCTGCACGTTGTTTACATCATTTTATTAATCTATTACTCCATGCACTTGCTTCTGTTAATTCCTCCAGAATTCCATCCACTAGGTATCAATGCCATGTCTGCACGTTGTTTTCATCATTTTATTAACTTTATTTACTCCATGCACTTGCTTCTGGTAATCCCTTCAGAATTCCATCCATCTTAATATAGTAGTAATAATAAGTATATATATGGAAAATGCATTTAAGGGCTGGGTTCTCTGTTTCTTGGAATCATGTGATCTGGGTTCGGCTGTTGAATCTCATCACTAGTACTATTCTCATTTGGTACTACTGTTTGCTTTGCGCACAAGTTTGGCTTCCCACGTTTGATTTTATTTGATGTTGACGGCGCTCTGGATCATCCTTACCTTTAACTGCATTTTACGTAGTAGTTTCTTATTCATATTCATGGGGCCATTGATGTGTTTGGGGGATTTTTTTTTCCAAGAAGCCAGCGTTATAGAAAATTTTCCATGCACATACACACTTGTCGCTGACTTATTTGCTTCCAACTTGGTCGTATATTATGGTCCCATTTTGCACACATGTTTTGCTCTTCTTGCCACGCCACAGCTTTAATTTGTGTGGTCAGTCATGTTACTGCGCATGCACCTTGACTTCAGATAATAATTTTCCCTGCTTCTGTTTGGCTCATGCTGTAATTAAGCAACATCCGGATGATTAGTAATACGCGGGTGGCGTGAAGCTATGGCACCTTTTTTTTGTATGTAGAATTGCATGCATTTACGTGCTTAATTATTATTAGGTTCGCTTTTTTGTTTGCCTTTTGGATTGCATTTCAATGGACTGAAGCTCCTCTTGTATGTTTCGTTGTAAGACGTGTCCTTTGGTTGTTAGACTATAGTCAATGTTGGGGGAATTATATATATAACTATAGAAGCTAAGGTTTGAAGGAGAATACTATATCTGAAGGGAGACTTGATTGTCGCTTTGCATCTTTTGTAAGTCTGAAAGAGAATCTATTCCTTTTGCATCTTGACATGGATCCACCACTTAAAAACTGCCCGGTGTTGATGAATCGAACCGGTAAACATCACTTTACTAAAACTGTTCCTTTTAAGCTCTATGATAATAAATAAAAAATTGGGTGGCTTGTAAGTTTTGTGTCAGCGAGGTACGAGTGTATATTTGTATGACTATGACAAGCTATAGCTTTTGTTCTATGAAATTAATTATTAAGGTTGTTGTAGCTATCTTTGGGATCGAGCTTTGCATGTTCACCACTACGATTCTATATTAGTTCATACAATACGTGTTATTAGCCACATACTATTAATTATAGTGTCTTTTGAGGAACAAGGTGTGCAGCAGCTTCAGATGAGCTCCACGTACATGTTATTACTTGGCAGTTATTGAGTGGATAAACAGTCACATCACTGATATATACCATGAGTTGTGGCATGCTAATTGGGCTAGGAAGAGCATGGCCACATGTTCTCCTGAATTTTAAGGTTTACCTTTCAGATATTCCTTGACAGCGATGATTCAGTTACTTAAGGTATTGAACATGACAAGGAGGAAACATGTAGTGGGTGTGCTAACGCCACGGGTTTCCCTCCGATTCATCGATTGTGGAAGTGCCATTTGTCTAAGCAGAGTTCCCATGATGCTAACCCAACCTGTGCGTATAGCTTTGCTAGATAGGTTTGATTACCCCCCTATTGCCTATATACTACTAGTGAGGAAGAGATGTTGATGTTGCCTATTGTCTTGTGTTTGTACTTTGTACCCTGAGTGAGATCATGATAGTGATGTCATAGTACATATCTCTTTACCTTAATTAAACAAGCAATCTTGAGTAAGTAAACGATTAATGATCTGACACGTATACTACCACCGTACCTTACCTTTGCATCAACTGCCTTGACAGTTGACTTGTGCGGAGTACTACGTGCGTAGATGATTGTTTGTGCTGCTGCTGCTGTTTTCCATTTAATAATTAATCATCAAGCAATGTACTCCATGTATCTGATTTTTTGGTGAGAGTAATATAATGCTGGGTGTGCAGGGGACAGGTTGCTGAGGCCTGAAGTGATCGCTGAGCCGGAGATCACCATCACCGAGCGCACGGCGGAGGACGAGTGCCTGATCCTGGCCAGCGACGGCATGTGGGACGTGATCACCAACGAGATCGCCTGCAACGTCGCCCGCCACTGCCTCGAGGACGGCAACCCGCCATTGCCTCCCGCCGACGCTGCCGGTGCCTCCACCTCCGCCGCCACTGCTGCCGGAGGAGTTCCGGCCGCCGGCGGCGTGGTCGTCGGCCACGAGGCGGAGCCCCGGTGCCTCCGCGCCGCCTCGCTGCTGGCCAGGCTCGCCATCGGCAGGGGCACCCAGGACAACATCAGCATCATCGTCGTTGACCTGAAGCACAGGGAGTGAGTGACGATGGTAGGCTGATCTGTTGCCATGCCGTCCTGCAGTCCCAGTCGGCATAATCGTCTAGACCTGACATTTCCTTCGTTCTTTCGATTCTAAGACAAGAAGATTCTAGTTTTTTTTCTTCTTTTTCTTTTGGTTATAATGCGGAGAGAAAGAAAGTGGATGGAAGATTACCGTCCTTAAATTAAATTAAAGTGGGAAAAAAAAAGAGGAAAAAGAAACAAGGAAAAGAGAGAGCAATTGTACAGAGTAAGTATGATATGATGCAACATGTATGTGCATTATTATTATTTAATAGTAACTTGTTTCCATTTTCTCAAGGAGAGGGGCTAAGCTGGCTGCAGTCTCTTGGTTCTGCAGTCCGCAGCCTGATCGGAATCGAAGGCAGTTCGATCATGTGGCTTCGTCATTGATTTGGGTGGTGTCTCTGCTTGGCTACGCGTTCTTATCTCTATTGTCTGCTGGGGCGGTGTGATGCATTTTTATTGCAGGAACTTTGAGAGAGCACTGCCTGCAGGGTGCTCACTCGGTCTTCAGCTTTCAAGTCTCAATGCAGCAGAAGGTGACGCCGTCAGATGCCATGTTAATATTCATGCATTTTCTTTTGGAAGTACATTGAATCATTCAGCCGAGGAACGAACGATCTTCAGGTCTCAATGCAGAGCAATGTACATTGCAATCGTTCACAAGTCTCTTTACCTATCACATCTAAAGGTTCTGTAAGTGCCTCTTCTAAATCTAAGGTGTAAAGTTTTGGGTGTCACATCAAATATTAATTAGAGTGTCACATGTGGTGTTGAGATACAATTCTAATAAACCGCTAGACGAATTTATTACACATAACTAATTCATCATTAGTACATATTTACTGTAGCACTAAATTTTCAAATTATAGACTAGTTAGCTAGGTTTAAAAATTCATCTCTTAAATAGTCATAATCTACATAATTAGTTATTTTCTAGTCTATATTTAATACTCTATTCGTGTATGAAACATCCGATATTAGGCTGTAAACTTTTCTAGGAAAAAATAAACAAGACCTAACGTAGAATTGACTCGGGACTGTAACACATATATGTAGTATTACGATCTCTTCTTCTTGGTCCTCAGCTCTCGTGTCAACGGACTCGTGGCCTGGTTCCATATTTGTAATCCTCGCGACCTTCCCTATATATAGTTGTGTTATAAATAACCCACTCGATCTATCCTGTAGCTGCCATTCTGTTGACCTATATGCTATATAGACATGTACGTAGAGTTACTTTGAATCAATTTCGTTAGAATTTCAAGGTGTAAACATGAGCTTCTAATTACAGAGTTTGGTCTCTAATGTGACCTCATATGCAAATTTTGTTCAGCTAATTGGTACAAAGTAGATCTGAGAATTTCTCAAATTAGACCAAAAAAATAGTCCATGTTTTTTTGTTTACAGAAGATCCTACCCACAAATATCACATGAGCGGCATAGGGCAAGCTTTATTTTTTACCATGGGCTTGGGCAGGGCCTAGGACACACCCATTGTTTCTTAGAGTGAAAAATTAGGCCTCAGTTTGGATCTTGAAATTGAATTCCATTCTAAGAATTAACTTAGATACAAATCAATTAAGTTAATATAGTTGTACATAGAATATATTTATATATTATTGCTGGTCATAAAGGGTCATTGGGGAGATACTTATGTGCTTATATTTCTACTGTAGGAAAGTGAGTTATGTACAGTATAAACATGTAATGGGGATCTATAAAATCAATTTTTATCTCACACCTGATCCTGTAGTGCTAATTGACACAAAGTAGTTCCAATGTCTGGCTTTTGATGTGGATCAACATGTTTTATCCGGCCGGACTCTTGTATGGCGTGTTTAGTTGTCTGTATCCACACCGGCCAAGCTTCATATATACAAGCACTATACGTTGGTTGCTTGGTTGATAGCTCGAGCCTAGCCCCGTAGATGCAAAAGTGCTCAGCAAGCCTGGCTTACAAGGAATGGAATCTATGTCTGTAGTGCCAGGTTTGCGGGATGCAATGTCTTGGTATTAGTAGAAGACTAGCAAAAGTGCTCGTGCGTTGTAACAAGAGAGTATTAAAATAAACTTTTATCAACTCAATTTTTAGTGACCATGTGTTGCAGCTAGAGAGTGTCAAATTTTTTTTGTTAACTCAATTGGTTTCATAACCAATCTAGAAAAAAATAATTATTATACGCGTTTAATTTGAGTATCAACGTCTCTTTGACAAAAAAAATCAAGAAAGATATGAGTTTTGTTAGTAGAATGTGTCTTGTTTTATTTGCATCTCACCTGGTTATCCTCTCTCACTTTACCGTACGGTACTAATGTCAATCGGACACACAAAACTAAACCGGACTAAGTACACGTCTTATTAAGATTTAAACATGGCCCATTAAAAATATATAGACCTTTTAAGTCTAATCGTATAAACTATCATATAATTAGTTAATTTAATAGCCATTGGTTAGATGGGGTGGATGAAAAAAAAACTGAAATTTTATTGCTTTATATGCTCACTGCTTGGACGCGTTGCTGGGCTCACTCTGCTGCAGCTGGTTCATCTTCTGGTACAGCGCCATCATCCTCGCGGGTGCATCATGGGCGGCATGAGGTCCGCGTAGCCCGGCTGGGCGAGGGAGCCCATGTTCATCATTCCCTGGGCCATCACGGACATCTGGAGCTGCAGCATGGCCATGGGCATCATCATGCTGCTCATCCGGCTCATCACCTGAGTGGGCTGGCAGACGTGAGCGGGTGGGAGATGGGGGCAGCGGCGCACGGGCTCGCTCGGACGGAAGCAGGAAAAAAAAGTACTTGACGAAAAAAAAAAAACTTTCCTCTTTATTAGTATATATATATTAGGTAACATATCCGTACGTTGCTATAGAATAATATATTTTTTTTTCTAAAAATACATGGATCGTACGATAAGATAAATACTGTGAAATTAAATAACGACGTTGAAGTGACATTTAAATAAAAAAAAACTCTACCATGCAGATTTTTCCATGAGTTGCTATGGGCAACAGTTAAACTTTTGTAAAAAAAAACAGACGGATCGCATGATCAGATAACAATACTATGAAATTAAATACCGACGTTAAAGTGACGTCAATATTCACCTAAATGGCTGTTTAAACAACTACCGAATGATAAACAGTGATAAGTTGTTTTATTTAGGGGTGATTCGGAAATGAAACATTTGACGATTTAAATAGTCAAAAAAACATGGTTAAACAATCTAAACGCCTTCAACGAAGCACACACAATGATTCATGGCACAAAATATTTTTTCATAATGTATCATTTAATGCGTTCATATATTAAGAAACATCTCTAAGAGTACCCAATATTTTTTTTAAATAACAGTGTTTTCCAACTCAAAAAATCACTACCAACTACGGCAATCTTAGTGGACAAGACTGGCAACAGTAGTTACAGATGTTCTGAAATAAGAGTACACAATTAGATCACACGACAGACACATCCTCAAGTTCTTCACAATTCTTATCACAGTATTAGGTTCTGAACTGAGCAAGGCAAAAGCAATTGCCAGCTTGTCGCTGTGCCAGTAGAGAACTTTCTCCTTTTCTTCTTCTGCAACTTCAACAAAGACCTCATTTATGTCAGGAAAATACCCAGCGTTTTTCAAATCACTGATTATGCTCTTCAACTTATAGTAGATTTCTTTGCTCATCGGATGAGACTGATCACCAGCTACAAATTCATGAATAATACCATTCATTTCGATCAGGCTGCAACCAGGTTCTTTCTTTATTCCTTTCTCCATTATTGCATGCCTAAGCCGCCGAACATCTTCCCATCTGTTACACTTTGCATACATGTTTGACAGAAGGGTGTACACCATGCTGTTCTCTGGATCTAGCTCAAGGAGTCGCTCTGCTGCCAATTCACCTATCTGTGAATTGCCATGAACCCTACAAGCTACCAGCAGGATCCCCCAAATAGTGTAGTTGGGTGCCATTGGCATTTGATCTATTGTCTCCAGAGCTTTGGTAATTTTCCCAGCTCTGCCAAGGAGATCAATTATGCATCCATAATGCACCACATTTGGGGCAATATTATAGGTCTCTGTCATGCTGAGGAATAAGTCCCGTCCTTTGTCAACCAAGCCAGCGTGGGTACAGGTTGTGAGAACACCAATGAATGTCACCTCATCTGGAGTTTCTGAAACCCCGATCATTCTGTGGAACATTTCAATAGCCTCTTCCCCATAACCATTCACCGCGAGACCAAGTATGATAGCTGTCCAAGTAAACTTATCTCTGTGGTGCATATGTCTTTGAAAACATCCAATGCACGCTCGATGCTTCCGCACTTGGAATAAATGTCTATGAGCGCATTACCGACAAAAGCATCCATCTTAATGCCTTGCCTGCTCATGTAAACCCTCACCCATTCACCCATCTCCAAAGTACCTAGCTGCGTGCAGGCCGTGATTACGCTCGCCATGTGAACTCATCTGCACTCACATTGCTATACTGCATCTCACGGACGAACATCTCCAATGCCTCCCTGAACTGGGCAGCCCGCACATACCCATCAATCATCGCGGTCCACGGACCTGGCCTAACCTCGCGAGCCCAGAAAGCAAAGACGTCCAGGACACCACAGTCCTCACGAGCATGCCGTCGAACACCTTCCAAGCCGAGTCCATGCCAGCGCACTCCGCGTACATGTCGACCAGCGCGTTCTCCACCCTGAGGTCCGGCAGCACCCCGCTCCCCACGACACGCCCGTGCACCTGCATCCCGAGCAGCACGTCCCTCGTCCCCTTCCCGCAAGCAGACAGCACCGAGACGTAGGTGACCGGCGTGGGCGCGGCGCCGGCCCTGGCCATGTCCACGAACGCGCCGCACGAGTCCCCGAACCGCCTGCCCCTGTTATGGCCCTGCGTCACGGAGGCCGAGGCGGCGGCGCTGCTGCGTCTCCAACCTTCAAGAACAGTAGAAGGCCGATGTAGAGACCATGATCCAGGGCAGGCTCACCTCGCGGCGTGGTGCCGTCGTCCGGTGAAGTCAAGGCAGTCGCGGCGTAGGGCGGGCAGGAGGCTTCGCCGGTGGCGGCGCGCGAGGGTTCACGAGCAAATATGGCTTCAGCGGTGTCGTTTTTTATTTTTGTGTGTGTGTGTGTTTTTTTTTTATTCGACCTCTGCCCGCAGGTGCGCGTGCGTGCGGTAGGAGGCGGAGGTCGTGCGCAGGCTGGACTGTCGAAGGCCTTATGCCCTTACCTAGCATGAAAATGGTACGGATATTTATCCGACCGTTCGTTTGACCGAATCCGTTTAGAGGTCTTCAGATCTTTACGTATCCGAGTTCGAATATTCAACATCCAAGACCGTATCCGTATCCGAATACGCAAATCATATATTTATGATGTCGACATCCAATCGTATCCTATCCGGCATGGCTGGCACTATCCGTATTCGAATCCGAATCCGACCAGAAATATGAAAACAAATGTGATATCAGTGATATCCGTTCGTATCCGATCCGTTTTCATCCCTACCCTTACCCTCTTCCGTCGGACGAAAAATTTTCTAGGAGAAGAACGTTGCAATGGGAGTATAACTCAATTGTTAGTAACCGTGTGTTATAACAGAAGAATATTAAAATAAATTTTTTATTAATTCAATTGGTTTCGTATAACTAATCTTAAAAAAATAATTATTATACGTGTTTGACTTGTATATCAATCTCTCTTTTTGCCAAAAAAGGTAAGAAAGGTATACATTTTTTAGCATAATATCTCTTATTTTATTTGCATCTGACCTGGTTGTCCTCCTTCACTTTATCATATAGTACTAATAGTCAGCAGACCACATAAAACTAAATCAGACTAAATTTGGCAGAGGAAGAGGGGGCGAACGCCTGCGCTCAAACTGGGCCGGTCCAAATTGTAGCTAAATTCCTAAGCACATCTCGTAAATTGGTTCCTTGCCTTTTCTTTTGTATGTATGTGCATTTTATGCAGAGTGCAGATTAGTTTGTGTTTACCATTTTGTTCTAATTGGATTGGAGAATGGAGACTCTAGGGTTGCTCACAAACCTTTGTTTTTTTTTTTGGAGAAAAACAAACCATTGTACGTAGCTAGCTTCGGTCTGATACAGTCATACAGACAAAGCGAAGCCTTGGGCTCTATTCACTCGTGACCCCACCAATGGATTTCTTCAGGTAAACGGGCTCGTCCACTTGGGCCAAAGGGGAGAGTGGGCCGCGGCCAGCTGCAAGGAGGCAGGCCAGGCTAGCTGCTACAGTGGGGAGAAGTCGAGAGCGCCATCGCAATGTTGGGCTGCCTGTCAGCGACTCAGCGGGAGCATAGGCTCGAACGGGAGAAAAAAAAAAAGTTAACGAAAAAAGAGAAGAAATCTTTCTCTTTATTAGTAGGTATAGATATAATAGATTAGTATAATTTAAGAAATATTATCATATTCGATGTAACTTAAGTTTTAATGGGATACAAATAAATGATATGCAACCGATTCAAGAAAAATAAATATTACCTTATTAGTACCTACTTTTATATTCTATTTAGCAAAACATATTCTAACACATGCAATCAAACAAGTGCTCTACTTAGCTTAGATTTGTGGATTCAGTCAACCAAACAAGGGCAATTTGTATCTCCACAGCTTGTCCAGCTCGAGGTTTGGTTCCTAGATGTGAGCCTCCCTTCGCTCGGCAATACACGCCGTCGATTCTATTAGTTGGTGGCTTGGGTTGAAAGAATAAAAATTCGGGTTAGACAAAATTAAATATGTCGGAAGTCCATTAACTTACGTGGGTTTTTGTTATATTCATCAACTCTAAATATTGATACATGTGCACCTAGCATGGAATGCTAATTAGGAACCATCAATCTAGAGCATTTCGTTTATAAAAAATCAGAGCATTTCATCACACTAGTACACAAAAGCTCTACGCCGACGCCACTGTTTTATTTGTACAGGCGGTTCCTGTTATCGGACGCCAGTAGAAAAAAACGGTGGCGCCAGAGATAAGAACCGCCAGTGCAAATCAGTTTGCACAGGCGGTTCACTTTAGGAAACCGCCCTGGCGGTTCACTTAACTGAACCGCCGGTAGAAATAGGACATTTCTACTGGCGGTTTCCTTAAGTGAACCGCCTGTAGAAATGAACCGCCAGTACAAAGCCTGCTATAAATACCCCTTCTTCCTCTCCGAGCCGAACAGTAACTCGCAGCCAACTTCCATAGTTGGCGATTTTGATGGTCCAGACTTCACCAAATACAAAGGGAGAGGTTTTGATCTTCATTTCTTTGAAGGAGATTGCTAAAAAAGGTTACTTTACTTACTTCTAACATCGTTTTAACCATTTTTTGCTCCATTTAGCCAAATTTTGGATCTAGGGTTTCACCATGAGCTAGAGAGAGGAATAGCTAGGTTATTGTCTTTTTTTTTTAAATGAGGTTGCTCAACACGGTTAGATGAAGTTTGCCCTCTCTCCCCATCATGATTGCTTCTTAGTTTAAATAGTTTCTCTCCTCTCTCAACATGGTTAGTTCACCTCCATTAATGGTGTGTTATATGCCTGAAGAGAGAAAGATAATGTCTTTTATTTAATTTGTTAGTATATCTTTATTTTTACTCCTTGTTTCTATACTTTTATATATAAATTATTATTAGCTATGTTTTAATCATATATTTATTTATTCGGTGCATATTAATTAGTTTTAATTACATCATAAAATAATATAAGCATTTAAGCCATATTTATATGACTTTGCATGCGTAGTATGATTAACAAGATTTAATGGAAGATTATAATAGTGAGTACCCATTCTTCCTCCCCGATCTAAGCAGAACTCGCAGCCAACTTTCATTGGAGGCGATTTGGAGGTCTACATGCATTTCACCCTTTACAAGGGGAGCGGTTTTCATCTTCATTTTTTGGAAGGAGATTTCTAAAAAAAGGTTAGTTTATACCTCTCACATCTTTTTGAACCATTCTTACTCTATTTAGCCATTTTTTGGATCTCGGGTTCCACCAAATTTTCACTAAGTCCCCGGAGGCCGCGCATTCTTCACGGACGCCGTCAGGCTGCCGGAATCGCCACCTGCCGCCGCTGCGATTCCAACCACGCCGCCGTCTCTCTCTCCACCATGCTCCGTGCCGCGCCGCCGTGCAGAGACCCTCCCGTGGTGCCTCTCCGTCCACCCGCGTGCGCCGCGCCCCGCCATCGATGGAGCTGCGCCGCCGAGCTTGCTCCCCGGTAGGGCTCTTTCTCTCTCCTCTCTCTCGCCGTTAGCGCGCGGCGACAGTGGCGGTGGTGACGCGGGGTGGCGCGGCGGCGGAGGCCGCGGGCAGTGGCGCGCGCGGCTCTATTTTTTTTCTTTTTTTCTGTTAGGTTTTTTAGTTAGTTTTTTAGTTAGGTTTTTAGTTAGGTTTTCATTTAATTATAGTTAGGTTTTTAGTTAGGTTTTCATTTAATTATAGTTAGGTTTTTTAGTTAGGTTTCCATTTAATTATAGTTAGGTTTTTAGTTAGGTTTTTATATATTTTTATTATAGTTAGTTTAATTAGTTAGTTAATTTCTTTATAGTTAGGTTTTTTAGTAAGGTTTTGTAGTTAGGTTTTTATTTTCATTATAGTTAGTTTAATTATGTATATATCTTCCATTGTACCATTATTAATAAATGATTATTCCTTTCATGTTATATATATACATATTATAAATGATTATTTCTTTTTGCATTGTAATTATTAGTTAGGGTTTTCTATTAGTTCATTAGTTCATTTAGTTAGGGTTTTCTTGTTATAACTAGGCTTACTTAATTAATTATCTTTTTCATTAGTTCATGTAGTCCAATTATAGTTTGGTTTTTAATAAATGATTTTTTTCCTTTGTATATGCTAGAAACATCGCCATGAGTTCTCCAACGAACCAAAGACAAGGGTCACCCCATAATGATGACCAACGACAAGCACGAACCTCCCACAACGACAAGAGTTGCTCTACTTCGGAAGATGAAGGATACCACACCCCTAACGATATGTGCCCTAGCATCGATAGGGTGGCTCGCCGTGAAATGCAGCGTGACCCAAATTATGATTCGGCAAATGACGACGTAAACACATCTATGATTTCATGTGTTTACATTACACATGATTAACTTACCATGCATGATTTCATGTGTTTATTATTTTACACCTTACATCTATGATATAGGAGGTGATGTCTCAATTCCACCAAATTGCTGAAGAAGATACAGTGACACCCGGAGACGCCTCACCAGAACCAACCGAGATGACCACCGAGACTGGTTCAAGGAAAAGGAAGCAGAGTGATCGAGCAAGAGGTGACAGGGGAGCGAACAAGTGGCCGAACAAAACATATCGGGTTACAGAAGTCAATGCCAAAGGACAACCTGTAGCTCCTCAACCAGTGCCAGCTAAGTTTCGGAACACAGTTGATTTCTTAGTTAGAGGTATGCTAGACTGCACAATATCTAATTGGAAGGATGTGCCAGCTGATACAAAGACGGCTATGTGGAATAAGCTTTGCACGAGGTTTCTTTTTCCTCAGGGTTCAGAAAACCTCGTTAGGGAATATGCCATGAAGCAGATTGCGATCTCGTTTCGAGGCTGGAGGTATGAGCTCAATGTAAAATACCTGAAGCTCGGGTTGGACTCGACAACGAAGTACAAGATCACGGCAGGTCAGTGGGCTGTTTTTCAAGAGCAGAAGAATCGGCCGGAATTCCTAGCTGTGAGCCAGGCCGCTTCAGAACAAGCAAAGAAGAACGTGTACCAGCACCACCTTGGCTTAGGTGGATATGACCGTCAACTAGAGAAATGGAGAAGAGAAGAGGCTGAAAGGAAGGCGGCGGGGTTGCCTGTGCTGTCTGAGCAAATTGGCGAAAGGAGCGCGAATTGGCTTCGTGCTCGAAAACCTAGAGAAATAACAGATACAGGCGCGTCCTTTCATGATCCATTGGTGGAAGAAGCTGCAAAGAACATCTATGCGGTGGAAGCTAAGGAAAAGGAAGGATCATTCAGGCCACAAAGGGAGAAGGATGTCCTGACTGTTGCTCTGGGTAACCCCGAGCATCCTGGACGTGTACGAGGGATCTCATCCAGGAAGGGATGGAAAGAAGGATTTGGTCAGGAGTGGGAGGACATGTACAAGAAACGTGATAGATACAAGGAAGAGATGAAGAGTTATTTTGAGCAAGAGGCCAAGAAGGACTTCAAAGAGATGATGTCTGCAATGGTAGCTAACCCTGATCCTGACTTGGTGCAGCAATTGGTGACCGTGGTGTCCAATCAACAAATGACGACCACTCAAGCTCCGTCCCAGATGCAGATTGTACCAGCAACTGATCAACAATTAGCGAGTCCACCGATTAAAAGCAGTGTCGCATCTACGGCCAACAAGGTTCGCTATCCAGTTGATGACATCATAGGACCAACACCTTGTTCCCTAGTCATAAGGTACGGTTTCAATAATAATCGAATAAGGGAAGTGGCCAGTGGCTTTGCTATCCCAGGACGCAGGTATCATAACAGCGACATTCCAGATGACTACTGCAAGGTAGAAGTCTCGACGGTCGTCCAAGGATATGAGGACGACATGCTAGACATCTCAGGCCCAGAGGATATTGAGAAACTCGGCCAGGCTGTCAAAAATTTCATCCTATGGCCTCGACGAGACGTCCAGTTGACTCAGGAGCAGCCACTAACTCAGGAGTCTACACATGCAGAGTCATCACAACCTGACCCACCATCACCTCGTCATCCTGACCCACCATCACCTCGTCTTCCTGACCCACCATCACCTCGTCTTCCTGACCCACCATCACCTAAGCAACAAACCCCGCCACCACCGCGGCCTCACTCTTCCCCACCAGCCAAAGAATCCGAACAGTTGCTTATGACCCCACCAGCTCCGTCACCGCCTAAGAAGAGGAAATTCCCGATACCCAAATTGGTTTCCCCACATGAGCCGAAGAAGAAATTTGCTGGCACGGCTCTGTTTATGAAAGGAATTGGAAAGTCTCGCACGACACGTGTCGTTGACTTGGCTGAGCACGAGAAGGCAGCAAAAGAGGAAGTCATACAGATCAGGAATCCAACGAAGAAGGATTGTAAAGATGTCCCAGAAGAATATGTGTTTACCAAGCCTCTTCTAAGTTGGAAGCGACTAACAAGCATCCCAGCTGGTATAAAAAGGATGCACGACTGGTACATGAGAGCTTCTCACGCTGGCCTCGACTCGATAACTGTAAGTATACCATATGGGGCTTTTCTTTGTACCCAGGGTATGGCCTATCTCAGCTTCGAGGACATCTGGTTGATGATGAACCTCAAAAGACTTGACGTACAGACCGTCACATTGTTTGCATTGTAAGTATATGCTTGTGTGTCGTTATCATGAATTTGTTGTGTTGTGTGAACAAGTTTGATGAGGATCTCTGACATTCAAAAAAATGATCCTCTTGCAGAATGCAATATGATGAGCAGGAGAATCGTGGGGAAAGAGACAAAAGCAAGTTGATTGGGTATCTTTCTCCAATGAAACTATGCGAGGAGTAGCATACATTAAAGATCGGGACGGGACATGATAAACTAAAGGGCTTGAGTGAGGAAGAAGTTTCCTTGAAAATAGTGGAGATGCGTAAGGACCTTGAAGCCAAATATGCCATTTATATTGGGAACGCGCTGAAGCAGTGGAGGAACAGACAAGTCATAATAGCCCCGTACCACTTTGCGTAAGTATAATATATATACTGTGTGTGAGCTTAATTGTGTATATTACAACATCATTAATATGGATTCACAAATTTGATTCGTGCAGGGACCACTGGATCTGCTTTTATATTTATCCAAGGGATGGACGGGTGGTGGTCTTTGACTTCGCAAACTATTTGCCTTCAAAATATGCAACTGTCCTGGTTCTCATAGAGCGGTAAGCCAAGTTTTCGTGTATGCATGCATATATATACTTTTGTCGATGTGTGATCAGCTTGAGAGATTAATTAATTTAGCGATGATTAATTCGAGTTGTTATATATAGGGCTTGGCGGTGGTCCAAACTAGAAAAGGGAAAGGAAAGAAAAAGTCATTGGAGAATATTCCTCCAATGAATATAATTTATGATTACCCGGTATGTATACCTTATTATATATGCTATACACATGACACATATATGACAATATATGAAGTTGGCAACTTAATTATTTATCTTTTATATATAGTGCCATAAGCAACCATATGGATCGGTCCACTGTGGATATTACGTGTGCTAGTTCATGAGAGTCAACGGACGATACGTCAATAACCCTGAGGTAATTAATGCACAAGCAATAATTTGTCATTAAAATTCAAATTAATGTGTAATAATCTAGTTAAAAAATTTGATGTTTATATAGGGACAGGGATGTAAGATAGAAAGGGTAAATAACATGTCAGAACAAACTTTGCTGGATATCGTTGAGGACATGTGCAATTTCATGTTGAAACAAATCATATCATTCGACGGCAACTATCACGATCCTACCGACGCCTTAGCACAGCCCAAGTATAGAGCGCTAACAGATATTGGCAGCCTAAATCTTCAGCGTGAAGATTACTAGCTAGGGCACGAACAATGTAAAAACATTGATCGATGCATGTGTATTTGTATATATATATATCGATATCGCATGTGATGTAAAAACTTAGCAGTATATATTAAATATGTTTGTACATATTGATAATGACTGTATAATAAGACCTAATATATTCAATATTATATCGTATTATAATATTAAAAAACAGTGCACAACCTGTTTTGAAAAAAAGCGGGAAAACTAAATACAGGCGGTTAGTTATTTGAACCGCCTGCGAACCGCCTGTAGATACCTTTTCTACAGGCGGTTCACAGAAAACCGCCAGTAGAAATCTTGCTACTGGCCTTTCCCGCTGGCGGTTGCGAGAAACGCCTGTAGAAATATGTTCCCAACCACCAGCACAAAGCTTTTGTGTAGTAGTGTCAACAGGTTATAGGTCATAGAGGCGTGAGGGGCTATGGTCACCAGAGCTGGTGCACACCGATTGCAAATCTAGTATGACAACAAGTCATAATGTCATTATATTTATGACATTATGTTGAAGACCCTTCGACTTAGTGATAATAAAAGGATATATATAAAAAAAATTCATACAACTAGTTACAATTTCATTTGGCGACGATATTTGCTACGTCATGGAGGCATTTTCTATATCATAAATTCTAATTTACAAATGACAGAGTTCACGTGTCACAAATAATTTATTGATCCTTTTAAACATTGTTATCCATGTCAGCATATTCCAAACCTATTGTTGAGTAGGTCCATATACTTTTAAATTTTTCATTATTTTTTGAAACATAGTTTAGCCCAATATCTATCTCACAGCCGCAATGTTAAATATCGCACTATATTTATTTTACTAGCAAACATGTTGGGGCGTTACAATGGGAGAAAAACATGTTAATGAAAAATAAGGATAAGAGTGTTGCATATTTATTTATATTTCTACTGCTATTTTCCGGTCTAAATACGTGATTTTTAAGAGTTCCAAATCAGAGGAGTCTATGATAAAGTCCATTGTTATTTTTGTTTTTTCCTATAAACCAAACGAATCTGTGATGGAGTCTATTAATTACTATTTTTTATTTCTACTCCTTTTACATGTATTTTATTTATTTTATTTTTCATATGTATTTTCCTAGTTACTTTTCCTTTTGTTTTCCTTTTACCATTTGCCTCCGGTGTTTCCTTCCATGGCTATTTTTTTATTTTTTCTTTTATAAAAAAGTTAAGAGTTTAAAAATTCATAATGTTATATTATATATTTTTAAATATTTATAAGAAAAAGGATATTCTTTGATGAAAAAAAGAATAGACAAATGTTAGGGATGTTCTAGGATTAGAATACAAACTCAAGAAAGGCTATAGACTTATAAACGAGTTGTGAGGCTATCAGGCGAAGCGAATCGAGAATTAGACTCTATATATCGAGACGCAATCAACTCTTATAAGCACAAGTCTTATAAATCTGGACAAAAGAAACTCTCTAGTACATGATGGTTAGAGGACGATGGATAAAAAACGGATTGAAATTTTGCCTCTTGTTATTATGTAAATATATGCCTCATCACAACAACAAACTTAATCTTAGCAACATGTGTAGCAAACCCATGATCAAGTGGGAAAAGTGCTCGCCTAGGAGCAGTTACGAAGCCATGAAAAAATTTAGGACGGGAGGGGGGCTAGACTAAACACTAAATTAGAACAACTTAACTTAATCTGAGCCTAAGTTGAACACAAGGCATAACTATTGTCTTTTTCAACCTTTAGATCATCTTTTAGCCTTTCTTATCTTTTAAGAATACCTTTAGATCACGTTTTTAGTCTCTCATACGCTTAAAAAACACTGCAAACTTCGTAGAAAATTCATAGGGGTTCTATTGATTCACCGGCACCATCCATGTCTAGCCCACGTGGAGTTCGAACTCACGCGCATGGGATTATATTTGGCCTATTTGGCTGACTGATTTTTTTCCTACTATTGTTGCGGTCAATTTGGTGTCAGAGAAAATACTATTTTATATCTGAAATTTAGCACTGATTTTAGTTGATAAGCTTAAGTAGTGGGGGTTCGGGGGTTTTTTTCGGCCTGTGTGAGAAGGTCTTCTTCTTAGCCCCGTTAATGGTTGTGTGCGCTTCGGTGCCGACCAGGGGAAATGCCGCGGGCTGACTAGGTCCCTGCAGGTCGAGTTATTTTTTAAGTTGATAAGCTTAAGTAAATAGACCGATTTTTTCATCCTGTGTTGGAGTCCCTAACGTCATTTAAAATATTGTCAATACCATTTAGGAAAAAATTGTCAAAAAACATGCGGGCTACAGGATTCAACCTTGACTACTGCAATTGAAAACGTAATCCCGACCACCAGACTAGCACATTCGTATTCGGATAATAATTTTAAAAACAATAAAGAGATTTAGTAAGCAAGAATGATTTGATCTCAGCCAGCCAAGAAATCAGCCCAGCAACCGCAGAACCAGCGCGCAGCAACAGCCGGCAGCGGCCTAGGCCCGTTCGCGGATCGCGCTTAGCAACAGCCAGCAGCGGCCCCTTCGCATCCAAAGCCCGCTCGCAGCCTTTCTAATTTCAGCAGGTAGCCAAAAATAAAGCCAGCAGCGGCCTCAGCCCATCCGCGGCCTAGCTTGCAAAGCCAGCTCGCAGCTTTGCTTCAAGGCTGTGTTTTCAAGGTCTTTTTTTTCTTTTCTAGATAATGGATAATTTATATCCGGCTTCATCTACCGAATGGTAGATAGGTCAATTATTATAAAGTCCTGGCCATAGACCACAAAAGAACGTACCAAAGAAACCAGCCAACAAATGGCCATAACGGAAATGAGGTAAAGCCAATAACTAATCAGAAGGAATCAATCTACTTGAGAACCACCCTCTGAAAGCAAAAATGCAAGGCCGATGCCTCCAGATGCTGTCTAACATGAACCAGCCGTTCCTTTAGCTCTTCACGCCGTTGCAGTATTACCCATTGGCGAAGCCAGTGAGTTCCCCTGAAAAGAACCTGCAAAAAAGATTTTGCTTTGCAGTTATCAAAAACTACCTCATTTCTCGTTATCCAAATTGCCCAATACAATGCCGATGCTGCAGTCAGTAACAATAAATTATACTCTTTCTCCCCGTCTTGGACCACCTAGTAAATAGATCATCCATATCCAGAGGAGGTGCAATTCCAAAAATTACATAAACAGCTCACCATAAGAACTTGGCATAGGGGCAATTTAAAAAAAGATGCTGAACACTTTCAACAGAATGACAGAAGATACAACTCTTATCGCCATTCCAGTTTTGACGAGCCAGATTGTCTTTAGTTAAAATCACCCTTTTTTTTAGGTACCACAAAAATATTTTTATTTTTGTAGGGACTTTAATTTTCTAGATATCTTGAGACACGGTGACACCATTGTTAACCAGAGCAGGATACATGGATTTAACTGAAAAAATTCCTGACGAATGCAAATTCCAAACAAAAGCATCCCTATCCCAGTGAAGATTCACATCGTGTAAAGATGAAACAATTTTGTGCCAATCTCTTAAATTCGTACCCACTAAATTACGTCGAAAAGAAATATTCAGCGGGGTCGAGCTAAGTACTTGTGACACATAATCTTGTTTTCGTCTCACTATATTGAAAAAGCGGGGAATTTATCTTTTAATGGTTGATTACCTAACCACCTGTCCACCCAGAATCGGGTCTGTGATCCATCTCTCACCCTGAATGAGCCAAGGCCCAAGAAAGTGTCTTTGACATTCATCAAGCTTTTTCAGAAGTATGAATCTGTAGGTTTTTTGACACAACTACCTAGAGGCTTATTTTGTAAATATTTATTCCTCAGAATTTCCTGTCACATTCCATCCTCATTTAAAAGTTTAAAAAGCCATTTGCTCAGCAAACACTTCTTTTGTATGTCATGATTCTGTATGCCCAGGCCTCCCTGAATTTTCGATTGGCACAAAACTTTCCATTTAGCTAGTCTGTACCTTTGGTTGTGTTGATCGCTCTGCCAAAAAAATCTGGATATGAAACAATCAATCTTTCGAAGCACTTCTCTTGGGAGTTTAAAAAACGGCATCATAAACACGGTAAGCTGGAAAGCACCGAGTTTATTAGAAATAGCCTGCCGCTTGCTGAAAGCAACTTCCCTTTCCACCCACTTAGTTTCTTCTCAATCCTATCAATAATTATCTGTATTATTTAGTTTTCGCGTATGCATTGGTATGCCAAGATACCGGAATGGGCATTTCCCTACGTGACAACCAAACAATTGTGAGTATCTTCATAATCTTTTGCTTTTCTGAAACACAAGATTTCACTTTTGTGGAAATTAATTTTAAGCCTTGATAATTGCTCAAAGGTACTAAGAACCAACTTCATATTCCACTGCCTTTTGTAGATCATGACTCATAAAAATGTGTAATACCTCTGGTATTACTGTTAATTAAAATGCCATGACATCATGTTTAAAATTAATTCCATGTATATGATTGTGCTTAGGGCTTCTAGAGTGATTTAATTAAGGTTGTGGATGATTGTGCAATTAAACTTATAATTAAAATCAATTATTAAATTAAAAGGAAAAGTCCAATTTAAACCCTAACTATCCAAAACCCTAATTCAAAAAATACTTGGAATCTTGTGATGGTGTCTTAATAAAAGTTGTAGATATTTTAAAATGGAACAACTTTTATTTTTGGAGATTTTAAAGTTATATTGTGGAAATTCAAATTAAACTCAAAATAAAGCTTTGAAATTAGAATTTGAATCTTCATTTCAAAAATTTGGAAGAATCTGACAAAATACCCTTAATGAAAGTTGTAGGGCTCTATAAATGGGACAACTTTCATGTTTACAGAATTTTAAGTTGTTATAAAATTTTTGGAGAATTTCAGTGGATTGCATTTGAATTTCAAACTCCCCTTTTACCCCTTTTTCTGTAATTTCAAATTTAGACTGAATTTGAACTTGGTACAAATAGCAAAAGTGATCTACATGAAATTTCCTACAACTTTTATATTTACCGTTTCCACTGAATTGGATCATATAGGGCTCAATTGAATCAACTAGGGTTTGACCATAGCCACCTAGCTACAGTACCGGGCCCCTGCGGTGCACGCCATCTGTGACAGAACCGCCTTAATCATAGGGTCCACGTGCCCCTTCATCATCCCTAAGGACCTTTGACTAGCCTGCACGAGTTTTCCTTGACTTAGGTGGCCTGCCGGGTCTCCTAAGAAACCCTAATTTCCCCGAGGATCTCATTGAAAAGACCTTACAAGTATTAGAACAGTTTACACAAATAATTTGAATCAGAGTAAAGAGTGCGAAGTATTACTTAAACATAGATTACAAATATAAATTACATTATCCCAAACCAGAGTTTCGCAGTGGAGTAGCTGTATACAACTAAACACCCTGCCCAAGGGTTTCATTATAAACACATCTTCATCCATGCACGATCCGTTGACCGGCACGATCCCTCGTAGAACTGTTTACTCAACTTACCTGCAACAGGGGGTTAACAAACCCTGAGTACATGGGGTACTCCGCAAGACTTACCCGACTAAAGGTGTAAAATTAGACTCAGGAATGCAGGCTGAGGGAAGCCAAGGTAAGGCTTGAGCAAGAGTCAAAGTATTTTGCAGAAAAGCATTTCTATCCTATTTCATTATTTGATCTCAATATTATTTTATTCATATACATGATTCCAATATCAATTCTCGTATATTATGTACTTTCAAATTCATATTCATTCTCAAAAACACATAGTTCTGAACCACTCTTCGCTGTAAGGGTGAGGATCATGTCTCTATTAACCGAGGAGCAACGTCGATTCGAATCCAGAAGTACCCAGCTAGGGATCCCTATCCACACTGCATATGTAGCACTTAAGCTTGCATATGCCAACCCCACCTACCATGGCTTTTCATACCCCGGAACCGGTCCTGCGCCACCCGAGAGCACAGTACTCCTCTGGTCTCCAGGCACGCCGACCACAAGGGTACACGCTACTCTCGCCATCTCTCCACTCCCAGTGCATGGTTGTCGGTTCCAGCAGTAGAGCCACTGGAGTCAGAGGCTTTCCGTAGTACGTGGCTAGTTGCAAAGTCATGATCACAGCAGGCCGACAACGAATGGTCCCTAAAT
This sequence comes from Eremochloa ophiuroides, assembly GCA_038502445.1. NCBI lineage: Eukaryota > Viridiplantae > Streptophyta > Magnoliopsida > Poales > Poaceae > Eremochloa > Eremochloa ophiuroides. The sequence continues at coordinate 7,969,069 of JAHLJS010000009.1, read as the reverse complement.
ATTTTTCCGTTGGACACTATGCATTGGGATTCTAACCCAAGTACACTGGTGACCACCCGGTTTTCGCATCCCTTTTCCGATGGCGAGGATCGTTGGGACTCTAACCCAAACAGATGGTCAATCAAACGGAAAACCTATCCACGTTGATGATAATGGACTGGCCAGGTACACCATCACCAAACGAGGACAATACCAATCCCATAAAATGATTCATTTGTTTCATATCATCACAGTTTTTAAAATAGCATTTTTGCAACTCTATTATTAAGCATGACTAAGCATTTTTCAATACTTTAAATAAATCAGGGTCTCAGGTATAATATGTGGTCAAGGAAAGGTAATGCATCAATGGGTTATCACTCAACTCCTATTAACCTAATGCAGTAGATTAACTCAAGTGATAAATATTTTTAAATAACAAGGAGGGGCAAATGCACCGGGGCTTGCCTGTTGCTTGAAGTAGATAAAACTCTGAAGTCAATCACCGAGAAGGGTCCACGTCCACCGAGTGAAGACCTTACTCGGGATACGCTTCAGATAATAATCGCCGCGCGGTCACTACACGAAATAGTAATGCAACACTTAACATGATGATATGCATGCCATGATGCAGGAAATGCACAAAATCACTGATCAATAGAAAGTAACTTAATTTGAAAGTTGAGTACAACTTTCCTTCACGATAAAGTTGCAATCCAACAAAACCGACTTATCGATTATCTACCTAGGGCTTCTTTTCAACAGACGTTGAAAGCTGCTACACAACTGTGCAACTACTCGGTAATCAGGTTAGCAATGAACTTAAATAATTACTAAAGATGCCAAATTAGTTTACTGTTATCACTATCACGATTGTGCTTAAGCAAGTTATCAACCCTAACATCATAAATGGATTAACATAAATTATGAACGTTTCTACTTAAAAACTCAATCAACTAGTTAAGGCATCAGGGATCATCTCGAATGAATGTCCCAGAGACATTACTTAACCCAAAGGTCACACCAGCTCCAAGTTATAAGTATTACTATTGCTTCTATTTTTTATTATCTAGGGTTTCATTCAATTTTCCCACAGTGATTATAATTACAACAAATAAATCATTACATGCTATGGGGCAGCAAGGGTTAAGAGCCCATGGTCTTCAAACATTTCCCAACAATAATCAGAGACTAAATTAATCGTCTCCCAAATTCATATTATCCTTTATTCAATATTTTAAATCCCTAAATCGGGTTTGAATTCATGGTCTAAATAAAATTTATTTAAACAGACCCAAACCCCTTTTTTGCAGATAGCTTTGAGCCCCAAACAGTACCTAAATAAATTTCATGATTTTTGGGTAATCATCTTAGCCTATAAAATTCATAGAAGTCACATTTACGAATTAAAACAAGAATTTTTACTACAGACGTAAAATGCTCAAAATTCATATTTCATATTTTTCCTAGGTAAGTAACATCACAGAGAGGTTACACAAAAATTTTCATGATTTTAGGTGCTATACAAAAATTCAGACAAAAATGGCAAAACTCATTACTATTCATTTGCTCAGAAAATGGAAAAAACAAATTAAATTCGCGAAGAAATTGGAAACGCAATTCGGCCCGGAACGGCCCAGTTCAGCACGGGCCGGCCCACTCGGCCGAAACAACCCACGCCTACCCCGTTCTTCCACCGACAGACGGCCCCCACCCGTCAGCCTCTTCCACCCCCTCATCTCTCTTCCCGTGCGCTCCCGCGCGCGTGCCGACGGCGGCTCGCCGGTGTTCCGGCGGGTACGGACCACCCCGAACCCTCCTGATACCATCCATCCACTTCTTGAGTATTAGGGTCCTCACCGCGGCTTGTTTCGTGCGGTGGCTGAGGCGGTGCCGCAGTAGAGTCCGTCGTGGACGAAGAGGTCGACGGCGATAGGATGAACCGAGGATGTCGAAGCCGTTCCGGAAGCTCCAGCAATCTAGGAACGAAACCTTTGGGCTTGTCATTACCAGGGTCACACGTCGTTCATGAAACGATAGACCAAGGCCATGAACCTTACCAGTAAGTCCTGGCCTCGGTGCGGCACGACGCGGTGGTGCTCCCGCCGGAGACAGAGAAGAAGACGGCGGCTACCGAGCGACTCTGACGATGGAAAGGGACGAGAAAGGGTTCAAAATGTGCGCTACGACCTAACAAATACGCGAGCAAAATGAATTAAAGGACGGTGGCTTGTTGGCTGTGAATTTGGTCACGCACCGAGAGGCGACCGGTGACGACCGAGGGGAGGAGAGAAAGGATGGCGGCCGGTTGGTGCTCTTTATAGGGGAAGGAAGGCACGCACGACGTGGAGAGGGCCCCCACGGTCCCGGTGTCGACGGTGACACGCGGCTGGCTGGCTCCGGGCAGCGCTGGCGGGCGGTGCGGCACACGCGGCTCTGCCCGCGAGCAGGGCAGAACAGAGCAGGCAGGACCCCCCATGGCCGGTATTGTAGCACTACGCCCTTTTCAGTGTAAATCTTCAAATTACTTTTCTTTTTATATATAAAGTTGAAAAATTCCCAAAATATGAATTGTGGGAAATTTCAAGGTGAACAACTTTTGTTTTTGAAGAAGTTTGCAATTTTGAATAATTGAAAAGGGGGTAAATAGGGGATTTGAATTCTAAACCTATTCCAGTGTAAAACATAAAATATTTCTCAATTACTTGAAAATGTGCAAACATAAAAGTTGTTCTACTAGACAAGCCCTACAACTTTCATTAAATGAGCTTAGTCATATTCCTTACAATTTTTCAATTGACATTTCAAATTTGAATTTGTAAAAAGAAATTTGTTTTTAATTCAAATTTCCACTGTATAACTTCAAAATATCCAAAAATAAAATTTGTTCCATTTTGAAAGGGCTAAAACTTTTATTAAACCACTTTCATTAGATTCTCATTAGTTTTTAAATTTGTATTTCAAGTTTAAACTTTAAAACATTTATTAGGATTTTATTTGAAATTCTTTATAATAACTTCAAAATTTTCCAAAATAGAAGTTTCTCAACTTTTAAAGATTTACAACTTTTGTTTAAGGCCCAACCCCTAATTATGCTTAGTTTTTGATTTAGGGTTTTAGGTCCGCTTTAGGATTTATAATTGATTTTCTTTGTATTTTCCAATTTAATTTAGATAATTGCATACAAACACGAACATTTACATAATAAATCACTCTCAAGCACTTATGCACAATCACATGTTGAAATAAAAATCATTTTTGTTAATGCATAGTAAAAAATGAGTTTATGCATGATGATTTACGTGCAATGATTATGACATGGCAGGTTTTAATTAACCGTAATATCAGAGGTGTTACACCATCGGTGCGCGCGTGCGCCGTGATGCCCGCCGGCGTCGTCCGGCCGGGCAGCGCGCTGTCGCCGTCGTACCAGTGCCGTTCGGGGCCCCCGGCCAACCGCTCAATCCTATCCTCTCCATCCCAGGCTGCTTAATGGTGACGAGTGCCCCTCACCTTTCTCTTTATCTCTGCTCGGCCGCCGGTGAGACCTTTCGGGTCCGAGAAAAATCCGCCACCTCCAGTCCACCTTCGACCAATTCGCCTCGTCGTCAATCCCACCACTCATCTGCGTACTGGTTGCTTCCGTTGGTGTGTGCTGTGGTGCCGTGCCAAGCCCGGAACGCGTGTCGTCGTCTTCCGGTGCGGTCGGAGCGCCGCCGCGGCCATTCTCCACGAGTCTAGTCTTCTAGGGTGAGCTCTGGACCCTTGCCTTGTGTGTTCCATTATCAGTGTGATCTGTGGTTTCTCATGCGCGAGTCGGTTTGTCTTTTGGTGTGCTAAGGTCGCCAGAATGGGAGGGTTGTCTCCGGTGAACGCCACTGCATCCGCCGCCGTCATCACGCTCATCACTCCGCTCTGCCTCAGTCTCAACCAGCCTTCAGTTTGGTCTCGTGGTGAGCTTCTGGACCTTCCCGACCCATTTTTCCTACACGCTACCGCACCAACGTGGTCGGAACAGGGTTACCGCACCACCGCGTCCGCCATGGACGGGCTTGAGCTCGTCGGAGGCGAGTAGGGTTCGGCCTAGGTGCGTTGGGCAGTCCGCTAGGTGCTAGAGTTCATGTTGACGCGGTCGGTTTCGTCGTTGTGGTCGCCGGCGGCGAGGTCCCGACAGGCCGACGCGGGCGCGCGCGGGGGAGGCGTGCGTGAGGTTGGGGATGGAGCTGACAGGTGGGGTCCGCTTGTCAGCGTCCTCGCTGGCGTCGGTGCGGGCGGGCTAGCTCGGGCAGGTGAGCTGGACCGGTCCGGCGTCTACTGGGCCGAATGGGCTGATTTCGGTCTTTCGTTTTGCAGAGCGATTAAATGGATTTTTCTATTTATATTGTTAATGAATAGTGCTCCCATTTCATCTTTTTATAGGAATATTTTTACTGCTCCTAAAATCACTAAATTTTTTGTGGATGCTCTCTATAACATGTAATATTTAATAAAAATATTGAATGTATATGTTGAATAGTTTCTGTAGTATTTAAAAATCACTAATTTAAATTAACAATGCAACTTTGAGCAATTTTAATTAATTCCCTGTAATTCCAAAAATCATGAAAATTTATTTGGTACTATGTTATGATGAAAACTATCTGTTGGTAGAGTTTGACATCAAATGAAAATAATTTAATTATTTATTAATTAAATGCTTGATTAATTGCTTAATAAAAATTAATAAAAGCCCTAATCATTTAAGGTTGAATGTGATTTTTGGAATTAACGTGATTCTAGGTCAAACACCCTTATGACCTAGGACATCCTGTATGAGAGTCATCATGGCTGGCTTGTGAAGTAGGGTTGTGCTCTTGTCCTGTGTATTTATTATTGAATATTGCATGTCATTTCATGTCACATCCTGTTAAACATACATCATTGCATACGTGTAGTGACCGGCAACGAAGATGTAAAAGCTGAGGTTCCTGCTGCGGAGGTGGTTCTCGAGGATATCTAGGGCTTTGATATTTGTGGCACTGACCCGGACCCGACACTCTACGTAATCCAAGGCAAGCCCCGGTGCATTTGCCCCTCCATGTATTTAAAATGTTTATTCACTTGAGTTAATCTACTACATTAGGTTAATAGGAGTTGAGTGATAACCTATTGATGCATTACCTTTCCTTGACTACTGATTATACCCCGAGAACCTGATTTAATTAAATATTGAAAAATGCTTGGCCCTGCTTAATTGAATTAGATTTGCATAAAATGCTATTTTAAAGTATGATGATATGCAAATGATGAACCATTAAGTGGGATTGGTATTGTCCTCGTTGTTGGCGGTGTACTTGGTCAGTCCATTGTCATCAACGGGGATGGGTTTCTGTGTGGTAGCCGTATGTTTGGGTTAGAGTCCCAACTTATAGTCGCCATTGAAAAAGGGATGTGAAAACCGGGTGGTCACCAGTGTACTTGGGTTAGAGTCCCAATGCATGGTTTCCAACGGAAAGTTTTAGGGACCGTTCGTTGTCGGCCTGCTGTGATCGAGACTTTGCAACTAGCCACATACTACGGGAAGCCCTATCTCCGGTAGCTCTATTGCTTGAACCGACAACCACACACTGAGAGTGGAGAGATAGCAAGAGTAGCGTGTACCCTTGTGGCCGGCGTGCCTGGAGACGAGAAGAGTATTGTGCTCTCGAGTGGCGCAGGACCGGTTCAGGGATAGAAAAGCCATGGTAGACGGGGTTGGTATATGCAAGGTTAGGTGCTACATATGCAATGTGGTTAGGGATCCCCAGCTGAGTACTAATCGATTCAAATCGTCGTTGCTCCTCGGTTATGGAGACTTGATCCACTGACTTGCATTGAAAAGTGGTTCGAAATTAGGATGTTTTTGAGAATGAATAAGTAATTGGATTTGATGGATATATTTGAAAAAATTATGAATCATTAATGTTGACTATTAATAATGTTGACTAAAATACTGAAAGCAGGATTAGTAATGCTTTTTCCACAAAATACCTTGACTCTTGCTAAAGCCTTACCTTGATTTCCCCTCAGCCTGCATTCCTGAGTCTCATTCCTTTTTCTTATTCGGGTAAGTCTTGTGGAGTACCCTAATACTCAGAGTTTGTTAACCCCGTTGTAGGTAGTCAGCAGCAGGAGGTTTGCCTTGCCCCTTACTGTGTGACCATCATCCAGGATAGCGAGGAAGAGTGAAGTGAACCTGTGGGCAGGGTTCGTGTTATTATCTATCTTATTATGTTATGTTGTTGTTCTACTGCTACTGCTACTATTTGAGATTTGGTCTGTAATAATTGCATTTGAATTCTATTTGGACAGCCGGTTTGTAATCTAAGTACTATTTAAATCTTCCGCACTTTGCTTTAATGTATTTTATTATGAAATGTTGTAATCCTGTAATGACTTCACAATGGAATCCTGTCGAAGAATACGGGTGCTTATGTAGCCCGGCAGATCCTCTTAGATCATTTGGGACATGGGCCCGGCTGTTAGAGATCATTAGTGACAATGACAGGTGCCTGTGGGCCATGTGATTTAGGCGGTTCTGTTACAAAATGACCGTATCCTGCATACCGAAGAGTAGATAGTCCATCTTCGATAAGATTGGGAATAACCCCTTGTACCTGGCCCGCTTCCTTTGCCCTAGCAATGAGTATGGCTAGCATGTCTACCACTATATTAAATAACATTGGCGACATCAGATCACCCTGCCTAAGGCCTTTTTTGTTTGAAAATATGGACCAAGTTGGTCATTCACCTTAATATTAACATTTGCCCCTTGAGTAAAGTGTTGGACCCAATTGCACCACTCATGAGAGAACCCTTTCATTCGTAAGGTTTGTTGTAAGAAGCTCCATGTGAGCTTATCATACACCTTTTCAAAATCTATCTTAAAGATAATCCCATCCTTTTTCTTTGAGTGAAGCTCATGTATTATTTCATGGAAGATCACTGCACCCTCCATAATATTCCTTCCTAGGAGAAAGGCCGTTTGGGTTGGTCTAATAACCTTTTGGGCAACTATTGTCAATCTATTTGTCGCTACCTTTGTAAAGATTTTGAAAGATACATTCAACAAACAAATTGGTCTGTACTGATGAATGTCTTTCGCATCCTTACACTTTGGTAGTAGTATAATATTTTCAAAATTTAGTCTATGCAGCTCCAGATTGCCCAAATGGAATTCCTTAAACAAAGCCATCAAATCATTTTTTATTGTCTCCCAAAAGACCCGATAAAACTCTGGTGGGAAAACCATCTGGGTCTGGAGCCTTATTGTGTTCCATCTGAAAAACAGCCGCCCTAACCTCAGATTCTGAAAAATCTTCCGTCAAAAACTTATTTTCAAGGTCTGTGTTTAGATGTCGAATAGTTGGAATTTTGAGTATTGTACCACATGTGCTATCTTTTTCAATAAGTATCATAAGATTCGTCACGTGATTTAGATGCAAGTTTTATAATTAATTTTTTTCTATATTTAATGCTCTACGTATACATCTAAATATTCATTGTGACGTGACATTTTAGGGTACTGTAGCACACATACGTCTAAACATTCAGTATGACAGGAAAGTTAGTATTTTGATAGAGAACTAAATAGGACCCTGGGCAAAAGCAAAGCCACCTGACTACCACGTCATCCATGTTTATTATCGTAACCTTTGTTTTATTACTAGAAGCCATGTATTGCGATGAGACCCTATACTTATACAAATTGAACTTGTATCATTGCTAGTTTCTAGATGTGAGCTGTTAATGGAAGTCATGAGTCGGGTTACGCGTGAGACGGAGGTTGCGACCCAATACCTGTTTATAGGTCATAAGTCCGAATCAAGTAAAACAACAAGCTATTTAATATTCAATATAAAAGTATACTCCCTCTGTCCTGTTATAAAATGTGGCTTTAGTGACTTCCAAGATGCAGCCACAATTTTCAAAATCTGGACAGAGCTTGTGTCTAGGTGCAACAATAATACCATGCGTTTGAACGCTTCAATTCACTACCACAACGACAATAAAACGTGATGGAGGGAGTAGGTATACACATATAGAACTGATTGATTAGTTGGAGCAATGGGTGATCTAGATTAATTAGTTACCAAAATCTATATTTAATTAGGAAACTAGAAAGAAATTAATAATATCTTTATTATCTATTTTTCCTTTTATAATGAAAGAAGAGATAAAAAAAGAAGAATTGGAAAGGAAAAAAAAAACAACCGGACAAGAACGGCAACGGTCAACGGTCTCCACGGAAAAAAAACAGAGTTGGCACATGGGTCTTAGTGGATAGGGAAAGAAAGGAAAAAATAAAGAAAAATCAACCGTAAAGGACATGGACTGATGATTTTCAGGAGAAAATTTAGGCACGAGAAGAAAAAAAAGAGGCGTGAGCGGAAAAAAAGAATCTAGAAATTTTGTCTCTTTATTATTAAGTTGTCCTAGCAAAAGTGTCCGTACGTTGCAATGAGAGAGTATCAAAATAAAATTTTCATCAACTCAATAGTTAGTGACCGTGCGTTGCAACTAGCGAATGTCAAAATAAATTTTTCGTTAAGTCAATTAGTTTCGTAACCAATCTATAACAAAGTAATTATTATATGTGTTTGACTTGCGTATCAACATCTCTTTGCCAAAAAAGTTAAAAAAGATATGAGATTTCGTAACAGAATGTCTCTTGTTTTATTTGCATCTCACCTGATTGTCCTCCCTCACTTTACCATATAGTACTAATATTAACCGGACACACAAAACTAAACTACACTAAGTACACATCTTATTAAGATTTAAACATGGCCCATTAAAGATATATAGACCTTCTAAGTCCAACCGTACAAATTATCATATTAGTAATAATTTTATTAAATTAGATTGGTCCGGTCTAATTTCAAATCAAATAAGGCCTAAAAATAGATTTAGCAACAGTCTCTAAGGCCTGTAGTGGGTTGAGTGAAGTAAGTCGATAGTTAGATGGGGTGGATAAAAAAAGCACCAAATTTGCCTCTTTATTAATAAGATATAGATATTAACTAACATAGAGTTTTCATATAAATTTAAAAAAGAAAAAAATAATATTATATAGGAAAAAAAGACCAATACCTCCAAGGTTTCAGAATTTACAGAACATCATCAGGCGCCCGAGGTGCCCTGCCATGATTTCAACGAACAAAATAACCTTTATACTCAGATTCACGCGTGCTCAGATTCACTCTGCACGCTGAGCGAACTACACATACCCATCATCCCATTTAAACTTTTGTCCTCGCTTCACTTAAAAGAGTTAACTCGGTGATGGTGGGATGGATTCAAGAAGTCTTATATGTTGGTCTAACTCACTTTTAACAACCGAGGTGGTACTAAACCCCCATAATATCTCATTACTTGCATATGGGCCACTATGGGCCAAATTCCAAATTGGGCAGATGTTACATACACCCCGCCTCAATGGGATCGATGTCCTCATCGACCCAACGTACCTACAACTGGGCAAATGATAACCAGGAACGTTCCATCTTAGCATGCGCGACCGTACGTCTAGTGCCGACACATATGCCACGCCGTGTGCCCCGCAGGGCCTACACGCGCAATGAGCCCCATGTCCGCGCCCCTGGCCCGCACGTGCCCGTGGCCACGAAGGTCGGCTCCGATACCATTTGTAACACCCCAGAGTCCAAACGGCTCAGATCCACTCTACACGCTGAATTTATCATGTCACTCCTGTATTTATCAACTAAACGTAATTTGACTAATGATTATTTAATCACTTTTATAACTTAAAAGCCATCTAGAATTTTTTTAATCTGTTCTTTTGTGTTGCGATCTTGCCGATCCCAAGGTAGGTGTTAGCGATATCGTTTTGTATGTCTCATGTTTATGAACTTTATAAGTCAAATATTAATTTGCTTAATGTTTTTTATAATCTGGTTTATAATTAAAATCAACTTAGGTTTATATATCGGTCTTTGATAAATAAAGATTAATATGATTAATGCCAGCATCAGATGTTTTTTAATTATAACATGTTTAGTTCCACTTCGATATATAAATTCTTTCGATTAGCTCTTACCACATGTTCTTTCTCTTACAAGTTAATTGTTTTACTGAAATAATATATGATCTTTTGTAAATAAAATATGACTAAGGTTTTATCACGGTTTTCCTGTTTCAAATATAATTTGATTAACGTACATAACCTTCACATGGTTTTATGTAATTAAAATGAATGAAGCTTATAGGTTTTGTGGACAAGGAAAATATCTCGATAGCTCTATTCCTTATGTTTCTTGCGTTTTCATGGTCGTAGCAATGAGCTCTTTCTTTTAGTGCATTGTTTTTGTCTTGTGTGGTCTATTGTTCTTAGTTGTCTCTATTTGTTTGTTTGTATATTTTATCTATGTTTAGTGTTTGCTACGAGTAGAAGAGAACTGTACGTATGTGCTGGACACCAGAAACTACGGAAGGGAAGATGAAGTGTGAAGATTCTCTGAGCAAGTGCTTTGAGGAAAAGCATGTTTAAGGCAAGTATAGCTTGGGTTTTCTTTCTGTGATCATGATCATATGACTTGATTAATGTTTCAACAACAACGATAAAAAATTATTTTTAACAACTTGAGGAATTGTCTGTAACAGAATCTACGGGATTGATAGTACAACTATGAAAGCTACATGGCTCTGATTTTAGCTCAGTATGAGGACCATTTCTAGCTTGTTAGAGGTTACCCTTGTGGCGCAAATGGAGAAAAGCAGACTGTGGATCCCTAGGACTGGTAGTATCACACAGACTGATTATTGAAACCTAGCGGTACTAACTTGTTAGACAAACCTTTGAATGGCTTCACAGTGAACCCTGTCGGCCTTTGTTGGTAGTGGGCAAAGATGCTGATCACCTCGGGCAAAAGGGTAAATCACGGCTCACAGTGAAAGTGTACACCTCTGCATAGAGTTTATTAAACTGGTATACTAGCCTTGCTCAAGGACACGAGTAGCCTTAGAATCCTTATATTTAAGATGGCGACTTTTGATTGCTACCTTGCTCATTTTTACCGTTTTATACTCTACATTATTTATGTTACATTGATCATGAGTTTATGGGATCGATACTATCTTGTTGCTACATTTGCGGAGTTTGACATGGACTCACCCTTGCTATCTCCCCGCACCTCAGGTGGTTATCAGATTGCTAGAGTTTTGGAAGTGTTAGGCTTGTGATCAATCAGTCAGCTATGTCCCTGTGATGTTGGGCGTCTATACCTAAAGATCGGAGTGTCTTTCCGCTGTTTGCTGGTTAAGGTTAAATTCTTTATATTATTATGTTTTGTATTTTAGCATTGTCTTTTGATATTACCTTTATTTGTAGCCATATGTGAGATTTGACTTTCTGGGCTCACATGTGGTGTGCATATGGTTTTATTCTTAAAACCGGGTGTGACAACAAATCTCACACACAAAACTATATGGCTGATTGAGAGATCTTTCTATTTATGAAGATGCAGAGCCCTCCATTCCAAATTATAAGTTTTTTAATATTTTACCTAAGTTTGAATATTTGAATAAAACGAGTGGTTAAAGTTTAGATCTAAAGAGTCAAATGACTTAAAATTTAAAACCAAGAAGTACTATATTATAATTGATTAAATTTTTTATGGAAAGCTTGGGGCCTGCATATGGGCCCGTCAAGCCCATGCGGCTTTCCAAGGCCCATCTAATAGACCAATCAACTGAATCTTAATATATGCCCAAGAATCCAAAATGTTGGCTGACAACTACTATTCCCTCCGTGAACAATGACTTAAGATGACTAAAGGAGTGCTAATCATCATGAAGCGTCCATCATATATAATAAACTAATGATGAATCAAATAAACAGCGGAATCTTCACCTTATAACTAATTTTATTAGAAAGAGTATGTTATGAAAATATAATTTATATATTTAATGATATAAATTTGATATCATAAATTTTGATGGATTTTTTTTATAAATTCAATCAAAGTTTAAAAAGTTTGACTTAAAATAACTTTAGAAATCTATTTATTGAGAGAGACTGAAGGAGTACAAATCATCCAGAACAGTCCATGATGTAATGAACTCATTATGAATCAAATAACGGTAATGATACCGGTAGGTCATCCGACCCGGACGGACGTGCGCGCGACCCAGTGCCACGGTCCGCTTCCCGCCCGCCCCGCGTCTCGCTTTTTTTTCCCTCGTTCTTTCGTATTTGTTTTTTTCATTTCCTTTTTTTTTCTTTTTTCTTTGTTTTTTTTAAATTTCATCTTTTTGTTTTTTGTTTTTTCTTTTTGCTTCTACTTTTCCTTTTTTAAAACATTTATATGTTTGACCTCCCATTAGCCATCGTCTGTATTCTCCGTTGCCGGCTGACCGGAACCGGCTGTTCCCCTCCTCCGCTCTGCATTGTTCGAAAGAAGGGGGGGTCAAACATGCATGTTTCAAAAGTACATGCCCAATGTTTCAGTAGTTTCAGAAGTGTGTTGCAGGTGTTTTATATGGATGTTGTAAAAATATATCAGGATATTATATGTGTTAAAAAGTTATCGAAATATATTCATGTGGGATCTTATTTTGAAGAGTACAATCAAATTTTAATTAGTTTATTTAGTTTATCAGCTATAACTTTTTTGATCTTAAAAAAATCAAAAGATATTTGAGGGTGTCCTCTATTTTAGATTTGGTATTGAGCCTACTAGGCAGTAGTAGCACATATATGTACTCCCTCCGTCTCACAAAAGATACAACTTTAGCACAGTACCATGTTTTATTGTGTCAACTTTAACCAATTATAGATAAAAAAATTATAATTATTTATAATATCAAATGAACACCATTAAATTCATTATGAAATTTATTTTCATAATATATTAATTTAGAGACATAAATATAAATACTATTTACTAAAATTTGGTCAAACGTGAACTACTTTTTTTTTTACATATAACCCATACTTGCAATGTTTTCTGGGACGGTAAGTCCGCGGCACATCAGTAACAAACGTCGCAGGGACGAGTAGCGCGTGCATCCGGACGTCGGGGCTTACGCATCTCCCATCAAAGAAAGAGAGGAATCTTCACCTTATAACTATCCGCCCAAACAAAGAAGAAGCGAAGAAGAAACCCATGCTTTGACCACCCAACTGCCCAAGAACGCGAACGCGATGGCCGGAGGAGGAGCGTCGGCGAGCATCCCGTGCGTGGAGCTCAACACGGGGCACGCGATCCCCGTGCTGGGCCTCGGGACCGGCTCCTCCAACATGCCATCGGACCTGGCGGCGACCATCCTCCACGCCATCCGCCTCGGCTACCGCCACATCGACACGGCGTCCGTGTACGGCACGGAGGGCGCGGTGGGCGTCGCCATCGCCGACGCCGTCGCCGCGGGGGCCGTCGCCTCCCGCGCCGACCTCTTCGTCACCTCCAAGCTCGGGACGAAGGACGCGCACCCGGACCGCGTGGTTCCCGCGCTCCGGGAGTCGCTGGCCCGCCTCGGCCTCGACTACCTCGACCTCTTCCTCATCCACTGGCCGCTCGCCGCCGACGAGGGCGGCAAGTTCGTCGTGCCGTTCGACATGGAGGGTGTCTGGCGCGCCATGGAGGAGTGCCACCGCCTGGGCCTCGCCAGGTCCATCGGCGTCAGCAACTTCTCCGTGGCCAAGATGTCCCGCCTGCTCGCCCTCGCCACCGTGCCACCGGCGGTGAACCAGGTGGAGCTCAACGTCGGCTGGCGTCAGGAGAAGCTCAGGGAGGTGTGTGCCAAGAACGGCGTCGTCGTCACCGCCTTCTCGCCGCTGGGCGCCTTCGGCTCGGCGTGGGGATCCAACGCCGTCATGGAGAGCGGCGTGCTGCAGGAAGTCGCCGGCAGGAGAGGCAAGACCATTGCTCAGGTAAATTAAATTAAAAATTTAGAAGCAAAAGGGGGAAGTTTAGATTCATTCGTTTTTATTACCCTAACGTCTTTCTGCTTTGCTATGTAAATAATCAAGATAAATTCGTTTTTAATTGAAGATAGTCCCTCTGTCGCCTTTTATCTGTCGTTTGCGCTTTCCAAAAACAACTCGAGCAAATTTGTTACACGTATTTTGTACAAATCGAGTCAAATTTGTGGCACCTACCAACGATGATAGATAAAAATAGACGGATAGAGTAAGCTATTTAGTTTGGGTCAACTGTTTAGGACTAGGTACTGTGCTCTCCTTCCTCGCAGTAGTTTATGACTTGCATATGGGCCTATTTATATGTACCATAACTAAAATTTAGGTAGCTAATTGATAGAGCTAAAGTTTATCCAACCAAGAGCATTTGCAACAGTATCCTATTTTTTCTCCTAAAATCATGTAGTTTTGTAACTCTAAACAAATATTGGATGGAAAAAAGAAGGTCATCCCCAAGAGTTTCAATAATCCACTCCTTAAATATAGAAGATAAATTTACATCAGGAATCCTATATTATTTCTAAATCGTAACCACGTGTATATATTTTTTCTCTCTCGTACATTTGCATCAATAACCATTTCCTACTCTTTATTCTTTCCCACATCTTTCCACCTTTAGATTGACAAAGAAAACGACACGGAGAAGACTGATGCACGTGAGAAAGGCTGCGTGCATTTTTACTCACGATGCGGGTCTATTTGGCAATTGCCAAAAGATGGGGAAAATATATGTGATACTATTGGAGATGAGATTTCCCTCTTTTTCCTAAAAAATATGGATGGCGAAGGGATATGGGGTATTGTTGGAGATGCTCTAAAGATTATTTTAGCTGAGGTGTTTGGATGCTCTAGTTAATTGAAAATCTTGACCATGCTACCACTCACTAATACACTATCTAGGACTTGGTACTGTGTTCTCCTTTCTCCTAGTAGTTTATGACTTGTTTGTGGGCCTATTTGCATGCACCATAACTAAAATTTAGCTGGCTAATTGATAGAGATAAAGTTTAGATAGCTAAAGATTACTTTAGCTAAGGGTATTTTGCTGCTCTAGCTAATTGAAAATCTTTATCATGCTACCCGTTATTAATACTATTGTTTAGATAGCTAAACTTACTTGGGTGTGCTTGAATGCTCTAGATAAACTTTAGTTGGAGATAGTTTAGTCATTTAGACCTTTTATGTAGTTTTAACTGGATTGAAACAGATAATAGGATTGTGTACAGTTTACCCTAAGCTAAAATTTAGCTAGGTTTAACTACTTGTTTGGATGCACCACAGCTAAAATGAGCCTGCTAAAATTCAGATGGTGCATGCAAATAAGCCCTATATTTTAGAAAAAAGACAAAATTGCGTCCGTTGGAATAACTAAGAATTCCTCAATTCAAAACGTTGTATTTGTAGTCATACGTCTGTGAACTGATCATCATGCATTTAAACCTCTAGGTGGCGTTGAGGTGGCTGCACGAGCAAGGGTTGTGCTTCGTGGCCAGGAGCTTTAACAAGGACAGGTTGAAACAAAACATGGAGCTTTTCGATTGGGAGTTGAGCGACGACGACAAGGAGAAGATCATGGGGATTCCACAGAGGAGAGCATGCCGTGGGGAGTTCTTTTTGTCACCCGACGGGCCATACAAGACCTTGGAGGAGCTATGGGATGGAGAGATATGAGAAAACCAACTCTGTATCTCTCGAACTATCAAATTCTGTATCTGCCAAAAATACCATGTCTTTTATTTGTTCAGCATCATTGTTAATTGCGTGGTGTGTGGGGCAATTTCTTCCGATTGAAATGCTCTCTCTCCCTATCATGTATGTTTCCAGTTTGCAATGGAATACAGTTGGTTCTGCACAATGATTGCCTATGCATGTCAATATACAATATGTTACACTTTTAGGTTTGGTGTGATGGTGCTGCTAGTGGTTAAGGTTATTAGGGTTGTTTAGACCATGTCACCATGTACAACACTAACCTTTAGCTGGCCAGAATTAGATGGTGACATTTGAGGTCGCTGCTTGCGGGAAAAACAGCATGCCTCACCCATGGGTTAACCTCATGACCAAAATCCCCGACGCGGCGAAGGTCCTTCGCGCGGCGAAGCATAACTTGGAGGAGTTGCGAAGGTGTGCAGGATTGAATGACCTGCAAATTGCGTATCTCCTGCACCTGTCGATGCCCTACGAGGCCACGCGCAACAGCCTGTAGCCGCACCGCCGTCATGGTGTCCACCTTCGCACGGCGATGCACAGCTTGGAGGAACTGTGAAGGTGTGCGGGGCTGAATCAGCTACAGATCGCACAGTCGCCGCACTGGCCGTTGTGCCGCCGCCTGCAGGCACACCATTGTTGATGACTGGCGCTCAAGCATCTTCTGTTACGGCGCCGTCATGGTGTCTGCCGTCGCCCGGTGAAGCGTGACATGGAAAAGCTACGAAGGGGTGCAAGGTTGAATAAGCTACATATTGCGCATTTCCCCCACCCGACGACGCACTTGGAGGCCGCGCGCCGCCACCTGCAGCTACACTGCCTCTGATGCCTGGCGCTCGAGCTTCTTCTGCTGCGATGCCATCATGGTCCACCTTCGCGCAGCGATGCACAACTTGGAGGAACTGCGAAGGGTGCGAGTGAAAGCCTATGTTTGGTTTTGATAATTAATGAAACCTAGTTTGCTAATATTTTCCCAAGTGTTTCTTGAGTTTAATTAACAAGCATCAAGATGGAGCATGATGACCGTGTCGGTGGAGGCCGCAAATGAGGGGCTATGATAGCGTCCATGCAAATGGTGTAAGTCTATTAACAAAAGAAGAAAGCCCAAATGACAGCATCCATGCAAATGGTGTAAGTCCATCATCAAGAAAGAGTCCAAAAGATTCACTTATGGAAGAGAGGAAAAATGAGAAAAGGTAGGAGCTGAAGGCAAAAGTATACTTGATAGGAACTCATTTGATTTTGGTAATCGAGACTCTTTAGAGAGAGTTATCACATTTAGGATAGACAGTCGTACTATCAAGAGGGAAGAATTCGTGTAAGAAATAGGGTTGTCAAAGTGCCACTAGATGCTTACACTTATTGCATGTGTCTGTAGATGCTAGTGAGTACTAACAAAACCCATGGAAAACTATTTGAAAAATGTTAACACACGTGCACTAAGGTGTGTTACACTTTAGAGTGTTGGCACATTTGGAAACGAGGTGAAGTTTGAGGGGTAGAGAGGGTTCAGGTCCTCTCTTTCTCTTGCCGAGTTTGCAAGGCAGGATTCAGCTTAACCACGCACTGCTCCAACTCGTAGCTAGCCTCCCCTCTGTCCTACGATCCTTCCTGACCCACTCGTGCCTTAGCTCGCCATCGGGATGGCCGCGCGGAGTTGGTCTTCTCCACTGCCGGTAGAAACGCTGCCGTGCATGCCTCCTCCGTGGCCAGCCCTTTCCAGTGAGTTAGATCCTTTCTGGCGCTCGTTTCATGTTCTTTATGTCTCGGTGAAGCTCACACGATCGATGGTTTTGTCGTTGCCTCGCAGGGCTCACCAGAACGCGGTCCTTGCCGCCGGTGCACCCCACTGTGTCTGCCACCGACGTCGATGGTTCCCATCTGTCCCGTTTCCGGTTCAGCCATCTACCCAGAAAGCTCACGGTGAGCCCCTGATTCTGTCCATGCCTGCTATTGGGCCTCTACCACACCGTAGGTGCTAGCCCGTGGTCGCCCACGTGATCTGAGCCGCCATGGCCATGCCCTTGCTCGCTGCTAACCCTAGGAAGCCTAACCATCTATGTCAGAAGATGCGCGAGGTCGCAGGATACGCAGGGATGTGCTCCCTGTCTCGCCGGAGGCCTCACCGGTGACGTACGGGGCGGTCAACCGCCGCCGGCACGACGTTCAACGCCAGAGAGGGAGTCGGGGACTTGAGCGCGAGAATTCGACACAAGGCAGGGGGTTAAGTGAACACTGCATGACTCATTTAAATAGTATACATAATAGTGCGGGTTGAGATTCGGAAAACACAGGGGATTTCTGAAAAACAGCCAGGCTAGGTCAGGCAGGCCTCTGTTGGGCCGGCTGGCCGTGCTGCTAGGCCAAGCCCACAGGTTTGAGCCCAGGGTCGTTTTCCTTTTTATTTTTGGATTATTATTTTTATAAATGTGCAGCTTTGTCTATTTCATAACTATTTATTGGTGCATGATAAAATCATGAATTTTTTGTGTAGCCTCTCTGTGATATGCTTTACATAGGAAAAATATGAAATATGAAGTTTGAGTGTTTTATGTATGTAGTAAAAATCTGTCTTTTAATTAATAAATGTCCCTTCTAGGATTTTTGTAGGCCATAATATTTATAAAAAAATTATGAAATTTGTTTTGTCACTGTTTTAGGCTGTGAGCTACCTCCACAGAAATTTGTAGCTCATTTGGACAAAGTTAATTTTTATTTTTATTATATGCTCATTTGAATAATTAATAAAAGAAATATTAATATTTATAACTTGGAGTTTGGTGTGATTTTTGGATTGTGGGTTGACCCTGGGTCATTCACTATAGTGATCCTCGGCACCTTAGATGTTATTGATTCGGTTTCTCTTGAACTGCATTAGTAATAGTTTAACAGTTATGCAGCGGCTTTCAACGACTATATTAAAATGGTTAATAAATAAACTATGTAAACACCACCTCGCTTAGTGAAGTTTTGATTGCAATATCATGAAGGAAAGTTGTACTCAAGGTTTTTAATTAAGTGTTTGTGCTACCTTTTCAATTCATGTCATTTCGCATCATATTAAGCATGCATTATTATTTCGTGTAGTGAACACGAGATAATTATTATCTGAAGAAAGTCTTGAGTAAGGTCTTCACTCGATGGACGTGGATCTTTCTCGGTGATTGACTTCAGGGTTCTATCTGCTCTAAGCAACAGGCAAGCTCCGTTACATTTAAACCCTTCTTTATGATTTATAAAATTTTTATCACCTTGAGTTAAATTATTGCATTAAGTTATTATGAGTTGAGTGATGACCAATTGCTGTATTACCAACCTTGACCACTTGAAAATTATCCTTGAAACTTGATTTAAATGAAAATGCTTAGCCCTGCTCAATTAGTAATCTTTTCATAAAAAGGCTATTTTTTGTGCTATGATTATATATATTGACGAATCATGATACATGATAAAGGATTGAAGACCCGTTGGTTGACTTGCATTGGGAAAGGAGTCTCAATGCAATATCTCCGACTGAGTCAATTGATGATAAACTTGAGACCGGTCGGGTGACTTGCATTGATAAAGAAGTCTCAATGTAGTGTCTCCGACTGTGTCGCTTAGGAACCGTCCATTGTTGGCCTGCTTGGTTGAGACTTTGCAACTAGTCACATACTACGGGAAGCTCTGGCTCCGGCGATTCTACTACTTCAACCGACTACCGGGCAGTGGGAGTGGAAAGATGGCGAGAGTAGCGTGTACCCTCGTGGCAATGGGTTGGATTGAAGAGTACTGTGCTCTCGGGTTGTGTAGGACCGATTCTGGTTTTGGAGGAGCCGTAGGAGACGGGGTTGCCATATGTAAGCTTAGGTGCTACATATGCGGTGTGGTTAGGGATCCCCAGCTGGGTATAATCGATTTGAATCGTCGTTGCTCCTCGGTTATGGAAACTCGATCAACTGACCTGCATCGTAGTGTAACAAGATGGAATATAGTAAGAATGAGAATGAGAATGAGAATGAGAATGTGATGATATATGAATTAATCTAGATTCAGGATTAATAATTAATGTGGAATTAAAATATTGAAAATAGGACTCAAGATTAGAGATGCTTTTCCGTAAAAGACTTGATTCTTGATAAAGCCTCACCTTGACTCCCCTTGACCTCCATTCCTGAGTCTTCTCCTTACTTTTTAGTCGGGTAAGTTTTGCGGAGTACCCCTATATACTCAGGGTTTGTTAACCCCTGTTACAGGTGAGTAGAGTGTACAGTTCTGCTTGGGATTGAGCCGGTTGATGGATCGTGCATGGATGATGATGTGTATACGATATAACCTTTAGGCAGGGTGTCTAGTTGTATGCTTGTTGACGGTGGATATACCATGAAAATCCACATTCAAACACCGTCAACATGCCCCGGATTTAAGGAAGAATAAGCATATCATGAACATATTTTATCAATAACTAGTTCCACTTGTACTCTTAGCTTGTGAATGCAGGGAAGATCAAAACAGGACAAAATGCAGTAGCTGGAGCTCACGTACGTGGTTCGGCCGACCCACATATGAAGGCACCACATCATCACACTTCAAGAAATGACACAAGAAAGCACGTAGAAGACAGGAGAGCTCAGTGTGGGCCCATGTGTGGGTCGGCTGACCCCACCATGGGGCCCACCTAGCTCTGGTGACGTGGCATGATCCGTGTGACACTCCACCCAGCTCATTTCAACCATCAGATCAACATGTGTTTCCATTCAACGGTGGAGAATCAAAGCACAAGTATCAAGGCGTGAAACAACACAATCAAGACAAAACTAGCACAAGGGGACACTCTATGACTGGTGGAGACCACACCTGACCGGGCCCACCTGTCATAGGGGGTCGGTCGACCCTCCTGGTGCCCAGCCAGGTCGGTTGGCCTCCACCGCCTTCCTGCATGCACCCCACGTGCTGGATTCACCAACGTCGTGCAATCTAAGGCGGTTCAAGGTCGGTTCATCCAAGGGCCAAGGTGGAAAGGCACACGGATCGCTGATGTGGCACCTCTCCATCCTCCCCTATAAATAGAGGCTGCCATCACCCTCTTCAAGATTCATAAGATACACAAGAGATAAGAGAAGCTAGAGTTCCACTCTTTAGTAGTACTATTAGTCTAGTGTGGGAGTTAGAGTCGAGTTGAGCTATGCTCGGGGTCTCCGGAGTCGTCTGCTGGAGAGTCTGGTATAGCTCTTATACCTTTTCCTTCTATAAGACTTTACCTTTATCAATATATTATCTTTACTTTACTTTACTAAATCTTTACTTAGTGCTTTACTATTCATTATAGTATTGTTGTGTCTTGTCTTACCTTATAGTTGAGTTATACTAGATTGTAATCTTGTAACCAGCTCACATGTGTA
The DNA here is from genome assembly GCA_038502445.1 of Eremochloa ophiuroides. Taxonomy (NCBI): domain Eukaryota; kingdom Viridiplantae; phylum Streptophyta; class Magnoliopsida; order Poales; family Poaceae; genus Eremochloa; species Eremochloa ophiuroides. Next base: position 7,948,045 of record JAHLJS010000009.1, on the reverse strand, counting down.
GTTGATTGCCTGTTATAGGATGCTTTAGCTATTTGGTACCCAGCTAGAGTAGTGAGAATTAGTGTAAGCGTGGTGCTTAGGCTAGATCTTACCCTTGAATGCCGCTTGTCGCACGGATTGTTAGTGTGTGCTAGCAGGTGGTGACAGCCCTGTCTAGTCATAGTATCCCTCCACGTGTTTTAGACAAGTTCTTAAAAGGTAGGCTCCCATAAGAGAGTAGGCGTTTCGGGTAGAGGTTATGTCCTTTATTGTCTCGCACTACCCCCTACACACCGGAAATAAGGTAGATTTCTTAGTGTAATTCATCCATTTGATAAGATAGTTCACAAGAGTAAAGTAAGTGTCATAGGAGTCTTATACTCACTCGTTGTCCTCCCACCTAGTTATACTCTACTAGTTATCCTTAGTTATCCTAAACCTTGTCGTGTCTTGGTGTCATTACCCTTTCCTCTATTTATCGATTTACCCCCCTATCACTAGTTGATACTAAGTTGCTATAGACTTAAGGATCTCTCTCTTTTATTAATTATTCCTAGCAACCGCTTTCCCTTGGGTTAAAATAAATAACGATACCCTGAAATACTCCCAGGTGAAGTGCTATAGCGGTATATTCTGTGCGCTTACGGAATTATCCAATAGACATAAGAAATACCCTCAGGGCACTTATGGTGCCGTTATCAGAGATAGCCTAACACCGTGTCTCTGGTGGTTGCGCTAAGAAGTGTCAATAAACATTTCTGGCGCCGTTGCCGGGGAAAGCATCAATCTAGGAATATTAATAAAAAGTGAATCTAGAGTCTACTATCAATTTAGCTATCGATTAGTGTTAGAGGCTTACCCCGGTCTGTGTTTCTCGTTATCGTGAAGCTAGACAGTGCATGAGCTGTTTCCAATTGCCATCAAATTTTGTTGAAAATCTTGAGCAATTGTTGAGAAGAACTAGACGTCGTCAAGTTCCACCTCAAAGGTTCATCTCAAACCTGAATCCGTTCGAGGAAAGAGGCTCCGCACTATCAATGAAGGAAGCTGTGGCCCAAAAGACCATCTCTGAGTTCTCTGCACCATCGGCTGACAACATTGCCACCGGTCCGCAGCTCAACTTGGGGGATGCTACCTTTGAGCTCAAGCCAGCACTTATCAACATGGTGCAAGCCAACCCGTTCTGTGGGAAGCCACATGAAGATGCTATTGCCCATTTCCAGCATTTCTTGGAGATGTGTGGTTCCTTCACTATCAAGAATGTCTTGGCAGACGCCATCCGTCTTCGCCTATTCCCATTCTCACTGCTTGGGACGGAGAAGCAATGGTTCTATGCCGACAAGAATGAAGTTACCACTTGGGAAAAGTGTGCCAACACATTTCTCAAGAAATTCTTCCCAATGGGCAAAACTAGCGCTCTTCGTGGAAAGATTTCAAGCTTCCAACAGCAAGCTGATGAGACGATTTCCGAAGCATGGGAACGCCTACAGGAGTACATTAATGCTTGTTCTCATCATGGGATTGAATAATGGCTCCTAATCCAAGGTTTCTACCATGGGCTGACTGGATTAGCCCGTAGTCACCTTGATGCTGCCGTTGGAGGAGCATTCCTGCAACACAATGTCAAGGATGCTAAAAACCTCATTGAAAAGATGGTTATCAACCAAGAATGGAATAAGGAGCGTCTCTAGCCCAAGAAAAGGGGTATGCACACCGTTCATGAGGTGGACATGCTCTCAGTAAAAATGGACTTCTTGATGAAAAAGATTGAGGAAGGTTTTAAAAAGGAACAAGAGGCCATCCGAACCACTGCCACCACACGGGCAATTGAAGCTGATCCATGGTGTGAGGTATGTGAAGGAGAAGATCACTCGGGCAACAATTGTCCCGAAAGGAAGGAGGAGGTGAGCTTCATCAACAACAACAACAACAATGGGTATCGACCCCAGCAACAAGGAGGATGGAACTCGCGCCCCTTCTACCAAGGTAATCAAGGTAATGGTTATAGCAATAATTTTAATAATTCTTATGGTAACTAAACTTCTCTTAAAGATCTTGTCTTAGGCCAATCTAAAATCAATGATAGCATAAATAAGAAAATAATGGCTAATGATAAGATTCTTAAAAATCTTAGTGAGAAAATGGATAGCTTCAACACTGCTATGAAAAATCAATTGAGCTTTAATAAAATGCTAGAAACACAATTAGCTCAAATAGCAGCAGCTGTCCCATCCTTCAAATAAGGTAAGATCCCAGGAAAACCTGAGGAACCAATTGAAAGTGTCATGTTAATTTCCACGAGGTTTGGTAAGCCTCCGGTCAGGCCAAATCCGGGTTGCCTTCTTGACCCGCCATTCATGGCCAAGAAGAGTGACCCTGGCCATCCTACCATCACCTGCGAGATCGGACCGCACACCTTCAACAACACCTTTTGTAACCTTGGATCTGGAGTCAACATCATGTCCAAGGTAATGTATGAAAATCTGTTAGGGGGACCCTTGTACCCCACTTTTGTCAAATTGCAGATGGCCGACCAATCCATCCGGTTCCCCGAGGGATTAGCAAGGGATATCCTTGTCAAAGTTCAAGACGAATACATCCCCTCCGACTTCATCATTCTCGATATGGGAGCTGATGACGAAGTCCCCGTCATCCTGGGAAGGCCATTCCTCAACACCATGAACGCCATCATCTACGTGGGATTCGGCCAAGTCCACTTCCAACTACCAGGTAAGAGAATCAAATGCCCTTTCAATGGTTATAAATCTATGCAACAGGCAAGAAAGAACCTGTGGACAAACAAGCCACAATATGCACCCCGCCGAAAGAATCAACCGCCGAAGGCCAAAAAGGCCGAACTGGTAAGTAAAGCCGAGGTGGTGAACAAGGCTGACTCTGCTGAGTCGTAAGAATCAACCAAGAAGGAATGGCGGAAGAAAGAGGTACGATCATCACGATCCCCATCTCCGGGACCAATCGATGCACCCAAAGAATGAACCCTAAAAGGAGAGGTCCTGCTCTACGGACCTAAAACATGGAGGCCTTACTGGTAAGGTAAATCAGTATTTATCTCATATTTACTTTTCGCATTTCAATTCTTGCATTTTTGCATTGCATTTTTCATATTTAAATTTTGCAATATTTTATTTTGACAAAATAAAGAACTTAGATAAATAAAACTTGAAAAGAACTTTAGTGCTCACGCCTGAGGTGGTGGGACCACCCAAGGTGGGGTCGGCCGACTCCACCATGGTGTCCACTCACCTCTGGTGATGTTGGTCTGGTGTCCTGATCACTGTCTCAACTTTAATCACCAGTTAATTTTGAATTTGGTCGACAACTTTTGGTCATGACCACTTTCATATGCTCCAATGAGAATCCAACATCCACCACCATCCAAATTCTAAAAAGTGGACACTTTGGCATGCATTAATGCTCCCATGGTCCATGGTAATCACTTTAAAGCATGTCCCCACTTTTGTCATACACCTTTTACTTTCACATAGCACTAGACAAGGGAATATCTGAAAACTTCTCCACTTTTGGTCCACCACTAATTTTTACTTTACTGGACAAAGTGAAACACACTGTTTAAAGCTGAAAAGGGGACCAAACATGGGTCGGCCGACCCATGTTTAAAGTCCTATCTGCAAAATTGTGTTTGAATTCAAATAGATTCCCTGTCCAAAGGTGAAAGTAGCTCTGAACCTGTGAAGGTGGGGTTCGGCCGACCTGGCCCTTGTGGCCTGGTCACCAGCCCTTCACCCCCTATAAATACTCTTGCATTATGTGCTCAATCCCACAACCAAACCAGCTGAATCATCTCGAGCACACAATCTCTTTTCTTGTCTCCATTTGAGCAAGTTCTTTTCTCAAGTTTAGTTTTAATTAGCCACTCAAAACAAAAACCCAAAAATATTATAGTAGTAGAAGCTTGTTTTACTCTAATCTTTGCTCTCAACAACTTGTCTGTGGAGTACTCCTACCCACAAGAACGGTTTGCGGAGGTAACCATACCCCGCAAGGACTACTAACATTGGGACAGCTAACACTAACGCTAACGCTAACGCTAACGCTAATCCTTGTTGTCCTAGTGTGTTCTTGTATTGTCTCATTGCTGCAGGAAGATGAAGAAGTTCTCCTCCGCATTCAAGAAGGCAAGAGTGTCGTAGGGAGTTCCTCCCGACGACCCCGCCATGACGAAGACGAAGGAAGAGAAGCTCCACCGAGACAAACCTTTGGAGTGCCTCCCGAGAGGACGCTCGACCCCGAGAGCGGCCTCATGCTGGACCAAGAAGAGTACCAAAGGTACCTCTCCATCTGACATCGCGGTTATGAACATACCAGCACCATCGACTCTGTCCTTTTGGACAACACAGGTATGACCGCAGAGTTTAATACTGTTTTCAATACAATTGGGTGGGGAAGCTTTTGGGAAGTGCAAAAACTTGGAATTGAAAAATTCACCACGGAATTTCTATGCTCTTTACAAGTCACTGATGATAATGTCTACTTTCGCATGTTCAATCAAGAGTATAATTTAACTTGGGGAGTTTTTAGTATGGCACATGACTTTGATAACAACTGTCATCTAGATCTAGTTAATGCCACAAAAAAATTTGATAAAACTGATTTCTGGAAAGCCATAACTGGATACAATGATTGCTCTGATCCTAAAACTGATAAAATCCATAATTCCACTTTACGCTTGCTCCGCTATTAGATGGCCATAACTCTGCTTCCTGGCTTCAATGTGCAAATCCTTCTTAATAATGAACTAAGACTGCTTTATGCCATGACCAAGAAAATAAAAGTTTCACCTGCTAAAATTTTAGTCCGCTTTTGGCTTGGTATTTTCCATAGAAGCGAGCCTATATTCTTCACCTCTTTTATCACTCGCATTGCTGAAACAATGGACTTGCTAAATGGAAAACACTACTTTGAATATATTGCTTCTCCTAGAGACATTATAATTGAAGATTTCTTTATAATTGCTCAACTCCTAAAAACAGATGAAAATGGTGATCTTAAAATGGTTTATCCAGGCCATACAGCCGAAATCTCTCTCCCATGTGAGAGGCGTCGGTTGTATGCGCTGCGTACACTAACCATAAATTGGGACCGAGAGGCAAGAAACCAAAATGTTGCAGGAAAAAGAAGGGTGACAAGGAGCATGTCACAAGCCGCTCAATTTGAGCAAGGCGGCACCTCATGAGCAGCAGAGGAGACGACGAAGAAGGTGATGAGGCAAGTTCCATGGACATTTCAGGGTCCACGGAATGGCCTCAACAGCACACTCCAAGACTACGCACTCCCCGTCTGTCCACACGGGCGAGGGATCGTCGGAACCAAGGGTCGGAAATGGATCAACTCATCAACGACATGGGCGATATGCAAGTTGAACAAGATGCAACACTGAATATGGCACAACAAAATACCCAATTATTGCAAGCCATACAAGATGAAGAGGCACAATGCTGGGCAGGATGGTTCCAATACTATCCGCTGCCACAATGAGAAAAAAAATAAAAGACAAGCTTGGGGGAGATCCTCTCCCCCGCCAAGGTAAGTCCTCTGTCCCATCCTTATTGCATTATTCTTTAGTTTTACTATGTTCACTTAAAAAAAATCCCATTTATCTCATAAATGTTTATCTTCCTCATGGAAATGATGAATAGTTGCTCTGTTAATATTTCTTTAATTCCTAGTTTACAACTTAGTATTTCTTTGAGTATGGATCACTTGGCTCATTTAAAATCATCATGAACCTGAAAACTTTATAGATGCTAAGTGCTAGAACTAAGTCTAAGTTGTTGTGAGATATGATATAGTGAAACAAGAGCTGCTATAATATTGTTCTAAGCATGCATGATTACTGGAGAATTAATTTCTTAAACAATCAAAACCTTATTGTTCCTCAATGGTGATAAATTTCTACCACAGCCATATATGCTACACATGTGAAAAACCTTCCATATAAGCTATTTGCTATGCATTGAGTGTTGTCAAGTCTTGTTGACCCTTATTGAGAGTCTTATCATGCTCCCAAGATCAAGATCACGTACACACCACATATACATGCTGCGTCTACACTGGAAGTACGCAACCACATGCCTTTCATTTCCACTAAATAAATGCTCCATGTGTTAAAGTCATATAAAATCTCTCTTAATTATTATGGTAGAAGAGACAAAAGGCTATGCAAAATGAAAAGAAAAAGAAAGAAAGATGGGCATGGGAAGTCTATAGAAAAGAAAAGAAAAATATAATGAGCAAGTTTAGGCTCATGAATAAAGAAAGGAAAAATGATAGTCATGTCTCTAAAAATTTATTAGAGAGAGATACAATTTCAAATAGAGGAGCATTATAGTCCGCTTTTTCCACACACTTGCACATCTTGATCTAAGGGCACGACACTTCTCTCTTTGGATCCAAGCTTTGAATCTACAACTTATGCAAGGTAAGTACGCTACATTCTTTCATTCCTACCTTAAACTCCACATAAGCCATTTTTAGAAGTAGGATGACAAAAAGAAGGCAACATTTACTTTGTGCCTTGGTAAGGAATCATACACTATTTGAACGACATGAGAGAACCATATGAGGAACATTAAAGTTTTCTTTTGAAAAAACATTGCTAAAACCTCCAGTATGAAACTTGCAAAGAATGAGAAAATTAGTGCTCAAGTTAAACTGTTCTGTCTCTCAACCACCTAAGGCAAGGGAAAGGTCATTAGCCCCATCAAGGACTAAGGTAATATGGGTGAATTTTCATAGCCAATTTTTTTCATTTAAAAGGGAAGTATTTTGTTGTGCACTTGGTACTAAGGAAATATGAACATTGTAGCAACTCCTGATCCACCGAGGCTAAGTTTAATTATTTGCTCGGGACGAGCAAATGTTAAGCTTGGGGGATCTTGTTGACGGTGGATATACCAAGAAAATCCACATTGAAACACCGTCAACATACCTCGGATTCAATAAAAAATAAGCATATCATGAACATATTTTATCAATAACTAGTTCCACTTGTACTCTTAGTTTATGAATGCAGGGAATATCAAAATAGGACAAAATGCAGCAGCAGGAGCTCACATATGTGGTTTGGCCAACCCGCATATGGAGGCATCAGATCATCACACTTCAAGAAATGACACAAGGAAGCACGTAGAAGAAAGGAGAGCTCAGTGTGGGCCCATGTGTGGGTCGGTCGACCCCACCATGGGGCCCACCTGGCTCTGGTGACGTGGCATGATCTGTGTGACACTCCACCCAGCTCATTTCAACCATCAGATCAACATGTGTTTCCATTCAACGGTGGAGAATCAAAGCATAAGGATCAAGGCGTGAAACAACACAATCAAGACAGAACCAGCACAAGGGGACACTCTATGACTGGTGGGGACCACACCTGGCTGGGCCCACGTGTCATAGGGGGTCGGCCGACCCCCCTGGTGCCCAGCCAGGTCGGTTGGCCTCCACCGCCTTCCTGCATGCACCCCACGTGCTGGATTCACCAACGCCGTCCAATCTAAGGCGGTTCAAGGTCGGTTCATCCAAGGGCCAAGGTGGAAAGGCACACGGATCACTGACGTGGCACCTCTCCATCCTCCCCTATAAATAGAGGCTGCCATCACCCTCTTCAAGATACACAAGATACACAAGAGACAAGAGAAGCTAGAGTTCCACTCATTAGTAGTAGTATTAGTGTAGTGTGGGAGTTAGAGTCGAGTCGAGCTACGCTCGGGGTCTCCAGAGTCGTCTGCTGGAGAGTCTGGTATAGCTCTTGTACCTTTTCTTCTGTAAGACTTTACCTTTATCAATATATTATCTTTACTTTACTTTACTAAATCTTTACTTAGTGCTTTACTATTCATTATAGTATTGTTGTGTCTTGTCTTACCTTACAGTTGAGTTATACTAGATTGTGATCCTGTAACCAGCTCACGTGTGTAGTTAATTGCCTGTTATAGGGTGCTTTAGCTATTTGGTACCCAGTTAGAGTAGTGAGAATTAGTGTAAGCGTGGTGCTTAGGCTAGATCTTACCCTTGAATGCCGCTTGTCGCACGGATTGTTAGTGTGTGCTAGCAGGTGGTGACAGCCCTGTCTAGTCATAGTATCCCTCCACGTGTTTTAGACAAGTTCTTAAAAGGTAGGCTCCCATAAGAGAGTAGGCGCTTCGGGTAGAGGTTATATCCTTTATTGTCTCGCACTACCCCCTACACACCGGAAGTAAGGTAGCTTTCTTAGTGTAATTCATCCATTTGATAAGATAGTTCACAAGAGTAAAGTAAGTGTCATAGGAGTCTTATACTCACTCGTTGTCCTTCCACCTAGCTATACTCTAGTAGTTATCCTTAGTTATTCTAAACCTTGTCGTGTCTTGGTGTCATTACCCTTTTCTCTATTTATCGATTTAGCCCCCTATCACTAGTTGATACTAAGTTGCTATAGACTTAAGGATCTCTCTCTTTTATTAATTATTCCTACCAACCGCTTTCCCTTGGGATAAAATAAATAACGATACCCTGAAATACTCCCGGGTGAAGGGCTACAGCAGTATATTCTGTACGCTTGCGGAATTATCTAATAGACATAAGAAATACCCTCAGGACAGTTCTGACGCTGTTATCAGAGATAGCCTAACACCCTGTCTCTGGTGGTTGCGCTAAAATGTGTCAACAATGCTGCCACTCCACTACCAAAATCTAGTTTGGGATAATGTAACTTATGTTTGTAACCTATGGTTATGCAAGACTTCCGTACTCTTTACTTTGATTCATATTATTTGTGTAAACTGTTGCAATACTGCAAGGCTTACAATGAGATCCTCGGGCGAGTTAGGGTTTCCGACTAAACCCGGCAGGCTTCCTAAGTTAAGAGGAAACTCGTGCACAATAACCGGAGGTCCTTAGGACAATGATGATGCGTGTGGGCCCTACAATTTAGGAGGTTCTGCCACACAGCCAGGACTGGTGGCCCGCGGCTGGAACCAGTAGCCTATTGCCGGTGCCCAGTGGCCTGCAGCCAGGAAGGATGGGCGGCCTACGGCTGGCCAGCCACCGGCCAGCGCCGGCAGTCCCAGCCGGCTTATTTAGCCCCCCCGGTCCGTTTCTGGATCCGCCACTGTGCGTAGAAGATTGTCAGAGGATACCTATGAGGAGTGGGGATGCTGCAGCTTGTAAGCCAGACTGAACTGAATAGTGAGGAGGATATGCTGATTTGGGCTTTAGAGCCGTCTAGAAATATTTCTACCCAGTCTTTGTACAAGTTAATGACGAACAAAGGTGTTTCTGATCAAAGTATGCAAGAATTGTGGAGTATGAGATTTCCCTTGAAGATCAAAATTTTTCTTTGGATGTTATTGCATGATAGGGTCCAAACCGAAGAAACTTAAGATCAGGAAAAGCAAATGGTTTGAAAAGTGCAAAGGAAAAACTTGAAACTAGAGATCATTTATTTTTTAACTGTAATGTGGGCATTGTCTAGTTGCGTGGGAGAAAGTTTGCCGCCCCCTCAGTTGGGTGGACTGGGAATTTCAGACCTCAAGACCCTTGGATGGGCTCTGCGCATGAGGTGGATTTGGCTCCAGAAAACAGAACCCACTCGTAATGACTGTACTGCTTTTTTCATTCTAGCTAGAGTGGTGTTGAATCTTTAAAAAACTTGGAACGACTGGTTTTCGCAACAAGCTCATCAAGTCTGCAAAGATAATATAATAGCTCACAAAATTGTTGGCCTTTTATTACAGTGGAAGAAAATGATGAAGGAGAAGGAGAGACTTTTTCTGGAAGATGTCATATCAAGAAGGGTTGACCTCATGGTGATGGCCGAGAAGTAGAATGATGGAAGGATTTTGATGCTGGAAGGGAATGTGTTTGGTTTGGATTTTAGTATCTTTTTCTTTCTCTAGTTCTATTTTCTAGAGGTGGTAGTTTGTCCAATGTCGCTCAAGCTTTACATGTAATAGCTTTAATTTCCTGTGCTGATTGTTGTGATCTTGTACCATAAGCTGGTGTCCCCAGCAAACAAACTTGCTTTCAATATAAGCAGGGCTCCAGTGCCTTTGATCTAAAAAATCAGAGAAAACAATGATAATTATGATGCATTCTACAACTAAGGGCAAAAGAATCATTTTCGCTCGTGGTTAGTTGCTGTTACAAGTATAATGGACACACGTATGGTAAAAATTCATGTAAAAGTACTTAAAAACTTTTTTTAATCATACACGAGGAATTTTGATCGTTTATAATGCGGTACAGGTAAATGGCTCCAAATGCAGAGTAGCAGTGGCTTCCTTGGATGCTCCTATCCCAACGACTCCTTGTTCCCAAATGTCGTCGCCATGTTTCTTCTCCACTTCATCTCTCACCTCTGTGCCACACTTCCTCTAGCCCAACCACGTCTCACCTTCTCGCGGGCCTCTCAGGCCTGGATGGAGGCTCGTCGGCCTCGATCCAACCAACAACCAAGCAATGAGCGGATCCGGCAAAGGTGAGGGCAGATCCGGCGAAGGGGCGCGCGGATCTAGCTTCTGCCAGTGGGACATCACCGAGTCGGTCGTTGGCGAGAAGGATATGGAGGTGGAGATGCTTCCCTAGGAGGAAATAATCTCATCTACAAACAAATACACCTTCTCTTGTATCTTTTTGACATGACTTTGTATATGTGGCTCATTATTGCGATCACTTAGATGGTGAATGCTCTTCATGTGATGGAAAACATGATATGAACTGGGATGTACTCATAGGCCAAGCGCTAACCAGATACTTGGCTTAATGACACAAAATCAAAGTTATTTGGACAACTGCCACCATCTAATTAAGAATAAAGGTTAGTGTGTTGTGAATGGTGACATGGTCTAAACAGCTCTAATATATAATCTTAACCACTAGCAGCACCATCACACCGAGCCTAAAAGTGTAACATAATGTATATTGACGTGCAAAGGCAATTATTGTGCAGCACCAACTGTAGTCCATACTCATTCAGGTTGCAAACATATTGCTGGAAATATATATGATAGGGAGAGAGAGCATGTGAAATGAAACTAACACATCGGAAGAAATTGCCCCACACAGCAAGCAATTAACAACGATGCTGGACAAATAAAAGACACAATAGCTACATGGTTTTTTTTGGCAGATACAGAATTTGATAGTTCCAGATACAGATATTGGTTTGGAAACCTAAATTTTTGTCATATCTCTCCGCCCCATAGCTCCTCCAAGGTCTTGTATGGCCCGTCGGTTGTCACAGCAAACTCCCCACGGCATGCTCTCCTCTGAGGAATCCCCATGATCTTCTCCTTGTCGTCGTCGCTCAACTCCCAATCGAAAAGCTCCATGTTTTGCTTCAACCTGTCCTTGTTAAAGCTCCTGGCCACGAAGCACACCCCTTGCTCGTGCAGCCACCTCAAAGCCACCTAGAAATGTAAACGGATGATGTATTGCTACAACTACAACGTTTTTGAATTGATGAATTATTAGTTATTCCAACAGACGCAATTTTGTCTTTTTTTATTCTTCTAAATATAAAGAAGCCATATAAACTACTAGGAGGAAGGAGAACACAGTTCCAAGTCCTAAACAGTTGACCCAAACTAATTAAACAGCTTATCTTCAATTCAAAACGAATTTATCTTGATTATTCACAGAGCAAAGCAGAAAGATGCAAGAGTAACAAAAACAAATGAATCTAAACTTCCCCCTTTTGCTTTTAAATAATTTTTAATTTAATAATTTACCTGAGCAATGGTCTTGCCTCTCCTGCCGGCGACTTCCTGCAGCACGCCACTCTCCATGATGGCGTTGGATCCCCACGCCGAGCCGAAGGCGTCCAGCGGAATGTTCTATATGAAAACTGAATGTTTGTGGGCACTTGAGACATGATATTGCTGCTTCATCTGACGTAAACTGGTTGTGATATGCAATGGTTATTGCTACTATTTTGCTGCTGTTTAACATATGTAAATGGCTACACAATTATAAGGGTTTATATGATCCCACTCAATATGCAGCAATAAATGGTTTGCTTAGCCTTGGTAACGTCACAGTGAAACCCCCCACTGTGGAGATTGTTTCATGGATGTTTCATTTCATTGATGATGACAATTTATTTTTGGAAACCGTGTCATGAAATGGCCCATTGAGACTGGCCTAATGACACCAAATCAAAGTTATTTGGACAACTGCCACCATCTAATTAAGGCCAGCTAAAGGTTAGTGATGTACATGGTGACATGGTCTAAACAACTCTAATAATCTTAACCACTAGCAGCACCATCACACCGAACCTAAAAGTGTAACATAATTTATATTGACATGCAAAGGCAATTATTGTGCAGCACCAACTGTAGTCCATACTCATCCAGGTTGCAAACACATTGCTGGAAACATACATGATAGGAACAGAGAGCATGTGAAATGAAACTAACAAATCCGAAGAAATTGCCCCACACAGCAAGCAATTAACAACGATGCTGGACAAATAAAAGACACAATAGCTACATGGTTTTTTTGGCGGATACAGAATTTGATGGTTCGAGATACAGATATTGGTTCGGAGACATAAAATTTTCTCATATCTCTCCGTCCCATAGCTCCTCCAAGGTCTTGTATGGCCCGTCGGGTGACAAAAATAACTCCGCACGGCATGCTCTCCTCTGTGGAATCTCCATGATCTTCTCCTTGTCGTCGTCGCTCAACTCCCAATCGAAAAGCTCCATGTTTTGCTTCAACCTGTCCTTGTTAAAGCTCCTGGCCACGAAGCACACCCCTTGCTCGTGCAGCCACCTCAACGCCACCTTAGAAGTGTAAATGGATGATGATAAGTTCACAGGCGTGTTGCTACAACTACAATTAAATTGTTGAATTCTTAGTTGTTCCAACAGACGCAATTTTGTCCCTTTTTTCCCCTAAATATAAAGAAGCCATATAAACTACTAGGAGGAAGGAGAACACAGTACCAAGTCCTAAACAGTTGACCCAAACTAAACAGCTTATCTTCAATTCAAAACGAATTTATCTTGATTATTCACAGAACAAAACAGAAAGATGCTAGAGTAACAAAAACGAACGAATCATCTTTTTCCCCTTTTGCTTTTTTATAATTTTTAATTTAAGTAATTTACCTGAGCAATGGTCTTGCCTCTCCTGTGGGCGACTTCCTGCAGCACGCCGCTCTCCATGACGGCGTTGGATCCCCACGCCGAGCCGTTGGCGCCCAGCGGCGAGAAGGCGGTGACGACGACGCCGTTCTTGGCGCACACCTCCCTGAGCTTCTCCTGACGCCAGCCGACGTTGAGCTCCACCTGGTTGACCGCCGGCGGCACGGCGGCGAGGGCGAGCAGGCGGGACATCTTAGCCACGGAGAAGTTGCTGACGCCGATGGACCTCGCGAGGCCGAGGCGGTGGCACTCCTCCATGGCGCGCCAGACGCCCTCCATGTCGAACGGCACGAACTTGCCGCTCTCGTCGGCGGCGAGCGGCCAGTGGATGAGGAAGAGGTCGAGGTAGTCGAGGCGGAGGCGGGCGAGCGACTCCCGGAGCGCGGGGACCACGCGGTCCGGGTGCGCGTCCTTCATCACGAGCTTCGAGGTGACGAAGAGATCGGCGCGGGAGGCGACGGCCCCCGCGGCGACGGCGTCGGCGACGGCGGCGCCCACCGCGCCCTCCGTGCCGTACATGGAGGCCGTGTCGATGTGGCGGTAGCCGAGGCGGATGGCGTGGAGGATGGTCGCCGCCAGGTCCTCCGGCGTGTTCGAGGAGCCGGTCCCCATGCCCAGCACGGGGATCGCGTGCCCCGTGTTGAGCGCCACGGACGGGATGCTCGCCGACGCTCCTCCTCCGGCCATCGCGCGTTCTTTCTTGGGCAGTTGGGCGGTCAAAGGAAGGTTTGTGCGCTTCTTTCTTTGTTTCGGTGGGTAGTTATAAGGTGAAGATTCCTCTGTTCATTTATCATGGACTCTTCACGATGATTTGTACTCCTTCAGTCTCTCTCTCGATAAATAGATTTCTAGAGTTATTTTAAGTCAAAATTTTTAAACTTTGACCGAATTTATAAAAAGATCAATTAAGATTTATGACATCAAATTTGTATTATTAGATATATCATTAAATTATATTTTCATAACCTACTCATTCAATGTCATACATATTGTTACTCTTTCTTAAAGAATTAGTTAAAACTACGATATTTTAACTGGTATGGATTTTTGAATTAATTTATTCAGGACCCGAAGGACAGTCGATTTTTTTCGAGAGGATTATGTATCCAAGTAAGAAAGTTGGCACCTCTACTCTACCTCATAATTGTGCATTTATAAACTAGCCAAAGGGTTGATAAGCAATAGCACCTTAGTACCTCGTGATTGCACATTATAGACTAGTCATCAAAATGACAAATGTGGGAACTGAATCTATCACACTTGCTGAATTTTCTTGTTGACCATATACTCCACCACTAAAACAATACCAAATAAATGCATTATTAAGATAGATTTCTCGTGCTGAATTTTGCTAAACCCATTTAATATTGTAGATCTTAGGCCATGCTTAGTCCACAAAATTTTTTCTCTTTCCCCATCACATCGATTGTCCTTTACACATGCATGGAGTATTAAATGAAATAACACCTGTTGCATGTTTGTAATTTTTGTCTGGCTATCTCAAGATGAATCTTTTGAGTCTATTTGGGGCATGATTTGACAAAAGTTGCCAAATACAAACAAAAGTGATATAGTGCACATTTTGCCAACTTTTAGCAAACTAAACAGGCCCTTAAGGTTAGAGATTAGATTAGAGTATGCAAATTATTGTCGTTAAATTCTTTAATCTTCAAACAGAGACAATTGAATGGATAACTTGTACAATCAGTCAATCTATTTAATTGTGCGTAAACTATATAATGCTTTTAATATACCATGATTTGCCTATTTGGAGGTACTCCGACTGGCTACTACTGTAGCTAGGGATGAAAAACGATCGGATACGAACGGATATCATCGATATTATATTTGTTTTCATATTTCTGTCCCAATTTGGATTCGAATACAGATAGTGTCAACCATGCCGATAGAGTATGATTGGGTATCGGCATCATAAATATGTGATTTGAGGATTCGGATATGGAGACGGTATCAGATATTGAATATCCGGACTCGAATACGGACGGATTAAAACCCCTCTAACCGAATTCGGTCATGAATACGGTCGGAAAATATCCGTACCACTTTCATCCCTAACTGTAGCAGAGCCAACCGGAACCCCCAAAACTCCAGCTTATTTGGCCCCTCCAATTCTCAATTCATTATTGAAGGAGAAAGAGCCGTTTTTTGGTTCTGTTCGCTAGAGCTGAAGCTGAAAGCTAATAATAACTTATGTTGATTTATACTTATTTCTTATGAGATAAAAATATTATTCTATAACTGAAAAGAATCTAAAATAAACGCTTATAAGTTAAAGCATGCTCATTGGAGCCAGAGCACCAGAAGCCACACGCCACACCAAAAGGAGGCTAAACTTAATATGATTTATTTATAGCATTGTGTTGTGCTCTTGATAAAAAAGGGTCAATCATATATTAGATAAACGCAATCATAATATTTTAAAACCATAAACATAAATAATATAGTATAATATTGTTATAATTCAAACAGAAATATAATAATGCTTCTCTTGCCTTTTTATTTCTTCTTGAACGGAAGCATCTCAGGTCCAAATGAAACAGATAACAAAGCTGTAACCAAGATTTCAGCTTAATAGTTCACAACATATTGTAATATGCAA
The DNA here is from genome assembly GCA_038502445.1 of Eremochloa ophiuroides. NCBI lineage: Eukaryota > Viridiplantae > Streptophyta > Magnoliopsida > Poales > Poaceae > Eremochloa > Eremochloa ophiuroides. The sequence goes on along the minus strand of JAHLJS010000009.1, from coordinate 7,932,277 downwards.
GAGTTCAAATATGAAACATATGAAATGCATGTTCACACACTGTCAAATAGTCCCATCATTCATGAACGCAACAACATCTATCAGTGTTTTACAACCGATAACCTGTCATGGGGGTACATGGGACAGTTGTTTAGACTTCGACGAACTCCAGAACTCTACGGTGAACACGAAGACAAACGATTTATCCTGGTTCGAGCCCTCGAGATCAAATAAAAGCTCTACATCCAGTCGGCGTTAGCCTTTTCACGTTGGATCACGTTATCTGTCTGGTATTGTTGTATCTATTACAAGCTGCTCCTTGAGGCACCCTCAGCCCTTCTTTTATAGTTTGAAGAGGGCCAAGAGCTGTTGTAGTCCTAGTTGGATTCAAGAGAGAGTGTCCTATTCTAGTTTACAGGAGGTACTTTATACCAAAATTCACCTAGATCGTCTGATTTTGAGTCGCCGTTGGCTTCTCCTAAGAGTTACGGTCCTGGACAGGGTCTGAGTCCCGTCAGGAGTGCCGATGTGGGCCCTGGTAGGTCCCGTATCGACAAGTCCCCGAGCATTTCAAGTTTGAGCAAAGTCCCGAGTTGTCGATTGTTGGTTTTGGTTCTTCTGGCGAAATCTTGAAGTGATCACCTTTCTTGAAATTCTATCGTGCACTTCTTTAAAAAAGTGCACTCATAGAGTGTAGCCCCCGAGCCCCTTGCTTTTTTGGAACAAAAAAGTTGGAGGGTCCTTTTTTTCTAGAAAATTTTGAGGGTATGAGTACCCTGCAGCCCCCGAGCTTGTTTCTGGGTTCTTCATGAAGATTCGGGTAACTGGGTCTTTGCTTCTGTGCTTCTTGCCGAGTTCTTTATCGACGTCGTCCTTTTGTTGGTTTGCTGTGAGTTATTGGCCTGTACTCTTCCTGGATATTCTTTTGGATATGCTGTCCTTCTTGATATGTTGCTCTATTCTTTTCGCTACTTCATTTTGTGGCCTATATATAACCTTGCTGTGGCGAGCCTTTCATCATATTGTATTTTGCTCGAGCGAGTTTCTTTAGTTATGCTTGGGCTGTGTCATTTTGATCAGCCCCCGGGATTCTTCCTCTGCCGACGATGTGGTTTGAAGAGACCTTGTGATCCTGTGGCGTCCTTGGGCCATATAGCGGTGGCAAACCCCAGGGTGTAGAGTGGTGCCGGCTTCGTGCTGGACAACCTTGCTCTGTAGGCTATTTAACTTATGCTTGTTCTTTGTATGTTTCGCCAAGTTGGATATGCTAAAATTGGACTGCATGAGCAATATCTATTGTTGTGGTGTTTCGTAATATGGCCATGTGTCTACTGAAAGTACGATGTTTTATATTTAATTTACTCTCCAATGCCTTATTGCATTATATATTTGTTTATTTTGTAATAATTAAATTATGGATACTGAGCATTTAAGATTTGAACATGGGTCATACTTTGTAATTAACTAGCTCCCATAAAAATATCAGCTCCATTTAAGGTGTTTACCATATAACTTAAATAATTAAATAATAGGCCTTTATGTACTAATTAGTGAAAGTTTGTAGGTAAATGGACACATGCATGTTGTTTATGTTTCTTTGTCATGTGTTGACTTGAGCTAAGTCTTTTGTGTTCATGTAATTATGGTTGGAGCTCTTTTATTAGCTCAAATTTGTGCTTCTTTGATTTAGAAATCAAGTAGGCAACTTACTCATAGTCATGTTAAAATTGGACTGCATGAGCAATATCTATTGTTATGGTGTTTCATCCATGAAAATGATGTTGCATGTAAATATATTTTACGAGAAAGTTGTCGCTAACTTCATTATATAGCTTGTCCTAAATTTTCATGGTCATAGGCCTGATAGTTTAGGAGTTATGGCTTTTGGAAGTCTGCTTATAACACCTCTGGTGTTAGGGTTAATTAAAACCTGTCATGTCATCATCATTGCATGTAAATCATCCTGCATAAACTCATTTTTACTATGCAATAACAAAAATGATTTTTGTTTCAATATGTGATTATGCATAAGTGCTTGAGAGTGATTTATTATGTAAATGTTTGGGTTTGTATGCAATTATCTAAATTAAATTGGGAAATAAAAAGAAAATCAATTATAAACCCTAAGGCGGACTTAAAACTCTAAATCAAAAACTAAACATAATTAGCAGTTCGGCCTTAAACAAAAGTTGTAAATCTTTAAAATTTGAGCAACTTCTATTTTGGGCAATCTTGAAGTTATTACAAATAATTTCAAATAAAATCTTAATCTAGGTTTTAAAGTTTAAACTAGAAATACAAATTCAAAAACTAGTACGAATCTGAGGATGGTCTTTTAATAAAAGTTTTAGCCCTTTCAATATGGAACAACTTTCATGAATGGAGATTTTAAAGTTTACCAGTGAAAATTTAAGTTAAACCCCAACTAGTGTTTCTTTATTTAAATTTAAAATACCATTTCAAAAACTATCAAGAATTTGGGCAAAGTACTCTAATGAAAGTTGTAAGGACTTTCAATTTGAACAACTTTTATATTTAGGGATTTTGAAGTTATGCAGTGAGATTTCAAAATAAACCCTAATGAGTGTTTTAAAATTTAAATTTGAATTGCTATTTCAAAAACTATGAATAATCTGCCAAAACCCATTTACTAAAAGTTATAGGCCTTGTCAAATAGAACAACTTTTATTTTTGAAGAATCTCAAGTTGCTGAGAAATTTTTTGAGAATTTAAATGAATTGTAAATGGATTTCAAATTGACCATTTACCCCCTTTTTCATAATTTCAATAATATTTAAAATTTGGGTATGGTTCAAAAAGAAAACTTGTTCAGAATAAAATTTTCCACAACTTTTACATTGACAACTTTTCCACTTTCTGCACAAAATAAAAAGGAATTTCACTAAAATAGGAGATAGGGTAGGGGAAGTGCTACAGTAGTTTGTAGGGAGGGCCGGGTCCCCTGCTTTGTACGCGTATTGGCTGCCGCGCGTGCGCGCGCCGGCCGCCGGCGATGCCCGGGGCCGGCCGGCCGCGTGTCGCCATCGGGGCTGGGCCCGTAGGGGTCCTCCCCATGTCCAGAGTCCACCCTTGTCCTATATAGTGCCCCGTGGTCGCCACCCTGCTCTTTTATTCTTCCTCTGGCCTCCGCCGGCGAGCCGCGGTGCTCAGCCAAATTGGCCTCGCTTGAGTGCTCGCCGTCTAATTGCCTGTTTCGGCACCTCATTGCGCACCCACCGAGTCCTCTTGTGTCCCCTGTCGTGGCCAGAATCAACCGGAAGGCCGGTTTCATCTCCGCGGCCGGTAACCGCGCCACCACGCTCGGTTCGCCGTGATTGGTCATCTCGGGTGAGCTTCACCGCATCCAATCGGCTGTTCAAGCTTCTCCACATTGTAGTGATGCTCTAGAGTCTCTCTGTTCCGCTGTTGGTGTACAGGTTGCCTCGGAACACCGTGATCGTCACCGGAGTTCGCCGCCGAGGTCGTGGTCCGCATCAACAGGTCGCGTCCATAGTCGTCTCCTCTCTAAGCCGCGCGCACCGTGGCATGGTAAGCTCCGGGAAGCTTTAAGTATAACTGGTTAGGTTTCTTGGTCCTCGGAGAAGTCGGAACGCGGCTGTGCCGCCGCGCCTCCGCCGCCGAGCCGCCATGGCCGGTAGAGAGCTCGCTCTAGTGCCTTGGCCGCCGGGGTGAGTGGGTAGATAGGTGTGTCGGGTGGTTGGGGATCTGTTGGTGTCCTGGTCGTCGCCGGATAGCCATCGGCGGCGAGCCGTCGCGCCGTGCCGTCGGGCGAACGCACGGGGCGTGCCTGCTTGAGCGGGAGGAGGAAGATGGAGAGAGTTGGGCCGAGTTGTTGCTGGGCTTTACGGTCCAGTAGCCGGAAACCGAGAGTGAGCAAGAGCTGGGCCGAACTAGGTCGGTTGGGTCGGCCCAGCAGCCCGGGTCGGCGTCAAGTGCAAAGCCTTTTTCATTTTTGGATTAAAGGAATAGTGCTCAGTTTTGCTTATTTTGTATGAATATTTCTATAGCTCCAAAAATTATAAGATAAATGTGGTAGTTTCTCTGTGTGGTGTAGTATTTAATAAAAATATTGGATAGGCATTTTCAGTACTTTATGTAGAGAGTAAAAATGATCTTATTAATCAATAAATGCTATTTCTATGAATTTTGTAGACTAGGATAATTATCCAAAAATCATGAAACTTTTGTTGGTACTATTTTAGGGTATAAACTATCTGTGGAAAAAGTTTGAGCTCAAACGGAAATAGTTTACTTAATTACTAATTAATACTCTATAAATCGATTAGAAAAATAGATTGGAACCTTAATCAATTTAAGGATTTTGTGAATTAGGGTTGTGTGTAAATCTTGGGTCATTATCATGTGCTGACCCTTAGAGTCTTGTTAACTTGTTAAGGCTTATGCTAATCATGTTAATTAAGATATTTAAAGAAAATTCAAGTAGGTAGACCAATGTTAATTAAACATTAGTAGTTTATACACATGTGATAATAGGACAATATGAATCGCTTAAGTGAGTACTGGTCACCATTATAGGAGAGCTAGTTCAGCTTTCAACAATAGTTAAAATGGTCAATAAACCAAAGCAATTAATTCTCGATAGTAATTAGTTTCGTTGACTTGCAACTTTATCGTATAGGAAAGTTGTACTTAACTTTCAAATTAAATTTACCTACTATTGATCAGTGATTTTGTTCATCTCCTGCATCATGGCATACATGTCATCATGTTAAGTGTTGCATTATTATTTCGTGTAGTGAACGCGCGGTAATTATTATCTGAAGCATGTCCCGAGTAAGGTCTTCACTCGGTGGACGTAGATCCTTCTCAGTGATTGACTTCAGGGTTCTATCTACTTCAAGCAACAGGCAAGCCTCGGTGCATTTAGCCCCTACCTTGTGATTTATAAATCTTAATAACTTGAGTTAATTATTGCATTAGGTTGATAGGAGTTGATTGTTACCTATCCCGATGCATTACTTACCTTGATATATTATCCCTAGAAACCTGTTTAAAATGAAAACATTGAAAAATGCTTAGCCCTGCTTAAATAATGTAGATTTGCATAAATGCTATTTTTGAGCTATTGTGATACATTATTTAAACATGGAAAAGGAAACTGGTATTATTCTCGTTCGGTGGCTATGCACCTGATCAGTACACTGTCATCGGCGGGAAGGGATTTTCCTGCTCGGTGATCGTGGCATTGGGTTAGAGTCCCAACAATTGTCCCCGACGGAAATAGGATTTGAAAACCGAAGGGACAGGGGTATTTGGGTTAGAGTCCCAATGCACTGTCGCCGTCGGAAAAAGGTATTAGGGACCATTCGTTGTAGGCCTGTTGGATCGAGACTTTGCAACTAGCCACATACTACAGAAAGCCTCTGACTCCGGTGGCTCTACTGCTGGAACCGACAACCACGCACTGGGAGTGGAGAGATGGCTAGAGTAGCGTGTACTCTCGTGGCCGTCGTGTCTGGAGACTAGAGGGGTACTGTGCTCTCGGGTGGCGGAGGACCGGTTCCGGGGTACGAAAAGCCGTGGTAGGCAGGGTTGGCATATGCAAGCTTAAGTGCTACGTATGCAGTGTGGATAGGGATCCCCAGCTGGGTATTATCGATTCGAATCGTCGTTGCTCCTCGGTTATGGAGACTTGATCCTTTGACCATTCAGCGAAGAGCGGTTCGGAACTAGGATGTTTTTGAGAATGAATAAGAAGTTGAAGATGAAGGATACATGAGAAAGAATTGAGAACTATTGATATTGACTATAATAAGGTTGACTAAAATACTGAAAATAAGATTAGTATTGCTTTTCCGCAAAATGTTTTGACTCTTGCTAAAGCCTTACCTTGACTCCCCTCAGCCTGCATTCCTGAGTCTCATTTTTTTTAGTCGGGTAAGTCTTGCGGAGTACCCCAGTACTCAGGGTTTGTTAACCCCTATTGCAGGTGAATTAAGTGTACAGTTCTGTGTGGTATCGTGTCGGTCGGCAGATCGTGCATGGACGAAGGTGTAAATGATATAACCCTTAGGCAGGGTGTCTAGTTGTATGATGCTACTTCACTACGAAATTCTGGTTCGAGATAATGTAGGCTAGATTTGTAAACCTATATTAATGTAACACTTCCGCACTCTTTACTCTGATTCATTTTATTTGTGTAAACTGTTGTAATACTGCAATGCTTACAATGAGATCCTCGGGAGGTTAGGGTTTCCTAAGGAACTCGGCAGGCCACTTAGGTCAAAGGAAACTCGTGCAGACTGATTGTGGGTCCTTAGGGACGATGACGGTGCACGTGGGCCCTATGATTAAGGCGGTTATGTCACACTGCTGTCACGATTGGCATGTTTTCTGTCCAGATCTGATTGTTTGTATTGGTGGACCAATTTATGCTTTGAATCACATCTTGGTGATACTAAAAGAGTTTTAGTGCATTTCCTATACTTTCAAAATTGTCTAGGATCATCCCTTTTGGTGATCTAGATCTCTAATTATGATTATTTGACGTGTAAGGACATAATCTTTCTAAGTCTGGACAGAGCTGCCTTCTTTGTGTTATTTGACCTTTATATGTACTAGTATATTGCCCGTGCTAACGCCACGGCTTTATTATGCACGTGAAAACCAAACTACCGTGGTATTTCATACAAATGGAGTACATCAAGGCAATTAAGAGTGAATCCAATTCATTGCATCATTTCATTTTATTATAGAAACTTGTCATGTACGTACAAAACCGTGGAATCAAGAAGGACAAGCTTAGAGGCTTAGACAAAAACACTAATGTTGGTATGGAGTCAGTTCCAAGCATCAAAATTGAAGCTGAGTAAAAAAAAATAACTATTCATGGAGCGCTTCAGATGACTGGTTATTTTGCACATAACCAGCTATCATTGCACACCAGGAAACGTTGTCCTTGTCAGGCATCACACTGAATAATACTTTTGCATCTTCGTGTTGCAACATCATCCAAACGACCTGAAGAGTGGCCAACACTGTAAACGTGAACTCATAATACAAATAGGGCTAACAGAAGGAGCTGGTAAAGCAAATTTTAACACAAAAACCCGGTGAAATGCCTAGTGTAAAAATTTTTCATCTGGTTGTCCTAAATCACCCAAACATTACGATGTGTACTTGCTCCCAAATTTCCGTCTACTTGCTTCAAGTTGTAAGCTACACCAAGACATGCAAAATTAATGAATTGTAACCATGAATAATATGCCCAAATTATCACTGTCCAAATTTGTGAAGATACATGATCGAAAGATCAGATAATACAGTCAGCTAAACCATACATAACTTCAAGATCCAAAGGCTATGTGCAGTTACTGATGACCAAAAATTTTAAAACATACTTTGGAAAGAATTAAAGAAATGAGAATGCTAAAATTTAAGAGGAAACAGAAAATTTAAGAGCAAACAGATAATACCTTGTTAACAAGAATCTCAAACAAAGCGTGTTGTATTCCATGATTCCATCTTGGTCATCAAACTTTGCTCTAGATGACATTATGTGGTCAAGAATGAAATCTGCAAGCACAAACAATTTTTCATTTAATTTGCAGTTGCCATGTAAATGACTACTGAAATATTCAGCGTTCAAACTATATGTCTGTAGCATTCAGTAAATAAATATGTAGCCAGTACAGTGTTGCTCACAACTATTAATAACTATTATTATTATATACTATTTTGAAAATTTATAAAGCAAACCCATTTCAGACGTACTGGGTACTGTGTTGTCTCTTGATTTTCAGTTACTCCGCTGTTTTTGTGGTGCAGACTGTAGGACGAGATTGAAGACTTAATTACCTGAGCCATCTCATGGTGGAAAGGAATCTTCAGGTTCATTTCAGGGATGCAGTATATGGCGATAGAACCTGTAAAGAAACACCGAGAATATAAGTGTGAACCAAAAATTTAGCTTGAAAGTGAGTTAGTGAGTTTACAGAACATATCTTGCAGTGCTGCAATCTTCAATATCGTAGTCCATATCGGGCCAGCATTCTAGCAGTTGTGCTAGTTCTTTATAGCCTATCTGGTCACAACATCACAGATCTCGTCCAAACTGAGTTATAGCCTGTTGATTTTTGCAAAAACTTATAATTATTTGTTAAACTGTACACATACCAAGTGAATAATTATATCCACTTACACAAAACTTGAGGTCCATAAAGTGGCAGCAGTCAGGAGCAGTAGAGTTTACTTGAATTTTGATCAAAGCCTTGGTTACTGGTTATCATTTGCAGACTCCTCATTACAGGAGAATGAAAAATTTTCAGCACAAAGAGATGAATAAACACAGTTCTACGTACATTTTGGCAAGAAAATAATGCTCCATGTCAAAACTACATAAGCTATCAATATTTTTAAAGAGATAAAGTCAGATTTATGGAACTGTACAAATATAGTGACAGTTTATGCAAGAACATAGCAAACAATTAAAATTCGAAAATGGAACACTCTAGCATGGACTATTCCACAATATGTGTTTGGGTTATACCAGAAAAAGGAGAATATACTTGTAGCTCCTTTCTCCAACAAAATTCACTACCTAAATGCAATGGTGGTCCATTTTAAGCACGTGTCTGTTACCTGCATAGTCAAATGAAAAGAAAAGGTTAAAACAAGAACCTGGAGAAAGATCAGATAACATCTCACTTATCCACCCTAAATTTTATGGACGCAGTAGAAATCAGTTAAAACATTTTGCAGAAATTTCAGAGTGTTTGGTTCTTTTCAATCATAGCAAGGAATATCAACAAGAAGATTCATATCAGGAACTAAAAAAAACTGAACAATTGGTGGCCCCAATATCAGTAAAATGAAGACAAGAAATTCATAACCCCAATTACTTCAGTACTTACCAAACATTGCATGTTGTGAATTTTGAAACATATATATTCCTACCTAGCTAGTAACAAGTACAAGAAAAAAAAAGAGAATCTAGACGCACCTTGTTAAATTAAAACCCATAATTTGAATGAAGTATGCATTACTATTTAACATCAGTAGTGAATTCGTTCTCTAAATGAGAAGAAATTTCTCCTCTCCATAAAAGAACAATTGGAGATATACTTACTTGGAGAATCTGCAGGCAGGGTAGCTAGAATGGATACAGGCACATACCGTTGGATTCCTGGAGGATGGGTGCAGCAGCTCATTTCGCTTAGGATTCCTGGCAGAGGAGGTTAGCAGCTTGTTGCAGATTCCTTGAAAAGGGTCGGGGCGGGTGCAGCATCTCGTTCCGCTCGATCTACTGCACAGCAGCTTCCTTGCCGGCGGCCTGGGCAGGCGCCCTGGTGGTCTCCAATTCGTCCGCTCGGCGCTGGAGTGAGAGACGGAGGCGCGGCCAAATTAGGAGCCCACGTCTGATGGCGTCACAGCCGTCCGGAATAGGAGCAGGAGAGGGAGCCGTTGTTCGGGGAGGGAGAGGGGGTCCAGCCGATGTAGGTGAGGGAGATGTAGGCCTGGCGGTTGGCGGCGTGCGGTGCCTCGCGACCCGTGGCGCCATCCTTTGCCTCGCCCGACCTGGCGACCCACCTCCGTCGCCGGCAGCTCCGCCCGGTGCGCTCGACGCGGCGGGAGGTTCATGGAGATCGGGGGCGTCAGGTTCGCGGCGTGGGCGGAGGTGGCGGCGTAGGCGTGAACAACAAATCGGAGAGGAGATCACGCGGCCACGCGGGAGCAACTGGAGGAGGTGTCGGCGGCTGTGCGTTACAGGCTTCGGCCGTGTTTTTTTTCTTCTTTTTTTTTTTAACGCACATGGGAGAGGCGAGATTCGAACCCGGGTCGCTGCAGGCCTTCTGGTCGCGTGGGAGGTGGAAAACGAGTGATATGTTTCATCCAAAGGAGATGGAAGAGATTAGGAGTCTAAGAGTGTATTAGGAGCGTTGGTTAAACAGAGTTGGTTTTGTGGATACATATTTTAGGGTGTGTTTAGTGAAGATTAGGAGAGAGATAGACCGTGGGAAGGATTTAGTGGGATGCACGTAGGATAATTCTAACTGGTGACCTTTATATTAGTAGAGGTTGAATCATCTTAAGATGATAATATAGAAGTTTTATAAAATTTAATATTATTTCTAAAAAGTCAAGAATAATGCTCGTTGGATGTCTAGAACTGCAGTTATGCTTCTCTGAAGCTGCTTTTCTGCCCATTATTGAGCAGACCTGCTACTTTGTGGTTTTCGGCTTTGATCACCTGGGAATTAGGTCTGGATGATAATAACAAAGTTGTATACAATTTCAATAGCTTTCAAGAGAGTCTTTAGATCACCCTGGTTGGATGTATATAGCTTGAGTTATGGTTAAATCTTATGCTTGCTGTCCTGCTGCCCATAAACTACATATGTGAGATTGTGATTGGTTTGACTTTGCTTTGCTTGGTGTGATTGTTAGCTCATGATTCAATGATGGTAGATTAACAACCCTTGTATTACTTTCTCTTATTCATACATGTGCATTGTGCATCTCATTTAGGTATGATAGATGATAAACACGTGAAGTGAAGGACATGATGTTGGAACTAATCACAAGATGGTGTGGTGGACTAATCATGAAGATAGAAGAACTGGGCAAGTACCATGGTGGGAAATGCTCCCTAAGCGAGTTTTATCTAAGAAACACTGACGTAGTATTGATTCCAGGCAAGCCCCGGAGCATCCCTAAAGCCTCCACTTATCTCTTTTACAAATGCACTGGTCTTTATTAAATCATATGTTTGTGCATTTAAGTATAGGAGTTGGATTGAAACCGTTGCTGCACATTCACCTTGTCCACCATATATGTGAACCTGATACTCTTACTAGATAAGTGACCGATCTTATGCATAGCCCTGCTTAGACCGGTAGAAGTCGGGTGATTTCCTGTCATTCGCGAGTATAGGTGGTGACTTATGAGATCCACATGGTTGGCTATATGTGTCACCATGAAACAATAATTTAATGAGATAACTGAGGCTGGGTGGTAGGTAGCTGCACAAAATGGGTCGTGTAGATTGCGGTTGGAATTGCGGCCGATTAGGACTGATGATACCAGACATCGGTTGAGATTGAAAGACGTCGTCACATAGCTGGCCGGATAAGTCATTCCGACTTCGAAGCCGCGTAGTTCTATTTGAGCCGAGAATTGGCGAGATAGGAAAGACACATGTGTTGATGGTAGTTATTGCTCAATTTTAAGCATAAACAAGACATGAAAAAGGGCATAAAACATCCTCAAACATAAAATAGAGTTTAAACTGACAAAATTCCACGAGTTTTGGTAAATCTGTGTTTTGCAGGGTGTTACTCAGAAAAGAACCAAGGGAGACCCACATATCAGACCCAAATATCGAATTCCGATGCAAAAGTGGAACAAGAATATTCTAGAGAACACCAGAGACACGCCCGCAAAAGCGAGGCCCGGTTGGCAGAGACAGGAGGTCGGCCGACCCCCCTGCCAGGTCGGCCGACCTATCAGAGTGTCCTTCTCGTGTGCCTTTCAACGTGGACCCACAACCTGATTTTTAGATCAATCTCCATCGCCCGTCGAAGTCGGTTTGATTCAAGGGCTACGGTTCATCCCACCGGCCTATAGAAACAGCCCCAGACCCCCAGGATTTCATCACAATCAGGAGAGAAAGAGATATCGAGTAGAGAAAAGAAGAGCTCTCCACCAAAGATTAGGGTTAGACACTCAAAGTTCTTGTTTAGACCTAGATAGTAGATTGAAGTAGAGTTGAGCCTTCGGCTCAGGATCCTGGATCGCGTGTCTACTAGAGACCGGTAATTCTGCTGTATTACCCCTTATTATGACTTTATGCTATTTTAATACTATGTTTCGGTTTGCTATGTTTCTAGTTTATTCTAATAGTATATTTGATATGGTTATGATTGATGATGAGTTTATGCATGAGTTCGCAAAGCGCTTAATCCAGTATTTGAGTGGGTTAAGTGCTCGACATTTGTAGAGGCATGGTGTTTAGATATTATTTTCCTGCGAATGCGCTTTATATGCTGGGTCATGTGGTAGATCGTGGATGTCACACTCCCGTTGAGTCCTTTGTAGTCCACTCCCCGTATGTAGAGAGAGTAGAACTAGATTATGAAGGTAGACTTGCTCTATTCTTGTTCTTCCTGAATAATGTTCCTGATGCATAGATAAAGAGTCAATTATGCTATACATGATTGTATATTTACTAGAGTAGATGAAAAACATAATTAATTAGGAATGACATACGAATCTGATCTCTTAAATAATCTTATGCTTTGGTTGACTTTAACTTTGAGTAGTCCACACCTCTCTGAAAAGTTATCTAAGCCTTTATTATCATCATATTCATATCTTTATTGGCTTACCCCTGTTTGAGTATGTGATTGATTCTATTCATAAGTAATGTATCTTGAATCTATCCACTCATGCCTAGCTCCATACCTTCTCCTTGTGGTAAAAATATAAATCGACAACTCTGGAATACTCGGGTAAAATACTACAATGGTATAATTAATATGTGCGCTTGCAGATACTTGAAACTTGATTATTTATATTCTATCCTCTTTAGTCACTTGCATTGATAATAACTGCTTAGTATTATTCTGGGTAGTTTTCATACATGTCTCTTATATTCATGTTAGGGATGATAACCTAGTTATTGTAAGAGATATAGATTTAAAAGAGGTGGCGAACTAATTTACAAAGTGACACTTAATAAATACCAACAACATGCTGGAGGCAGGAAGGATGTGCGGGTTTTGGCAGTTACTAACGCTATCACAAGAGTGTAGCCAAATCGATCCTTTAGCGGTGGTAATACTTCTCAACGTAATCACTGGGGTTGTCAATCCTTATGCTCAAAGTATGTGGTTGTTGACACTTCTAACGTCGCTACTGTTGACGGTAGTTATTGTATGATTTTACCCGTCAACTAATCATGAAAAGGGATATAAATCAGAGCCAACACCTAGAATAGGGTTTAAACCGATAGAATCCCAGTAGTTTTGGTGAATCTGTGTTTTCCAGGGACTATACAGAAAAAAACCAAAGAGGACCCACTCCACAGAGAAAAATACCGAATTACGCCGTGGTAGGAGATAAGAATATTCTTAAAGACACCAGAGACACGCCTGCTGAAGCGGGACCCGTAACTCAGAGAGAGGGGGTTAGCCGACCCACTAACCAGGTCGACCGACCTGTGAGTGAGGCCTCTCCACCTCTGCTTTGACGTGGACCCACATCCCGAAATTTCATACAATCTAGACCACCCGTCGAAGTCAGTTTGATCCAAGGGCTACGGTTCATCCCACCGGCCTATATAAGGACCCCCAGACCCCCTAGGGTTTTCAGATGATCGAGAGAAAAATCAATACAGGGTTTCAGAATTCCACCGACATATCTCAAATAGAGTAGAAACCCAAGATAGGATCTAGAGCCATGCATCAAGTAGAAGATTAGCCTTATAGTCTCTCCAGATTAGGGCTATTCTTGTTAAGAAGTAGTGTGGTAGTAGAGCTGGAGATAGTTAGGGGAGTTGCTGGCCTGTCGGTGACTGCTCTATGACTTGTACCCGTGGATTCAAGTCCTTCTTTGGGGCTTGTTTCTAAAGATTTCTTCCGAGTTCAACTTCTAATCCAATTGAGTAACGTTGCTATTATTGTTCTTAAGATATACGATTCTTTTGAGTGCTTTAGTCTTGGTAGCTCCTTTATTGAAGTAGTTATTTATAGTTTAAGCGTGGTGCTTAAATTATATTTACTCATAAATGCCCTATATTGTCCGGATCGGTGGTAGATCGTGAGGATGACCTAACCTTGTTGAGTCTTACATAGTTCACCTCCCGTCAGTAAGACCGTAGGATTCCATTAATAAGGAATTTATGCTTTATTAGTGTATTTCTATAGTAATTCCCTTTAAAAACAATCATATCATATCTTGTGAGAATTAGAACTAGATAGCTTAGTATATGTCATGGGCGAGCTTGGCATATACTTGTCACACCCAATTTTAAGGATAAAATGGGGTGCATAATCTTCTATGCGCCCAGAGATCAGTCACACACATAAGCCAACAAATTGCATAAATTGTATCATAACCAATGTTTAATACATAGCGAATAATATCAAAGTCATTACACAGCGGAAAAATAAAGATAACTCTCGCGGTAGCTCCATAGCACAGGGACGTCGACTGGTGAAGCACAAGTCTAGTAATCCTCTGGGGAGTCCTCATCACTATCACCATCTGTTACCCATCCGGGATTTTTAACCAAATAATGAAAAATAAACAAGCGTAAGTACATGTCGTACTCAACAAGACTAGCATGGGTTCATGAGGCTCAAAAGGTTGACACGGTTTAACAGCAGGTTGCTTTTAATTAATCATTTTTTTATGCAGTTGGATAGCAACAAGTTAATAAACCCATTCTCATGATCATAGTAAACACAATTAATGAGTAGCAATAAATAGATTAGCAACAAGTAAACATCACCCTGTAAGATAACTACTCCGTGAGTTTTCCGGGCCACTCATGACCGTGAGCGCGGCTAGTATACCAGTTTTACACTCTGCAGAGGTTGTGCACTTTCACTATGAGCCGTGATTCCCATTTGCTCGGGTTAATTACTCCCATAACACTACCAAGGTGAGAGAGCAGGGTTTCACTATGAAGCCTTTCAAAGGTTCGTCTAACATGTTAGGGCCGCGAGGTTTCCTCGGCAAGCGGATGTAGAGCCCCCCTTCCATATGGTACAAGGTCACGCAGGTTATACACATATGGACAGAGGCCGCACTATACCCGAGTCGTCTAAGCCCCTCTTGCGCCTTTCGGTAACCTCTAACAAGCTAGAAAAGGTCCTCATACTGAGCTAAAACCAGAGCCATATAGCCCTCATAGTTGCACTGTAAGTCCCAGCTTTTGCTGACAGATCATTACCAAGGGGGAAGGATATGGAGCATCACAAAACTATGCCCCAATCCCCTAGTTCCATGTTGCTAAAAAGGCATCTTTTAATCCTTATTGCATATTCAATTATTCAGTTTACATGATCATGATATCAATAACGCAATAGCATCAATTACCACATGCATAAACCCATAGGTTGCAAGGAACAGGATAACAAAGCTAGGAAGTAACTATGGTTAACAAGGAAGACACATGCAAATGCAATTATTTATTTTGTGAATAGGACAACAAGGATGATCCATACTAATACTTGTCTTGATCAGCAAACTCCTGGTGATCCGGGTTGTCGCAGTACTGATCTTGATCACCCGCGTAAGGCTCACCGTCTATACTCGATCCATCATAACAACACACACGCATACAGGGGCAAACATGCATACAAACAAGAGTTTTCATTAGAACAGTACACCAACAGAGAGAAAATAAATTAAAAAGGTTATAAAACAAATCTATGCATTGCTACGATCACATCGATATAAAGTTTGCGCAAATCGAATTTAATACGAGGAAGATATGAATTTTACAAGATTTATAATAGAATAATAATAGATTAAATATAATCTTGAATTTTAAGAATGGAAAATATATGAAACAGTGGTACCGTCAGATAGATTATGAAATTACGAATCTAACGCAATTTGAATCGTTCAAATCGGAATTAAAACGGAGAAACTACGAACAAAACAGTTTTGATTTAAAATCTGAAAACACATTTTTATATGTACCGAAAATAAATACGCCTTCAAATACAGAAAACGTAATATACTGAATACGCTAAGGGCTGCGGGCTAAGCATTAAAAACCACAGGGGGTTATTCGCAAAAACGCCGGCCGAATCGGTATGGGCTGCTCTTCGGTCATCCGATTCAAAATCGGCGGATCAGATTAAAAGAGGAGAGGGGTGGCGGTGCTCTCGGCCGGAAAACAGAGGCGACCGCGGCGGCGCCATGGCCGGAGGGCCGCCGGAGAAGGCGAACTCGGCCTTTGGTGCATGAAATAGGTCGGGAAGGGTACCCATAGATCGGGAAGAGCATCGCAAGCTGACCTAGGGTGATGGGAAGGTCGGAAATCGACTCGGAGATAGCTCGCGGCGTGATCCGGCGGACGGTGGATCTCTGCAACGGCGGCGGAGGTGTGTCAGTGCACAAATCGAAGGGGGAAAGTGCTCGGGAACTTCACAAGATCACAGCGATGCTCCTCAAAGGCTTACCGGGAGGAAATTGGTGGCGAATCGAGCTAATTGCTCGCGGCGGCTGCTCGATTCTCGCGGGAGCTCGGCAATGGCGGCGAGAAGAGGCGGCTAGGGTTAGGTGACGGCTACGGGGGGGGGGGGGGTGTGGCGCTGCTTAAATACTCCCGAGGTGTGACGACAATCTCGGAGATTGAAACAAACTCGGCGAGCGGAGAAATCGGCTTCGGCCGTTTCTTCTCTGCTTCGGACTCTCGGCGCGGCGACGAACTCGGCTTCGGCCGTTTTCTTTCTTGCCCGCGTCGGACTCTCGGCGAGCAGCAGAGGGAAACAGGGGAGGGGCTGTCCTGGGGGTCCCACTGGTCGGTAGCACCGAGCGCTGGGGTCGGCCGGCAGTCACGGCAGAGGGACGCTTCGCGCGCGCGTGCTCGGCCGCGGCGGACGAACACGGCAACGGCGTCTCTGTTCGCGCGGCGAGGGAGGTGGAGAAGGAAGGGGCTGACCCGTGGGTCCCGCTCGACAGTCAGATGGGGTAAGGGGAAGGGAGGGAGCAGGTCGGCCGAGCTGTCCTCGGGCCATCCGACCTGGGCCGGCTGAGGCCAGGGAGTGGAAAACAGGCCAAGCTGCTGCTCGGGCCAGAAAGGAGAGGGGAAGGGCTCTGTTCTAATTCCTTTTTCTATTTTCCAAAAGGATTTTCAAATTGGGTTTTGAAATATTTGAGAAATTCAAATAAGCTACAACAGTACAAAGAAGAAATGCTCCAGCATGAATGCATCATACATGTGTATGACCTAGGTTTAATTTTATATTTGAGAAAAATTATTATTTCCCTATATTGGAATGATCAATTAATTGCACAATTAAATAAATTCCCACTATTTAAAAGAATGCAATTTTTCGGGTGTTACAATTCTACCCCCCTTAAAAATAATCTCGTCCTCGAGATTCAGTTGGTGCTTACTCAAACAACTCCGGGTACTTTTCTCTGAGATCTTCCTCTCTTTCCCAAGTAGCTTCTTTCTCAGAGTACCGATGCCACTGCACCTTGCACATCTTTATAACTCGACTTCTTGTAACTCTTTCTGCGGTCTCCAAAATTTTCACTGGATGTTCCTCATAAGTGAGACCCTCCTTGAAAACTATTTCCTCGACAGGAACCTGCTCTTCCGGTACTCTCAAACACTTTCTCAACTGAGATATGTGGAACACATCATGCACACCGGACAAACTTTCCGGAAGTTCTAGCTGATATGCCACTTCTCCACGTCTCTCTAGGATCTTGAAAGGACCAATATACCTTGGTGCCAATTTTCCTTTGCTGTTGAACCTTTTCACACTTCTCATCGGGGACACTTTAAGATATACATAGTCTCCTACATTAAAAGCTAGTTCTCTTCTCCGTGTATCCGCATAGCTCTTCTGTCTAGATTGTGCTATTCTCAAGTTCTCTCTTATTGTCTGGACTTGCTCCTCTGCGTCTCTCAACACATCCGGTCCAAACACTTGACTTTCTCCAGTTTGATTCCAAAACAAGGGTGTCCTGCACTTGCGTCCATACAATGCTTCGAAGGGTGCCATCTTGAGACTTTTCTGGTAACTATTATTATAAGAGAATTCCGCATACGGTAGACTCTTATCCCAACTCGTTCCATACTGTAAAGCACAAGCTCTCAACATATCTTCCAAAATTTGATTAATCCGTTCAGTTTGACCGTCAGTTTGAGGGTGATATGCAGAACTGAAATTCAACCGTGTTCCCAATGACCTATGCACTTGCTGCCAAAACTGTGAGGTGTACTGCGTACCCCTATCGGACACTATCTTCTTTGGAACTCCATGTAGACACACAATCCTTTTCATATACAACTCTGCAAGTCTTGCTCCGGTATAGGTGGTCTTGACGGGGAGGAAATGAGCAACTTTAGTCAGTCGATCCACAATTACCCAGATTGAATCATAACCTCTCTGAGTACGTGGCAATCCAACTATGAAGTCCATACTGACTTCTTCCCACTTCCACTCAGGTATCTTTAGTGGTTGTAGCAATCCTGCAGGCCTCTGGTGTTCAGCTTTAACTCTCTGACAGGTATCACAGATAGCCACATATTCTGCTACATCCCGCTTCAGTCCAACCCACCAATATTTTTCCTTCAGATCCAAATACATCTTGGTACTTCCTGGGTGTATAGAATATGCTGACTCATGAGCTTCATGCAGTATAGCGTCTCGTATGGATTTCACTTTGGGTACACAGAGTCTCTTCCCAAACCATAAGGTTCCATTCTCATCTAGCCTGAATCCGGGTGATTTTCCAACCACAATGTTCTCTGCTATTTCTTTGAGCTTCTCATCTTCCAGCTGAGCCTTTCGTATCTCTTGCCCTAGTGTGGGTTCAACCTCTATCTCAACAGCATTGATCACAATTCCCAAGTTGAGACGCTCCATCTCTGCACACAACTCTGCTGGAATAGTGGTTGTTCGAATCTCATTAGCATAACTTTTTCTACTAAGAGCATCGGCCACAACATTTGCTTTGCCTGGATGATAATGCATTTCCAGGTCATAATCCTTTATCAATTCCAACCAACGACGTTGCCTCAAATTCAACTCTGACTGGGTGAAGATATACTTCAAGCTCTTATGATCTGTATAGATGTCACACTTATGACCAATCAGATAATGCCTCCATAACTTCAGAGCGTGAACCACAGCTGCTAGCTCCAAATCATGAGTAGGATAATTCAACTCATGCTTCCTCAACTGTCTCGATGCATATGCTACAACTCTTCCTTCTTGCATGAGAACACAACCAAGACCTAGCCGGGAAGCATCACAATAGATAGTCTTACTTAGGTCCGGCAAAACCAACACTGGCGCTGTTGTCAATCCCTTCTTCAATTCTTCGAAACTAGCTTGACACTTCTCATACCACATAAACTTGGCATTCTTCTCTAGCAAGGAAGTCATTGGCTTTGCAAGCTTGGAGAATCCTTCAATGAACCTTCGGTAGTAACCAGCTAAACCAAGAAAACTACGAATGCCAGTCACATCAATTGGCGGCTTCCAATTCAACACGTCTGCCACCTTGCTTGGGTCTACAGAAATTCCACCATTGGACACAATATGTCCTAGAAAAGCAACTTCTCTCAACCAGAACTCGCACTTACTTCGCTTGGCATACTGCTTGTGTTCTCTGAGCTTCTGCAAAACCAATGTCAGATGTTCGGCATGCTCTTCTTCATTCTTGGAGTAGATCAAGATAGCATCAATGAACACCACAACAAACTTATCCAAGAATTCCATAAATACCTTGTTCATCAGATACATGAAGTAGGCAGGTGCATTAGTCAAACCAAAGGACATTACCGTATACTCATACAATCCATACCGAGTAGTGAATGCAGTCTTAGGTATGTCAGAGTCACGAATCTTCAACTGATGATAACCTGAACGGAGATCAATCTTGGAAAACATACAAGCACCTCTCAACTGATCAAATAAGTCATCAATTCTAGGCAACGGATACTTGTTCTTAATGGTGACCTCATTCAGTGACCGATAATCAACACACATCCTTTGACTACCATCTTTCTTATCAACAAAAATAACCGGGGCTCCCCAAGGTGAAGAACTAGGACGAATGAAACCTTTTTCTGACAGTTCTTTGATTTGTTTCTTAAGTTCTTCTAATTCTTTAACTCCCATTCTATATGGACGTTTAGCTATAGGTGCAGTACCAGGTAACAACTCAATGATAAATTCAATGTCACGGTCAGGCGGCATACCTGGCAACTCATCTGGAAACACATCTTCAAACTCATCCACCACTGATTTATCCGGTTGCACTTCTTCTCTGAGCTGATGTACTGTGGCTTTCTGTTGAGCTTGCAAAACAACCTCAACTCTGACCTCATCTCCCTTCTGGGTAGTGATAGTCACGACCTTCTCCTTGCACTTTATATTGATGTCGTTCTTCATCATCCAATCCATACCCAGGATAAGATCAATTCCGCTGTGGCACTCTCTGCTGGTTGTTCTGCTTCTGGGAGGCTTGGGGATTCTGCTTCTCAGGACAATTGTAGGATAAGTGTCCTTCCTTGCCAC
This sequence comes from Eremochloa ophiuroides, assembly GCA_038502445.1. Taxonomy (NCBI): domain Eukaryota; kingdom Viridiplantae; phylum Streptophyta; class Magnoliopsida; order Poales; family Poaceae; genus Eremochloa; species Eremochloa ophiuroides. Next base: position 7,912,037 of record JAHLJS010000009.1, on the reverse strand, counting down.
AGCGGAAACACTTGTTGGGGGCACCATTCTTCACTGGGATGTTGTTGGGAGCAGTCAGTTGTGTCCCCTGATTGCCACTTTGCTGCTGGTACTGGGAACGCTGCTGGTTCTGGGAACGTTGTTGATTCTGGAAATTGTTCTTGAATCCAGACTGTCCCTGGAAACGTTGTTGCTGCTGAGGCTGCTGTTGGTTGTTACGGAAGCGGCTGTTGCTTCCAGACGGCTGCCCTTGAAACTTCCTTTTCTTCTTCTTCTCATCTATCTCACGGCGCATGCTCTCGATGATCAAAGCTTTGTCCACCAACTGTTGGAAGTTGGCGAAAGTGTGGGAAAGCAACTGGTACTGGAGATGATCATTCAGTCCTTCCAAGAAGAGCTCTTGCTTCTTGGCATCATCTTCAACCTCTTTTGGAGCATACCGCGACAATTGGATGAACTTGTCACGGTACTCGGCAACTAGCATTCCTCCCTGCTTCAGAGAAAGAAACTCCTTCTTCTTCAGCTTCATCAACCCTGCAGGCACATGATGATTGCGGAACCCCTCACGGAATTGCCGCTAAGAGATGGGGTCGGCACGTCCAAAACGGAAAGACTCCCACCAATCCAGAGCAGCTCCCTACAACTGCTCAGATGCATAGAGAACCTTCTCGACGTCGTTGCATTGGGCGATCTCCAGCTGCCTTTCTATGGCACGCAGCCAATCATCAGGTTGGAGAGGATCACTGGAATGATCGAAGGTGGGCGGGCGTCCCTTCAAGATTTCGCTTCTCTTGTCACGGGGTGGTGGAGGTGGGTTCCCATTGCCATTGTTTCGCTGCAGCAGTTGAATGTTCTGGGCCATCTGCTGCATCAGCTGTGTTTGCATCATCATCAGCTGCTCCATGTTAGGCTGTGGCGAAGGTGGTGGTGGATTAGCATTTTCTTCAGAGGTACCATCACCCCTTGGGTTCCTCCTGGTGTGGGCCATCTGCTGTTCAAATCATTGAAGTGAGGTTTAGAATTCTTTTCCATTAAAATAACACTTAAAAGACTAGAACAGGAAATTCTGGGCGCGATCCAACAACGGCAGAGTAGAAAAACAGTCATATCTAGAGTTCCCGAAGTCAAATAGAGACATGCTATACATGGTTGGAAAGCATGAGAAAAACTCTACAACTTTTATTCAGACCATCTCTCCAGATTCTGTCGTTAAGTTTATCAAAAACAGATTTGATTCGAAACTGTTTCAGAGTAACAGACAGCGCAGATACTTTGATTTGTGACATTCGTTTCTCCCAAACCATAACTGATATTGAGATGATTCTTGTGACCAAAGAAAACTACAGAAGTCTAGTTTTTCACAAAAATTTCTCATGATTTTTTGTCGTATATAATTAAATAGGAAAAATAACTAAGGCAGAGAGGTCTGAAAAACAGCACTGCTGGAAACTGAGATAATCAACCCAAACTATTATGCATTAATTCAAACCTATATAAAGAGATTTGCGGACATGCCCACAATCTCAGCACTCATTACAAACTCCAAATCAAGCATTGTTCATAAGGAAAAGCAATCTAGCACAAAAGTTTACAAGACACGAACTAGACTTGACTTGACTCAACTTGCGCTTCTAGCGTCTTTTGCTACTAACTGGGGGTAACTCCTCTAGGGGTCGATGTCGGTGCGGGTGTGAGCATCTCCATGGTCTCCTCGGTTCCTTGGCGGCGATTCAGCTGGACACCTTGGTGATGGCGGAGGGGGTCCAACACCGAGTTGCCTGTTCAACTCATTCACCGCCCGGCTGAGCTTGTAGTTAGCTTCAGTCCTGGTGTTCAGCTCATCCAATGTCTGGTCCAGAAAAGTGTTGGTCTGGGCCAAACATTCCAAGGCAGCGTGGAGTCGGGCGTTCACTTCTCCAAGTGGACCGGCGATACTGCAGTTAGCTTGGCCACTCTGACGGCGGGGAAGGTAGCGGTGCATCTCCCACTTGATGATGTCCCAATTCTCATGGCGGTGCACCATAAGGGCTTGTCGTGCGGCATCCTTGATGGCGGCAGCTTTGGAGAGTCGAATGGAGACAGCATAGTGGATATTCTTCACCTGGCTTCCCTCCTTGATGTACACCCTCGTCTCATAGTAGTCGGCGTAGTCAGGGTGCTTCCAGTGCTCCGTCTTGTACAGCACCGAGGCGTTGGGGTAGAAGCGGCGCACCAAGTCGAGAAGCAGCGGGTGGTAGTAGTCATCACCATGATGATCATAGTGAATCATTTCCACCCAGGGTTTTCCACCTTGGTCTCCATCATTATCGCCATCGTCTTCGGGGTCGTCGGAGTCATCCGAGTTGCCTCCATCATCTCCGTCATCAGGGTCGCCAGCACAATCCTGGTCACCCTGCGGCTCCACCTTCTCGGGTTCATCTTTCTGAGGGTCCTCCATAGGTACGTCTTCAGAGCTGTCTTCCAAGGGCTCTTCACTGGGCTCCTCTACGGGCACCTCCTGCTAGGGCTCCTCTACTGGTACGTCTTCCACGGGTACCTCTGGTCGGGAAACACGTCTGCCAGAGATGAAGCGCTGCAGGTACCTCTTAGGTGGCATGACACGCTTGCGAGCAGTGCGCTTAAGGTTGGCCATCTACAAGAATTAAGGTTAAGTCAAAATTTTGCAATGGACAAGGGTAGGATATCAGCAAAAACTTGTAGCAAATTAATATAACAAGTAAAAAGAGATAATAAAGCTAAGGGCTATCCAGTGCTAACTAGGCTTGCGTCCTACAGTCAACACGGCTCTGATACCAATTTATCACACCCAATTTTAAGGATAAAATGGGGTGCATAATCTTATGTGCGCCCAGAGATCAGTCACACACATAAGCCAACAAATTGCATAAATTGTATCATAACCAATGTTTAATACATAGCGAATAATATCAAAGTCATTACACAGCGGAAAAATAAAGATAACTCTCGCGGTAGCTCCATAGCACAGGGACGTCGACTGGTGAAGCACAAGTCTAGTAATCCTCTGGGGAGTCCTCATCACTATCACCATCTGTTACCCATCCGGGATTTTTAACCAAACAATGAAAAATAAACAAGCGTAAGTACATGTCATACTCAACAAGACTAGCATGGGTTCATGAGGCTCAAAAGGTTGACACGGTTTAACAGCAGGTTGCTTTTAATTAATCATTTTTTTATGCAGTTGGATAGCAACAAGTTAATAAACCCATTCTCATGATCATAGTAAACACAATTAATGAGTAGCAATAAATAGATTAGCAACAAGTAAACATCATCCTGTAAGATAACTACTCCGTGAGTTTTCCGGGCCACTCGTGACCGTGAGCGTGGCTAGTATACCAGTTTTACACTCTGCAGAGGTTGTGCACTTTCACTATGAGCCGTGATTCCCATTTGCTCGGGTTAATTACTCCCATAACACTACCAAGGTGAGAGAGCAGGGTTTCACTATGAAGCCTTTCAAAGGTTCGTCTAACATGTTAGGGCCACGAGGTTTCCTCGGCAAGCGGATGTAGAGCCCCCCTTCCATATGGCACAAGGTCACGCAGGTTATACACATATGGACAGAGGCCACACTATACCCGAGTCGTCTAAGCCCCTCTTGCGCCTTTCGGTAACCTCTAACAAGCTAGAAAAGGTCCTCATACTGAGCTAAAACCAGAGCCATATAGCCCTCATAGTTGCACTATAAGTCCCAGCTTTTGCTGACAGATCATTACCAAGGGCGAAGGATATGGAGCATCACAAAACTATGCCCCAATCCCCTAGTTCCATGTTGCTAAAAAGGCATCTTTTAATCCTTATTTCATATTCAATTAATCAGTTTACATGATCATGATATCAATAACGCACTAGCATCAATTACCACATGCATAAACCCATAGGTTGCAAGGAACAGGATAACAAAACTAGGAAGTAACTATGGTTAACAAGGAAGACACATGCAAATGCAATTATTTATTTTGTGAATAGGACAACAAGGATGATCCATACTAATACTTGCCGTGATCAGCAAACTCCTGCTGATCCGGGTTGTCGCAGTACTGATCTTGATCACCCGCATAAGGCTCACCGTCTATACTCGATCCATCATAACAACACACACGCATACAGGGGCAAACATGCATACAAACAAGAGTTTTCATTAGAACGGTACACCAACAGAGAGAAAATAAATTAAAAAGGTTATAAAACAAATCTATGCGTTGCTATGTAACACCCGGAAATTTTCAATTTTTGAAATAGGAATTTAATTCAATTTATTTATGCAATTGATTGAGCATTTAATATATAGAATAATATTTTTGTGAATTAAAATAAACCCTTGGGCATAGAAACATGTTATGTTGCATACATGCTGCTGCACATATTTGCTTCCTGAGATTTGATTGGATTTTGCAAGGGTTCAAAACTTAGTTTGAAAAGCTATTTGGAAAACAAATTTGAAAATGAATTGAGAAAATTAGAAAAGGGAAAACTCCCTCCCCTTCTCTGCAGGCCGAGCCGGCCCATCCCCTCTCCTCAGCCCAGGGCGCTGCCCCTCTCCTCCTTCTCCGCATGGGCCGAGCCGGCCAGGCCGAAGCCCAGCTTCAGCGCAGCCCGCCTCCCCCCTCTCGGTCTCGCTGACACGTCAGGCCCACGGCTCAGCGTCGTTTCCCTCCTTAGGACGGAGTCCGAGCGGAGCACGAGCGCCGCCTCCAACAGAAGGCAACCACCGGATTTTTCGGCCGAGTCCATCCCGTGCATGCCTCCACTGGCCCGTAAAAGGAAGCCGCGACCCTCTCCCTCTGCCGCTGACGCATAGGGCCCGCTGCCCCGCGCCATCCCTTCCTTCAGTCGGAGTCCGCGCGAGGCACGAGCGCTCCCTCCTCCGGGTCGAGTCCCAACCGAGTCCAGCTCTCCTACACCTCCCTCGCGCCCCTATATAGGTCGGCCGAGCCCTGTCGTCCCTCCCCACAAGTTCCCTAGCAAGCTACGCCCTCCAATCTTGCCCTAGCCGCCGCCCCGAGCTCCGCCGTCGCCCCGAGCTCCGCCACCGCCGTCGATTTCTCCTCGGGAAGACTTCTCCGTCGAAATTGGTTGTTCTCCAAGCTTCGCAGCAAGGTCAGGGACCTTCCCGACCCCTTCTCCCTCGGTTTTGTGCACTATAGCCATGATGCCGAGCTTCGCAGCCACCATAGTTCCGCCACCTAGCTCGCCGCATCCTCTCCGAGCTACCTCTGTGGCAACCGAAACCATAGATAGGTTTGGCTTGAGCTCCTCTTGCTTCCCGACCAGATCCCGAGGTGTGCCGAGCTTCCTAGCCCCGAAAACGCCGTCTCCGGCCATCTTCCGGCGAGGAATCGGCCGGGCGCCGCCCGACTCCGGCGACCAGAGCCGCCCCTCTTTCCCCCGAGCTACCCTGCGCCGTCCACGGCCGATCCAACGGCTCACAGTGAGAGATACCCTTTCGCCGGCACTTTTGCAAAAAACCCCCTGAGCTTTTTAATGTTCTAACCCGCGGTCCTTTGGCGTATTTCTCAGATTATGCTTTCCTATCTAGAAAACGTATTTCCTCGGTTTTAATTCAAAAGGCGTTTTCAATATTTACAGATTTGCCACTCAGTCTATTTCGGCCATATTTTATTTAGCTCCGATTTGATCCGTTCAAGTCTCGTTAGATTCGTAATTCCGTAATCTATCTAATAATACTACTGTTATTCATGTTTTGAACTTTTAAAATTCGAGATTAGATTTAATATATTATTTTATTAAAGTAAAACTTGTTCATTTCATAACTTCTCCGTTTGAACTCCGATTTTCGTGATCTTTATATCGTTGGAATCGTAGCGACGCGTAGATTATTTTTATACCCTTTTCAATCTGTTTTTTCACTGTTGGTGTACTGTTTCTAATATAGATCTTGTTTGCTTCGTGTATGATTGCCTCGATGATTGTGTGGTGATTTTATGATTGAGTTCAGACGGTGAGCAATACGTTGGTGATCAAGAGTACACGGAGGATCTAAGTTCTCCAGAGCACTTTGATCAAGGCAAGTATAGCATGGACCATCCTTATTGCCTATTCACCTTAATCACTAAATTCATGATGCATGTGTCTACCTTGGCAACCATAGTGTTTATTCCTAGCTTTTGATAACTTGATCCTTGTTACCTATGAAATTGCATTTGAGTAGTGATGCTAGTGCTTTGATGGGTCATGATCTTATGAACTTGAATAATTAATTATGAAATAAAGATTAAAAGATGCTTTTTAGCAACATGGACTAAGGACTTATCTGTAAGTATGACACCGGGACTTACAGCGCAACCATGGGGGCTATATGGCTCTGGCTTTAGTCAAGTATGGAGTTACTTTCTATCATGCTATTAATCTTGAAAGGTTCCTTGCCGAGCTGGTTGTTTTGCGGCTCCTGTCCTTGATGAATCTAACTAAGATGCCAATTTAGTTAGAGGGCCGGCCGGCCCAGGTAGGGCGCCGGGCGGCATGCCTCCTGGTCCCACGGGGTCCACTTCGGTGGGCGAGGTCCTGGTTCGATTGTCTTCCGAATTACGTGATTTTCCCGAGCGAATTGATTTTCATAGTCGCGATGTGCCTCCCCCACACTTGTTTTCCTGCATACTTTTCTGCGCAACATGTGGAGACAACATGCATTCCAAAAATATAGAGAGTAGAGTAGATTAAAACATTAATATTGATAACAAGAATAAGGCACTTTATTCATTAACGATATAGATAACTCTGACAACTGACTGAGCTAACGACTGCCCTAGCTCATTTGGCTTACCTAACACACTTAATATTGTAAATCAAATCTAGCATACTCGATAATATAATCAAACCTAACACACTTGTGCCTTATTACATAGATAACGGGGGCAACTTAAGGCTGCCCCTTTTTCGCGAGCTTCCTAATTTCTTCCTTAAGCTCAACAATCTCTTCTTTCAGCTAATCTTTTTCGCGCTTGAGACTGCGAATTAACTTGACATTGATTTCTATCTGCTTAGTCATGTCGCTCATAACCTTGTTCCTTAAGTCTTCATTCCTCTCTATACCCCTAACGGTGCTAGAGAGAGCTTCCATCTTCTCGTTGAGGATTCATAGAGAGAGCGGGGGCTGTCTAGGGACTTTCTCTAGTGCTGATGTAGATGTAGCCCACTGTCTCTTGGGAGGAGGTGGTATGAACTCGGTGTAGCAGACTTGGCCTGGACGTGCACGAACTCCTTGGATGGCAGGGCGAGCAGTGGTGTACTTCGCACATACTAGCGTTCCGTTCTTGTCGATCTTGACCAACAGGAGTCGCTCATTGTCTCTAGGTGGAAGAAGTGGGGTACCTCGGGGAATAGCGATCTGCTTCCCCCTGGTACCATCTTTTAGCAGCAGTCTCTTAAGTGGCGATGGCAGAGCAGGCTGAGCATGCGTGTAGTAGGCTTGCTCGAACTGCTGGGGCACCGTAGCAAGATGCTTCGGTGGTACGATGGCGAGGTGCTTCGATGGCACGACGGCAAGGGGCTTCGGCTGCACGAGGACGATGTCCTTCGAGTCGTCACCTTGGATCTTGCCGGAGTCAGCGCCGATGACCGCTTCGCCTGCCATTGCTACTAGATCTAAACTAGAGAGTTTATTTGGAGGAGAGGAAGGCAATGATGATGGGATGCCATTTGAGGGCGGTATAGGTGCGTATTTATATGGGTTTTTAGGAGACAGGATAAGATCAAATCTAGGTTCTATGGGATTCGTACGAAAGATTATCCATACGCATCGGGAATCTATGGGATTATGTTTAGGAAAGATAGAAAAAGAAAAGGAAACTAGAGTCGGGACGAGAGGGGACATGGGGGCGCCGCCCGGCCCCATAATGGCGTCGGCCGGCCCCACCTGGTGTCCTCCCAGGGTGGTCGTGCTCGTGAAGCCTCTAGACTCTTTCTACTTCATGTTAGCTGCAATGCGCGATAATTTTTCGTAACGGATAATGACGGGACTAAAAATGGGTAGTTGGACAAAGTCCAGCCCGTCAACTACTTCTGAATTAAATGGTTCTAAAAATAATTTAAGTCGGTGACCATTTACCTTGAATAACTTACCTTCGTGTGATTGTAGAGTTACCGCTCCATGTGGCGATGCATTCACGACCGTAAATGGTCCGTCCCATTTGCTTCATAGTTTTCCAAGCCCGAATAATTTGAACCTGGAATTAAAAAGTAATACCTTGTCTCCTGGTGCAAACTCTTTCTTCTTGATCCTCTTGTGATGCCATCTTTTTGTTCTTTCCTTATAGATCTTTGAATTGTGATAAAGCCTTTTCTCTCCATTCTTCTAATTCTGATAATTGTATCTTTCTCTTTTCTCCAGCGGCTTCAAAGTCCATGTTCCATCTCTTAATAGCCCAGTGAGCTTTATGCTCTAACTCCTGGTAAATGACATGTCTTACCATATACTAGTTGGTAAGGTGGCATACCCAAAGGTGTCTTGTATGCGGTCCGATATGCCCAAAGTGCTTCGGGTAATCGGTCCTTCCATGCAGTACCCATCTCATTTACTGTTTTCTATAGAATATTCTTGATTTGTTTGTTTGATGTTTCTGCCTGGCCACTTGTCTGAGGATGGTATGGAGTAGCAACATTGTGACGGATGCCATGAGCTTGCAAGTATCGGTGAAACTTTTTATCAGTGAAGTGTGTCCCTCCGTCACTAATGACCACCCTCGGTGTTCCAAACCTTGGAAATATAATCCCTTCGAACATCTTCTTTGAATGTTTGGAATCAGCATTCATGCATGGCATAGCTTCTACCCACTTGGATACATAGTCAACTGCCACCAAAATGTATTCATAATTTCTTGATTTCACAAATGGTCCCATCTAATCAATTCCCCAGACATCAAAGAGCTTGAATTGGAGATTATTGGTGAGTGGCATAGCATCTCTTGCATTGATGTTTCCGTGCCTCTGACATGATCCACACTTCCGGACAAAATCTATGGTGTCTTCATACATGGTTGGCCAAAAGAACCCACTCTGCCAGATTTTAGCATGAGTGCGGAATGCTCCATAATGACCTCCATATGGTGATGAGTGGCATTTCTGAATGATCTGCATACCCTCTTCTATTGGTACACATCTTCTAAGTAATCCATCTGAACAAATTCTGAAGAGGTATGGTGGATCCCATATGTGGAGACGACTTTTATAAATGAGCTTCTTTTTATTTCCCCTGGTGGTACATAACCTGCAACCATAAACTTGATAATATTTGCGTACCAAGGGTATGACTTGGTCACTTTAAACAACATGTCATCTCTCAATGAGTCATTAATAGGCAATTCCTGAGGTTTCTTAAAGTGTATTCTAGACAAGTGATCAGCAACTGGATTTTCTATTCCTCTTCTATCTTTAATTTCTAAGTCAAACTCTTAGAGTAACAAAATCCATCTTATCAAACGAGGTTTAGCATCTTTCTTAGTGAGCAAATATTTTAAAGCAGCATGATCAGAATAAACAATTACTTTTGCTCCTACTAAGTAAGATCTAAATTTATCAATAGCAAAACAACAACCAGGAGTTCTTTTTCAGTTGTCGCATAATTTAATTGTGCTCCTGTTATAGTTTTACTATCATAAGCAATTTCATGATGCTTCTTATCTTTTTTTTGTCCTAATACTGCCCCTACAGCATAATCACTAGCATCACACATAATTTCAAAAGGTAAAGACCAATCAGGGGGCTGAATGATTGGTGCAGATGTAAGTGCTTCTTTAAGAATATTAAAAGATTTTAAACATGCATCATCAAATTCAAAACGAACATCCTTAGCTAGCAAGTTAGTCAGTGGTCTAGCAATATGTGAAAAATCTTTTATAAATCTGCGATAAAAACTACAATGATTAAGAAAACTTCGGATTCCTTTTATATTAACAGGTCGAGCTAGTTGTTCAATTACTTTAATTTTTGTCGTATCTACCTCTATACCTCTTTCAGACACTAAATGTCCTAGCACTATTCCTTCTCTAACCATAAAATGTCATTTTTCCTAACTAAGGACTAAGTGCTTTTCTTCACATCTCTGCAAAACCTTATCTAGATTTTCTAGACAATCATCAAAAGTTTTTCCGTACACTGAAAAATCATCCATAAAAACTTCCATGATTTCTTCTATCATTTCAGAAAATATAGACATCATACATCTTTGAAAAGAAGCAGGTGCATTACATAATCCAAAAGACATTCTACGATAAGCATAAGTTCCATAAGAACATGTAAAAGTGGTTTTGCTTTGATCATTAGGGTGGATAGGAATTTAGTGATATCTAGAATAACCATCAAGGAAACAAAAGAAAGAATTATTTGCCAAACGCTCTAACATCTCATCAATGAATGGCAGCGGAAAATGATCTTTCTTATTTGCTTTATTGAGTTTTCTATAATCTATACACATTCGCCATCCTGTAACAGTTCTCTGGGGTATCAATTCATTTTTATCATTTTTGACTACGGCCATACCACCCTTTTTAGGTACAACTCGAACAGGGCTTACCCACTCACTGTGCGGAACAGGATAAATAATTCCAGCATGCAAAAGTTTCAAGACCTCTTTGTTAACAACTTCGCTCATCGCATTTTGAAGCCTACGTTGGGGCTCTCTAGAAGGTGTAATTTCTGGGTTGGTTGGAATACGATGGGTGCATAAAACAGGACTAATCCCCTTAAGGTCTTGGAGTGAATAACCAAAAGCAGCACGATGTTCCTCTAAGATAGTTATTAATCTAAAAGACTCTTCATCAGAAAGTTTATCACTAATAATCACAGGAGAATTTTGATCATTATTCAGAAAAACATACTTAAGACTAGAAGGTAGTTGCTTAAGCTTAATAGAAGGCATATGTGGCTCTAGTAATTCATCCAGAGGTTCAGGATCAATCAGATCCTCTTCCTCTTCATTAATGAAGAACTGAGTATCATCCTCTAAATTAGGTTCAATAAATTCCTCAAATGACACAGCCTTTACTTCTTCTATTGGATCTAACTCAGGAGGTGGCTCTGCTTTAGCTTTTAATGCATGAGTTATAGGCACTGAGAGATTAAATTCCTTCCCAATTTTAATATCTAAATTGCCCACACAACCTTCTCGCAAAATCTTTCCTATCGGTAATCCAATCATTGCATCAAAATCCCAAACATCAAAGATATAGAAATTCAGCAAAATTCAGAATTCATTAATCACAATAGGAAGAGAACATAAAACGCCTGAACTAGAAATAATATGTCCTGAACGATTTTTCAATAATTTATTTGTAGGAATTGATGACATATCTTTCAAAAAAATTTCAACAAATGTAAGAGACATGATATTGACACCTACTGTTGGATTATAAAAGGCATCAAAAGGATATGCATCAATTTGACATTTAATAGTAATGGCAGGAGAATTTAAACAAATTATATCATTTGAAAGCTCAGATTCTATCAACCACTCATTTCTCATAACAAAAATCAATTCTCTTGTTATCTCTCTAAGGAATTTTAAATCAGTAGGATACGAAACATTAAAACTTTTAAAATTCATAGATTCTTGTGGTTTCATAATTTTATGATAGCGTGAGGTGTTTCCATAATCATAAAAAAGTTTATCCTCAAATTCAAGCATAAAATAAAAAATTAGAGCTATCTCCTTTTCATTAGATAATTCAGGTAAAGGTTGAGATGAAACAGACAAAAGTTTAGAATCGAATAACAAAAATCCATCTTCTAACAACTTTTCTTTTTCTTCAGAAAGATCAATTAAGATATTAGTAAGAATAGTTTTAGCATGTGAAGCAGTAATATGCATAAATGCTCGTCCTGCGGGCAAATTAAGGTATTCTTTATTTTTATCATCAAGGCGTAAAAAGAAATGTTGCAAAAACATAGGTTCTGGCAAAGCAAGATTAGGTCCAGAATTTATAAATCCATCAAAGCGTTTCTAAGTCTTGCCTAATGATTTGTTATCTAATTGTTTAAATCCAATAATTTTAAAACGAAGTTTAGCGACCTTTTCGATAGGGAAAAATTTAAGACAAAAATTTGCACGCAATACTTCCTAATCTCCTTGGCTACTCCCAACATGGCGATTATACCTTTTCTTTGCTGTTCCCATTAATGAAAACGGAAAGAGTTTCCATCTTAAAGTTTCATCTGCCATGCCTTTAATGTGCAAACATGAACATGTCTGCTCAAAATCGGCTAAATGGGAATAGGGGTTTTCGTTAGAACTACCAGAAAAAATATGATCCTGAACTAACCTAATTAATCCCGGGCGTAACTCATAACCAGATGATGTGATGGGTAAAGATGATTCTTTTGGCTGGAGATACGATCCCAATGGTGCTCCATATTGATATAAAAGTTAGGACGTGGGTTCTATACTTTAAAAAGGGTAAAAGATAAAAGATAAAAGTATAATACAAGATTAAGATAGACTAAGCCAAAATTAGCAAACCATTCCCCGGCAAAGGTGCCAAAAATGCTTGTTGGTATAAATTAACTGCACTCTATTAAATATTATTATTATCAAGGTATCCGCAAGCGCACAGATAAAACATCGATGTAGCACTTCACCAGACAATCCCGGTTTTAATATCGAACCGAAAGGAACAGTAGGTGATACTGACTAAGTCTATTGGTTCTTAACCCGATAATATAATCAATCCAGAGAACATCAAGAATAAGGAGATAACTAATGATTATCTAGATCTGACAACCGGTAAACTTTGAATAATATTGTTCTAATCGGGCAGTGAAATGAATAAGAGTGGAAATCAGTGTTCCCTCCTACCAAAAACTTATACACCTATCGATCCTATCAATGGGAAGTGGACTACAGAAAAATCAACGCAGCTGTCACCTACGCGAACTACCACTATCCAGCCAATCAGGGGACATTCACAAGTAATTATAGCCTAGACACCATGTCTACACTACAAACTACTACTTCAACCATGGAGCTACCAAGATCAAAGCACTCAAATAGAGTTGTAAACTTAAGAACGAATAAGAACAAAAGCTTACTTGAATCAAGATGTTGAATACAAAAGTACCTCAGAACTCAACTCCGGGCGAGGGAGCTGAATCCAGACGAACACAACTACGAAGAAGCTCCGACAGGCCGGGACTCCTCCGAATCTCTAGTCATCTACTCTATATCTCTAATCTCTCTCTTGATTGCTAGCCTAGATCTAGTGGATATCTATCTAATGCTTCAGGGTCTTCATCTCTTGATCTGGCTCTTCTCCAGGGGGGTCTGGCCCTCTATTCATAGCCTGGTGCGATGCACGCGCGCCGTTAGATCAAACCGACTTAACCAAGAGTCCAGATGACTCCTAATAGGTGGTGGTAGAAGACTCCAGAAGACGGCAGGAGGAAAACCTAGGAGGACGCTGCCCAGCCCCCCCTTAGGGCCGGCCGACCCCACCTGGCCAGGTGTGGGCCTCCGCTTGCTTCGGGTGTGTTCTACACTCTTCCAGGGTCTTCGTGATGATGTTTCCTTCGTGTGCAAGTTTCGCGGTAATTATGCTCTTTAATCCTTCTGTTAAGCTTTTCTGGAAAATCCCCTGGAAAATAGACAATTCACCAAAACTCATGGAATGTATCAGTAATAACCCTATTCTACTGGATATTAATGTTTAATGCAGGGATAATTGATAATAAAATTTGGATGATAACAAGTGTCAACACCCGGTTACAAGGCTGGGCTCTCAAGCTCCTTCTCTGAAGAAGATGATGAAAGCCCCTGTTACCATAACGACTGCTCCAGCTCAAAAAAGGAAAGCCTCATCTAGTCTTCAGAAGGTGACCACTAAGAAACCAAGGTCCAAAAGGAAGCCTGCCCAGGTATCTGAATATCCTAAAACATTTTCTGCACCATCCATTAGTTATTCAGCTAAAATCGGCTAATCACCAGGTGACTGTTCAGCCGATTCCAACACTATCTGAGGAACCTCAGATTGAAAAGCAAACAGGACCTACTGGCCCCCAAAACACCATCTTGGGTTCTTCAGGCACTCAACAAGAAGCTCTTGAAGCACCCCCACTCAGGTAGCTACTGAAACCACTATTACAGTTAATGATTAGAACTGAGCACATGATCTTGACTACCTAATTTGAAATATACAGCCGAACAGTCCTTCCTCTAAAGACACTTGGGGCAAGCTCGAGAAAGAAAGGACACCATCTCCAGGTAAGACAATTCAGCAGTTAACACCATTGTGTTTTCATTATAATATTGACTGTCACTTTTGTAGAAATCCAATCGGCCATTCCCACTTTAGCCACGGAAATACCAGCCGATACTGCGCTGGATGCTGGGAAGCAAATGGCTACAGAAACACCCAAATAGCCAGAGACCTCATCGGCTCCTTCTGCACCAGACACTGGGAAGGTAAGATCTTACCAGATTAGTCGATTGCTCTTAACATGCTTCATCTGACAGAATTATATATCAAATACAGGCACTGCAGGTTTCATCTCTCAGTTACTCTTTTGATCTAGAAGAATACTGCGACGAGAAAGAGCTAAGTTCCAGATCTCTAAAGCTGTCCAAGCCAGATTTCAAAAATTGGCTAAGCGAGCTCCTCCCTCGGTTGGAAGAAAACTTGGTTAACCTTGCTCTGAATCCTGAACCAATTGATCAAGCTATCCAATTGCTTCAGCAACAAGTACATTCAGTAGCCTTCAACCCTTTGACGCAGCTCACCAAACTAAAGAATGAAACTCCAAGGATCATATCTGCACATGCCAACCTGACAAAGCTGGAACAATTGAAGAACAGCAAACTGACCAACAAGCAAGAAGCAACTGGACTAGCCAACCAAGTTAAATTGCAAAAAACTTCAATCAGTACAGCTGAGTCAGAGCTAGAAACACTGAAAAACAGGCGTGACCAACTAATGAAGGAGCTTGAGGAAGTTAATTCTGCCATCACCTAACGTGAAATCACCTTATCAACCAACACCATCAATATTAGTCAGAAAAGAAAGCAAGTAAGTGTCATGGTTGCTGATGGCAGGGCAATTCACCAATGCCTAGCTCTTCTGAGGATGATGGCCGATGAAGATCAAGTATTGTTACAAGCTGGCCAAGTCCTTCATGCTGAAATTATCTCATCCATTCGATTGATGCTAGCCTTGTAATGCTTTCTTGTAAAACTCACTTTGTACAATGTACATTTACTCTGTGTGTAGCCTCTGATAATTTCATCCTGCTTTAAAAGCCGCAAATCAGCTATTTTACCTGTCTGCTTTAGAATCGGCTAAACAGCCAGACCCTTTGTTTGCGAGAAGCCGATCCAACAGCCGATTCCGGGACGCCTATTCAAAATAACTGACCGAATGGCAACCGATCGAGGTAACTGTTCCGGATTCAAGTAACGTGACTTAACTTCAGTATAAAGTCCGTCGCGTCGTCTCATCTCCCGAGGAAACCGCCTTGACGCCTCCGTCTTATAAATATCCGCTAGGCCCGAACGAGCAACTGCACACGCCATTAGCCCTTGCTCACTCAGCCTTCCTTCTCCGCCTCTTCGTCTTCAGACCTAGTCCATCTTTTAGAGCAAATCCTCCAATGGCCGGCCATGGAGATCGTGGCAAGCGTCCAGCCTCCGAGCCGGCCAAAAGTGACGAGTTCGCCAGAAGACTCCGCCGCATCAGGTCCCACGCTCGCCAGTTAGAAACTTATCTGAGGTAGAGCCACTGTTCATTTCTTGATGTGTCTGCCCAAACCTAATCTAACTGCCATCATTTGTGCAGCAATCGGGCGGCCACCGGTGCCGAGGCTTCTGGAATCACCGCCGGGCCTTCACCAGCCGCTCCTGCGTCGGGCGGCGCTACTCCTGCGGCCGCCAGAGCCACCCCTGCAGCGGGCGACGCTGCGGGTTCATCTTGCGCGCCAAGGCGCTGGGCGACGAGTCAGCAGTTGGCCATCTACAGCAGGTAAGCCGATCTGCATCTATGGCGTTGATTCTCGGCTCCCAACTTCTGACATTCTTATTCTTCCATCGTTCTTCCAGCCAGTAGCGCGTCCTCCACCTGCCGTCTGGCGCGCCGATAGGTGAGTGCTCGCGAGTGCGTCGCACTGCGCCTCAGCCAATACCTCAACAGGATCCGGCTTCCAGTGCCGTCTCTAGGGAGGGGTCCAGGTGCGGGTCTTACTCAGGCTCGGCCAACTCCTACACCGCCGACGACGGCCGCCGCTTCCACCACCAGATGGTGGAATATCGTAACCTCTACTCAGGGGTTACGAAGGAGAATGGCCGGATGCAGGGCGTTAACGAAGCCCAAGCAGCCGCGCTCGCCGCCGCCGAGACCGAGGTGGCGAACATGCAGGCCCACCTCGTCGAGTCGGACGCCGCGGTGGCAGGTAACCTTCTGGAGTCGTCTTGTGATGTGTCGATGAAAATTCTTGTACTAACTCCTCTGTTTCTTGCAGCCCTGACCGCGTAGCTACAAGAGTTGCGCGTGGCCGTCGAGGACGCCGCCAACGTCGTCAACGCCCGCGGCGAGACGCTGGCGCAGAGGCTCCAGGATGTCCACCACCGAGTTCGTCAGGTGGCCATGGCTGGCGTCCGTCACGGCGCTACCGGTGCCCTCGTGGCGGCCTGACTCCGCTCCGGCATCGCCCTGGAGGCCATCGAGCCTGGGTTCCTGGAGGGCCAGGACATGGGAGAGGCCAGTGCCCAACTGGCGGCCTTTTCCCCCACGCCGACGGGGTCACGGTCGTCACCGACGCCGAAGATGTCATTGCTAGGGCCACCAACAATGATGTCTAGAATGTATTAGACTGCATTGTAAATATAATCAGTAATCAAAACTCTGTTGAGAACCAGCAATCCGATCTCCACATGTTTTTTATATTTTTTTATTTTTTCTCTAAAGGCGATGCTTATCGCATTGACTATTACACGCCATCGCGGGTATTACAATTTTTGTGCTGAAGGCGACATGTTAAAACGAAATCGGCTGTCACATAACTTCTATTTTTTGTACTGAAGGCGATCCTTCGCTCAGAATCGGCTGTCAGAGCCAGATTCAAATGAATCGGCTATCAACCCCCGACTGGAATGCTAGGGTAATATTTCTTTAAATACTTCCCGTTGATCGCCCTAGCAAATCTTCTCCCTTCCATATCTTCAAGGATGTAGGTATTGCCGGGCGCACATTCGACAACTCGAAACGGGCCTTCCCAATTTGGAGACCATTTGCCAAATCGACTATCTTTAGTACCAATAGGCAATATAACTTTCCATACCAGCTCCGATTCGACAAAACTCTTGCTCCTCACCTTAGTGTTGTAATATTTGGCTACTCGTATCTTGTTCTTCTCAATGCACTCTAAAGCTTTGAGACGATGACAATGTAGATCTTCAAGGCTGTCCATCATGATGTCTCTATATTCACCGGCTGTAAGCTTGTTTTGCAACGTGACACGCCGTGTTTCAGACTGGATCTCCCATGGTAGGACAGCAGTGTGTCCATAGACTAACTCATAGGGCCTGGCCGTGATCGATCCATGTTGCGCCATTCGGTACGCCCACAGAGCCTCACTCAATGTCAAGTACCATCTTCTGGGAGCCTGCTCAATCTTCTTCTTGATGACCTTGATTAAAATCTGATTTTAAGCTTCAGCCTAACCATTGGCTTGGGCATAATAAGGCGAAGAATTATAAATTTTGATGCCCATGTCGTCAGCAAAGGTCAGAAACTCATCTGAAGTGAACATTGTTCCTTGATCGGTGGTGATGGTCTGAGGTATACCAAACCTGTAGATAATGTGCTCCTTCACGATCTCTATTATATCACTAGATGTAGCATTTTTCAGAGGCACAGCTTCTACCCATTTGGTAAAACAGTCAGTTGCAACCAGTATCCGCTTGTGACCTTTGCTCAATGGTGGATAGATTTGACCGATCAGATCGATTCCCCAACCTCTGAACGGCCATGGCTTGATGATAGGATTCATAGCTGAAGCAGGAGATTTCTGCACATTCCCAAATTTTTGGTACTCTTGGCAACCCTTGTAATATTTGAAACAATCTTCGAGCATTGTTGGCCAATAAAAAACCAGTCCTCCAGATGATCCACTTCATCTTGTGAGCCGATTGGTGAGCACCGCGGACTCCTTCGTGAACCTCACTCATCAGCTTTGCTGACTCTTCTACCCCGAGGCATTTTAACAGCACCCCTAAGACAGTCTTATAGTACAAGTGACCATCTAGCAACACATACTTGATAGCCTTGTATCTCAACTTTCTACTGACTCTCTGAGAAGGATCTGCAAGGTAACTTGCTATCTCGCCCCGCCAGTCATCAGCTGATTGCTCAGCGTTGAAGATTTCCTGCATGGACCTGTAGCCCGAGGTGCTCTGTGCCAATTAATTAGCCTCCTGATTCTGAGCTCGGGGAATATGATGAAGCGAGACTGCTATAAATCCCCTGATCAAAGCCTGACACTGATCATGATAGCCTCTGAGTATATCGTCTTTACATTCATATAGGACGAGCAATTGGTTGATGACTAGTTGTGAATCCCTGAAGACCTCAACTACATTGGCCTTTGCTTCATGTAGAAGCTGAAACCCCTTCCAGATCGCCTCATATTCAGCTTGATTATTTGTCACTATAGGTCCAATCTGGAAAGCAAACTCAAGACACTGTCCCCGAGGTGATATGAGCGCCACTCCAGCACCTCCACCTTGTTTGTAAGATGACCCATCGAAGAACATAGTCTATGGTGCTACATCGACCAGACTGACTGCGCCTTCGTGATGCTGGGTAATGAAATCGGCTATTGCCTGACCTTTAACTGCCTTAGCCGATTCGAACCTCAAATCGAACTCAAAGAGTGCCAAGATTCATTTGTCGATCTGCCCATTTAGGATTGGCATTGATAACATATGCTTGATCACATCTGCCTTGGACACCATCACACATTCGGCTGACAATAAGTAGTGCCTCAACTTGGTACATGAATAAAATAAACATAGGCACAACTTCTCGGTTGATGTGTATCTTGTTTTAGGATCCAAGAGCCTCCTGCTCAGATAGAAAACTGCTCTCTCTTTTCCTTCGAACTCCTGAAAAAGGGCCGATCCAATTGTATGGTCTTCGGCCGTCACGTACAACTTGAAAGGCTTTTCCACTTGTGGTGGCACCAAAATAGGTGGAGATTTTATATATTCTTTGATCTCAGAAAAAGTCTTTTGCTGTACGTCACCCCATCTGAATTCTTGATCATCTTTAAGCTTCAACAATAGTGAGAATGGGAGCACCTTCACTGACAGATTGGCAATAAACCTCCTGATGAAATTAATCTTGCTAAGCAAAGACTGCATCTCCTTCTTGTTGGTTGGAGGCACAAGTTGATCAATGGCTCTCCGGCTCTTGCTACCAATCTCTATCCCCTTGCGATGAACCATGAAACCCAGAAACTCACCAGCTGATACTCCGAAAGCACATTTGTTAGGATTCATCTTCAACCCATGCTTTCTCGTGCATTCCAGGGTAGCTTTCAAATTGGCTAAATGATCTTTGTAGCTTTTGGATTTCACAACCACGTCATCAATATAAATTTCAACGATCTTGCCGATCAACTTATGAAAAATATAATTCATAGCCCTTTGATAGGTTGCACTGGCATTTTTTAAACCAAAAGTCATTACAACCCACTCGAATAGACCGATGGCACCAGGACACCTAAAAGCTGTCTTGGGTATATCTTCATCAGTCATGAAAATCTGGTTATAACTGGCGTTACCGTCCATGAAGCTGATGACCTGGTGCCCTGCCGCTGAATCAACCAACAAATCGGCTATTGGCATTGGGTAACCGTCCATCGGGGTAGCCCTGTTCAAATCCCTGAAATCAATACAAACTCGTAATTTGCCATTTTTCTTATACAGAGGGACGATATTCGATACCCATTCGGCGTATCGGCAAGCTCGAATGAATTTGGCTTCCAACAATCTCTCGATTTCGGCCTTGATGTCAGGTAATGCGTCTGACTTGAATCGCCACGCCGGTTGCTTGAATGGTCAAAATCCAGGCTTGATAGGCAGTCTATGCTCAACAATTGATTTGTCCAAACCAGGCATTTCATAATATTCCCAGGCAAAGCAATCTTTGTACTCTTTCAATAGATCAGTTAACTCTCGCCTGAATTTAGGGTCAAGGTTGGCGGCAATGTACGTCGGCCTTGGTCTGTCACCAGGTCCAATATCTACTTCTTCAAGTTTATCGGCCGACGTAAAGCCCTGCCCAAGCTTGACTCTCATCGTTGACTTTGATGGAGCCTTCATCCCAGGTCTTGCCAGAAAAATAATCATGATCCCTGGCTTCACAGTAGGCGGCATCTGCCGTAGCAACACTCACCGAATCATTAGCTGGGACCACTTCAACCCCATCACCATGCTACTGGATCACGCATTGGTGCATTATAGACGGCACAGAGCAGTTGGCATGGATCCAGTCACACCCAAGTAGCAAACTGTACGAGCCCTTGCTATCAATCACGAAGAAGGTAGTAAGTAGCGTCTTCTTCCCGACTGTCAACTCGACATTAATTGCCCCCCGGGTGTTGGAAGAGTTGCCCCCGAAGTCCTTTAGCATCATGTCGGTCTCGATCAAATCATCAGGGCCCTTGCCCAGCTTGCAGAAGGTCGTGTAAGGCATGAGATTGACTGTAGCACCACCATCTACCAGCATCTTGGTCATCGGCATTCCGTCAACATATCCCTTGAGGTAAGGAGCCTTCAGATGCCGATGCTTGGGCGGCTTGTCAAAAGTAGCTTGCTGCGCGAAAATCAACTTGGCGGTACCCTGCTCAGAATCCGACTCGTCATACTCGGAAGATACATAGTCTTTCTTAGCCCCGGGCGCCCTGAACTTAGCCGAAAGCACGAACACCATCTGTGCATCGGCTATTGCCTTCCCCTTGTCTTGAGAGGGCTTCTCTCGCCAGACCTGCCTCGGGCCTCCTTCTGCTTTGAGCTCCCTATTCCTGAGGCGCTACACACGGCGTCTCTAACTCCTGGTCAAGTACCCAGGGCACCATTGGCCTTCCTGCCAGGCCGGCTCCTCACGATCGACTACCGCTGCATCAAGCCGATCATGCACATCCCTTTTTTCGCGCCGATCCTGCATGTCGTGCGGGCATCCAAGCCTCTCATGCACAGATCGGCGGTTGGTTTAAGACTGCCTGTACTCCTGGTACTGATCACTGCACTCCAGGTAGTTACGGATAGTCGGCAGTTTCAAACCTTTGTTCCAACAGTATCGGAAGAACGGGCAATACCAGTGCTCTTTTTCTTCCTCCTGGTAGCGTGCTTCCTCTTCATCACGAGCCCACCTCCGATACTCTTCTTCTTCAAGCTGTCTATGGTGATTCTTCTCCCTCTGCCTTCGCCATTTGTTCAACAAGTTGCGAGAAGTCACCCTGGTCTTGTTGGATTCCCCCTGCTCAGGTCGGCTCCTACTCTGTTCCCTGCTCTTCTTGATCATCTCTAGTTCTTCAGCTGTTATCTGCATGCCTAGATCAACCAACGCATTCCTCCTTGCCTGATCAGAAGTCAAGACTATTACCTTGCCAGCAGGGGATGTCACTTCGACCATGTTCTAGCCTTTCGGGAACGGGAACTTATCAATCTTCATCTTCCCTTTGGCAGGACTATCGAACTTCAATAGGACGCGAGAGATAGCTCTTTGGATCTGAGTTCTAAACGCATGGCACCCATTAGTATCATGCGTGTCACGGCTGTGGTATTGGCAAAACTGTTTTCCCTTCAATTCTTTAGGAGAGGGCCTGGCATAGTCTGCAGGGAACGTGATCTGCCCAGCACTGACTAGTAGATTGAAGAGCTTGTCCAGCTTGTTTGTGTCAAAATCGTATTGATCTTCAATGCTCCAGTTCTTGGGAACAGCCATAGGCCTCTTGCCCCACTTCAATTCGACAGCAGTAACCTCGTCCTCACCTTCATCTTCTGAATCAGAGTTACCGACGTATGTGGCGTGCTTGTACTTAGCGTCCTTCCTGAAGGCTTGAGCTTGTAACTCCAGTGCTGACACCCTCTGCATCACCTGACTGATAGTGTCGAAGTTAGTGCCCACCAGCTTCTCTTGAATGTGCAGGAGCAATCCACTAATGACCAGGTGAGCGAGCTGCCTGTCAGGGATGTTCAATGAATAGCACATATTCCTTGTTTCCCTGAAGCGCTTAATGAAGGCCGACCCGGTCTTGCTTATCTTCTGGCGCACGCTGGTCACATCGACAATAGTCTTTTCCCCAGTATCGGAGAAGAAATAGTTGTGAAACTTGGTCTCTAAATCCGCCCTGTTCTGAATCGACTCCGGCTCCAGTGTAGTGAACCAACTGAAAGCCAGGCCAGTCAATGACAGTGAGAAGAAGCGGACCTTATGAGCATCCTCATACGAGGCTTCGCCTAGCTGAGCGAGATATCGGCTAATATGCTCCAAGGTGGACACGGAATCCTGTCCACTGAATTTGGTGAAGTCTGGCATGCGATACCTGGGAGGCAGCGCCACACGATCAAACCACTCAGGATAAGGGCGTCTGTATCTGATCGAGACTCCTGCCTTTGGCTGCAAGCCGAATTGATCCCTGAGCATTGTACTCATCTTGCTCAGCAACTCATCCTGTGGCGATTGGGTATAACCGGGGTGTGGTGCCGACGTGAGCTCACTGTAAGTGTGCCCGATGTGATAATTTGGAGCTGTTGGAGGCACGTTCCCGGCCAGCACATTCCTAGTTGTATTCATGTAACCAGCGATCTGCTCAGGAGTGTAATCTCTGTATAGCTTGGGCTGTGCAGCTATTTTTGGAGCCAAATTCGTTGTTATATTAGGATGTTGAATAGGCGGCTTTGGCGGATTCGGCTGTTGCGGCGGAGGATTAGACGTTCCGGTCGCTGCATTTGAGTTGGAGTCTTCTGGAGATATGTTGAAGTATGTTGGGCCCAATGATTCCCAATCCTGCCTCTTGATGACCGTCTTCATGAGATTATAGAATGTCTGCAGGAAAACGTTGTGATGATACCCGACTGCCTGATGTGAAGCTGACCAGATGGCGTTGAGAAGATAATCCTTGAACTCTTCGTCGCCCTTGTCGCTATGGCCATGCAGGATCCACCTTGGAAAAGGATTCTTCTTCACCACTTGGCCCTCGCGGGTCTTGCTGAATGAGAGCAGGCAGGCATCAGAAAACTCCTCAATGAGCTGCTCCAAGATCAAAGCATCCTCAGGTTCGATCTCTTCACGCTTGACCCTGATGATGCCGTCATCCTTCGGCATGTTGTCCGCAGCTCCCTTGTTCATGGCCATGAGTGAAAACTATCCTACCGGGTGTGCCAAAAAGTGTGTTGGCACAAAAAGTGGCTCTCACGCTCTACACACCAGCAAGGCCGGAACGACCCTTGAAAGCAGACGGAGCATTCGCAGATCCAGCTAGCTTCAGGCCCAGTCTGAGAGTGCCGATGACTCCCAAGTGTGCCAGTCAATTTGACCTGCAATTGATAAGGAAAGAGATATGATCAGTAAGAACAAGGCAAAACTCACTGGTGTATCCAGATAGTTCCGAATTTTTGGCCTTACAGACCCTGTTTGCAGACTATCGACTAAAGAGTCGATATCCGGATGACATGAACCGATTTTCATGAGATAAGCATTATGACGTAAAATAACCGATTCTCTTGCATTAATAATGGTAATGACTTGCGTGAGAGAAGATATGACATAATTAATGCACACATGTCAAGTTAATCTGATCAAAAGATATCGGAATTCAGAAACAGGATGAAATCGGCTAATTAGCCGATTTGGCAAATACGAGCAACATACAAGTATATAAGACGAGTAATGCTTGAATCTTCAAACCAATACATTTAACTCAACGTTTACAACAGTGGGGTTCGAGCGGATCGAGGCAACCATAATGTAAACTATGATTTAAATCTATTGATAATTGAATCCAAAAACTATTCATCTCATTACTTGAGTGCGACTCGTACACAATCAAGATCTAAATCTATCGGCTATCGCAAGCATATTCTATTTATTAATGCATAAACACATGACAATTATCATTCATTGAACAAATAGATCTAAAGATATAAAGCCGATACAAGCAGATCAAGATTGGGCAAATTTGGTGAGTGATACATATAAATAAGCAAATAAACTCAAACATCACCGATAACTTGATGAATCTAACTAAGATGCCAATTTAGTTAGAGCCGATAACTAATCCAGGCACATTAACCAATTTAATCTAAGCCTTCGTCCACCGGATGACGCTAAACATAGATTAAGCAAGCAAACAAGCATGAATCGATAACTAATCCTTATTTGATCTAAGCCCACGTCCACCGGATGACGCTAAACTCATATCAAATAAGAATCGACCTTGATCTACAAAGCTCCCATGTCCACTGGATGACATTAAGGAGACAAAGTTTAGCAAGGCATGACAGTACTTACAAGCAAGTTTGCATCCACCGGATGACACCTAGCCCGTTCGAAGAAACTCGCCGAGATCTACTCTACTCCTACTCCTAAGGGTTTGGCCGGAGCCAAAAGTTGTGTTGTATTGATGTGTACGTGCGTATTACAATGGCCAGGGGCTTATATTTATACCCTGGGCTCGACAAGATAGAGTCCTAATCGAATTACAGCTCAAAAATAGATATGGAAGCTAACAAACTTTCCTATTCTAAAGGTAACTTGGAGTCCAATCTTTCCTTTCTAAACGGACTCCGATCGTGATCGCTTTCCGGCGCTGGAGACTCTTGCTGACGTCATCAATCGACTCTTGTCTTCAATCGCACCATCTTCACTTTGACCCAACAATCGATCCAGGACCCTGATCGGCTATTCTCGGCCTTTCGCATAAAGACTCTGCTTCCCGAAAATCGACTGTCTCTGCTCTTAAAATCGGCTATCTATCCCCAGTCCAAATTTTAGTGTAAACACACCTATTTTCTCCGTCCTTGATAGCAGCTCAGGGGTTAAGTCTAGATTCTAGTTATCCCATTTTCCCTGTGGTAAAATATAAATAACGATACCTGGAATACTCCCGGGTGAAGTGCTACATCGGTATCTGTCCGCTTGCAGATAATCCTAATGTTTATTTGTTTGAGTTATCTTATACCAACAACCATTTCTGGCACCATTGCCTGGGAGAACAGTTGAAACATCTAGAGTCGATCTTAACCTTGTATTCATACTTTTACCTTCATTATCTCCTTATTTTTGTTTTCATCCTTATGGATGACATTGAAACCACACCCATCTATAAATATGTTGCATCCACGAGCACAAGCCATAGGCTTAGGCAATCCTCAAAATCTATCCAAACTCCTACCTATGAGCTACGCCCGTGTCTAATAGAGATGGTCCAAAGCCAATCCTTTTCAGTAGAGGAAGATGATAATCCTCATCTTCACCTACGAGAGTTTGATCAAACTTGTGACTGCCTCCATATAGAGGGCATGTCCGATGAAACACTAAGGTAGAAGCTTTTTCCTTTCTCTTTGAGAGGGAGAGCTAAAACCTGGTATGACCGAACCGTAGAGAAAGAAGGAGGAGATTGGGGAAAACTTCGTTCAGACTTTTGTCTCGAATTGTACCCCTTTCTAAAATTGTCAACATCAGAACCAAGATCCTATCTTTCAAACAGAAAGATAATGAATCTTTGGCCACATCCTGGGAGAGTTTCAACGAACTCATAAAATCTGGACTAGATCTATCCATTCCAGACCCGTTTCTCATTCAACACTTTTTTGTGGGTCTGAGAAAGAAATCCGAAAAGCATCTCAACTACTATGCGGGAGGATCTTTTGCGCACGTTTCACATTCTGAAGCACGCAAGATCCTAGAAAATATCTTAGATAACCAACCCGAAGAGAAGTTAGAAGAAGAGCTTAGGGTAGCTGAACCTGAACCTTTACCATTAACAACCCAATCCTCAGCTGTCGGAATTTATACTAGATATAGAAGATGATCTTTTCACCGATTTTGGAAACACCTGTCACTTCCATATGATTAAGAAGCCTCAAGAGTCCAAGAAATCATCTTTAGAACCTTTAGAACCTCCTGAAGTAGCCTTCTGTAGAAACACCACAAGATAGCTCATAGCCATAATTTGCAATGATTGGCTAAAAGAATCAGAGGTTTCCTCTGATGTGATCCGATTAGATTCACCTTCTGTTTTAATCAAATTCCAAATCCATAAAGAACCTTCTGAAGCTTTCTACAATCCAGTTGTAGGTGTTAATATCATGTCTGCATCATTTGCTCAAGAGTTAACAATAGACATGCCACTAACCCAAACAACAAAGCTCTTGAAAAGTTCTTCCGGGCATATTATTCCAAGTTTGGGCATTCTATATGTGCTCCCTATCCGGGTAAACGACACCATGCTCCATCTAAGTTTTTATATCTTTGATGTCATGGAGTTCAACCTGTTGATAGGACAACCAATTGGAAGACTTATTCAAGAAGGACAGATAGGGACAATCAATGTTCAATTAGGACCAAACTTTAGATTCACTTTGTCCATCACCCGATCATTAAATGCTAAGACTGAGTCATGTCCTGAGCCTGATCCAATTAGTGAGATCACAGTGGCAGCCCTAGATTTTTTTGAGAGAATCCCATCTTGAAGAAGATGAGGAGTTCTTCATCGAGGAAGAAGCCAAAAATCCAGAACCTTTACCCCTTGATGAATTCCTAGTGCCACCTAAACCTCCTGTTGAGCTCAAGCCATTGCCAGCCGGTCTTAGATATGCTTTCCTAAATGGAGATATGCAATCTCCAGTGATCATAAGTGATAAACTCTCCCAAGTAGAGACTATTCGCTTGATAACTGTCTTGGAAAAGCATCGATCAGCTTTTAGCTATTCACTCCAAGATCTGAAAGGAATTAGTCCTGTTCTTTACACCCATCGCATTTCAACTGATCCTAATATCATACCATCTAGAGAGCCCCAGCGTAGGCTCAACAATATGATGAGAGAGGTTGTGAAGAAAGAGGTCTTGAAACTATTGCACGCTGGGATTATTTATCCTATGCCGCATAGTGAGTGGGTAAGCCCAGTCCAAGTTGTGCCTAAAAAGGGAGGCATGACAGTTGTCAAGAATGACAAGAATGAGTTAATCCCCTAGAGAACCGTCACTGGATGGCGGTTATGCATAGATTACAAAAAACTCAACAAGGCGATAAGGAAAGATCACTTCCCTTTGCCCTTCATCGATGAGATGTTAGAGCGATTGGCAAACCACTCTTTCTTTTGCTTTCTTGATGGATATGCTGGGTATCATCAAATTCCTATCCACCCTGACGACCAAAGCAAAACCACCTTTACCTGTCCTTATGGAACCTATGCCTATCGTAGGATGTCCTTTGGATTGTGTAATGCACCATCTTCTTTTCAAAAATGCATGATGTCTATTTTTTTCTGATATGATTGAAGAAATCATGGAAGTTTTCATGGATGACTTTTTGGTTTATGGAAAAACTTTTGATGATTGTCTTGAAAATTTAGACAAGGTTTTTCCAAGATGTGAGGAAAAGCACATAGTCCTTAATTGGGAAAATGTCATTTTATGGTTAGGGAAGGAATAGAGCTAGGACACCTAGTGTCTGAAAGAGGGATAGAGGTAGACAGAGCTAAAATTGAAGTAATTGCACAACTACCACCTCCTATTAATGTTAAAGGGATTAGAAGTTTCCTTGGTCATGCTATCTTTTATAGACGCTTTATTCAAAACTTTTCACATATTGCTAGACCTCTTACAAACTTGCTAGCCAAGGATGCTCCCTTTGATTTTGATGATGCTTGTATGAAATCTTTTAACACCCTTAAGCAAGCACTCATCTCTGCACCAATCATTCGACCCCCTGATTGGTCTTTACCTTTTGAAATTATGTGTGATGCTAGGGATTATGCTGTGGGGGCAGTTTTGGGACAAACTAAAGATAGAAAGCATCATGCAATTGCTTATGCTAGTTAAAGTCTGACAGGAGCACAACTTAATTATGCAACAACTGAAAAAGAACTCCTGGCTGTTGTTTTTGCTATAGACAAGTTTAGATCTTACTTAGTTGGAGCTAAAGTGATTGTTTACACTGATCATGCTACTTTAAAATACTTGCTCACTAAGAAAGATGCTAAACCTAGATTGATAAGATGGATTTTGCTACTCCAAGAATTTGACTTAGAAATAAAAGATAAAAAGGGAGTACAAAATTCTGCAGCAAATCACTTGTCTAGAATGCATTTTAAGAATATGCAGGAAATGCCCATCAATGACTCGATGAGGGATGACATGCTCTATCGGATCACCCGATCTGACCCCTGGTACGCAAATATTGTGAATTTTATGGTTGCAGGATATGTACCACCAGGGGAGGACAAAAGAAAGCTCATCTACGAGAGTCGACAACACATATGGGACCTACCATACCTCTTCAGGATATGTTCTGATGGACTACTCCGGAGATGTGTACCAGCGGAAGAGGGGATCAGGATCATTGAACGATGCCACTCATCACCATATGGAGGACATTATGGCGCATTTCGCACACATGCAAAGATTTGGCAAAGTAGATTCTTTTGGCCTACCATGTATGATGACACGAAAAGCTTTATCCGAAGATGCGGAGCATGCCAACGACATGAAAACATCAATTCAAGAGATGCCATGCCCCTCGTCAACAACCTCCATGTAGAGCTCTTCGATGTCTGGGGAATCGACTACATGGGCCCGTTTCCAAAGTCAAAGCAGTGTGAGTACATTTTGGTGGTAGTAGATTACGTCTCAAAATCGGTAGAAGCTATGCCATGCAAGGCTGCAAATTCAAGAAGCTCAAAGAGAATGTTTGAAAAAATAATATTTCCAAGATTTGGTACTCCAAGGATGGTAATCAGTGACGGAGGATCCCACTTCATCGACAGAAGATTCCAACTATATTTAGCAAAAAGAGGGGCGCGCCACAACATTGCCACTCCATACCATCCTCAGACAAGTGGGCAAGCAGAGACATCAAACAAGCAGATCAAGAATATTCTGCAGAAGACGATCAATGAAATGGGAACAGCATGGAAAGATAGACTACCAGAAGCACTATGGGCTTACAGAACAACCTACAAGACACAATTGGAATGTCACCATACCAGCTTGTTTATGGAAAGACCTGTCACTTGCCAGTAGAGCTTGAGTTCAAAGCTCACTGGACAATCAAGAGATGGAATATGGATCTGGATGCTGCAGGAATAAAAAGAAAGATGCAACTCTCTGAACTAGATGAATGGCGTGAAAAAGCATATCACAACTCCAAGATCTACAAAGAGAGAACAAAGAGATGGCATGACAAAAGGTTGAAGAAGAAGGACTTCGCACCCGGAGATCAGGTATTACTTTTTAATTCCAGGATGAAGTTATTCGGTCACGGAAAGCTACGAAGCAAATGGGAAGGACCATTCAAGGTGATCAACACTTCGTCCCATGGAGCAGTCACACTTCAAACCGACAAAGGTATGTTATTCAAGGTAAATGGTCACCGCCTCAAACTCTTTCTAGAACCAATTAAAGGCCCGGAGGAAATAGATATTATTAAATTTATTGAATTACCAAGTATATTAGGGCCTAAACCTTCCTTTTGCATTCCCGCACGGGAAAGTCCGAATTTTGGAAACTAAATATCACGAGAAAGCCGCACGAAGAAACCGGAGCCAAATGGACAAGAGGGCAGATCGGCCGACCCCACCACCAGATCGGCCGATCCCCCCTGACTCCATTCGCCGCCGCCTTTTCGTGACGTGATCCTTCGGGTCTCTTCTCGTATATTTTCCAACTTTTGTTTTTGTTAAGTCATCTGCTGCCGCCGTAAGCTCGTAGGGCAAATTTCGAAGCCCTCGCAGCCACCGGATGCCTATATAACCAGCCCCTGCTAGCCTCCCATCTCATCTCATCCAACCGATTCTCTTCCTCGTGCCTACGAGCTCTCCTCCAAGACTCTCATGGCCAACAAAAAGATCATCCCCTACAGGATGGATCCTAGCAAGGTTCCTGCTGAAGACACCCAAGCCATCATCCCTGCTAGAACTCCTTGGCCTCTTGCCATTAGTCCACCAAACCAGCCTCACAAGCATGAGCAATCCTTTCATGCTTGTACTAGATCAGCCCTCCCATCACCGCCGGAGACCCTCTACTTGAAGGACGTGCCATGGAAGGAACCGATCGTCAAGCTACCGAATGATGTCAAGCTCCTGCCACCGAAGCCGAACAAGATGCTGACGAGGGTGAAGCTCGACAGGGATAATAAAAGTGCCCCATTAATAAAAGTTAGTTTTGAGTCAATATTATCTCACTTGGATATATTTGTGCTTGTCTCCACTCTATTATACATAAAGAAAAAGAGGAAACAAGTGTGGGGGAGGAGCACGTGATAGAACGACGAACACTAAAGACGAAAGTACACCAAAACAGAAGCAACCGACACACATATCACACTCGACGAGACAGGGCACGAACGACCTCCAGGAGGGATTGGCTGATCCCTACCCTAGGTCGACCGATCCACCCCAGTGCCACCTCACCGTGAGCTTCATCCACGGTCAGGTACGTACCCTAAACTCTATTTTCTCGTACGCCGCTCGTTGTTTTGCACTAAATTGAAAATCTTATGGTTAAGCAACTTTGAAAATATGAAAGGATTAACCTGAGTAGTCTTGACTTAAGGGTAGACACACATAACACTTTCCCTGGAAGTCTTGCTGCTGGGAACTAAAAATTAGGGACCCCATGTTGCTTAAGTTGTTGTGGAATACGAGATAGTAAGAACATTGAAAGCTTGATTCTTGATATCTAGTTGTTGGAGAATTTTATTTGCAAAACCTAAAACCAATAGCTATGCTTCTCCTTTGTAGTAAATGTATTTACCTACCAGAGCAAAAAAAATAGGATAGAGTCAACCTTCTACATTTATTACTTGCTATTGCTTTGAGTTTTGTCAAACCAATTGACCCTTGTTGAGAAATTTATCATGCTCCCAAGATCAAGATCACGTACACTCCACAGATATCTGCTATTCCTACACTGGGAATACGCAACAATATGCCTTTCCACCCAAAAATGTTTCACTCTGATATTGGAGGAAGCACAAAAAGAAGTTAGGAATAAATGCTCCGAATTTCTTGTTATCATCTCTCTAAAGTATGAAGAGAAGAGGCATGTGGCTATGCAAAAATGTGAGAAGAGAGAAAACAATGGGTACAAAGATGCCCGCCTGAGAGGTAAAAATGGACAAGTGTCCGGAATGCCAAAACAATGGGTACTCTGATGCCCGCCTGAAAAAAGAAGAAGAAAGATAGCCCATGTTGTCCTGCAGAAGCAAAAGAGAGAAGAAAATTCTCAAAAGGAGCACAGTAGAATTAGGTTAGCCACCATATATTCCACACATATGCATATCTTGATTTAAGAGCATGACACCTTTCTCCTTGGATCCTTGTTTTGACTTTACAATATATGGAATATAAGTATGTTTTCACTTTACCCTTACCTCAGCTCCACATAAGCTTTAGAAGTAGGCATCAGAGAAGGCAGCATCATTTATGCCTTGGTAAGGATCAACACCACCACATATGAGTGACCTGAGAGCACTACAAAGAAGGAGAAGGTAAGCAATGCTTTATTTTCAAATATATTCAAAAACCTCTAAAGAAGGTGATTAGTTTCTGGCTGTTCTATTCTTCAACCGCACAAAGTTTCATGGTAGACACAATGAATCCCGCAGTACAGGTATGACTAGGGATGGTGAAATGTTGATGTCTAGTCCTGAAGTTAAGATTGCTTAATTTCATCCTTTACTCGGGACGAGCAAAGATCTAGTGTGGGAGAGCTTGTTGACGATAGTTATTGTATGATTTTACTCGTCAACTAATCATGAAAAGGGATATAAATTAGAGCCAACACCTAGAATAGGGTTTAAACTGATAGAATTCCACTAGTTTTGGTGAATTTGTGTTTTCCAGGGACTATACAGAAGAAGAACCAAAGAGGAACCACTCCACAGAGAAAAATACCGAATTACGCCGCGGTAGAAGATCAAGAATAGTCTAGAAGACACCAGAGACACGCATGCCAAAGCGGGACCCGCAACTCAGAGAGGGGGTCAGCCGACCCATTGACCAGGTCAGCCGACCTGTCAGTGAGGCCTCTCCGCCTTCGCTTCGACGTGGACCCACATCTCGAAATTTCACGCAATCTAGACCACCCGTCGAAGTCGGTTTGATCCAAGGGCTACAGTTCATCCCACCGGCCTATATAAGGACCCCTAGACCCCCTAGGGTTTTCTGATGATCCAGAGAGAAATCAATCCAAGGTTTCAGAATTCCACCGACATATCTCAAATAGAGTAGAAACCCAAGATAGGATCTAGAGCCAAGCATCAAGTAGAAGATTAACCTTGTAGTCTCTCCAAATTAGGGCTATTCTTGTTCTAGAAGTAGTGTGGTAGTAGAACTGAAGATAGTTGGGGGAGTTGCCGGCCTGTCGGTGACTGCTCTACCACTTGTACCCGCGGATTCAAGTCCTTCTTTGGGGCTTGTTTCTGAAGATTTCTTCGGAGTTCAACTTCTAATCCAAGTGAGTAACGTTGCTATTATTGTTCTTGAGGTTTACGATTCTTTTGAGTGCTTTAGTCTTGGTAGCTCCTTGATTGAAGTAGTTATTTATAGTTTAAACATGATGCTTAGATTATATTTACTTGTAAATGTCCTATACTGTCCGAATCGGTGGTAGATCGCGAGGATGACCTAGCCTTGTTGAGTCTTACACAGTCCACCTCCCGTCAGTAAGACCGTAGGATTCCATTAATAAGGAATTTACCCTTTGTTGGTGTATTCCTATAGTAATTCCCCTTAAGAACAATCATATCATATCTTGTGAGGATTAGAACTAGAAGCCTTAGCAATCTCCTATATCACATATTTTCTCCGTCCTTGATAGCAGCTCAAGGGTTAAGTCTAGATTCTAGTTATCCCGTTTTTCCCTGTGGTAAAATATAAATAACGATACCTGGAATACTTCCGGGTGAAGTGCTACATCGGTATCTGTCCGCTTGCAGATAATCCTAGTGTTTATTTGTTTGTGTTATCGTATACCAACAACTACTAGGAATAAAGTTGTCCCTAACAACTGCGCCAAAAATGCTAATGGGTATGGCTCTATAGGATAGGTGATGGAATTCTTCAAGCGCATAGAACTATCATGTAGCACTTTACCTGGGTGCACCAGGAGTCGAATTTATATTTTATCAAGGAAGGTGGGGTTTGTGATTCCTAGGATCTGATAATCAAGAATCTAGATATGGATAAATGGGGTAACAACCTTAGTGAGGATAAATCATTGAAGGATAACTAAGGTGGAAACACACTAGGATAGCTCTAAGTAGCTCAGGAGTTTATGGGAGAACTCTAACACAGTAATCAATCAATTGTTTGCTATACCAAAGAGTCTGCTATACCAGGAGCATGCAAAGTCCTAAACTCGCCCAGGGTTGGACTGATTAGGCACCGTACACCTACAAACTCTACACTGATAAAACTAGGTCGAACGTGGTGGAATCCAGAGGATTCTAGGGCTGTCACCACCTAGAACCTACCACTACTATCCGTAGGCCTCGCCACACTCAAGGGTAAGATATAGCCCAAGCACTGCGCTTAATCTATAAAATTTACTACTCTAACTCGAGCTCAAAAATTAGAGCACTCTAACCAAGCAATGAGACAGGTATACAGCTGCTTAAAGTATAACAATAAATAAATGACGCAGGGGATCTTTATTACCGATAAGAGTGAAGAATACCGCAGAGGAGGTTGCCGACAAGCCTGGCTCCTCCACAGACTTCCTCCTTCTCCCGACTTCTCTTTCACTACTCTACTCTTCTCTTTCTAGCACTATTCCTAAGAGCAGAGCTTCGCTAGAGAGAGAGAGAGGGAGGGAGAGAGAGCTGGAACTACTTCTGACTATAGAATGACCTGAATCTCGAGTGGTTCTCTTTTATAAGTGATGTAGAGGGTCCTATTTATAGTGCTGGGGAGCTCCAGGGGTACTTGTAGGCGCTCTGGAGGTCGGTGGCCTGAAGTGGCAGGGCGGGTGCCTTACTAGGAGGGCGGGCGCCCCCTTGATTCCACCGCCTTGCATCCAACGGCCCTCATTCCTCCTTAAAGGCGGTTGCAAGGTCGGTTGGTGCCCTGTTTTGGCGGTTTGCAACCCCTAGGAGGATGACATGCGGGTCCATCGATGCTTGGCACATCACTTGGTTACCGTTGGATGAAAACCGACTTTGGTAGATGGCTTGGATGACTCCTGGGGACCTTCACATGGATTGTGGACGTGGCAGGTAGTTTTGACAGGTCAGGCGCCCTGTTGATAGGGCTTCCGGATCCAAGTGACAAGATTCTGAGCCATTGATGTTGAACCAACGTGCCATAGGCCATTTGGGAGGATGGCACACGGATCCGTGACTTGGCATGTCCATTTGGCACAAATGATAGGGCGAGCGCCCTATGTGGAGGGCGGCCGCCCCCCTCTGGCTCCCATGTGGCAGTTGAGGTGCCAACCTGTCTTGTTTTGCTTCGTTTTTGCCTATTTTCACCATTTTTCCTGCATTCACAATATTTCTCCAAGCACATGTGGAACTAGGTGAGTTTCAAAGTGAGTTCTTTGCATTTTATGTGATTTTACCTTGATTATGGGTGAAATGGTGACGGTAAAACAGGGTGTTAGCGACCGTCAACAGCGGGGACACAATATTACCATGGGCAAAGTAAAGTCCTGAGCTACCTGGAATTGGGTTGGTCCCTGAGGATGTGGCCCCCGCCAGTCTCGCGAAACATTACATTTCAAATAGGCTAATGGTGACCTAAGACGCCACTGATCAGGCCGACGGGGCTTGTGATTGGCATGTTCGCCAGCTGGTTTGCAATCGATTCGAATCGCCATCTCTCCTGGATAGTGAGAAACTTGACTGATCTTCTAGTAAGGTAGAATTTAATAACTTGAACGTGATAATGGTGAGATGAGGAGATATCTGTGGATATCAGAAATCGCTATGGTTTATTGTTAGCCATATTATCAAGTGATTGCTTTAGTATAGTTGCAAAACTTAGTACTAATAGCACAACTGAAATTGAAGCTAAAACAATATCTAAAAATGATAAAGTTGCGGACTTACTATAGTAATGCTTCTTTTGCAAAAGTGATGCTACCCCATGAGCTCCACCAAATATGCCTTGCATATCCTTGAGAGTCTTTTTATTTACTTCCTGTCGGGTAAGTCTAGCTGAGTACAATTGAGTACTCATGGTTTTATTCCCAATAAGAGCTACTTCTATCCTTGGGGAGAGGAAGACTAGACCTTGGGTAAGATCATGTTATCCATATTATCTATGTTAATGTGACTGGTCAGTTCTTGGCACTGTATTATGAAATTAAGTGTGTGTAAAACTATGTTGTTTTCGCTACTGAACTTTTATGTAAAAGTCTATCTTGTACTTTGATGTATTTGAACTATATGCGAATCTACGTATCATGTATATGTGTGCTGCTGAGTTTCTGCGATCCTTAGGTAAGTGCTGTGTAAAAGTTTGAAATCCTTAGAGATTTCACGGACTACCGGGTTTATATTGGCTCAAGTATGGCTTGATAGCTTGTAAAATAGCTGCATCTGTACTTGTGCTCGTATAAATTTGGAGAGCTGATCTAGATAATAGGTGGGTGGTCCCGTACAACGCTAGTCTGCTCATGGGATACAACTGTCACATAAATGTTGAAGCATGCCCAAGCATTAAGCTGTGAAGTATGTATTTAAGTATGTTTACAAAGGTCACGACCTAGCATCATTCTCGGTGAATGCAGACCAACCTGATAGAGATGATGGTATCATCAATGAGATACTGCAGTATAGGAATGCTAGATATATATATATCCACCAAAAGGTGTGCACAAGATATTTTGTTTCCCCATGTTTGTTCCAACCTGCTGTATTGCAGTTACAACAACATTTGCCTAACATGCAGTCTGTGACATATAATGAGGAGGAAAACCTAGTGCATGTTGTTACTTGTTTGTCGAAAAGGGTCTAATAGGACCACATTGACAGAGTATTTCAGTAAAAACCATGAAGAAAGGGTGACAAGGAAAATACTGTGTAGAAATTTCCTAGAACACTACCGTTGGATCAAAGGGGAAAAAGTATGGCAATTAAGGAAACAAGTGTCAGGACAGATAGGGCGGATTGTCTATGCTATCCCTGGCGAAGGGGAGAGATAATTCCTAAGAGTTTTATTGAATCATATTAGAGGTGCAACATCATTTGAGGATTTGAGAACAGTGGCTGGTGTCACGTACTCTACTTTTAGGGAAGCATGCGAGAAAAGAGGGCTAATCGAGATAGAAAAATCAATCGATGACTACTTGACTGAGGCCACCACTTTCCAGATGCTAAGCACCTTGAGAAGGTTGTTTGCTGCCAGTGTTGTGTTCTGTGAGGCCACTGACATACATGGACTATTGGACAAGCATAGGGACAATCTAGGAGATGACTTCAGACGGGACAATAGCAACACGTCGATGGTGGAGCAAATGGTACTCAAAGACACAAGGGATATACTTCACTCAATGGGAAAAGATATCAAAGATTATGGTCTGCCATGTATTTGCGATGTGGGTACAAGCTCCATTGACATGATGAAAGAGGTTAGAGAGGAACAAAATGTCCCTATAGACTCAAAGCACTTAGATATTTATGATTCTCTTAACAAGGACCAGAGAGAGGGGTTTGATGATATCATTCAGCATGTCTTTGCGAAAAAGAGCCAAGTTTTTTTAGATGGTCCGGGAGGCATGGGCAAGACATTCCTATACAAAGTACTACTTGCTAGAGTTTGGTCCAAAGGATTAATAGCAATTGCAACAACCACATCTGGTATAGCAGCATCAATATTGCTCGGCAGACGCACTACGGACTCCAGATTTCAAATTCCAATTAATGTTGGGGACAACAGCATGTGCAAATTTACAAAGCAAGATGGCATTGTTGTGGCAGAATAGCCTAAATCACCGGGCCCACGTGCACCATCATCGTCCCTAAGGACCTCCGGTTTCTGTGCATGAGTTCCCCGTAACCTAGGTGGCCTGCCGGGTTTCCTTAGAAACCCTGATTTCCCCGAGGATCTCATTGTAAAGACCTTACAAGTATTACAACAGTTTACGCCAATAGTATGGATCAGAGTACAG
The DNA here is from genome assembly GCA_038502445.1 of Eremochloa ophiuroides. Lineage (NCBI taxonomy): Eukaryota > Viridiplantae > Streptophyta > Magnoliopsida > Poales > Poaceae > Eremochloa > Eremochloa ophiuroides. The sequence goes on along the minus strand of JAHLJS010000009.1, from coordinate 7,874,697 downwards.
AGTGCAGAAGTATTACATAACCATAGGTTTACAAATATCAATTAATTATCCCGAACCAGAGTTTCATAGTGGAGTAGCATCATACAACTAGATACCCTGCCCAGGGGTTATATCATAGACACATCATCATCCTTGCATGAACCGTCAACCGGCACGGTCCCGCGTTGAATTGTACACTCGACTTACCTGCAACAGGGGTTAACAAACCCTGAGTACTGGGGTACTCTGCAAGACTTTCCCGACTAAAGAAAAAGATGAGACTCAGGAATGCAGGCTGAGGGGAGTCAAGGTAAGGCTTTAGTAAGAGTCAAAGTATTTTACGGAAAAGCAATACTAATCTTGAATCCTACTTTCAATATTTTATCTCAATATTATTGTAATCAATATCCATAGATCTCAGTTATTTCACATATATCCTTGAGTCCCAATTACTTAGTCATTCTCAAAAACATCCTAGTTCCGAACTACTTTTCAGAGTAGGGCAGTGGATCAAGTCTCCATTAACCGAGGAGCAACGACGAACGAATCGATTAGTACCCACCTGGGGATCCCTATCCACACTGCATATGTAGCACCTAAGATTGCATATGTTAACCCCGTCTATCACGGCTTTTCCAAAACCTGAACCGGTCATGCGCCACCCGAGAGCACAGTACTCCTCTCGTCTGCAGGCATGCCGGCCATGAGGGTACACGCTACTCTCGCCATCTCTCCACTCCCAGTGTGTGGTTGTCGGTTCAAGTAGTAGAGCCACCGGAGACAAAAGCTTTCCCGAGTATGTGGCTAGTTGCAAAGTCTCGATCCAGCGAGCCTACAATGAATGGTCTCTAATTCTTTTTCGTCGGTGACCATGCATTGGGACTCTAACCCAAGTACACAGTTACCCAACAGGTTCCAAATCCATGCCCATCGGCGATAAGACATGGGGACGCCGCCCCAAGTGCACATCAACCGAACGGACTCATTTTTATTTCCATTTTCGTCAGCGTCGATGCATTGAGACTCTAACCCAAAGTGCAAAGTCATCCGAACGGTTTCCAATCCATCGGCGATAATACATTGGGACTCTAACCCAAGTTCAAGTCATCTGAACAGTTGCAAATCAATATTCATTTTCATTTCTTTATTATTCATCAATAATATATTATCATAGCTTGAAAATAGCATTTTATGCAAAACTCTAATTAATTAAGCAGGGCTAAATATTTTTTAAATATTTTCATTTTAAATCAGGTTTAAGGGGTGATATTCATGGGGTCAAGGAAGATAATACATCAATTGGGTTATCACTCAACTCCTAACAATTTAATGCAATAGTTTAAGTCAAAGTGATAAACATTTTATAAATTACAAGGAAAGGGCTGAATGCACCTGGGGTTGCCTATGTTGCAGGTCTGTAACTTCTGTCAGAAAATTAGAGAGAACCCACTTGACTTTTCCTGACAGATAATCCTTCCGTCGTACACCAAGCATGTCTTCCGAAAACCCGTTTACTACACGTAAAATAATAATGCATATTTAACATGATGATATGTATGGCATGATGCACGAGATGCATGAATTCGTGGATTAATAGAAAGTAAACTTAATTAGAAAGTTGCGTACGACTTTCCTTCGCGATAAAATTGCAAGCCAACGAAGATTAACAAATTATTAATCTCTATTATCATATGTGAATAACATAAATTATTAATGTTCCAAATTAACAATCTACTTAAGATCCTAACCACTAATTCAAGTGCCGAGGATCATCTCAGGTTAGAGGTCTAGGGACAACAATCACTCCGAAAGTTACACAAAACCTACAATGATTAGAATTTCTATTTATTTTATTAACCAATTAATAAAGTATTAAATAATAAATAAATAAATTATTTCCATTTGAACCCAAACTTCTCCATCAGATTTTTCATACCCTAAAACAGTACCACAACAATTTTCATGATTTTTGGATCAACGTAGAATTTATTAAAATTCACCAAAGTTGCATTTATCAATTAAAAGGCTGATTTTTATAGTATATAGAATATACTCAAATTGGAAGTTTTATATTTTTATTAAATAATACACTATGTATAGAAGCTACACAATTTTTTTAATAATTTATGGAGCTACACAAAAATTCCTACAAAATTAACAAATAGCAGTACTATTTAGTATTTTCAAAAATTAGAAAATTCGTTTGCACTCTTCCTAAGCCACTGGGCCGGCTATTCAGCTAGAGCGCGGCCCAGCTCTTACTCCCCCGCCCTCACCACTTTCTCCCTCGCGCTGCCGGGCCGGCCCAGTTCGGCCCAACACGCCTCCGCTACGCTTCTTCTTCCTCTTCTCGCTCCCTCTCACTCAGACTGTGGCGCCCGACGCCGCTGACCGGCTCGGTCCACCGGCGGCGAGGTCCCAGATGGGGATGAGGGAACCCGAGCGCTTCCCTACAACAGCTGCACCAGCCTATACGCCTAGCCCTAATACTAGGGCGCCGTCATCAACTTGCTGGCGGCCATGGCAACCCGGGCACGCGGTGCAAGACGGCGAGCCGCGTTTCGGCGAATGGACCACGATAGAGTTTACAAAAAGGAGAGGATGAGCACTACTACCTCACCAGATCGTTGGAACACGATTTGATTGGACCGAAGACGATGCAGAGCAGCAAGCTTGACGATGACAGTGCTCTCGGCTGCGCTCTCCGGCGACAAGGCTTCGTTCGAGCGTTTCCTAGGCGATAGAGTTTAAAACTCTTGACCCATTAGCTTCACAGGATCGAAATGAACTCGAAACAAGATACATTGACGAGCGAAGCTCACCGTAAAGCGCTGGACACGTTGGACCGAGCGCGTCGGCGCTCCACCGTCCGCGAAGAAGAAAAACAGTTGACTCCTCGGCTCGGGCTACTTGAGTGGGCGCAACTAGACTCAAACGACGCGTAACAGAGTGACGAAGCTATGCATGAGATGGAGAGAGTGGAAGTGGAGTAGGGACGACGAATTTTGAGCCGGACAGAGAGCTCGTCGGTACCGGGAATGGAGGAAAGGAGGAAGAGCACGGCGGCTACAGGGCTTTATAAAGTACTGCGGTGCACTTCCAGACACGGCCAGCCCCCCCACGAGCATGGCGCACTGTCGAACAAGCTCGGCCGGCCCCGGGCGTCGCCGGCGTGCGGTGCGCGCACGCGCGGCAGAGCGCAGAGGAGGGTAGGGGCCTGGGGTACTGTAGCAGTACCCTGCCCATTTGACTTTTGGCCAAATTACTTTTTATTTTGTGTATAAAGTTGAAAAATCACCAATATAAAAGTTGTAGCAAATTTTGCACTGAATAACTTTGGTTTTTGGAACCTTTTCAAATTTTAAAATGGATTTTGAATAATTCAAAAGGGGGTAAAAGCTTGATTTGAAATTCATTTACAATTCATTTAAATTCTCAAAACTTTTCTCAACAACTTTAAATTCTTCAACCATAAAAGTTGTTCTATTTGTTGACCTTGACAAGCTTCATTAAATGAGTTTGGTCAGGTTCTTGCTAATTTTTGAAATAGCATTTCAAATTTGAATTTCAAAGCATTAATTTGAGTTTTATTTGAATTTTCACTGCATAACTTCAAAATCTCCACAAATGAAAGTTGTTCTATTTTAAAAGAACTAAAACTTTTATTAAGGAACTATTACCATATTCTTGCTAGTTTTTGAATTTGTATTTCAAACTTTCATTTTTAAATATAGAGTAGAGTTTTATTTGAGATTTTATTTAATAACTTTAAAACTACCCAAAATAGAAGTTGTTCAACTTTTAAAGATATACAACTTTTATTTAAGGCCCAACATCTAATTCCTTTTAATTTTTGTATTAGGGTTTTGGGTCCAAATTAGGGTTTTTAAATGTTTTCTTTTTATTTTCCAATTGGATTAAGATAATTACACACCAATACAAACATTTACATATCAAATCACTATGAATTACCTATGCACAATCAAATGCAAGAATAAAACTTATTTTTGTTGATGCACCTTAACTGGGTTAAATGCGGGATGATTTTTATGCAATCATGATGACATTGCAGGTTTTAGTTATCGTAACATCAGGGGTGTTGCAATTGCGGAGTTGCTTTATAGGGCATCTTTGATTATTTGGGATGAAGTTGCCATTACCAAGCGTCAGTGCGTTGACACACTTGATAGGTCCCTACAGGATATTATGGAATGTTCTTTGCCATTTGGAGGAAAGATCATAGTATTTGGTGGAGACTTCAAACAAGTCCTTCCTGTGGTGACCCATGGGACAAGAGCACAGATAACTGATGCTACTTTGCAGAGATCCTATTTGTGGGATAAGATAAGGAAAATAAGATTGTCCCGTAACATGAGAGCACAGTCAGACCCTTGGTTTTCTAAGTACCTGCTACGAATTGGTAATGGAACCTAGGAAACAATTGGAGATGATTATGTTCGACTCCCTGATGAGATTGTCATTGCTTATACTAACACAGAGGTGGCAGTAAACAAACTCTTTGAGGATGTTTTCCCGGCGCTAGAAAAACATGCAACATCCGCTGACTATATGAGGTCGTGTGCCATTCTATCGACCAAAAATGATCATGCTGATATGCTCAATGCAATAATGATTGATAGGTTTCCAGGTGAGGAAAAGGTTTACCACAACATTGACACTGTTGATGACGATCCTAATAATCACTTCCCAATTGATTTCTTGAATTCAATAACTCCAATGGACTCCCCTAGCATGAGCTGAAGCTAAAAATCAATTGTCTTGTGATTCTTCTCCGCAACCTTGATCCTAACATTGGCTTGTGCAATGGAACAAGGCTTATGATCAGAGGATTGCAAGACAATGCAATTGATGCTGAGATAGTTGGTGGGCAGCATTTGCAGAAAAGGGTTTTCATACCAAGGCTCCCATTATCTCCCTCGGATGATATTTCTCTTCCTTTCAAGTTCAATAGAAAACAAGTCCCAGCAAGGTTAAGTTTTGCCATGACAATAAATAAATCGCACGGACAAACCTTCCCAAATGTTGGGATCTACCTTCCAGAACCCGTGTTCTCTCATGGACAGCTTTATGTTGGTTTATCAAGGGGGGTGTCAAGAGCAACGACAAGAATTTTGGCAAAACCAAAACAGGAATTGGATCCTACAGGGAAAAGCACTAAGAATATTGTTTATAAAGATGTCCTAAATTGGTGATTCCTGGTGCGTACATATAGTGTTGGTCGTGGCCGTGATATTTTGTATGCTCGCTCGTGGGCACATGAAAAATAGTTTTCATAAATGTATAAATGCTCAAATAATGTTGCTCCGTGATGTTTGTTATTCTTAATATATTTGGTTGTTTCAATGGGCTTACCTAAAATAAACCCATAGCGTTAGCACGGGCATTATACTAGTAATACCAAGTAACCCAATGAGTTTGATCCAACTTTTGTCAAACCCTATGTCATGCGGTTAGAAATTTGATGTACAAGAAATCACAAATATCTATACTCAGCTAAAGCCTACCCAAAATAAATCCATGTCTTGTGGTTTGAAAATCATTGTTTCTTGTACATCTAATTTATACTACCTCCAACTACTCATATAGCTTCTTTAAGAAACAACCCAACCCCCCCCCCCCCCCCGCCTCCTCCCCCCCCCTCCCCCCCCCCCCCCCCCCCCCCCCCCCCCGCGAAAACGGCCTTAAAAATGTGTTACATACGATTCTCAATCTAAAAATCAAAAGTCAAATGAAACAAGAATTTATTTTTAAAAAGCACTAAAATTCATTGGAAAAAATTACAAGTTGTCATAGCCATAAATACTTTAAAACAAAACTTAAATTAAGATTAAAAAATTTCCCATAGCAGCACACGGGCATATTTACTGGTAATATCGAAATCCAGTAGTTCAGACTTCAGAGGTTGAGCATGCCTGACTACTTGGATCGCTTGTAGGGGAACGATGCAGGATCAATGCGAATAGGTATGGATGAAAAAGGATCCGATACGAATAGATACCATTAATATCATATTTTTTTCATATTTCTAGTCGGATTCGGATTCGAATACGGATAGTGTTAACCATGTCGGATAGGATACGATTGGATGTCGACATCATAAATATACAATTTGAGTATTTAGATACGGATACGGTATCGGATATTAAATATCCGAACTCGAATACGGACAGATCTGAACACCTCTAAACGAATTCGATCAAACGAACAGTCGAATAAATATCCGTATCATTTTCATCCCTACAAATAGGACACCACAGCGAATACGATACCCACAGCTCTCGTTACACATATCTGATATCGTATTGCCTTGTACAGGCCCATCTTCAACGAACTATTTTCCGCAAAGAAAAAAAAACTGCAACGAACGATGGAGCGGCAACTAGTGAGTGATGCATCGATGGATATTGCCGCACATCACATGGGCTTTGTGCTTTTTAGCCTACTGTCCTCTCTCCTTAATTAGGCTGGGAACAAATTAGTTTCATGGTCCTTGGGCCACATTCATGGGCTTTGTCCCAGTGTACTTTCATCCTCTTCAGGCTTTGGACCACGCACAAGGTCGAGCGAGGATCACCACCAGCGAGCCATCCTCGAGAAAATTAAAACACCACTAGCGAGCCAAATGGCAGTCGTCGCCGCTGCTGTTATCTTCAGTTGGATCAAACGTCTTTGGACGGACAAGACTACCTGTGGAATTTCATTCTGCGCTGTTCCGCTGTATCCCAGCACTTCTTAGCAGCAGCAATCCTACAATATTTTACACTCACAAATTAAGGGCGCAGCGGCAACCGAGACAGGAGTGCCTTGAAGTGCAACCGAGTGTGTTAGACTGTTAGTAAACTGTCTCTAAAATTTTCTTTCTGTAAATATTGGCGGTTCAACTTTTTCAGCGGGTCTACTTAATATACTACCTCCATATAGGATTTGGATGTTATTTAGAACAACGACACAGTATTCAAAGTATAACTTTAACTTTATATTTCTATAAAAATATTTATTAAAAAGTGATATATGTATACTTTTATAAAAATATATTTGAAGACAAACCTATTTATATAGTTTTCATATTTTTAATCTCAGTAATTTAAAAGTTATTCATGATTTACATTCTTAATGTTTGACTAAGACCTTTTCCAAAACGACACGCATAAGAACTCATATGGATGAATTAGGCAGCTCCATCAAATTTCCTATGGGCTTGAATTCTGCCCGGTTTCCCGGGCCGACCACATTGGTCTATATGTCATCACCAACAACTTTGTGTTAGTCGTACATAGTACATTTGTTCCCGGAAACAACTCCCAGGAAAAAATATGGTGACTAATTGCGTGTGTTAGAAACGTCAAGTGCACAAATGTTATCAACGACTCACAGGAAGTTAACGAGGATATATATATATGTATATATGCGCTAAGTCGTTAGTTTGATGCACAAGCAAGGTCTATCTCGTCGGTATACTTCATGTATGTTATAGTCGTAGATCGGCCAGAATATAATATACGACTGTTTAGAATTATTAAAACTAATTTCATGGGGTAAGTGTGGGTTTACTTTCTATAAACGCGACCAAAATTGGGAAAAAAAATTAAATGTCTTAGGAAACAAGGACTAGCTACCGGATGGAGCAGTAGATGTTAGATTACTACACTATGCCAGGCTACGCGTACCATCCTTTGTCACCAGCTGGTTGGAACCGGCCATTTCCTCGCTCTGCGATGCTCCCACGAAAGAAGGGTGAAAAGCACGTTGCAAGTGTTTGTATTGTCAACCATGATTGCTTGTAGAGAAATCAAAGCTGCTACTCGGTCATCCAGATATATATATGTGGTCAAGTCGAACATGTCCAGATTAGTCGTTAGTACTTATAGTATAGTAGTACGTACTAGTAGGACAGATAAGGATATTTGAAGCTGAATATGCCTCGTGACACCTCGATGATGTCCAACAATAAACACCGGCAGCAGGTAGTAGCTACCCGTGCTAGAGCCTTCCCCTAATATGACCCAAACAAGCCCTTCTCCAAGGTGGTCAAGAAGAGGGTGGTGTATTTGTGTTCCCTAATTAAGCAGTGATCCACTTTCAAATAGGGACCATGAGAAGCTAGCTGCATTTGATACCTGCGCACCCGCTTTTTCAAATAGGGACGAAAACGAATGTGTCTAAACCAGAGCTGGTGTGAAAAATAAAACTACTATAAGATCGGTCAATCAAGATAATATTTTTCGTCCCGCTTTTTACCCGACCACATGGTTGATACAGAAAAAATTAGCCTTTTTTTAGATAATAATGGAGAATATAGATATTATATTTTGGTTGTAGTCATTCTATTGGTGAGATAATCAGGTTTGGACAGGTCAAGGAAGATTGACTAATAGCTAGATAGTTAGACCTGGTCCTGTACTACTGTGGACTGGAGTTCTCTTATCTGGAAAATTTGTGATAGGAAGGAATCCCGCGGTTTGCCGAGTAGTGCAACACTCGGCAAAAAGGTTCCGCGTATCTCTTCAGGTAAAGAGCGCTTTGCCAAGTGCCAAACCACAGGCACTCGGCAAAGCCTTTACCGAGTGCCTCGGCGGCTCTCGGCAAAGAGATGACGCCGTCATCTTTTTTTTCTTTTCCGAGTGCAACACTCGGCAAAAAAAAATTTTAAAAAGAATCTTTGCCGAGTGCCAAAGGTCAGGCACTCGGCAAAGGCTATTTTTTATTTTTTTTAATTTCTTTGCCAAGTGTCACAACCCCGGCACTCGGCAAAGGCTGTTTTACATTTTTTAAAAAAAAAATTCTTTGCCGAGTGCCACACCGGGCACTCGGCAAAGACTGTTTTTTATTTTCTAAAAAAATTTCTTTTCCATAGCACTCGGCAAAGACTGTTTTTTATTTTTTAAAAAATTTTCTTTGCCGAGTGCAATGGTCATGATCATTGCACTCGGCAAAGCCACCTCAAAATTTTCTTTTTCTTGTTTTTTCTTTTCCATGCAGACAATATATAAATATATATATATCACAAACCACAGATGAATATCAATATATCACAAACCACATTTATATATCACAAACGTCCACATTTGTTCAGAATCCATAATATATTACAAACCACAAGTTCAAATCCACAAAATCACAACTTCACAAGTTCAATACATAAAAACGACTCAGCAAGCGGATCACGGCGTCTCTGAGGGTCGCAGCGCCCCAGCTTGCGATCCCGGCGACGGTCCGGGTGGGGATGGCCCTACGTGCGATGACGGCGACCCTCCGACGTGGTTCGACGTCGCCCCCGATTGATGCTGCACAAAAGAGAAGAGATTGGACGTGAGTGACATGATAAAAATGTAAGCAGTTCAACAAAAACTTAGAAATTTCGGCAGCACTTCTCCTGCTCGGAGAGGTTCCAAAACATGCAAGAAAAACGTTAGCACGAAAGTCAACAACCACATTTCCGGCACGAAGGCCGACACATCAACAAGCCCGGCACAAAGGTCGACACATCAATAAATCCGGCACAAAGGCCATCACTAGGTTTGACACTAAGCATGTGCATAGAAAATAAACCATCCATACTCATACTCACTGGAGTAGAATCTAAACGCTGTGGTGGTGGTGGTGGTGGTCGTACAAGCAGGTTTAGTGGGATCTGCCAACCTTGTTGTTCCCCAAGTTCTTGCATGAACTTGAGCAAACCTTCTTGCTGGACCTCCAAAGCTTGTAGCCTCTCCCGCTCGGCCTCCAGCTCAGCCCGCTCAGCCTCCCGCTCGGCCCAAAGTTGCTGCAGCTCAACCTGCAACATTTGACCCCAATATTTCAAAAGTACAGAGGTAGCGAACGTAAATGTCAAAGAACTTACAATGAAACTTGAATACTTACCTGTAGTGTCGCCACCTGTTGACGGTCGATAACGTCAACTTTTATTAGAACTTTAGACATTAAAGGATACATGAATACACACTAGTCTAGGGTTTTAACTGACAATTTCCACGAGTTTTGCATATTCTGTATTTTCCAGAGAGTATTCTAGAAAAGCGTAAAAGAGGGATTAAAGTGCCTAAACATCACGAAACTTATCCGCGGAGGCAACATCGTTATCACGACATGAGAAGCATCTAGAAGACACCCGAAGCAACCGGGGCCCCGAACCTTTCCAGGTGGGGCCGGTCGACGCTAGGGTGGCGCTGACCGGTGCCCTCCTGCTAGGGTTCGGGCCCCGCCTTCTGGAGTCTTCCTGCACAGCCTTTGAGGAGTCATTTCGGCCATTGGTTAAGTCAGTTTGATCCTACGGCGCACGTTCATCCCACCGGACTATAAATAAAGGGGCAGACCCCCTCCCTGGAGGCAATTCCTATTCCTGAGTTTCAGTTCAATATCTCCAGTTAGGGTTAGATGTAGCAATTAGGATAGACTAGTTCTTCTAGATCTAGTCTTGTTTAGAGAAGTAGAGAGATAGAGTAGAGGAGTAGAGTTCTGGAGGAGTTCCGGCCCGTCGGCGCTTCTTCGTAGCTGTATTCATCTGGATTCAACTCCCTCGCCAGGAGCTACGTTCTGAGATACTTCTGTATTCAACATTCTAATTCAAGCAAACAGTTGTTCTTATTTGTTCTTAAGTTTGTAACTCATATTTAGTACTTTGATCTTGGTCATTACTTGATTGAAGTAGTATTTCATAGCGTAGGCGTGGTGCCTAGGCTAGGATTACTTATGAATGCCCACTGATTAGCCGGATAGTGGTAGTTCGCGTAGGTGACAACTACGTTGATTCCTCTGTAGTCCACTTCCCGTTGATAGGATTGGTAGGTGTACAGGTACTTGGTAGGAAAGAACTCTGATTTCTGCTCTTATTTAGGTTACTGCCCAGTTAGAACGGTATTATTCAAAACTTACCGGTTGTTGGTACTAGATAGTCAATAGCTATTTTCTCTTTGTTAATATTATCTAGCATAATTGTAGGGTTAAGTTCATCGGCTTGGTCATTATCACCTACTGTTCCCTGTGGATATGATATTCAAAACCTCCGAGTGAAGTGCTACATCGGTATAATATCTATGCGCTTGCGGATAATCTGATAATAATCTTATTTAATAGAGTGCAGTTAATTTATACCAACAAGCATTTTTGGCGCCGTTGCCGGGAAACGGTTTGCTGATTTTGACTTAGTTTAGCTTAATCTTGTATTATACTTTGACTTTTTATTATCCTTATGGATGCTTTAAATTCCACATCTATCTGTCTTTATGGTATGTGCAAAAGTTTCAGGCCACCAAAATCTGTAGAGCCTATCATAACACCTGACCGTGAGCTGCGCCCATATCTAATTAATATGATTCAGGATAAACCCTTCTCGGGAGAAGGTAACGAAAATCCATAATTACACTTACGAGAGTTCGAGCAGACCTATGCATGCTTGCACATTGCTGGCATGCCTGATAAGACCTTAAGATGGAAGCTTTTTCCGTTCTCTTTGATCGGAAGAGCTAAACGTTGGTATAATCGAGCCGTAGGAAGTATGCAAGGGGATTGGGAAACTTTATGCTCTGAATTTTGTTTATATTTCTTTCCCATCCATAGAGTAGTTAACCTATGAAAAGAAGTTCTAACTTTTAGGCAATTAGAACAAGAATCTCTTAGTACATCATGGGATCGTTTTAATGAACTTGTTACATCTGACCTTGACCTTGGTTTTATAGACCTCGTATTTATTCAATATTTTTATTTGGGTCTTACCAAGAATTCTAGAGAATCCCTTGATTTATCCTTTGGAGGAGCCTTTCTTTTTTTGCCTATAAGTAAAGCAAGAGCTATGATCAACAAGGTTGCTCAAGCGAATTCTGAACTTCCCGAGGAAGAGAAGAAATCATCTCCCGAACAAACAGAGGAAGTTTTGGTAGCTAAAACACAACCACTCTAATCCCAAGATTTAGCTGTCAATCATAAACCATCGAAACCCCACTTTGATGATTTAGACTTCCAATTATCTAAGATGCTCGTAAATCAATGTACATTAGATGTTCTCAGAAGAGCATCTTGGAAAAAAATATCGTCAACTTTCTTTCCCCCCGAAAGACATTGGGAAGAATGCAAGGATGGCATGTCTAGTGATGCCGTAAAAGGAGAGCCAAGCCACTTAGAATTCAATCCTATCTTCTCCCCTTCTATGCTTACATTAAATGTCTCATATGAACACATCTCTAGACCCATCCTTGACCCTGATGATCCTTCTTGTGCTCTCTCTCCTAAGTCTCATAATGACCTTAGGATCCCATTAAGACATCCCAAGAATAGGAGTCATGAAGATTATTTGAATGACCAAGAAGAGCTACGACAATGGTAGGAATGCATAGAACATACTAGAAACACATACGCTATTGTCAAAGAATGGATGGAAGAGGACGAAGCCTTAGTGCTAACATCTAAACTTGGTCTAGATTCGGTAATAAACATAACTCATCTAAGTTTAGAGAAAGCCTTAGACAAAACCAATCTTAGAAACACCAATCCATGGGAAATCCTAGAAAATAAAACATCCAATAAATGTCAGAGGCATGAAATAATAAAGACAAAATTTTTGCCTACAGACATCCATAAAGAACACCCTTAGAGTTTGAAAAGGGAGATCAAATCAATGAGCATGGGAATTACTTCATTAACACCTCATCGAATCCATGCTCATATGAAAAATTTCCTAGATCAATTGGTCTCTCCAACATTATCACACACGAGATCTTCAACCCTCTCATTCTACATGTTCATAAATTTATTGAAAGGGTGGTTGTAGATGTATATGTTTATCATAAATATTGTAGATCTCGTTGCACAAAGGCGGGTGTTCTAGAGGAAACCACCCCACGAACTTAATGTACAATAATTAGAAGGTTTCCCAATAACCACTTTGTGTCCTAAAATAATCACTCTTGAAAAATAACGTGAGCTTGTACCTTTTTGCTGCAATATCCTTGTGAATTGAGCATAGAATTATAATTATAAAAATATTCCCTCGAATATTTTTGTCAGTAACCATTTCAGGTTTGAAGTAGAAGAGTGACAATGCAAGGTTTGTCCAACCAATCATCATGCAATATTGAATTATATCCATCCAAACTTAACTTTGCTTTGCAAAATTCTAGCTTGGGGGAATGGGCTCAATTAGAAAATCTTATGTTGCTAATATTGGTTGTCTCTACCTTTCTAATTCATGTTCAATTGTTCGCCTTTTCATCTCTAAATGAATAAATCTCTATAAGTGCTTTCATTTCACCTTTATCTATCATAGTGAGTTTTGGTTTAGAGGTACTGATCCTACTTCTATAGGCATTTGAATTAAGCGTGGTGCTTAGGTTAACTAGCCTTCCTTAACTAAAATTAAACATAGAGTTTGGTTTGGTTATTGAACTAGAAATTGCTATAGTAGACATTGAATATTTTGTTGGACTAACCCCTGCAGAAAACTTTCAAAAATAATCTGGGTAAGTCATGAGGTGAATTTCAAATCGGAGATGAGATAGGGCATATGCTGAACTTCAATAACTTTGTAGAGGAATACATAGTTCATTCATTATGGATGGAAGAACTGTGAGTATTAATGATTCATTCACTTTATCTTCTGGTGCAAGTTACTTGGACTCAAGCCATGCCTGTCTAGAACATAATTTATGCTAAAATAATATCAACACTATCTTCTTATTAAGCATAGATGGAACAAAATAAAATAATGGACAAACAACCTATGTTTCAAAGTTGTACATTCCTTCGAGTATGTGTTGTCCACTAATCTGTTGCAGGCATAATAATGAATGGAGTGACAAGGTATCATAAGATCAATGAAGCAAAAAGATGGCAAAAAAAGGATAAGCAACAAAGGAGACAAGATACTCATGAACAACTCAAGATAGAAGAGAAGAAAGAACCACAGCAAGTCATCTACCTTCTATCACTTAGTGCGATCATGCTCTAATAATGAAGGTAATATCCTAAGGTAAGTGGTCACTATTTCTCCTCTTGATCTTGGTATGCACATACATGAAGACACAAACATGATAGAGTTACAACTTTAATTGATTAACCAAATTAACTCAACATGCTTTGTCCTTTAAGATTGTTCATGGCATCATTCTTTTGATCTCAGTCTTAACCAAATGTGTTAAAACATTGTATTCTATCTTTGAAAGATGATAGTCATACTCATGTGAAAATTTATATATTATGTAGGGATAGATAACTCTTCCATTGGTTAAGCAATTTAAATCTTTTCTGCCATATGAATTAAATGCAACATAAATGCTTAATCTTCTGATTTTACCACTCATGTCATGAGTAAAATAAATTATGTAACACCAATTTCGTCTTGTTCAATGTGCCTAAGGATAGAAAAAATAAAGAGATAGATTTGGTTATGTTGGTGTTTTTCCACCAGCAGAGTCCATGTACTTGATCTCTATCTTGGTTGTACAAACAGGACAACACTTCGAGCAAAATTTGTTAATTCCCAAAATTCTACAAGTGAAAGTTCTGTGAACATGCATGCTGAGTAAGATGCTGCCAGCTTTCACTATTAATGCTCTACTTCAACCTGCTGGCCAAGCAAAGAACAAAAGTGACATCACCATCACCAGAGGTACAACCATCAAGACCCCCATCTCTAAGATGGAAAGATATACAAGATTGGAGAAAAAGTCCTGTCGGTAGAGTTTAAATTCCGCACCCTTGCCATAAGGAAATATGGTAGTTATCTAATTAATCAGTATTTCTGTCTGCATTAGTAATTTCACTTTAGCATATTCATCTTTATGCATGTCAAAAAAGAAAAAAATAATAAAAATCTTTATTGTCTTATTTACTTCATCACAAAATATTAAAGCTCCACGTGAATAAACTTATGGTAACCCTGTAGAAGTATTTATTGTGGTGGCATAAAAAATGATAATAGCATCTGTATTTACTTTCTTGCATTATGAAAATCCTAAGTCCCATGAGAATAAATATTCGACGTGGTGGCATAAAAATATATAGCATGCATACATATTTAGTTGCTGCATAAGAAAATTGGAAAACCCTAAAAAGAGAATCCTGCTAGAATCTGTTAATTAAAATCAACTCAGAGAATAATCAATTACTTATTGGCTGACCGCTAACCCCTTATCACATTCGAGCCTCAAGTTCTGGTTTTCTTGTTGGAGTATAATTATGCAGGATAACACTATGTCTGAGGAGTGAGTCCATCAGTGGCGCCCATAAGACTGCTGCTGGTAAGCCCACTCTAAAGATCATCAACACCAAATATTGCAAACATCTAGATTGGGGGAGGAGCATCCCCTAATTATCAGGTAACTATACCTAAGTGATTATCGAGTCTATTTTATATAGTCATAAAATACCAAAAATATGTGAGCACATGAAGGTTCACAATAGTATCATAGGAAAATTTAAAAATACCAAAAATATATGGGCACATGAAGGTCCATGTCTTTAGAGTCTTTTGTAAGTCCATTAGTTAATAGATATAAAAAGATGAATAACAAATCAAAATCAAATAAAATACTTAGTTATCTATTAAGGTGTGATCATAGAGTGTGTCTACAGTCTATCTAGTTTAGAGTCAACTAAAAACTGGAGAACATTAAATTTTTTTCTTGGAGATGATGAATAGTTGCTCTGCCGTAATTCCTTTCAAGTGTTTAGTTTTCAACCTTAAATTCTCCCGAGTCTTGTATAGTACTACTTTGATTTGAGAATTTACTCTGAACCTGAAACTTGTGGAGGCTAAGTCTAGGTGATTGATTGATATGATGCATGAAGGTCTGAGCCACTATTTATCTTATTCTTAGCAATACTAAGTTCTGGAGATTTATTTTGAAAACTTAAAATCTTACATGATGAGCTCTTGTATGACAAAGTCTACCAAAGCCAAAGAACATACATTTAGAGATAGGAAAACCTTTGCACATTTATGCTGCTTGCTTTGCATTGAGTTTAATCAACCTTTGTTGTATACCTTATGAGAGTCTTGTCATGTGTTGACACTTCTTAGTGCAACCACTAGAGACAGGGTGTTAGGCAATCTCTGATAAAGGCGCCAGAAGTGCCTGGGGTATTTCTTATGTCTATTGGATAATTCCGCAAGCGCACAGAATATACCGCTGTACCACTTCACCCGGGAGTATTCCAAGGTATCGTTATTTATTTTTATCCCAAGGAAAAGAGGTTACTAGGAATAATTAATAAAAAGAGAGATCCTTAAGTCTATAGCAACTTAGTATCAACTAGTGATAGTGGGTAAATCGATATGTAGAGGAAAGGGTAATAACACCAAGACACGACAAGGTTTTGAGATAACTAAACATAACTAGTAGAGTATAGCTAGGTGGGAGGACAACGAGTGAGTATAAGACTCCTATGACACTTACTTTACTCTTGTGAACTATCTTATTAAATAGATGAATTATACCAAGACAACTACCTTACTTCCGGTGTGTAGGCGAGACAATAGGGGATATAACCTCTACCCGAAGCGGCTATTCTCTTATGGGAGCCTACCTTTTAAGAACTTGCCTAAAACACGTGGAGGGATACTAAGACTAGACAGGGCTGTCACCACCTGCTAGCACCCACAAACAATCCGTGCGACAAGCGGCATTCAAAGGCAAGATCTAGTCTAAGCACCACGCTTACACTAAGCCTTACTACTCTAGTTGCGTACCAACAACTAAAGTACCCTATAACAGGCGATGAACTACACACGTGAGCTGGTTACAGGATCACTATCCAATATAACTCAACTATAAGTTAAGACAAAACACAACAATACTATAAAGAATATTAATGCACTAAGTAGAGACTTAGTAAAGTAAAGTAAAGATAATATATTGATAAAGGTAAAGTCTTACAGAAGAAAAGGTACAAGAGCTATACCAGACTCTCCAGCAGACGACTCCGGAGACTCCGAGCGTAGCTCGACTCGAATCTAACTCCCACACTAGACTAATACTACTACTAAAGAGTAGAACTCTTGTGACTTGTGACTCTTGTGTAACTTGGGTGTCTTGAAGAGAGTGATGGCAGCCTCTATTTATAGGGGAGAGTTGAGGGGCGCCACGTCAGCGATCTGTGTGCTCCTTGCCTCTCCACCGTTGGATAAACCGCCATTGAACCGCTATAAGATGGATGACCGTGGTGATTTCAGCACATGGGAAACATGCTGGAAGGCGGTGGAGGCCAACCGACCTGGCTGGGCACCAGGGGTGGTTCAGCCGACCCCCCTATGGCAGGTGGGCCCAGCCAGGGTCTTCTAGAAGAAGTCCCCACCTGTCATGTGCAGCAGTGGCCTAGTCCCACCTTGGGTGGTTCGGCCGAACCACCTTTGGTGAGCTGGGCCCACCACTGTGATCCCCATCTATCATTGATTGTCCCTGTGTGTTCGTTCCAGCTTGGTTGCATGTTTGTCACGTTGAATTCTTGTGCTTTGTTTCTCCACCGTTGAATAGAAACACATGTTGATCTGATGGATGAAATGAGCTGGGTGGAGGGTGACATGGATCATGCCATGTCACCAGAGCCAGGTGGGCCCAATGTAGGATTCGGCCGACCCATACATGGGCCCACCCTAGGCTCTCCTCTCTTCTAAATAATGTTGTGCACCATTTCTTGATATTTCTTGGCCTGTTTGATCTGTGCTGCATTCACAAGCTTAAGAGTACAAGTGAAACTTGTTATTGATAAAATATGTTCATGATATGTTTATTCTCCCTTGAATCCGAGGCCTGTTGACGGTGTTTGAATGTGGAATTTTAGGGTATGTCCACCGTCAACATCATGCTTTTAAAATAAAGATCACTTACACGCTCCACCCACATCAGCATTACTCCTACTCTGGGAGTGAGCACAATCATTTTTCACTTTCATCCAGATCCACCTTAAAAATATTTTTCTCCTGTACTAGGAGTAAATACCCAAAAATATACCCTATAGGACAGCCCCTATTTAATTGCTCTAAGTTCTTATTATTATCTCTCCAATTATTTATATCCAAAGGATGCATTTGGATATGCAAAAGTATTGAAAAAAAAGAAAAGGGAGTAAAAGATGAACAAGTGTCCCAGCAATTAAAATAATGGGTACTGAGATGCCCGCCTCCCTGATAAAAACAAGAGAAAGAAAAGAAGAAAAAGAGAATAAAGATAGTCCATGTTTCCCGCGAAAGTTCTAAGTTCCAAGAGAGAGTGAACCATTTTTCAAAGAACAAAAGTAGAATTAGGATTAGCCACCATATATGCACCTATCTACCATATTCCATACACATGCACATCTTGATTTGATTGTATGACTTGACTAGCTGTGGATTCATTGTTTGACTTTACAATATAGGAATTGCAAGTATGCTCATCCTTGTTATTGCCACTCCTATAAGCTCCACTATAATCCTTAGTTGTAGGAAGGCACAACATCATTAATGTCTTAAGTGAGATCCATAAATACCACATATATTAAGAGACCTGAGGGTGTCACACAATTAAGCTCTGAGTTTTATTTTGAAAACCTGCAAAACTCCGGAATATTGGTACTGTGAAGAATTTGAGACATAGTGCTTGACTTGATTGTTCTGTCTTTCGATTGCTCAAGACTTATGCAAAAGCTGAGAAGCTCCATAGTTAAAGGTAAAATGGGTGAGTTCGAGAGTTAGAGCAGTTTTGTCTAATCCGGAGGAGAATTTCTGTTTGAAAGCATGTGCACTTTTTAGGTGTGAAAGCATAATAGCAACTCCTGATCCAAGTTTATTAGTAATTAGGCTTAGGGTGTTTGCCAAGGGACTGGCAAAAGGTAAGCTTGGGGGTATTATTGACGGTCGATAACGTCAACTTTTATTAGAACTTTAGACATGAAAGGACACATGAATACACACTAGTCTAGGGTTTTAAAGTGCCTAAACATCACGAAACTTATCCGCGAAGGCAACATCGTTATCAGGAAGCATCTAGAAGACACCCGAAGCAAGCGGGCCCCTAACCTTTCTAGGTGGGGCCGACCGGCGCTAGGGTGGGGCCAGCCGGCGCCCCCTTGCTAGGGTTCGGGCCACGCCTTCTGGAGTATTCCTCCACCGCCTTTGAGGAGTCATCTCGGCCCTTGGTTAAGTCGATTTGATCCTGCGGCGCACGTTCATCCCACCGGGCTATAAATAAATGGGCAGACACCCTCCTGGAGGCAATCCCTATTCCTGCGCTTCAGTTCAATATCTCCAGTTAGGGTTAGATGTAGCAATTAGGATAGACTAGTTCTTCTAGATCTAGTCTTATTTAGAGAAGTAGAGAGATAGAGTAGAGGAGTAAAGTTCTGGAGGAGTTCCGGCCTCTCGGCGCTTCTTCGTAGCCGTATTCGTCTGAATTCAGCTCCCTCGCCCGGAGCTGCGTTCTGAGGTACTTTTATATTCAACATTCTAATTCAAGTAAGCAGTTGTTCTTATTTGTTGTTAAGTTTGCAACTCATATTGAGTAATTTGATCTTGGTCATTACTTGATTGAAGTAGTATTTTGTAGCGTAGGCGTTGTGCCTAGGCTAGGATTACTTGTGAATGCCCCCTGATTAGCCGGATAGTGGTAGTTCGCGTAGGTGACAGCTACGTTGATTCCTCTGTAGTCCACTTCCCGTTGATAGGATTGGTAGGTGTACAGGTGCTTGGTAGGAGAGAACTCTGATTTGTGCTCTTATTCAGGTTACTGCCCAGTTAGAACGGTATTATTCAAAGCTTACTGGTTGTTGGAACTAGATAGTCAATAGCTATTTCCTCTTTCTTAATATTATCTAGCCTAATTGTAGGGTTAAGTTCATCGGCTTGGTCATTATCACCTACTGTTCCCTGTGGATACGATATTTAAAACCTCCGAGTGAAGTGCTACATCGGTATAGTATCTGTGCGCTTGCGGATAATCTGATAATAATCTTATTTAATAGAGTGCAGTTAATTTATACCAACACCACAGCTGACGGCCGTTGGCTTATGGGCACGCTAGAGTTCGTGCTCGCTGCTCGGATGCAGTTGAGAGGAGGAGTAGAGGCCGTGTTGAGGACGCCGTCGCCAAGCTAGAACCGCCCATGCTTCTTACCTCCCCCCACCCTCAACACGAGCTCAGGATCAAGGCGCTCCTCGGTCCTCGAATCGTAGTCCGGCCCGTGGGCAGACCTTGCTGCCTCCGTGTAAGAAGTGAGGCGGGTGTGGACGCTGGAGTTAGTGTACGCCTCTAGGCCCGCATCCGGGTTGTACACGATGTTGGACTTTGTCAGGCCCATGTGGGCCAGAGCATACGCCGCGAGTTGGCCAATTGGCTGTCCACCGTGCGTCGCCAACTGCGAGAAAGACAACGACATGTGGTTAGAAATCATGCAAACATGATTCCATAAGGATTGAACCCATCCGTTGCCAACGCAACACGTACATTAAGGGCCTTTTCATCTTTACGACGATGGTTGGCATTAAAGCTTTTCCATGCTTCACCATATGCTGGATGAACCATCTTGTCAGGATTGTATCGAACGTCATTCCTGTGCCATGTCATCTGTTTCACGGACTCCTCGGACATGAAAAGTCATTGGAGTCTCGGTATGATCGGAAGGTGTCGTAGGACTTTCATGGGGATCTCCTCATTCTGCTCCTTGCCACCACCTTTGTCTACCTCCACATACCTAGAGGATTTACACTTTGGACAGTACTTTGCATCCTTGTGTTCTTTCCTAAATAGGACGCACTCTTTCGGACAACAATGTATCTGCTCATACAGCATCTTCAGTTCCCGAAGGAGTCTCGTTGACTCATACAAGCTGCTCGACAGATGATGACCCTCTGGAAGCAGGGTCCAAACAACTGCCAACATAGCATCGAAGCAGGCTGGACTCATGTTGTACTGGGACTTCAACCCCATTAGGCGCCCAATGGCATTCAGTTGAGAAACCGTTGTCTTCTCGTGTAGGAGCTTCTGTGTCGACTCCAACATGGCCAAGAACGCCTTAGCGCTTGGCTCTGGCTCCTCCTCTTCATCGTCCTACTCGTCCTCCGTAGGTCTTTCAGTGAACATCGCATCCTGATAGTCACCTAACCATCCTGCTACCCCGCCATCACCATCAAATGCCTCCAAGCGTGGTCGCACGACATCCTCTCTAGGACGATAGGCTTCACCATAGTACACCCACCGGGTATAGTTTGGCATATATCCATACTTGCAAAGATGCTGCCCCATGACTTTCCTTATTTTTCTTTTCTTATTTTCACATTCCCTACAGGGATAGAAGGTGTCACTCACCCCCTTAGCTGCCTTGCTAAATGCTTGATCCAAGAATTTCTCGATCTTAGCCATCCATTCAGGGGTGATTTGAGTCTGACTTCGGCGTCCCGTGTACATCCACTCACGGTTATCCATCCTTTAGCATATACACATAACAAGTAATATAACCATAAGTTACATCTGCACGGCGTGCCTACTATCTAATAGGTGAGGATAGGTCCTAATCCCACCCGCGGATGCGTAGATGAGGTTAGTTTCCATGCTCTACTCCGATCCGAGAAAAAATTTCGGCAGCACCTCCTCGCTGTTCTCCCGATACACGTCCTGCAAGGGAGAGTGTGTATCCGGAGAACAACAGGGAGGTGGTGCCGAAACTCCATCTCGGATCCGAGCAGAACATAGAAACTAACCCATCTACGCATCCGCGGGCTATCCAAAAAACGTGGACAATCCGAAACAGATACGGTCATACATATACAAAGATACGCATACCTCCAACCGTATCTATTTCGGACGGGAGACGCCTAACTGGGCTACGTACGACAACTATAAGGAAGAGAGCTTAATTATACCTATGGTGGCGGTGGAGACAGGCTAGCGGCGCAGTGGTGAGTCGGTGCAGTGGCTAATCGGCGCTGTGTAGGTAGGACCGCAGCGCCGACGAAGACGATCAGGTCCTGCTCTGCAAAAGAAGAAACACATCACTATAAGTTCAAAAATTCAGCAGCACCTCCCCTGTACGGGGAGGTTTCCAAAATGTGCAAGAAAAAACGTCGGCACGAAGGCCGAGAACCATATTTTGGGCACGATGGCCCACACATCCACAAACCCGGCACGAAGGCCGTCAACGACTTGGCACAATGGCCGATAACCATGGGGCTTTACCTTCTTCTCCGGCGAGGGGCAGGGACAAACGACGTCGAAGAACAGGGCTGGGGCGGCCTTGGGCAGAACGGGGCCGGCGAGGAGGAGCGGCGGGCAAAACGGGGTCGGCAAGGAGGAGCGACCGAGGACGGGGCAGGCAGCGGGCGGCCGGGGGCAGACGAGGACGGGGCTAGCAGTGGGCGGCCGAGGACGGGGCTGGCAGCGGGCGGCCGTGGCGTGCAGGGCGGCCGCGGTGCTGTAGGGCGGCCGAGGACGAGGCCGGTAGCCGGTGACCGGGGGCGGACGAGGACGGAGCCAGCAGCGGGCGGCCGAGGATAGGGCTGGCAGCGGGCAGCCGGGGTCGGCAGCGGGCGGCCGAGGACGGGGCGGGCAACCGGCGGCCGGGGCGGCCGCGGTGGTGCAGGGCGGCGGAGGGAGGCCGGGGCTTGCGCGGCGGTGCAGGGCGGCCGTGGGGGTGGCGGCCGGCCGGGGGCTGCGGCCGGGGCCGCTGCAGGGGCGGGCAGGCGGCCGGCGGCGCTTCGGCGGGCGCGGTGCGGGGGCGGTGCGGCGGCGGCGCAGATCCGGTGGGAGGGCGGTGGCGGCGGCAGCGGTGAAGGGCAGGGGGCGAGGGTGGGTCGGGGGGCGCGGGTCGGGCAGTGAGGGGCGCGGTTAGGGTTGCCAGGTGGGCTGCTGGGCTTTTTGGAAAATTTATTTAAAAAAAATTGGTTTGCCGAGTGTCACAGCCTAGCACTCGACAAAGAGGCTGGCTTTGCCGAGTGCCCTATAATAGCACTCGGCAAAGGCCCCTTTTGCCGACTGCCAGGCTGGGGCACTCGGCAAACCATTTTTTTTAATTTCTGTTTCAAATTTTTTCTGCAAGCTTTTTGTATTGTATACAAGCACATGTTTGAATTTAGAACTTTTTATGACTTTTTACTATATTTCATGAATTAATTTTGTTTACTTGCATTTTTTCGAAAAAGTAAATTTGAATAGTATGTGCATAAAATAATGAATAGTCATTCAAAAAATGGTATTTATGGTGTAAAGTGTATTTTGAGGCCGTATCCAAGAACTCATCCAAAAATTTAACCGCCTTATTCACAAAACATGGGCATCCGCTTATGGTTGGAGTGTCTTTAAATTATATAAAATGCATACGAAGTCTAAAAATCACGAAACTTGACGAGGCTTCATGTTATCACATTTAGAGGCTATGATAAAAAATTAGAAAGTTTTCAAATAAGTTGTGACGTCGGATGTCCAAAACTCAGATATCTTTAGAGTGATCACATGGGATCACATGTGGTAATGACTGGGTTTTAGGCATCCGCTGTCGCAAAAGTTTTCAAATAAGTTGTGACGTCGGATGTCCAAAACTCAGATATCTTTAGAGTGATCACATGGGATCACATGTGGTAATGACTGGGTTTTAGGCATCCACTGTCGCAACTTGATCAAAATCTTCTCAATTTTTTACCATAGCCTCCACATGCGATAACATGAAGCCTCGTCAAGTTTTGTGATTTTCGGACTTTATTTGGATTTTATATAATTTAAATACACTTTCCTCGCAACTACCTCGTCATGTTACTTCAAGAAGATGCTCGAAATTTTATGTGAGTTCCTGGATACGGCCTCAACATGCACCAAATATCATGAATATCATTTTTTGAATGACCAAATTCGATTATTCCTAGCACCTGCAGTTCAAACTTGAAATATTTCAAAAACTACAACAAAAGAAAAAATAATAAAATATAGAAAAAAAGTCAAAATTGTCCCCATTTTAATAGGGAGTTTATAATAACGTGGGAAGGCCCACAAAAAATTTTGGGCTAAAAATAAAAAAAAATTGCCGAGTGCCAAGGCCGGCACACGACACTCGGCAAACCTAGGCTCTTTGCCGAGTGCCGGGTCCAGGCACTCGGCAAAGAGAGTATTTGCCGAGTGCCAGGCCACGGCACTCGGCAAACTTAGTCTCTTTGCCGGGTGCCGGGTCCTGGCACTCAGCAAAGCAATTTTTTCTTAACGGCGTTCGCTGTCGGGCCGTCAGGTACCATTGTTTTAGGCGAGTGTTGCACTCGGCAAAGAGCGCGTTCGCCGAGTGCTGAGCTTTGCCGAGTGTTTTCTCGGCAAAGAGTGGCTTTGCCGAGTGCCCGTTGGCACTCGGCAAAGCCTACGGCACTAGGCAAATTTTTAGTCTCCCATAGTGCCTCTTGAATCATGAAAGAAATAGTAGCTTTTTCGTTTTTGAAAAAAATCAAAAAAATTAGATTTATTAAAACCTGCTCCTATTTTCTTGCACAAGAGAATTTGGAGCATCGGTGATGCTCGAGCTTGACAATGAAGTTTTGATGTCACGGACCATTTTAAAAACATATAGGCATATTTTCAGTATTATAAAAATGGTTTTCATTCAAATCAGTAGAAATTGATTTTTTTTTACCATCAGTAGAAATTACTAGTTTGTGTACTAGAATTTGTAGGAAAATTTAACGATTGCTCCAAAAGGTTTATTACCACAAAACATAGTTAAACAACACATTTTGATACGGAAATGCCGTTGTTAGACTTAAATTTATTGTATTCTCTTACCGCGTTCAAGGAAACACTCATGAAAAATTGTCATCATGCCAATGTTACAAATTGAAACGTCAAATAAATTTATGAGGATAGAGGACAACTAGTGTTGTGTAGAGTATACAAGCAAGATTATTATAAGATCGAAGCTCCGTCACCGATATGCATGTCTCATCTCCTAGTGAAGTGAAATCGCTACCTTATTATTAAAAAAAATCCTTAATGTCAGGCAGGTGTCTGCTGTGACAGAACAAAAAAAATATGGCCAAAACATTCATGACTTACGTACTTTACTTAATAGTATGGATAATCTTTGAGGACTGACTGAACTAGACTATAGATAATACAATAATATTCTGCACCATGTTACATATTGTAATCTAATCGTCCTTACGTGGCACATCAAATAATCATAACTGCTGCTAATTTTCTAAATATTTTAATAAGTTGTTGAGATTTTGAAGCTATCACGGTCAAGAACACTTGAGGTTAATTAATAGATCAGTTAACGAACCGCACAAAGTGGATAAACTTAGTGGCATGGCAACAATAGTGATGGGCGAAAAACAGATAAGGTTTGCTCATCACTAGGGATGCATATCGTTAAATGAGTACTCAAAGTTGCCTGTCTTTTTGCCTCACTGTTTTTAGGTTTAAAAGTAATATAGGTGATAGCGGCATGGCAACAATTGCAGCGAGTGATGATCAAGGAATTTTTTTTCCGGGCACAGCTGCATGGCAACAATTCTGTAGCGCGTGGCCGAGGAAGTTATTTCCGGGCACAAACACTCATATGAATTTTTTTTCTACTCCCTCAAGTAGCTACTCTCATGTCTATATCTTCAAATTTATAGTACATATCGCACAATGAAGTATAAGTAGATCAAGTATATGATCCTAGTGGACCATCTATACTAGCTTGACATCTGGCCTCTCCACTAGTAGAGAACGGATCGGATCCGAGGCTAGGAATGGGCTTTAGTCCCGATAAATTTTATGTTCGGGAGTAAAGAGATCTTTAGTCCTGGTTCCAGACACCAACCGTATAGTGGTGTCTGCAGCAGGAGCCGGGGAACAACCTATGTGGATACTACGTGTGCGAGTTCTTTAGGGTGCGCTCTAACAGAACTCCTAAAAAGAGGATCAAAGTAAATTGCAAAATATATTTGGGTGTATAACTAATCATATATATTCATACTAATATTTTTTCTCTCAATTTAAAGACTGATTGGTTGAGGCAGAGGACCCTACAATAACACAATGTCAAAGCCATCCAAGATACAATAGCAGACTTTCTTAATGAAAAAGTCTTGAATCCCGATGGAGAGCACTACTGCGTCGGGAATTAATTTTCTCGACTTGTAATTCTGGGTTAAGGACACGGACAAACACGTGTATATTTTATATACAATATGTGTATATTCAATCATACATGTGATATATATAGTTTCCTAACTATACTTGAGTTAATTATTTACATATGATTGATACTCGTATGTATATAACATTAGCGTAAAATGCGTATTCAAATACCTATATTAAACTCTAAACCCTAGAAATGAATTAATAAGCTAAAATAAGCTAAAAAAGAAAAAAGACATCTACTCCCGTGGCTAGGCTAGAGAGACTTTTAGTCACGGTCCGTGTTACGAACCAGCGTGTTACGAACCGTGTTACGAATCGGTTCCTGAGGCGGAAGTAAAGGATGGACCTTTACTCCCGGAAACATACTCCCGACTGAAGAACCGGGAGCAAAAGCCGTTTCCAACCGGAAGGAAAAGCCGATCCTGTACCTGCCCCCAGTCTCAGGATCGGTGTTTGGGCGTCAAGCCGCCGCCAATCGGCCCCCAGCCATACGGCGAGTCGAGGATTAGCGTCCATGATGTAGATCGAGGCATCCACTCGCCCTGTTGATCTGCCTTTGCTGCCTGCTATTGACTGTGTGTATATATTTGGCCATGCACAGTAGGGGTTTCCCCCTCCTGTTTGTTAAAAAAATATATATATTTGACCATGCAGAACATTCTCTGTGGCGGCCGCTAGCAAGATGGAGTTGGTAAGTTTTTAATTTTCCCTTATATATACTTATGGCCGGACCTAGGGTATGCCATGGACTTGCCAGCATACACCGTTGGTCTGCCGCTATAAATACCTCAAGTATGCAAGTATACATAGATTATTTGATCATACTTATTTTGTATAGTACTATAATGGTATTATTATAATAAAATATTTAAAAATATACATTCTTTCGAAAAAATTTGAGTAGTAAGATTTGAAATATCTTAAAATGAGTATATAAACATACTCAACCTGATAAATGAGTAAGCATACATACGGAATATAGTTTATTGAAGATGTGAGGTAGATGGTGTGATATCGACACTACTACATAAAATCTTTTGTAAGGCACTTGGGATTTCTTCACCGTGGCGGGGAGCCCAGCTAACCACCTCGGTTAAGAGGGGTCGGCCGATGGTTGGGCTACCCGCCGACAACCGCCTTGGTTAATGGCTTTACTGAGTCGGTTATCATAACATAACCGTCGCGGTTAATAACCGAAACCACTAACCGAGGCGGTTGTTGTAACTCAACCACCACGGTTAATAACCGATTAACCATAGCGGTTTATTTAAGATAACCGCCTCCATTAACTCTGGGACTATAAAACAGCAGCCCTCCCCTTCTTCCTCCCGCGACCTCTCCTCTTTTTTGGGGGGTTTTGAGCCAAAAACCCTAAAAATAACCATTTCAAGAGGGGGGAGGCTTTGCTCTTGGATTTGGTGAAGGGTGGTACCATAAGAGGTTGATTCTTACTCTCCAAATCTTCTTTTCCTCTCTTTTTCATTATTTAGGTGTTTTTCCAAATGGTTTAGATCTAGATCTAAATGGATGAGAGAGAATAAGAAATTTAGCCTTGGATTTAGTGAAGGCTGGCACCGTTAGAGATTGATTCTTACTCTCCAAATCTGATTTTCCTCTCTTTTCCATGATTTATAGTATTTTTTTTGAAATGTGACCGGTTTAGATCTAGATCTAAAAAGATGAGAGAGAGTAAGTAAATCTAGAGTTGTATTTTATGACGGATGGCACTTGGAAGTATTTAGATGCTTTTTCGATACTTTCAATTAGTTGTAGAGTTGGATTTACCGCTCATTTAATACGACTTTTCAATTCACTGTGTTTGTATAAGGTGAAGGTCATGGAGAGCAGGGATAATTGGATGTACAAGACATCAAGGCTGGATGTGTCTTCCCTGGAAAATGTGAGGAAAAAGTTCATTCCCTTTGCGCAGAAGCATCGTCTGAGTCTGGGTCGAGATCGCATGATTTGTCCGTGCAATGACTGCAAGAATCGGCTTGCCCAGGAAGACAACATTGTGCAATCACACTTGGTACGGTATGGGTTCATCAAGGACCCAAAGTATACTGTGTGAAAGTATCACGGCGAAATATGATTTACGTGTTTATACTTTGTACATGCATTTTCTACTTTGAATGTATGTGAATATCAGAAATTTCGGTTTGAAATCCAAATTCAAATATTACAAAAACATTTTTTTATTCCTGGAAAATATAAACGGTGGCAGTTATATTAAGATAACCGCCACTGTTAACGTATTAACTGTGGCGGTTGTGTAAAGCTAACCGCCTCGGTTAATACAATTAACCATGGCAGTTATCTTTATTCAACCGCCTCGGTTAATGTAATTAACCGTGGTGGTTGGCTAACCGCCTCGGTTAAGGCCACGATTAACCGTGACCTTAGGTCCGAGGCGGTTGTCCTGACCGCCTCGGTTAAGCCAAAACGCCCGCCATGGTTAAGTTTTCTAGTAGTGCGATCAAGGGACTCCCTTAGAGTATATTCCAATTTGGGCCACTATGAGCAGGTAATACCCTTAGTTCTATGTTTGCTTTTGTATTGCTTGTATTCTGTATGCGAGGTAGATGATGTATGTCGGTATAAGATAACACAAATAAATAAATATTAGGATTATCTGCAAGCGGACAAACTAGAATCTAGGCTTAACTCAGGAGTATCCAGATATCGTTATTTATATTTTACCACAGAAAAAATGGGATGACTAGAATCTAGGCTTAACCCCTGAGCTGATATTAAGGATGGAGAAAATAAGTGATATAGAAGATTGCTAATGCTTCTAGTTCTAATCCTCACAAAATATGATATGATTGTTCTTAAAGGGGTATTACTATAGGAATACACCAACAAAGGGTAAATTCCTTAGTAATGGAAACCTACGGTCCTACTGACAGGAGGTGGACTATGTAAGACTCAACAAGGCTAGGTCACCCTCGCGATCTACCACCGATCTGGACGGTATAGGGCATTTACGAGTAAATATAATCTAAGCACCACGTTTAAACTATAAATAACTACTTCAATCAAGGAGCTACCAAGACTTAAGCACTCAAAAGAATCGTAAACCTTAAGAACAATAATAGCAATGTTACTCACTTGGAATAGAAGTTGAATTCCGAAGAAATCTTCAGAAACAAATCCCAAAGGACTTGAATCCGCGGGTACAAGTCATAGAGAAGGCTGGCAACTCTCCCAACTATCTCTAGCTCTAATACCACACCACTTTTAGAACAAGAATAGCCATAATTTGGAGAGACTACAAAGCTAATCTTCTACTTGATGCTTGGCTCTAGATCCTATCTTGGGTTTCTACTCTACTATAGATATGTCAGTGAAATTCTGAAACCCTGGATTAATTTCTCTCTGGATCATATGAAACCCTGGGAGGGTCTGGGGGTCCTTAGCCCTTGGATCAAACAGACTTCGACGGACGGTATAGATTGCGTGAAAAATCGGGATGTGGGTCCACGTTGAAGCGAAGACAGAGCTGGCTCTCTGACAGGTCGGCCGACCCTCCCTCTCTGACTTGCAGGCCCCGCTTCGGCAGGCGTGTCTCTGGTGTTCTCTAGAATATTATTGATCTCTTGCCGCGGCGTAATTCGGTATTTTTCTCTGCGGTGTGGGTCCTCTTTGGTTCTTTTCCTGTATAGTCCCTGGAAAACACAGATTCACCAAAACTCGTGGAATTATGTTAGTTTAAACCCTATTCTAGGTGTTTGCTCTCATTTATATCCCTTTTTATGATTTGTTGATGGGTAAAATCATAAAATAACTACCGTCAACAATGTACCGATGAGGAATCTCCCTACTTGCTTTATGTATATATAGAGGGGTTAGGGTGAGAAGGTCACATTATCCCTATGAGTTTACTAATGCATTTCTTAGAATGTTACAATAAAAACACCGAAGATAATGACTTTCTAGTCAGCATAGCCCACCTATGCCAAGGGGCCAGACATATGCACACTGTGGCGATACCCATGGGTCTTGTCCTATACATTCATGTTTCTTCTCTAGACTTTACACAACTTGTTTCCTTGTATCCATAGGACCTAAGTAAACCTAGATAACACATCTTAGCACATGTTAGTATTGTTGATTGGATTATCATTAGAATCACCAAAGCCAATAGAATGGCACCAATGTTCCTCACAATCTCCCTTTTGTGGTGAGTAATGACACAACAATCAAAGTAAGCATAAAATCAAAAAATTGAAACAATTGGTGAACACATGCATTGTACTAACTACAAAATTACTTGGATGCCTTGCCAACCATCCAACTACCCTTATTTTGACTCCTAGACTTCAAGATCTTGACATACATGTGCTCCTCCTATGTCCATAACATATAAGATTAAATTTCTGATTCAACCCTGTATATTCAATTATTGGTGTATGCACTCACCCTTGGTTCTTGACCTCCTCCATTGACTATATTTCCACTTGTCAAGGCTTCACCCTTTGTCATCTTGAGTTGTGGAATATTGTTTGAGCTATCTATCCCTAGAGATGTGAATTTTCCAATATCTATGATCCTTCGTCACCTAATCTCCAAAGGGGTCATAAGGGGGGGGGTATTGGTAGCAAAGTTGTAATTCAGGAGAATCTATTATCAATTCCACTTGTGGGAGCACCATCCACATGTACAATTTTGTTATTGCACATTGCTTTTCACAACAATTATGGATAAAATCCTATAATTGGGGAATAAAATGTTGGCAATACAAGTTTAAACATGCAGTTCAGTGTTACATACGATAATTTCCAATTCACCCTAAATAAGGATGAACAACGATCTACAAGCTTGTGAAGAACAAGATAACTTGATATCAAAGCTTACTAGCAAAGGGTGAACACAATTCTTCTTACTCCAAGTAGTAATACGAATGTAGGGGTAAAAGTTGAGGACACCGATAGTCTGGCCCTCCCGCCTAGTGTGCACCTAGATGGACTCCGGGTGCTTTCACAATCTCTCTACCCTTCCCTCCTCCCACTCCCTATACTACTCTAGCTAGAAGCTAGTGGAATGTGTGGCTTTTCCTTTTTTCTTCTCCAAGTGTATAATTGATGTGTGTAGAGGTGCCTCTCCTTCTCTTATATAGGCCCCTTGAAGATGGTTTGAAGAGGAATATTCCCAGATACCCCAGCGCACCACCCTCCTTGTGTTTTGAATGTACCGCCTGAGAAAGATGGGCATGGGCCGTGGCAGTAGGAGTGCAGCCGCACTAGGGGGTCGGCCGACCCCTGGATGGCACGCCAGGCCACCGCCTTTGGCCGGTAGGCTGCTGCTGGGCCTGGGCTTGTTCTTCTGGTGGTGTTGTGCTCGTGTGATCCAGGTAGGTGGCCTTCTCCTTCTTCCATCATTTGCTTGGGCAAAATTGAGTGAATTCATATGTTTCTTAGCCCATCTTGTCATGTTTTCATGTTTATCCATACAATTTGTACACTACACCAAAATTATGGAAACTGACTAGTTTAAAACCCTATTTCTATGTTTGGTGTTTATTTGAGTAAGTTTTATAAGAGAATTGGCGGTTATAAATATGAGTTAAGGACCGCCAACAATGCGCCCCTATTCTATGCGCCCGCGCCCTGTCTGCAACCCGAGTGTTCCGGTCCAGATCCGCCACATTTTCATCCTAATGTATGACCTTCACAACTTGTTGACCCAAATCTTTTGAGGCCCATCAGGATAGGAGGATCGCATTGCTTTAGAATGCAAAACTTTGTGTTTGATTTTGCGTGGTGATACACAGGAAGTTAAACAATGTCCTAACATAAGGGTATGTTAGAAGTTTTGGTTCACTACTAAACATGTGTGATCCACAAATGGTCTGATTGAACTATATTTTTGTGTTTCCGTTCAGTAATTTTCAGCTTCATATCACAGATCAGATCGAGTTAAACCTCTTGAAACTTTACATGGATATATGTGTCTGCTTTTCCTTAAAGACAATTCAACCGACAAGGTAATTTCGTCTTCCGGTTACCTTTGCGGAGAGTAGCTAGGCGTGCATTGCATTCGTTGATTGCGTGCAAGGCGTGCAAGGAAATTTGGAAAAACTATGAAAAGTCAGTGTTGCGTTAGCCTTGGAATTGGAAAGTGACAGCGCTGATCGAGGAAGCCAGCTAGTTTGATGAGTAGGTGCACACTGCTGTAGTTTTATTCACAACATTTGGTTTTTTGCCCTTCCTCTCGCCGCCGTGTCGGCCATAGTTTATTAACAAAAACGAAATTTGTTTGGTTTCTCTGGCAAATGCTTTTTAGTTAGTGGACTCAATATATATCATGGACCCGGTATGTATATATTTGTACATGCATGCAAGATAACATGAGGCATGCGCTCGTTCCAAATTCATGTCTGTAATCGTGGAGCGATAAGACTCCCTATGCTGTATACATTATATATGGTTCTTGTTTTTAACCAAAAAAAGTGCCACTAAATTATTTTTCTATTTGAATCTGCTTTCACACAAGGTCTAAAAGGGAGAGTACCATTGGAAGAGCTAGCGATTATTTAGACTCTCAAATCTCAAAGGATGATTTAGTTTTGTATATACTACCATGAAGCTAACCAGTCCACTAATGTTAGGTGGCACATCATATGACAATCGCCAAAAATGCCACATTAATAATGTCAAGGTGCACACGTTATAGATTAATTACTAGTAGTTAGTAGATAGATATTGATGAACATTGTGGAAGTATTCAATTTCTATAAGCACTAGTACCAAAAAAAAGCTCTATGTTGACACCATGTATTTATTTTTATAGGCGGATTTAATTAACATGCGTCACTAGAAATAAAACGGTGGAGACAGATTTAGAACCCCCTGTAGAAATCAATTTGTACAGGAGGTTTACTTAAGAAAACCGCCTATACAAATGGGGCATTTCTACGGGCGGTTTTCTTAAGGAACCGCCTGTAGAAACCGTCGGTAGAAATCGCTACCAATTTTAAAAATGCAATTTTTCAAATAACTTTAAATAAAAAAACTGTCTACATGAAAGTTGTAGATCTCAAAAAGTTATGAAACTTTGTAGTTGAAACTCTTTTTATTTGAAATCATCTTGTTCACTTAAATTGCGGTCAAAGTTTAAAATTTGAAATTTGACTTTTTGAAAAAGACCTCGGATGAAAAAACACTCTACACGAAAGTTGTAGATCTCGAAATGTTATGTAACTTTGTAGTTGACAACTTTTTTATTTGACTTTATTTAGGGCCTCAAACAATTAATTTTATATTAGCTGCGTAACAATATATGGCGAACTTAATACAACTAGAATACATGTGAGTGCTAGGTGGAGTGGTTTGGGTGCCTTACGCGCGAGGGAGAGGTACGGGTTCGAACCCCCGCGGACGCGTAGCGCGTGATTTCTACGCGAAAAATACGGGCGCTGGCCGGTGGGTCCATTTCTAGATTTAATTTTTTTCTTTTGCTATTTTAAAATTCTGATTTCTGAAAAAAAATTTATGCCTATAAAAATACGTTTAGAATCGTCTCTGCTGCGAGTTTGTGTACTAGTACAGCAAGAGACTGTTTCTTTTTTTGAGGGAAGCAAGGGACTGTTTCAATCACACGTACCATTGCAAATCGCTCACGTACTTTAACCTCTGACTCGTTCTGTTTACTACAGAAGTATTCCGAGTTTCCAGCAGTGTCCCTCCATTTAAAATTGTAAGTCGTTTCAAGAATTTTAGAGAGTTAAACTATTTTAAATTTAACCAAAATTATAGAGAAAAATATGAAGATTTATGTCATCAAATAAGTGTACTATAAAAATATATTAGACAAAAAATATAATGATACTTAGTTGATATTATAAATACTAATATATTATTATATAAATTTGTTAAAGTTGAGATGCTTTAACTTTTCAAGATTTTTGAAATGACTTACAATTTAGAACGGATAGATACTAGTTAGTAGATAGATATTGATGACGAACATTGTGGAATTATTCAATTTCTATCAGCAAGAGACGACTGTTTCAATCACACGTGCCACTGCAAATCTCTCACGTTCCTGAACCTCTGACTCGTTCTGTTTACTATCGCATGCAAGCTACACGTATCCTCACTATTGCGCCATTACTTACGCCACCTCGGTCCTCCTCCTGCAGCTATAAAAGCAGCACATCTACCCTGGCCAATGCACACCTCACTCACTCATCCACTGCAAACGGCGACGCACAGGATGGCCTCCTCCTCTTCTTCCTTGTTCCTCGTTGCAGCGGCCATTGTTGCGCTGGCCTCATGGCAGCAGGCCATCGCCTACGATCCTAGCCCTCTTCAGGACTTCTGTGTTGCAGACAAGAACTCGCCTGGTACGTACTTACATATACTCGATCATGCTGCTTAATTTCAGTGAGATGCAGAATAATGTGCTAAAAATGTTTCACCCAGTGAGATCACCCTCTGAAGTTGTCGGTTTGATAGATATGCATGCACATATATATTTCTGAAGCAGCCTATTTTGTTAAGCCTAATAGTTTCTGACCAGCTTACTCTGTGCATGTATATTTCTTCATGGGTGCGCAGTGCGTGTCAATGGGTTTCCATGCAAGGACCCAATGGCTGTCACCCCGGACGATTTCTTCAACCCAGCCATGATCATCGACAAGCGCAGGGACACCAACAACAAGGTCGGATCCAACGTCACCAACGTCAACGTTGAGAGCTTCCCCGGCCTCAACACCCTGGGCATCTCGCTGGCGCGCATCGACTACGCACCCCTGGGTGTGAACCCACCCCACATACACCCTCGTGCCACCGAGCTCCTCACCGTGCTCGAGGGAACCCTGTACCTTGGCTTTGTCACCTCCAACCCCAACAGGCTGTTCTCTAAGGTCGTCAAAAAGGGCGATGTGTTCGTCTTCCCCAAGGCCATGATCCACTTCCAGATGAACCTGGACCATGAGAAGCCAGCGGCTGCCCTGTCTTCACTCAGCAGCCAAAACCCTGGTGTTATCACGATTGCAAGCGCGGTGTTTGGATCCAAGCCACCGATCTCCGGTGACGTTTTGGCCAAGGCGTTCCAGGTGGAAAAGAAACTCATAGATTGGCTCCAGTCTCAGTTCTGGGATATCAACTACTAGTGGTTCTGTATGTCGCACCAACACATGAGTTGTTAGGTACATTTACGTCTATATATATGTACTGAATAAATGGCATGCGGAGGAGTAATGTTTACTATTAATTATGCGTGCCTGCGAGCCGCGATCGGTATGTTTGATTTTCACTATCTAATACATACTTCGAAAACAAGTGGAATACCATAATATAATGATGATACCATTTTCCCTGTGTATATGTTCACGATTTATTCTGTGTAGAGGCCGCGCTTAATCTCCCCATCATGCCTCCAGGATCAGCGCTCCAGCGCTTTTGTAAACAAAACTCTTCTTAAATACAATGATACGTAAGTATTTTGCGTATTAAAAAAAAAATTTATGTTCACGATTGAGCATGCATAGTATTTCTAGACTTTTGGATTTATATATGTACACGAAGTTTCCTGCAATTCCGCCTGACAAACTGAACCAAGAGAAGCAAATTAATTCACTATATATTCGGTCTCAAGAAAAATCATTTAGGCCCTGTTTAGATATAAAATATATTTAGAGTTTTAGAAAATATCATAATTTTATATAATACTTTGCTTTTAGAGGTTAATGAAGTGTTTTTGGATGCAACAAACTTTATGGTTTTGAATACCATAGTATTGTTGAAAATGTAATATTTCTGGAGTTTGAGAAACTCCACTCTCTAGATCTCTTTTTTCTAAACTACGGTTTTGTATATCGATGGCTTTTAAACTACAGTTTCATGATACATGATTTTTAATACTACAACATCCAAATAAGACCTTATTTTGCACACATACAAAATTAAGATAATCTTTGAAGGATTAAGCATCACAGAGGAACAAGGAGATCAACATGATTCCAGCACAATCTGGTCCCCATGCGCTGATTTTGTTTTTTCGTCCTTGTAGAAAATTTAAGTGTGCGTTGGCACAAAAGATTTGATGAGACCTAGTCACACATGGAAAGATATTTTTGTTTCTGCACTAGGAAAATCAAGAGGCGTGTAGTGACTCGACTGTCGACTCAGACTGGATTGGTACTATTTTAGTGATCATGGTCTCACAATCTCATATTAAGACTAGGCACGCTCCGCCGCGCCTAATTTTAATTGTGTGAAAAGTAGCCTACAGTTATGAGCATCAACAGTATTTTTTGAGATTACACACTACAATACAGACGCCCATACACGTACGCATACTCACCCCTATGAATACACATATGTAAACCCTACCTTTATGAACACCTTCGAAAGACTGAGTCCGAAGACCTTAAAGTTCATGAAGTCACTGCAGGTGCCTTGCTCACCGACTGCCGAGCAGAGGCACGCGTCAAGCTCCCTCCTTCCTCCTTTCTCTGGTGCATCAAGTAGCCCGTCGCCTCCCCATGGCCCCGTCACTCTGTGACCATGGAGTGCCATCTCCCGGCTGATCCCATCGCCGCATCAGCTCGGCCGCACGGCGCCACCGAGCGCCCGCCACCAGTCTGCATACGAGCGGATCACGTGTGCGCCCATGGCCTCGCTGACATTGAGGAAGGTGTGTCCGCGTCGCTCTAACGGTGGTGGTGGGGGGATGAAGGTGAGTGGCGGTGGCGACAGAGCCGGCGAAGGGGAGCGGCATCGGAGGCACACCCCGGGGAGAACCGGATGAGTAGGAGGTGTGCATCAGGGACGAGCAGGAGGTGTGGCGGTGGAGTCCGCGGAACTCATGGGTGGCAGCGAGGAGGGGCACAACCGTGTGAGAAGAGGCAGCGGTGCGGGTGGCGGCGTCTGCGAGCCTCGCGGTGAGACGGGGCGCGGCAGCCTGGGGAGAAGGAGATGGTTTAGATAAGAT
Organism: Eremochloa ophiuroides; assembly: GCA_038502445.1. Taxonomy (NCBI): domain Eukaryota; kingdom Viridiplantae; phylum Streptophyta; class Magnoliopsida; order Poales; family Poaceae; genus Eremochloa; species Eremochloa ophiuroides. The sequence continues at coordinate 7,837,693 of JAHLJS010000009.1, read as the reverse complement.
TTGGAGAATCATCTCTTTTTTAAGTTTAGACAAGCAAGTCCTTTTAAGATTTAGAGAACAAGCTCATTTTTAATTGATTTAGAGAAGCTGCTTCTGAGACGTTAAAATACTATAATACCCTTCTATTTAAATTAGAAACCAGTTCCGGGTCCATATTTTTTTTGTTCTTGAAATGGAGGGCTCTCATTATTCCCAAACGCTGTAAACTTTCTCATAAATATATTGAATTCCCTATCAATCTTATCCATATTTCGCAAACATGCTAGATAAGATGGCATGTTGCTCAGCATGATTTGTGTTAGAATTTAACAATAACACACAAATAATATGTTTGCAACATGTTGATTCAGTCTTGATTCTCATCAATTAAATATATCTTCAAATAGTGAGATGTGCTCCAATCAGGGTCAAAAGGTTCAGTTTCATTGCTTATTATGACCAGTATTAACACTTGAAATTAACATTTGAAATTATGTAGTAATGTTCCTAAATATTAGTTTGTTGGTCAGTCGAAGTACGTGGCCAAATGCGAGTGCCATAAATTGGCATCGTAGCATATTGTGCCAACAGATTCAAGTAGCAACAAAGATCATTAGTAATTGACAAATAAGATGCAATGAGAAAGGATGATGTCGTAGTGAAACTAAGAAATGTATATGTAATGCACTGAAATGTGTTAAAAGGATGCCATAAACTGACCTCTCAAATTCAACTCCCTCAGGGGTTCAACGGCAGAACCCTTCCCCTCTATTTTTGCGATTTATCGCCCTGCAAGTGAGCTGAGTAGTTTGGTCAGTGTTGTCCGAGGAGGAAGAAAGACTCAAATTATGGGATCATTTTTTTAGGGGCGGTTCATTAAGGACTGCTTCTAGAAATGGATATTCGGAAGCGGCTCTCGTAGGAGCACTGCTTCTGAAGGGCATCTATTTTTAGAGGCAGTTGTCTTATGTCAACCACCCCTGAAAATAAATCTTTATAAGAGAATCGCCTCTAAATATATCTATTTTTATAGGCGATTTTCTTAATGGAACCGTCCCTGAAAATTGGACCATCAGAGAGGTTAACGTACGAGAACTGCCTCTCATGATATATCTATTATCAGGGGCAGTTTGTTTAATTTAACCACCCTTAAAAATGGTTCATCAGAGTCGGTTACAATGCAACAGTGCTCTAAGACGTGGTTAGAGGCGGGTTGCTATGTAAACCGTCTCTGATACAAAGTGGAGGCGTTTCTAAAAATCTTTTCTGTACTAGTGCTTATGTGGACGAAGGAGCCACCGGTGTATTCGAGCACCATGGCTGTCGGATATGGCATTGGGGGCTCCCAATGGTACAGGATGCCGGTGTAGGAGAGAGGCGCGGAAGCCGCTCGTCACCTCCCCCCCGCCCCCCCCCCCTCTTCGGCTACAGAGGTCGCAGAGCGAGGGACAAGGATGCAGGGAGGGCCTCGCCCCCCCCCCCCCCCCTTTGGCTATAGAGGTCGCTGAGCGAGGGACAAGGATTCAGGGAGGGAGGGGCAGCTTCGCGGAAAGCTGCAGCTGGCTCTCCTCTACGGCACCTAGCATGTGTAACAGGGAGGAATGGATGGCGATAGAGCTAGCAGCGCAGGTGCCTGGGACATGCGCGGTGTGACCGGTGAAGGGATGAAAAGAGGTTGGGAGAAGTCCGATGAGTGGATGGTGGGGTGAGGGGTGGCAGAGTGAGGCCGGTGGATGTGCCTCCATGGCTTCATGCGCTCGCGGTGAGGCAAAGAATGAATGGATGAGAATGAGCAATGGAGATATTTGTTAGAGAGAGAGGAGCAAACGAGTGGAGGGGGATGAGCGGTGGGCAAGACGGATGTGTGGCATACCGAGTTGGGACGCACAAAGTGGGCATGCAACATCTGGAACCAATCGACACACATTATTACCGAAAAAATATATCCAAACTTTCCTTATTTTGTCATATTTTACAAAATCTAAAATTAAATAAACATATATTTTACATATTACCTCCTATAAGGTAATAGATGATCACAATTATCTAATCTAAATGAATGAATGGCTCATAATTATTCGAGATTAGGCGAGTTTTTGGAGAATCTGCTTTCAAGAGTGGCAACTGGCAAGAGATACTCGCGAAACTTCTATCTATAATCGGATCAGCAAACCAAATTCCATAGACTAGGAACTTAGAATGGGTGGCTGCATGTTATGCACGAACCCAGTCAAAGCATGCATCTCGATGTCAGTTTAATTTGTTGGGAACACGATCAGTGCTACTGCTGCTATCTATAAATATATCCTCTCGTGTTTACTGTCTTTTGGCCGCCTACCATTTAATTCTGTCCATTCTAAGCAAGATGACTATGAAGCATGTTACTTTCTGCTGTCTTCTTTTAGTGCTCGTGCTGCAGTATTCAGATCAAACATCTGCTGCTGGTTTGTATCCCTCGTCATATCTTTCTCCTCTCTTTATTATCAGTTCGATGATAATCTCGCTCAGTAGAGATTTGCAGTACATCTATTTATTCACCTTGTGTACTTTTCTTTTTATTTGAAAAAAAAAAGCATCGTTCGACTCTTTTTTCCTTTGACAAACTCATAGTGATATCTATGTCTCGTTTGTTTCATAGACATGTTCACGTGAACGATTCGGATGAGCAAAGATACATGGATTATAATACATGTTTATATACCTATTTTTTTTGCAGACAGCTGCAGGTATGCAATTCTTTCAGCTCGATTCTGTAAAAGTTGGATGTGCAAGGGTGACTGCTGGCTTCGGTCGCAGCTAATAACGCCTGCGAATACAGTAAAGGAACACAAGTGTATCAAAGGAGGATTCAATGGGTTGTGTCGCTGCCTCTTCTGTAAAAAGTAGTAGATAGTGTGGGCTTCATCTTTATTAATTTTTATTAGGAACATAATAATATATAATGTCTCTTGTCAGGGACATCTCGGACATTTAGATAGTAAGTTTAGCCTCAACGTCGGTATTACTTGTCTGCTTTTGCTCTGAGCATTTCAAAATATTTGCTTCAATTTTCTGTTTTCTAAGCAGGAAATTCTTTGCATGAATAATGTAACGGTCTCCGGTATTGGTTGAACGAGATTCGGTGGCCGGACATTTTTCCAGATTCCTATCTAGTTCTCTCTGATCCATATTACTGTTTCTTTCTTTGAGCTCTGTTTTTAGAATGGAATACCTTCTGTGTTCTTCCCCAGTGCAAGAATATATATAGTGCTGTTCATGGCTTAGCCTAGTTGTTGTATTTTGTGGATGACGTGCTCGTACGCCAGTGCACGGATGTAGTGCCATTATCTTGTACTTGTAGTCTGCTGTGCACTGCGTCTGGACGCACGGTAGGAAGAGCCCAAGGATGGTGGACACAGCGAGCTCAGCAGGTCCATCTTGACTTGTACTCCTTTGAGGAACTCGATCCGATCCCTAACGTTGTCGTCCCCCACGCCCTCGCCCTCGCCGCCTTCGGTGTTGTCGGGAGGAAAAGAAACTGACAAAGATCAACATGTGTAAACAACATTGAATCACTAAGTAAATATTAACTATCCAGGCAGGAATCAAGCTTCATTGAAACTATATTGGCTTTCACCCATGGAGATCAGTGATATGTCAAATTTACTATATGGGCAGCTAAGGATTGAAGATTAAAAAAACATTGAACTCAATGAAAAAATATTCTCAACATTTTATCCATTAGTTGGTGAAAAAAGAAGTGATTTCAGATATGAATAAAACTTGAGAAAGAAAAGGCTTCATCTGTACCAAGATACTTTAGTTGAACTCAATGCAAAAAGGATATTTGCATTTATCATATTCTATCTGCCAGTAATCAACACCAATGTAACAGTGGATCTCTATTCGAGATGTTTGGGGAACTCAATGAAAGCCACTGTTGCCGGGAGGCAATTTGCTTGCAGATTAGTATGTTTTTAAATATGGTGCACAAAATATATTTCCGTCATATGGTACTAATATGTCGTACAAAAATCTCTACAGAATCGAAATAATCGTAAATAGCATACTGTTGCTGCACCTAAGACGACGTGAATTTCACTGAGACATCTGTCGGTCTACTAGCCGCAGCTGTTCAGATGCTATAACCTAGAGCCAAAGACCGTTCTTTTTCCCTGGGCCTGAGCCCCTACGCCTCCCCGTCAGCGTCGCCGTGAGAGAGCCACATGTGTTTCACCGAGACATCTTGGCCCATACTATTAGACCCATATCTGTCGGCCTACTAGCCGCAGCTATACAGATGCTATAACCTAGAGCCAAAGACGGTTATTTTTAGACTGACTCCGACAATCGAAACCCAAATAGGAGACCAATTCAACAAATTGGGTCGTGCATAGGGGAAGCGTCCAGAACCCAAATCGCCGCTGCTCGCTCGCCACCGCCGCACGCTCCTCGCCCGCGCGCGCCACGCGCCGCCCACTCCCCGCGCCTCCCCGCGCCGCCGTGCTTCGACGTGCCAGCGAGCTCCCCGCCACCAGCTCCTCTCAGGCACAGACGAGCTCCTCCCCGTGCTCGTCCGGCCAGATCCCGCTCCTCCCCAACACCGACGAGCTCCTCCGGCCAGATCCGCGCGGGTGCACCTCCACCACGCCGGAACGCCGTCCCCGCCCCATCCACCGAGGTCACCGTCGGCGTCCGCAACCTTCCTCCCCGTCTGCGTCCACAAGCCTCCTCCCCGTCGGCGTCCCTAGGCCCACCATCGTCGACGCACGAGACGTTTGGGTCACGTGCGAGAGAGATGTATATTTGGGTCTCCTCTCTCCTCCAATGCAAAATAGGTATCGCGTTTGCCTCCTCTGTTGGAAGCTATTTTTTCTCTGTGCATCACCCATTTTGAGTTTGGATCGTGTAATGCATACTCCATTGGAGACGGTCTTACCTGGGCCTAAGCCCCTACGCCTTCCCGCAGCCGCTATCGCCGGAGCTCTCTCGCGGAGGCGCCAGGTCGGCGGTGAATTAGTACTGCAGCAGTGGAGAGCGGAGCGTGGGCTTCTTGCCTTCAGTTCTCACCTCCGCCACAAATCGTCGCCCCCGTGGTGCTCGTGCTCTTCTCCGGTGCAACCAGATGGTTCATTCTCTTTTTTTTCTCTTTCCAAATGTTCAAATGCAACCTGACCGTGGAATGTATGTCGCTTGCTTGCAGTGAAAGCATCAGCAGTGTAGGGTTGTAGTGTTACAGAGTGTGAGACATGGTCTGCACCCAAGTGGATTCATGTGAAAAAAAATTGCATCAAGCACGACACAAAGTGAAGGATAATGTTCTGTCTGACAAGAGCGAGATTTGCGTGTCAGGGCTGCATCAGGCTTCTCTATGTCTAGTACATGCAGCCTATTATTTTGACTGAAAAATAAGCGCTGATTTCGACTCGTGCTGATTTATTATGAGAGAAAAATACTGTTTCATGGGTAAAAATAAACGCTGATTGGTCAAAAGAACAGGCTGATGGCTGCCAGCCTGGCACAGAAGACTCAACAGTTGAGCAAGGACTATGGCCCTATTTAGTTCCTTCTCAAAATTTCAAATTTTTCGTCACATCAATTTTACGGTACATGCATAGAGCATTAAATATAGATGAATTTTTTTTCATGTTTACACAGTTTGCGTGTAAATCACAACACGAATATTTTGAGTTTACTTAGGTCATGATTAAATACTTATTGTAAAAGATTCCATGCATGCTAAGGTGAAAATTTTACGAAATTTATGCAACTAAACGGACCTATATCTAAACAGATTATCTATCTTATACATAGGCCCTGTTTAGATCCACTGCAAATTGCAATTGCAACTAGTCACATCAACATTGCGGCACATGCATGGAACATTAAATGTAGACGAAATGTTTGCATGTTTGTACTTTTTGTATGTACATCACGAGATGAATCTTTTAAGCCTACTTGGGCCATGATTGGATATAAGTTGTCAAATACAAACGAACGTGCTACAGTGCAGAATTACAACTGTAACTGAGATCTAAACACAGCCTAGTTGGATAAATAAAAAAACACTCCGTTAAGCTAACTAAATGACTACTCAACAAATTTCTTCTCCTACTACCTACTTGTGTTAGACCCGCAAATCCGCTATCTATTTTACCGCCGTCTCTCCCTCCACCCCATGTATTCGGACCCGCCCGATGTTGCCTGTGGTTGGGCCTCTCCCTCGCCTACGTCGGCCCGCTGCTCCTTCCCCTCCTCGGCCGGCTCTTTTTCCTAGAAATGCTCAGTTGCTCTTCTCCTCCCTGGCCAGCTGCTCCATCCCCACCCCGTCAGTGGCGGAGCTCGTCAATTTTGACGCCTAGGGCCAGTATTAAAGCATGTATACAGTATGCACTGAGTCTGATATCGACAAACTAACTCATAAATGTATAGTTTTAGATGATATCATTTTCGTGCTGGAGTATACAATATATATAATTGATAAAAAATAAGAAAAGTGAAGTCATTTGTTCAGAAAGACTCCGATTTTTTAAAAAAAACAGCTTAGATTCGACAATAGGGAATCTATTACCAACTCAACACGCAGGCCTACTCATTGCCCACCACGTTCACGGCCACAACGTGACGCTGGCCTACCGCAGCCGGCAGCTCAGCCCTGGCACCAGGTTCGCCCCTCACGCGCTCGGCCTCGGCACAGGTGCGGCCAGTCGGCGAGGCTCAGGCAGCGGGAGCGACCTGCACCACCACGGGAGGACGGCGAGACAGCAGCGACTGGTGAGAGGGCAGCGACCGGCGCGGTGACAGCAGACCTAGAATTTGCAGCAGGGGCAGCCAGGCCCGGGATGACGAGCTCTGCGTGAAGGGCACTAGTACACAAAAGTTCTACACAGACGTCACGCTTTTATTTCTGTAGACGGTTTTAATTATCGGACGTCACTGGAAATCAAATGATGGGCATCAATCTAAAACCGTATGTAGAAATCGATTTCTACGGGCGGTTTTCTTAGAAATGCACCATTTCTAGAAAACCGCCTGTAGAAAACTAATTTGTATAGGCGGTTATCTTAACAAAACCGCCTGTATAAATGGAGGTATTTCTACAGGCGGTTCTTTAAGAAAACCGCATGTAGAAATCGATTTCTACAGGCGGTTTCTTAAGTTAACCACCTGTACAAATCGGTGCCAATTTTAAAAATTTAATTTTTTCAAATGACTTTAAATGAAAAAATTGTCTACATAAAAGTTATAGATCTCAAAAAGTTATTAAACTTTATAGTTGAAATTTTTTATTTGAAATCATCTTATTGACGTAAAATATGGTCAAAGTTTGAAATTTGAATTTTGACTTTTTGAAAAAAGCCTCGGATGAAAAAACTGTCTACTTGAAAGTTGTAGATCTCAAAAAGTTGTGCAACTTTGTAGTTGACAATTTTTTTATTTGACTTCTCTTAGGACCCCAAACAATCAGTTTTCTATCGGTTACGTAACAATATGTGGCGAACCTAATACTATTCAGACACAAGTGAACTATGGGTGGAGTAGTTAGAGGGGGTACGCGCGAAGCAGAGGTCGCACGTTCGAATCCCGCCGGCCGCATAGCGTGCGAATTTTGCGCGAAAAATGCCGCGACTTGCGACTTCGACGGGCGGGCGCTGGCCGGTGGCTGCCTCTCCTTATTTAAAAAAAATTCTCTGTTTTTTTAGCCCGATTTCTATTTTTCCAAAAAATATTTATACTGGCGGTTTGCTAAGAAAACCGCCAGTACAACCGATTTGTACTGACGGTTTTCTAAGAAAACCGCCAGTACAAACCTATTTGTACTGGTGGTTTGGTTAAGATAACCGTCAGTACAAATCGATTTGTACTGGCGGTTTTCTAAACCACCGCCTGTGATTTGTACTGGCCTTTTCCACTGACGGTTTGAAAAAACGCCTGTAAAAATATGTTTGCAACCGCCTATATAGAGCTTTTCTATACTAGTGGGGAGTCAAGGGGACGCGCTGACGCAGACTCAAGTAAGCTACGATGCTCCTCTTTCTCCTATCTCCTAGTTGTTTGATGGGCCGAATGGGATCGGCGCAACACCTAGGGCCAGGAAAAAACTACTTATATTAAAGGGGCTATCTGGGCCACGCCTAGGGCCGCGGCCCTACTAGCCCTAGGCCCAAATCCGCCCCTGCACTCCGCCAGTTCTTCTTCCCTAGCGGCGGCACCCTCCGGCATGGCGAGCGCCCCCCTCCCCCCACCCCCAGCCCACCTGACGTAGCCTGCTACCTCTATGGCACCTCATGCAGCGAACCACCCCAAACGCGTCTGCTGCCTCTAGCGCTACCTGACCCTATCGTGGAGAGCAGGCCCTGTTGCAATGCGCTACTTCCGCAGTTGTTGCCTTGCTCTCATCTTCTCCGGCACGACCTGTCCGATTCTCCTCTGCTGCGTCGTATGAACAAGATGACATATGCATCCGACTATCATTCTCTGCTATAATGGATGTTGGTGGCCTGTTTTAGATAGTACTATTTAAGATAGGAGAAGAATATAGGTACTAAAAAAAATATATGGTTATCCAAACATACAATAAATAGTACTGTTAGAGATGCTCTAACTCGGCATAATATAAAAATCATTTTTTTAATTTATATTAGGTATATAGTTTGACAAATAGAAATAATAACATAGGACACATTTTAATCGAGTATAAAAACTTGGAACGAAATATAATATTTTAAAAAGGTATGTGCTAATGTCTAGCACATCCGCTCCGTACATGTGCTTACATACACATACACACATACATTTTTTTACGTGTATACATGCCGTGTGCCATACCTCGCCCGGGAGGCATTTTTGCTACCAGATTACTACACCTTTGAATACGGCGCGCAAAATATATCTACACGATAAGGTACCATATCGCCTACAGAAATCTTCGCGGAACGGAAATAAACGAAAACAATAACCTACTGCCCCCACTGGGCCTAAGTCAAGTGGCGGGCGGGCGTGGGGAGGGAAGGCATGCTATAAGGCAGTCCCAATGACAATTAATAAGCAGTTTCTATCTCTATTAAATGACCTGCCACGTAAGGAAAATGATGACATGACAACTCAATTAATAAGAAAAGAGAAGGAAAGATGGAGAAACCGTTTCTACGGCAACAAACGGTGTCGACATTAGCACCGACGCCCATGGAAACGACGCAAACCCCGTTGGAAAGACTCGAGTAGTGTCTAACGCCTTGATGTCGGACCTCGTCCGGACCTCCGCTGCCTGCACGCTCACCGGCTGCCACGCGTCCGAGCTCGCGTGCTCGTCGGCTGCCGCACCTATGCCCGCGCATCCAAGCACGCGCGCTAGCTGGGCTCTGCGCCTGCGCCCACGCCTGCGAGCTCGCCGGCCGCCGCGCGTCCGAGCTCACGCGCTCGCCGGCGGTTGCGCCGCGCCCGCTCCTGCGAGCTCGCTGGCCCGCCGCGCGCCTATGTCGCCGTCGCGCTCGCTCGAGCCGGCCGCCGTCAGCCACCGCGCCTCCACGCTCGCGAGCCGGCTGCCGTTGCGCACTCGCCGACGGCCACCGCGCCCGCCTATGCTGCCGTCGCGCTGGGTCGAGCAGGCCCCGCGCGCGCTCGCTCGAGCAGGCCGCCGCCGTCACGCTCGCTCGCCGCAAACTGCTCTGCAAACCTGCCCTGTCCGCTCGCCGCCCCGCAGACCGTGCGGCCGTGCTCGATGCGAGCTTGCGCAGCCTCTCCTCCCCTTCTCCTCTCAGCTGCTCACAAATAGCAGAGGAGGGAGGAGTAGTACTCTGCTCGTTCTCAATACTAGTCGGAGCCTCGGAGGAAGATGCAGTAGAGAGAGAAAAAAGAAGCAGTACCATTTATTAGATAAGACACCAGCACCACTATAGAAAATAGTTTCTATGAGCAGTTTCTAGTTAACGTGGCTACTATGGAAACTGTGCGTAGTTTCAAGCATTGACACTGGAAAAAAAAAAACCGTGGTTGGTCACCTGTTAACTAAACTGGAAGGGACGGTTGTTCTCTCCTGGCCGCCGCCGAGGTTCGCCTGAGCTCTCTGGCGGAGGCGCTGGCTCGGCGGTTACACCGCTCTAATCTGACGGTGATCGAGAGATAGTTGTTAAATCAAAATCGTAGCATTGTTTTGGAGGCGTCAAACCGAAATCTTCACAGAGTTCACAGCAATGGAGAGCGACAGATCGCGCGTGGCCTACTGGCCTGCTTGCCTTCTCCAGGCACCTCCGCCGCCACCGTCGCCCCATGGTCCCCGTGCTCTTCTCCGGTGGCAACTAGCAAGGATATCAATTCTCAAGACCTTCTTGTATTCTATTACATCTAATGCTCAGAGCGGGTGTCTCAACCTGACGTCCATTCTTTCCCCTCTCTCTCTCTCTCTCTCTCTGTGTGTGTGTGTTCAAACACAACCTGACTGTGGAATCTATTGTCGCTTGCTTGCAGTGAAAGCGGCTGTGAGAAATGGTCTGCACCCAAGTGGATTCATGTGGTAAAAAAAATGCATCAAGCACGACGCAAAGTGGAAAGATGTTCTGTCTGACGAGCGAGATTTGGGTGTCATGGGCTGCATTAAGGTTAGGCTATCCGAATTTTTCATCCTCTTTATCCATCTTCTAAAACGAATACCATCTTAGTCATTAAGATTCTCTTCTCTATATCACTTTTAAACTATCCACACTCTTCATCTTCTATATTCATCCTCTAAAAGGAATATATACTGTTTATCAAGATTCTCTCTTCTATATCACTTCCACATTCATCCATTCTCTATATTTCATACTCTATACTAACTCCCAACAACGGCCTCATTTGTCATTCTCTATAAATTTTATCTAAATATATTCATTTGAGATCTTGTTTTAGAGGATTTAGTGAAACAAATTTAATCGTGCAATCAGAATTTAATTTGGTTTTTTGTTCTGCGAGTTATAACATTTTTTAGTTAGTGAAAAAGTGAAGCCCGCCCCATATTCCTCCTGTGCATGCGCACTGTCGCTGATGTGTGCTGCATGCTGGCCATGCATTTATACTACTACATAAAATCTTTTGTGAGACGTTTGTATTTTTTTTTGCGAGGCGGGCAGGAAGGATAACCGCATCGGTTAGAAAAACCGCCTCCCAAAATCGATTAACCGAGACGGTCACAATAGAATAACAGCCTCCATTAATATATATTAACCGAGGTGGTCAATTTCAAGTCAACCGCCTCGGTAAATCACTAACCGGGGCGGTCATTTTAAAACAACCGCCTTCAAAAATAAGGCCCAACCTGATAGCCCACTCCAACCCACTCTCATATCTTATATATAAAGGGGAAGTGAAATCCCTAACCCTAACCCTAACTCTCACCCTCTCTCTCTACCCCCCTCTCCCTCCACAGCAGGCGACGGCCGGCCCTCCCTCCCTACTCTCTCTCTCTCTCCCTCCCTCCCTCCTCCCTCTCACACACGGCCGGCGAGCGAGGAGCCGGCCCGGCCACATGCGGATCTGGGCGGCGGCGCAGACCCCCCGGCGGTGGCGGCGCGGGCGCGGACCGGCGGCTGTACAGCCCCCTGCTCCATGGATGGGCTTGCCGTGCCCGTGGATGGGCTTGGCAGGCCTATCCATGGATTTTTTTTATTTCGATTTACCGTGGCGGGCGTACAACCGCCTCGGTTAATCAAAAACACCTGCTACGGTTAAAAAAAAATGCAGTAGTGTTAGCGGACCATCACGCTCCTCTATATCTGGCGGATGGAGAGGACTCCTGTAAAGTAGCGGATGAATTTACGGTACCCGCTACAGCCCCCTTGATCTGTAAATGCTCCTGCATGATCATTTTAGTAGACCCGGTGTAGGTAGTCTAACGCGCTCATCCATCCTCTATATCTCTACTCTATATCAAGTGGGGCCCACATATTTGTAAATAAAATTTATCTAAATATATCCATTTGAGATCTTATTTTGAAAGATTTTTTTTTCTTTTCTTTTTTTCACAAGGAAGGCCATCGGAGGGGCCTCCCGGTGCCAACGCCGAGGCTCGAACCCGGGTCGCCGGCCTGAGGGCTGGCTCAAGGAGCCACTCGGACTCACCAGCCCTACTATTTTATTGAAACGAATTCATTGGTGTAATTGAAATTTAATTTAGGTTTTTGGTTTGTGAGTTATAATATTTTTTTTACTAGTTGAACAGCGTGGGGTCCGCGCATGCGCTCTCTCCCTCCCATCTCATGCCGAACAACAGCAGCAGTTGAGCCCCGCGTCGCATTTAGTGGACCTCTTCTACTCCGCCACACCATAGATAGCGTACTGGCTACCGTTCGCTATCTTTAGTGTAGGATTTACAGGACCCGATGCAGCTCCCCAATCTTATATTTTGCTCGAAGAGTGTTATTGTACCTACTAAAGAAATGAAACTCATTATCAAGGGTAGGGATATGAAAAGAGGAAGAAGTCTAGCTAGAAGAAAAATCCCCGCAGCAACCATAGTTGCTGCGTGTATAAGAGCCGAAATGGGAGTGGGTCCTTCCATAGCATCAGGTAACCATACGTGAAGAGGAAATTGTGCAGATTTTGCAACTGCACCAAGGAATAATAAAAAAGCACACAAAGTAGTAAGTAAGGAATTAATCCCATTATTAGGAATCCAGTTATTAGCTATTTTGAACAAATCCCGAAACTCCAAACTACCCGTTATTCAAAAAAAACCTAAAATTCCTAATAACAGGACGACATCCCAGACCGTAGTACGGATGGTCTGCCTTTGATTGCGTAAAAGCCTCTGCCTGTGCCCTGTGCTAGCCTTGGCCACATGGGAAGACGAGCATGCAACAAGTATAAAAAAAAGACATCTACTAAACGAAGTATGAAAATTTAAAATACGATTGCACCATTATATTCCCTACAATAAACTTTTCAAAATAAAATCTCACACATTAATACTACACGAGCATCTTATATATGTTACACGAACGAAAGGACATCGATAAAAAAAGTATAGAATATCCTATATATATTACACGAGCAAAAAACAATGACGAAAGAAGCATAGAAAATCCCATATATATTATGTGAACAAAGGCTTAAAAAGAAAAATACTGTAACACCCCTAGTGTTACTGTAACTAAAACCTGCCATGTCATCATGATTGCATGTAGATCATCTCGTATTTGACCCTGTTAAGTTGCATCAACTAAAATAAATTTTATTCTTGTATGTGATTGTGCATAGGTACTTTAGAGTGATTTTATTGTATACATGTTTGTTTGTGTGTATTTATTCAAATCCCATTGGACATTAAAAACAAAATCATTTTGAAACCCTAAATCAGACCCAAAACCCTAATTTAAAAACTAAATGGAATTAGAGGTTGGGCCTTAAATAAAATTTGTAAATTCTTAAATGTTGAGCAACTTCTATTTGGAGCAATTTTGAAGTTATTAAAAAGAATTTCAAATAAAACCCTAATTTATGCTCTAAAGTTTAAATTTAAAATACAAATTCAAAAACTAGCAAGAATCTGGTGATAGTTTCTTAATATAAGTTTTAGCCCTTTCATAATGGAACAACTTTAATGTTTGGAGATTTTAAAGTTTACCAGTGGAAATTTAAATTAAACCCCAACTAGTGTTTGTTTATTTAAATTTAAAATGTCATTTCAAAAAAATATGAAGAATTTGACAAAACTCAATTACTGAATGTTGTATCCCATGACAAGTAGAACAACTTTTATATTTGGAGATTTTCAAGTTATTGAGAAAAGTTTAAAGTTTTAAACTGAATTTGAATTGAAATTCAAAAGGCCTATTTACCCCCTTTTGAATAATTCAAAATTTATTAAAAATTTCGAATTCTCTCCAAAACCAAAGTTGTTCAGCACAAAATTTACTGCAACTCATATTTGGGTAATTTTGCAAGTTGTTAAAGAAATTTAAAAGTAATTTCAAAAATACAATTTGAAATTCAAAACCCTCTTTTACCCCCTTTACTCTAGTTTCAAAATCATACGGAATTTGGGTTTGGTTCAAAAACCAAAGTTGTCCAAAATTTTGAAACCTACAACTTTTGTATTTACACTTTTTCACATTGCTATTTGGAAACGGTCGCATTTTGGCAAAAACCGACGTGTGGGGTTTGAATGCGCTACAGTAATCTGCCCCTTCTCCCTGTTCGCGCACAGGCGTGACCTTCGCCGTGCCGAGCGCGCGCGCGCCGCCGTCCGTGCTGGCCGGGATCGTGTTCCCGGCACCGTTTCTCGTGCTGAAGATCGCGCGCCGTCCCTGGATGCTCCTGTCTCCTTTCCCTTACCCCTTAAAGGCGACAGCCCCCTCTCCCGTGCCATTTTCCCCTCTCGGTCGCCGTCGTGTTCTTCTCGGTGCCCGGCAAAATTCTCCCTCACCGAGCCACCACCACCCTCTCCATCTTGCACCCAGATAGCTAACTTCCTTGCGCATCGATTTCACCTCGTGGTGCAAGCAGCGGTGCCTTGGACTCGTGGGAACGTCATCGTCTTCTTCGCGGGCGGTCGAAGCGCTGCCGCGAGCTCCGCCATCGCCACTAGCTTGTTTGGGTAAGCTTTGGGGCTCGGTTTGGTGCGCATGGTGTTCACCGTGACCCCCCCTTGCTTATTCTTGTACCGGTGTGCACTCTGGTCCCTTAGGTTCCCTGGAACGGAGGCTCGCCGTCGTGTCCGAGCCGCCATTTCCGCCGTCGTCGTCAAGCCGTCTTCTCCACACCGCCTCGGCTCCAACCAACCGCCTAGCTAACTCCGTGGTGAGCTCCTTGATGCTTGCGCACCCTTTTCCTCTATCTCTACCAGCTTGTGCTCACCGGCGACGTGCCCGCCACCGCCACCGAGCCGCCGTGTTCGCGCCTCCGGGTGCTTTGTGCCCTAGATCTTAGCATGTCTTAGCTCGTTGGGTTCGTAGTTGGGTCTAGGATCTTGCGGTACCCTTGGTTGCGCCTCTCGCCTCGCCGTCGGCGAGCTGCGGGCGACGGACCGCCGGCGCGTCGCCTCTGTGTTAAACAGAGGAGAGGCCAGGGGTCTCGTGTTAGAAGAAACAAAAGTGCAGGGGGCTATCTGTTAAGTGCTTTGACTCATGTAAATAGTAGAGTATGGACTGCGGGTCGATTCGCGGGAAGGCCGAGGGCTTCATGGCAAAAGTACCAGCGCCGAGCGCGCGTGGGCCAACTAGGCCGGCCTGCTCCTTCGTGGGCCGTCTCGGGCCAAAAGCGTTTTTCCATTTTCTCGCGAAATACAGTTGATTTTCTTGATTTCAATTATAAGGAATAGTACTGAACCCTGTTATTTTTGTATGAATTAATTTACTGCTCCAAAAATTATGAAAAAAAAAATTAGGTATGAACTCTATGGACTGTGAAGTATTTTATAAAAATATTAAATAGAAGATTTGGACACTTTCTGTAGGGACTAAAAATCAGCATATTAAATGGTAAATACAACTTTGGACAATTTTAATAAATTCTAGATTAACCCAAAAATCATAAAAATTTATGTGGCACTGTTTTAGGGTAAAACCTACCTGTTGGTTAAGTTTGGGCTCAATTTAAAATTGTTTGATCACTTGATAAATAAGTATTGGGTTAATTGAATAAAATAATCGATTTTAACAAATAATCCCTGTAGTATGGCGTGATTTTTGGATTGATTGAGTTCATGGGTCTTTCACCATAGTCATCCTTGACAAAAGTAATGTAGCCACTTGTTAGTTGTAGTAAAGCTGTGCAGCGGCTTTCTATGACTATTAAAATGGTCAATAAAACAAAGTACGAAAACCCCGTTTTACTTTTTGTAAAACGTTTACAACTTTACCGTGAAGGAAAGTTGTACTCAAGGTCTAAATGATTTACTTTTAAGCATTTCATTCATTGTCCTCATACCATGCTAAGCATAAATCATTGCATACGTGTAGTGCCCGTCCCCGAAGAGGTCCAAGTCGAGGCCACTGCCGAGGAGGTCACTCCGGAAGTTGTCCAGGGATTCAACATCTGCGGGACCGAGCCTGACCCGACGCTGTACGCAATCCAAGGCAAGCCCCGGTGCATTCAGCCCCGCCTTGTGTTTTATAAAATATTTATAACTTGAGTCCCCGCCTTGTGTTTTATAAAATATTTATAACTTGAGTCTATTATTGCATTAGGTCGTTAGGAGTTGTTCGTCACCTATATTGATGCATTACCTGCCTTGATACATAATATCCCGGAAACCTGTTTAAAAATAAAAATATTCAAAAAAACGCTTAGCCCTGCTTAATCAATTTAGATTTACATAAAAAGGCTATTTTTGACCTATGTGAATGTGATAACTATGAATCATGAGAAAGGAAAAAGGGGTAGGAATCCGTTCGGGGATTGTGTACTTAGGTAGCAGCCCCAATGCACCATAACCGTCGGAAAGGGGTTTTCCGTTCGTTGGTTGTGAATTTGGGTTAGAGTCCCAATGCTTGACCATCGGCGGAAAAGGGATTTGAAAACCGTTAGGACAATTGTATTTGGGTTAGAGTCCCAATGCAATGTCGCCGGCAGAAAAGAATTAGGGACCGTTCATTGTAGGCCTGCTGTGATCGAGACTTTGCAACTAGCCACATACTACGGAAAGCTTTGACTCTGGTGGCTCTACTACCTGAACCGACAACCACGCACTGGGAGTGGAGAGATGGCGAGAGCAGCTTGTACCCTCGTGGCCGGCGTGCCTGGAGAGGATAGGAGTACTGTGTTCTCGGGTGGCGCAGGACCGGTTCAGGGGTAGAAAAACCGTGGTAGCTGGAGTTGGTATATGCAAGCTTAAGTGCTACATATGCAGTGTGGATAGGGATCCCCAGCTAGGTACTAATCGATTCGAATCGTCGTTGCTCCTCAGATATGGAGACTTGATCTTTTGACCTACAACTGAAAAGTGGTTCGGAACTAGGTGTTTTTGAGAATAATTAAGAATTTGAAAGTATGATGATATATGAGAACGAATTTGGAATTATGGATTATGATTAAAATAGGATTGAGTAAAATATTGATATAGGTTATTAATGCTTTTCTGCAAAACCCTTTGACTGTTGCTCAAGTCTTACCTTGATTCCCCTCAGTCTACATTTCTGAGTCTAATTTTACACCTTTTTGTCGGGTAAGTCTTGCGGAGTACCCCAGTACTCAGGGTTTGTTAACCCCTGTTGCAGGTGAGCCGAGTGTACATTCATGCTTAGGACCGTGCCGGTTGACGGATCGTGTATGGGTGAAGATAGGCATATGATATAACCCTTGGACAGAGTGTTTAGTTGTATATGCTACTCCACTATGGCTCTGTTTAGTTGAGAAAGTTTGCAAAATTTTGCAACTGTAGCACTTTCGTTTGTATTTGACAACTTTTGTCCAATCATGATCCAAATAGATTCAAAAGATTCATCTCGAGATAGACAGACAAAAAGTACAAACATGCAACAGGTGCTACTTCATTTAGTGTTCCATACAGATGGAAAGTACAATCGATATGATGGAGAGAGAGAAGGAAATTTTTCAAACTAAACAGAGCCTATGAAGTGCTGGTTCGGATAATGTAACTTATATTTGTAAACCTATGTTTATGTAATAATTCCGCACTCTTCACTCGGATGTATATTATTTGTGTAAATGGTTGTAATACTTGTAAGGTCCTTACAATGAGATCCTTGGAAAGTTAGGATTTCATAGGGAACCCGGCAGGCCACCTAGGTCAAGGGGAACTCGTGCAGACTGATCGTGGGTCCTTAGCGACGATGACGGTGCACGTGGGCCCTATGATTAAGGTGGTTCCATCACAAATACCCAATAAATAAATAACAAATAGAATAAATTTTTTTAAAAATAAAATAAAAGGTCATAAAAATAGAACCGCCTCCAAGGCAGCATTTTCAAGTAGTCAAAGATATTTTTATTACTCAACCCATGACGACAAGCCGTATCATAGCCTTCACAGGCCCTCGTAAAATCCTCGTTATCACAGTCAGTCCATGAAGCAAAAGAACTAAGTCAGCTTCTTACAATTTTCCATCTACTATTATCAGAGGAAGCTTTTGCACAATATGGAAACCTGGACATCCTGAACACCCTAGTGACAACTGACTCCAAAGACATTTGGAGATACTTTTGGGGTTCTAATCGCTTCTCTTTAACAAAGGTCTACAAACATCTCAGAGGCCATATGCTCGAGCACCCAGTATTTGGTCGGCACTCCAAAAGTTCATGCCAACATGAACACAGATTCTTTTTCTGGCTCTTATTGAGAGACAGGTTAAGCATAAGAGGATTGTTGAGAAAAAAAAGGAAAAATAAAGGGAAAAAACATAGAGAAAAAAGAAAAAATTTATGTACATAACTCACTTGACGTGATCGGACGGTCGCTTATGTCCGACCTGATTGGACAGAAAGATTGACACTTCTTCGATGTATAATTTTAATTTTGTTGGATGTCCCTAAGTTGACATTAAGACTGCCTCCGAGGCAGCATTCTCAGTTAGTCACTTAATCTATAACTCTTATATAGATAAAACCTACTATCTATTTCTCTTGACATGTAACACGTTCACCTCAGCAGTCTACTATCAACCCCACTATCTATTTCCCTTAACATGCAATCCGTCCACCTCAGCAATCCACTATCATTTGCCATTGGCAATTTATCTTAATATACAAATACGTCCACCTCAGCAATCAACGATCATTTGCCACTAGCATTTTATCTTGAAATACAAAGTGCACCTCAGCAATTTACTATTCTAACATATTTTTATTCCTCCTTCGTGCCCACGGCAACGCGTGGGAAATCCTACTAGTTTCTTTAATTTTTAATTAAAAAATTATGGCCATTGAAGATATTTTTATTACTCAACTCATGACGACATCTAAACAAAGCCATATCACAGCCTTCACATGCCCCCATAAAATGCTCGTTATCCTATGCATTGGACGGACGCAGCCCTTCAGATTTCACTCGAAAACAGGAAGGTTACAAGGAGGAAAAAAAAACATAAATCCACACTAAACGTTTATCCATACTCAACCCACGAAAAAAAAAACAAAAGAAAAAAAAAGAGAGACAGAATATGCGCCACCGCGGCCAACCGTCGTGACCTCGCCGGCGGTCACCGGTCCATGGACTCCGCCGCCGCTGTCCTCGCCATCCTCAGCAAGCTGCAGTCCCTGGGCTTCTGCGCCGATCTCCGGATCCCCGACGCTGCCGCGGCCTCCGACCCCTCGGAGGCGTTCGACGCCGTCCTCGCCACGTTCCTGCGCGAGGCCTACACCGGCGGCCGCGAAGCGCGGCCTATCCCGGTGGCGCTTGGCGATGGCCGATGCGTCGACCTCCTCCGCCTCTTCCTCGTCGTCCGCGCCGCGGGGGGCTACGCCGGTGTGACCAGCACTCCCGGTGGCTGGGCCGCCGCCGCCGAGTCTGGCGGCGTTGACCCCGCCCTCGCGGCGCCTGTAAAGCTGGTCTACGCCAAGTACCTTGGCGCCCTAGACCGCTGGATCCAGAGGCTCGTGGAAGCGCACGGGCCTTTCTTGGATGTCGACATGAGGAAGAGGCAAGACCTGTTCGTTGGTGCCAATGGAGTGGAGAAAGAGGAAGCTCTCTTGGACTGCGATGAGAGGGAGAGGAAGAGGAAGAGGGGGGACGTGGTTGGGATGCTGGGTTGGGTGAGGGAGATAGCCGAGAATGGTGGCAACGGTGTTGCTGCGGCTGCTGGGTCTTCAGATGAGTACTTCTCAATGGCATTGGCGGTCAGGAAGATGGTTACCGGGAAGAGGGCTCGCCGAGAAAGCATGTTGAATGGCTCACTCTTTCAGGTGATTTCAATACCTTTGAAGAGTTTGTTGGCCAAACGTTTTACAGTTTGATGTTATCTCATTGCATTTGAAGAGAAGTACTCAAATTAAGATCATTCAAGTACTTTTTCAAATATGTATTACTAATGCTTGAAACAACAATGGGGTAGTGCATGCTTAAATGGTTAGTGGTCTGTTGAAACAATTAAGTTTTGATGCTTTGTGACTAAAATACTTTTTAGCAAACCTTCGAATTTAGTGGCCATAATAGCTTAGTTCACAAGAAAGTTCTCTGGTTTCATGTCCTTCCGTTTTTGGATTTTTTGCCACAACTATCAACTCTGTTATTGAATGATCATCTTACCAGTATGAGTCATTTCTGTGTTCAGAATGGTTTTTTTTTTCCAGCTTGTTGACTTTCATTTCCATGATAAGGTCTTTATGATGCAGATTGACTCTCAAGTCCACTCTTGATTCTGTCACTTTACGAATTTGAATAAGTTTATCAAAAGATATGTGGATGGAGGAACTTTCTGGTAGACATTACAATCTAAGATCCTGATTTCTATAAGGGCCTTAGTTGTGCTTGACATTTCAATTTAGATCCTGATTTCTACCTTATTGGCAAGATCTATAATCTTTTGTTGTCTTGAAGATAACTAAGATAATAAGCACACTTGGATTCAGACTATGTGTATAACTAGAGTTTGCTCGTCTCCCTTTTACATATCCTTTTTAAGGAAAAAAATGGAGGTGTACGGGCTTCCGGTTTAGTCCTGGTTGGGCTGAGTAGGAACGTTAAGTGTTAAACAACCTCCCTAATAATATGCAATTGACATATTTTCGGGTTTTCTTTTCTATAACAATTCTTTTTTTATACTATTTAGCATGTGACAGACCCCCAAACTCAAGACCTGTCAATTACGGTGTCAAACATGTAGTTTCACATTCATTTTCCCTTAAATTATTTACTGCTATACTGGTTTTTACTTAGTTTTACATCCTTTAGGCCATTTTTGTTTTCCAGGAATAAAACTGTTGGTTCCAAATATCTCAACACAACCAGTGTCCATTTGCTAATGCATTTACCGATCTTGCTCTGTCTAGCCATTTCTATACTTGTTTCTACATCATATTAGTGATTTGTGTTCACCTGAATTTGAAATGAGTACTCAGTACACTGGGTGAAACATCTACATGCAGTTATCCAGAGAGGATACAACAGCAGAGTGAAACATTTTAATTAGTGAGGAACCTGCTTATATGGTATTTTGTAATCATATAATATCTTCAATGTTACGTACTGGGTTAAACCATATTGTCACAAATGCGGAAGCTAGAATGAAATGAAAATTTACAACAAGCTTCTTCGTTTACATTGTACAAAAATAGATCTACTTCATAAAAAGTCCTTTTTGCATTCCATGCGTTCTTGAAGGGTTCTGTAAGATCACGAACAAAAATTCAGAATAACTTATTTGTACTGCATCCTTCTAACTACTAGAACTCCAGTCATAAGAATTCCATGTTTAGCAGGCTAGTTCCCAACCATGTTTTGTTTTTATATATCATAAGAATTCCAGTCAGCGCAGAATGATTCTAACATATTTTTATGTAATAATAACTTAAATTATGTGATAGATCAGTTTTGGGTGTTTGGAAAGCACAGCATTAGGATGGAACTTTGTTTACTTTATTGCTTTTGAAAAATATGGAATTTTAACATCCTTAATTGCATTTGTATGGTCAGAATAACTGGAAAAGAGAAATGTAGGGTCCATATTTAAGTCCAGTTATTTGTTTAATTAGTGGCCAACTGATGGTCCTGCTCTGCAACATTTGCTCCTATATTCAATTATTTACCTTCTACCCTTTATATTTGCACACAACTGTGTGAAAGATCCCAATGGAACTTAAAGCTTAAGTCCCATTTCAGTATTTTCTAATTTGATTGTACCCTCATTAAAGGAAAATAACTAGTTTTGTCGTTAATGATTTTGGATATGTGTTAAGTACGGTACTGACATGAACATATGGACATGTTCCAGCCACCAGTAGAATGGTTTGAACGTGTGATAGGTGAAATGGCAGCACTATGTAGCAGAGGGCAAAGCCTGTTGTAACCAATGAGATGTAGTAGTACTCAAACATTAATTATTCATTAGATCCCAACATCTTTAAGTAAGATGTAATAGTCAAACTAAAGGGGAACTTGATTTACATCTATTGGTTGAAATCTGGTATTCTTTTACAGTCCCTGTAATGATCTGACTAGTGATTTAGTGCTTAGTAGATAAACATTAAAGTGGATGTGGATTATGGAAGCTTAGAAAGCCACCACATTAAGTCATAAAGCTGTTATGGTTCATTGGTTCTATTGGCAAAAGTACTGTAGTGGTCCCAAAGGCTTATTAGCAGTCAGCGGATTTATCAAATTAGCTGTTAAAGAGATGATTGCAACCACTGCTTTTCTTAATCCTGGCCCACATAAACATCTATAAAATTGTTGCTTATCAGATATCCCCAAAATGCTATTCATGAAAATCATAGATATGAAATGCATACACAAAAGTTTATGTTTTTTTTTTCTTTTATTGGGCACATACCAAAATTCTGTTGCTTTCACGGTGGTTCCAGCTTGAGGAAGAAAACCTGCTTGATAAAGGTAGTTCTGGAATTTAGTTTTCGACCAGCTTCTGCATTTCAGTAGAAAGGTTTACCAGAATTTTTTGATCAATGGTCATCATTAGAAGCTGCACATTACAGTTTTCACAACTTCCAGGCTTTGGAAGTCTAAAAAAATCCAGGCTTTGGGGTCTCAGACTTGACATGTATACTCTGTTGTAACCCTTCTTAATTATTATTATTCAGTACCATCTGTGGCTTTAGATCCACCTTCACCTTTTTTTATTTTCTGCTCACTGTCCTTTTTTTTGTTAACATAACCTCTTTTCTTTGTAATTGTTTAGAAACTTATATATTCCTTACTGAGACTCTTCTTTCTCGTTCAACTCAGGAAATATTCCCAATGGCTTGCAATTGCTGTATGAGTCCTACCAGTGTTGGAATTTGTGCAAAAGCGAAATTACTGAATGGTTCTTTAGTGCTCACAGAACAGGAGAATAACTTGGCTGGAGAAGGGAAACGTGAGACTAGGACTCGTAACTCTTCTAATGGTTGGCTTTTTACAAGCCACCAGAAGAATGAAATACCTGTCAGTCCCAACTATCAAGTACATGTGCCACAATGGACTGGTGAGGTGCCTGCAAATTATGATGATCCAGAAACTCTGAAATGGTTGGGAACAAAGGTCTGGCCTCCAGAAAATGAAAACTGTAAAACATTGTTTTGTGGTGATCCTATTGGCAAAGGCAGAGATGTTATTTGTGGTTGCAACAATCCTGGATCAGTGGAATGTGTTCGGTTTCATGTAGCGGAACGGAGACTTAAGTTGAAACGTGAACTTGGTGCAGCTTTCTATGCATGGGGATTCAATCGTATGGGTGAGGAGATTGCACTTTCTTGGACAGATGAAGAGGAGGCAAGTTTCAAGGCTGCAGCACAATATAGTGCTGCATCTTCTGGCAGGAATTTCTGGAACCGCCTCCACTTATTTTTTCAATTTAAGGGGAGGAAAGAACTGGTGAGCTATTATTTTAATTGTTTTCTGCTTAGAAGGAGGTGCTACCAGAACAGGATCACTCCAAAGAACATAGACAGTGATGATGACGAAGAAACAGAATTTAGATTCCTGGGGAATCGACTTGGTCACTGTGCAGCTAAGTATCACAGTACCAAGCACACCATCT
The DNA here is from genome assembly GCA_038502445.1 of Eremochloa ophiuroides. NCBI lineage: Eukaryota > Viridiplantae > Streptophyta > Magnoliopsida > Poales > Poaceae > Eremochloa > Eremochloa ophiuroides. Next base: position 7,814,111 of record JAHLJS010000009.1, on the reverse strand, counting down.
GCATTGAAAACACACACTCTATGGACCTGGATGAGTAGTTGTTGATTGTATTTTATGAAGCTGATTTAGGTTTGCAGTTGGTTCACTTGGGAGATTGAGTTGACGATATTCCTCTCAGTGATTTAGTTACTGACAGTGCACATGAGTTACGAGAAGCCAAGCATCCAAGCAATTAGTTACTGCTGCATAGATGGATTGTAGGCTGATCCACAATCGAATTTGAAACTCAAGTTCTTATAGGGAATTGAGGTAATACTGGTCATTGAGCACTTACATGGATGCACATCCAGAAAGTGAGAAATGCAATGATTTGACAGTATCATCGTTAATGCTTTCCTTGAAGGCACTATGTGTATTGTCTGTTTCGACTTTTTCGTAGATTTCTTTTTCCCTTTGTGAATCATTAACCAGGTCCTTGTCCAGTAAGCGTACTTGTCAGTTGCATGCTCTAGGCTCCTGTTGTTGTAGTTCTGCGAAGCGAGATGGGGCAGTGTGCATCTCTGTAGATGTTAGTGTTCTGAAAGTAGTGTTGTTCATTGTAGACTCTGCTTGTCTTTGAGAAACTTATTTGAAGCTTTCTTTTCCAACCAGTGGAATGGCAGGCTAGCAGTCTGATCTTCGTGATTTTTCATATGGATGTTGTGCTACACGTATTCATTTAGTGACATGATCTATGTTAGTCCAGATTCCAGAACCAGAAGAGTAGACAAGAAAATGTTTTTTTTCCAAGGGATCCTTCATGTGCATATCTTCGATGTATAAGCGGTAAAGGCATGTGAAATATCATTGATGCAACATAAGACTTGTCTAGTCAGTTTGAAGATACTTCGTCTAGCTCTTTCCTGTTTGTTGATCGACTGATAAGAGGTTGCTGGTTCCTACCTCCTAGTGAAACCAGCTAGAGGTGTTTTATGTTGAATTTTCGGTCTCGGTTTCGCAACATTTTGGTCGATTCATAAGCAATTTGGTCCAGATAGTTTGGTTAGAACTTCTCGAACCGTCTTGAGGCCTACTCTCTCTCTCTCTCTTTCTCTCTCTCTCTCTCTCGTTATGCCCACTATGTGGGCTGAATCTTGCTTTTGTCTTGCCTTCTGCCAGTGCATGCCTAATGGCTTCGGTTTGTAATAATGTCACTGTTAGTCGTGTACCATTTTAGAATGGTAGATGTTGACACCTTGTTGTTTTATGTAAAAAACATGTTGAGCACTAGGCTTGTTGATGGGTCGGGTTGAAATGGGTTAAATGAGTTGAGTTGTTAAGTAAGTAAACTTGGGAAGGATAGAAATGAGTTGAGTTACTTAGTGGGTTGGGTTAGGGTAGGTTTAATAAGAAAATGAGTTAGGATGGGTTGGAATTTGATGTGGGCTGACATATTAACCTGCTAATGCCAGTTGGCATGAAGTTGCTGCTTGCTATATTAAATTATATATAACAAATTTTAGCCAATTTTAATAAGATTTTATGGTGTGAACGTGAGGTTTTATTTCTAAGGTTCGGCTTTGATGTAGGGCCCATATATATATATCTGATATTGTCGATTGGCATGAAGTTGCTATTTGTTATATTAAATCGTCTGTAACAAATTTTAGTTGATTTTGATAAACTTTTAAGGTGTGAACATGAGATTTTATTTATGGGTTTCGATGTGGGGTTTATATACACATTTGGCAGTGTCGGGTGGCATGAAGTTGTTGTTTGCTATATTAAATCATATGTAATAAATTTCAGTCAATTTCGTTAAAATTTTAAGGTGTAAACGTGATATTTTATGGTATAATTAGTTTATGGGATAGAATGGTTGGGTCGAAGCTAGAAGGATATGGAGTGGTATGCGTTGAATAAGGGAGTTAATTTGTTATAGGTTGGGTTGGGTGTGGGTGGATTTTAACCCATTAGCAGGCCTGTTTGATCATGCATTTAGTTTTTCACTTCGCGCTTAACGACAGAACTAGTACAATTTTTATTTAAGATTTGTTTGGATGTTTATGTATCCACCTCGGTCCACCCGAATTCATGATTTGAAATGGATACATGGACATTAAATAAGTCCTTAGACCAGTTTTAATGGAGTTTCAAACACATTAAATAGAATGCCACATCAGCTTTTTCCATAAAACTGGGAGAAGAGAGAAGGGAAATGTTTCATCCCATGAAACATATCCACACTATCTCCAAAACATTGAAAACGTCGTAAAACTTGCATTGAGTCCCTTATTTCATTTTATCGCAACTTTTCTTCTCCGAAAAAAGAGATGATAAGGATACGTGGCACCTATAAATAGTAAAATAAGTAAAGAAACCGTGTCATAAAATTTTGCACTGTGGGAGAAATCTGTTTCATATCAAAGTTTCACGTGTTGAAGACTGTTAGATAAAACTTACCATTGAAACTGACCTTAGGGCAACTCCACCAGTAGTCTCTAAAACAGGGCCCCTATTTTAGATTTGGATGCTCTTCCCTAAATTTTTTGGTCCAACAAATTTGTTCCACTCTAGCGGCAGCCACAAAACAAAGCCCCCCAAAATCAATATCAACAGACAATGACACAGGGACCCCACACGTCATCAAGTAACATTCGCGCGGAGGGAGGGAAGAAGATGCGCGCTCGCCGGAGGGCAGGGAAGGGGGGTGCGCTCGCCGGAGGGAGAGGCCGTGCTCACCGGAGGGGAGGGCCGCGCGGAGCGGCGGCGAGAGGATGTGCGGCCGCGCGGTGGAGCAGCAGTGACGCGAGGACGCGCGATGAAGAGGTGGAGGCCGCGCGGCACGACGTGGGGAGGGATGGGGGGAGCTGTTGGCCTCCCAGGAATTGGGGGTGGAGGGAGGTTTTTGGTGCCCACTCAAATTTTGGGCTCTAGTAGGGTTCCTGCTGGAGTGATATTTTTGGTTTGAACACTTAAATTTAACTATTAGGACTAAATTAGAAGGCCTGTTGAAATTGATGAAGCTGATGCTAAGACATAAACTAACTTTAAATTTTCTCCCATCACACACCCTTGGAAAGAGGAAAAAACGTGACCCCTCGCCCCCTCGGGCCCTCAAACAAGGTGACGGAGTCGAAAGAAGCCACGAAGAAAACAAAAACCGCACCTGACACGGCGACACCTGTCACGGCAACACGTGTCACCGAGACCGACTTCCGTACTTCAGATCCCCTATCCCGTTCCCGTGGGTCTTTTTTTTTTTTTTCCTTGGTCGCCATCACTTCCGCCTGCGACAGACATCTGGCCTCGTCTTCCTTCCTACGCCGACCCACTCGTGCCTGCTTCCCTCGCCGCCGAGCGCCACCGCCTCGACAAGCCATCTACGAATTGAAGTATGTCACTGCTGCCCGTCTCTTCGCTTCCGCGCTGGTCTCTGTCATTACATATCCTCCGTTCAGCCATAGGCGGTTCGAGGTTTTGATCTCGCCTCGGTAGGTCTTACTATGTACTAGGAATCGAATTCGATTCTCTAGAGACTATCAGACTAGATTGAGCGATTTTTCATACCGCTTCCGCAATTACGTCGCGTCGATTATTGGATTTCTTCCCCACATTTTAGGCCTCATTTGGATAGCTATGGAATATCGTGAACTAGGACCGAATCCCCACCACCCGCGCTTTGGAACGAAATTTCGTCTTTGGCATCGACCGGGCTTGGAACGATTCCATCCCAAACAAACCGCGCGGGTCCAAGTGTAATTAACCAATCCGGTTCACCAGTTGCATGCCTCCACCCTCGTGCCCTTCCCCTCCACCGGCTGCTAGCCTACTGAACCAACCATTAGAGGTGGTTTTGTGAGTTCTTGATATGTTCTTGGATCGATGCCGCTGTGCCCCAATGTCAACAAAACTCACTTCGGAATCTTATGCCTCCAGGGTTGAGAAAAACTCCATTACTAGCACTAATAAATCTGATGCGAGTCGTGATCTAGCCTGACTAATTGCTAGCAGATGTGAGTTTATGTCCAATTTCAATAAATTTAAATCACCATGCCCTGGTAAGAGTTGCTTAAGACAGACCCTGTATGGTACTGATAGGCGAAGTTGTGTCAATTATGTACACCTTGTCCTCTATATTTCAGTGCATAGGATCACCATATAATGGTTCAGTTTTCACTTGGCAGTAAGGTATGACAATAGGAGGTTTAACTTTGTTCTTTTTCCTTCTCCCGTCTGTCCAACCTGTGTATCTGTTTATTTGGTCAGTTTAGGTACATCTTTGATAACCCATTTCATGAATGCGAGCTTCATGATGCAGAGCCTGATCTCCTTTTTTTTATGCCTGATGTATATTTCAGTTTTAAGTTATTAATGATAGATGGGAACTTGGAGTGGATGGCCATTGTTTTGGCTGTCATTGAGTAGAGATCTCAGGAACCCAAAAAAAAAAAAAAACATCTCAGGAGCTTCAGAAATTTACCACTTGGATTTTTTTAATGCTCACTGACATTCTTATTTTACCCTTTAAAGTTTACTTTCTTGAAACTAGTCATTGACTTACCACTTGAATATGTTGAGAATTGTGTAGCATGAACTAGCTTATCATGTCATATTTTAATTTGTCATATTTTAATTTAATGATAGTATATGAGTATATGTGAGTTTGCCCAACCTTTTGTTTCCTTCTCTGTTTTCTGTTTTTTCAATGGACCTATCAGCCTCCGCAAATGCAATTCTGTGTTCTATTGAATTCAGTCAGAGGTTCTAGCTCTTAGCAGAGTAGTTTGAATTGGCCTATTAGATAGGCTTAACTATTCCTGCGCTTTATTTTTTTAGCTTATTTGCATTTCTAAATAACCTTCAGATAATAGTTGTGAAGGCAATCTTCATTTTTTATCCAGGTTCAGCGAGATCAGATTGCAACTTCACTAGGAAAAAAAAAACAAGTAGTTACTTTCATATCAGAAGAGGCTTGTATTTTTCTAATTAAATCTTCTGGCAAGTTTTAATCGTATGAACATGATGTGTATGCATTTATGCCGTTCCAAATAAACCCTGGCATATGACCTATATCTAGTTTGATCCAGGCAGCATGTATGCACATTTTATCGTACATAAACTATTTGAACTATTGACGCTGCTCTAAGCTATTCGTTCGTTGAGGAGAAAATAAATACAGTAATAAAACATAGACAGCAACACTGCAGTGTTTCTTTCCACGGAACCATTCCATGTCAATCCAAGTCACCCCACATAATCAACTTCAGCAGTGGTTTAAACTGCCATGGTGCAGCGGATTCGGAGGCAGGCAGGGATCAACCCAATCCTCCCTTGGATCATTTCTCCTCTAGAACGTAACCCCCACATGCCAAACAAAACATTAAGGGGTTTTTTTTTTTCTCTATCTGATTGTAGTGTTGATGCAAGGGGATCAGGTCAATCCTTTTTTTCCTATAAAAAAATTGGATGTGAAATATTGCTTAATGCGCTAGCATTATCTGCTTGGTACTGATGGGTGCCAGGTAATGAGCAACCTGAAGTCTGCAGTCAGTTCCACTGGGTTATCGAGACATTGGATGTTGAGCATAAATGTACAGATAAGAACTTTAACGGGTTGTAGGAGAAAACTTTTCCCCTGTTGATGCCATCAGGTTAATTAATTTCTCTGTATCTATCAGATACCACAGCTAAGGAAAATTCACAAATTTACCTTTTCGTTTGTCGGTTGTGAGTAGAGCTTATATTTTCCTAGCTTATCTTCAAATTTCCCAGTTGCACTTTGAAATTGCAATGCGATTTGTGATTCCTTGTATCAAGAATAATCAGATGGTAATTCACTATGGAGATAACAATAAATTTAGCTGTTCCGTTTTTACCATTGGACAATCTGAAATCTCTGCTTTCTATTCAGGGCTTGAAGAAGACACTACTGCTGCAACCATGAGCACTATGAAGTTTTGCCGCGAGTGGTATGCACCTTTCTACATTGATCATATTTCCCTCTCTTGCATGAGATTGATCAAACAGTTACTTGATGATGGATGGGCGTGCAGCAACAACATCCTGTACCCCAAGGAGGACAGGGACAGACGCACTCTATTCTTTGCATGTCGCAACTGCGAGCACCAGGTACAACTCATGACCTCTATCCTTGTTCCACTAACAAATCCAATCCAATCTTCTTGCTATACCCCTCTCATCAGTGCATCGCTAAAAGAATGGTGTTTGGGCACATCACTTGGATGATGGGACTCGAATGAGCACTAAACAGCTTATGGGATGGGGTTGCTCCCTTTTTCCCCAAATTCTAAGATTTTGGTAGGGTCATGCCAATGTTACGTGTGCCCTTCATTTCCATATTTGACTACTTAATTATCTTTTTTTAACAATAAATACAGCAGGGGAGACCCCCCACTGTAGAAATTTTATTAAAAGAGGCAAGAAACTGTACAAACCTGTCTGTCAAGAAACCAAACAGGAGCTGACCTAATAAGACAAAAAGAAACAAAACAGAAATTAAACAAGAATCTCTACACAAAGAAGAAAGGCAACACCTTTGGCCTCATCAAGAAATCTATGAGCCTGAAGTTTAGCCTCCTCAAGAAAGAGAACCTTCCAGGAATTAAAAGAAGGCCTTCCTCCATTGAATATTGTGTCATTTCTTTGTTTCCAAATTTGCCAAGAGGCGATGTGAAGATTTCCATGAAGAAGGAATTCTGGAATTGCTGCTTTGCTTGTACCATAATTTGGAAGAAACCTGCAGCCAAATTCTATTGAATGCCCAGATGCTGCCAGCATCTTTGACTAAAGGTGCAACTGAAAAACAGATGAAAGGCATTCTCCTCAACATTACCATCACATAGAACACAGTTATAGTTGTTGCCCTCCACTCTGTGTCTTTTCCTTTTTAGGACATTTCTTGTATTTAGCCTATCCATTAGAAGGAGCCAAACGAAAACTCTAAGTTTGTTGCAGCACTTGGATTTCCAGATCCAAGCAAAAGGGTCTGGGGCGTGGAAGCTTCTATAGGGTAAGTTGTAAAATTTAGAACAGGAGTACTTGTTGCTTCCCCAAATACTAGTTAATTATCTTATTTATTGCATGTATGCATAGCAAAATTTAAACATAACTGTAACAGGAAAACGGTTACCCACGCTTCTGTAGACACTGAAAAATACTACGCTTGTCCTAGAGTGTTAGTTGTCTTTAATGAATGGTGAATTGAATAATTTGCCATCCCTCAAACATCCTTTCTTCTGCTTACAAGTTAACAGTACTATTCCTGGTCTGATTCAGGAGGTCGCTGACAATAACTGCGTCTATCGGAACGAGGTGCACCACACTGCTGGGGAGCGAACTCAGGTCTTGCAGGATGTAGCTTCTGACCCAACTCTTCCCAGAACCAAGAGTGTCCGCTGCACTGTCTGTGGGCATGGAGAGGCTGTTTTCTTCCAGGTTTTTTTTTTCCTTGTTTTGCCTTGTCGCATTTTCATAGGTTGCATTTTCATGTGATATTGTTATGCAATCTGAATGACTTGTTAAACAAAATATTATGTCAAAATTCTGCACCTTGTTAATATTAACGTTGGATATTGCATCCTTTCTTTTTGGCAGTATCTATCCTATATATTGAGGCCTGCATCTATATCCCTGACATGAAGATGTCCTAATTGATAAGTCAGGAGCCAGATCCCAAAAATGGCCTTATATTATCGTTTTGTGCCAGAATAAGGGTCCTCTTTTGTGCCATAAGAGGCGTAGAGCATATCACTCATGTCTCTTTCTGTATTCTTCAAAATTACCGCATCTGAAGTTAAGCTATATTTTATATTTCGATAGTTGCAGTTGATGGCACTGATCCTGCTTAAATGCTTTGAGACTTATCTTAAGCCCAGTGATGTTTTTATCATTTGCAGGCCACGGCAAGAGGGGAGGAGGGGATGACCCTGTTCTTTGTGTGCTGCAGCCCTGATTGTGGTCATCGGTGGAGGGAATGATCCAATGGAATTTTGGCTCTAATAGTTATTCCATTAGAGCCTTGAAACTGGACTTGTTTTTGAGGTTTTCTTGGAACTATGTATTTCGAAGTCCTGGCGTATCTTAATAATAATGAGAGAATGTTTTTCCAATATCTTACTTATTTTATATGTCATATGTAGCGAGTGATACTGTGGTTGTCCTTTAGGCCACTGCATAGCTTCGATTTGACCCTGGGTCTTTAGACAAGGTACGTAGCAGATAATCGTCTGGTATAGGAAGCCATCTCTAATGAATTGGGCTAAGGTTAAAATTGTTGTCCTGAAACAGAACTTTAATAGTAAGATTATAGTTATTAAGATCGTAAAATTGTATATTCTACTAAATAGGATCATAGAATCAACTCAAATTTAAAATGTAAAGTAAAATAAGATGATAACTATGAATTGGGTTATTTGATTGTCTCGTGTTCCATGTGATGTCTGACTGTTTGTCCTTATAATAGATCTTCTGGGTATTCTTGAGCATATTTTCATAATTTGAAAAAGTTAGTGCGAGGATCATGTAGTTGTTACATAATCATATGCCTTCACAAGTTTTCTTAGGTTTTGGAGATGAAAGAAATAAAAATAAAGAAACATACTAAAGCTGAAACGAAGAAAATGTTAAATTGGACTTATCTCATAAGTCATGACCTTATAGTTGGTCAAATTGGAGGAATACCATTTTCAAATCATAGAGCACACCACAAACTTTCTAAAGTTCCAAGATCATTGAAATAAAGTCCCGAGCTAGAACATACAGTTAAAATACCAAAACATCAAAGCTACCAATTTACTAATATGCACCGGACCATCGGGTCGAGATTTTTGTTGATCAGATGCATAATTTTCTAATATTCATGTAGAATATTTCACTAGCTTTCCAACAAGAACAAGATCATCGAAAACAAGCTTTGGAGCTTGGAGATATGGCCAAATTGCAAATAATTCTATGTGCTTAACACATGATGATCCGGTGGATCCTCCGGTGTATTTTCTAATCATCCGGCCAGTGCACCTTTTCTAATCATCCGGCCAGTGCACCTTTTCTGATGCAATCTTTGGTAATATTAGTAGATCACTCAATAGGCTTTCCAACAGTTTAAGTGGATATGGTTTTGAACTAACGGATCACTCGATGATGTCTAGTTCCAGTCTATGATTTATGGGTCAGTGAATAATCCTTTGATGTCCAATTGTTCCATGCTACAGTGGATTATTTAATGCACATGTGAAAGGATCGAGGATAGCCAAGAAGGGGGGTGAATTGGACAACTAATAATTTTTCGCAAATCAATTCAACCTAACGCAATTGCCCAATATCACCCACTTGTGCTTGTGTTAAGTTCTAATCCTAAAACAAGTTATGCAACCTAGAGCCGGGTCCTATCACAAGTATACTATTCTATGAAAATAACGCACACAAGAGAGTACGATAATGTAAATGAGTAAGAGAGTGCAAGCCGAGTTTTTTCCGATGTATCGGAGAGTCGCACTCCCCACTAGTCCTCGTTGGAGCACCCGCGTAAGGGTGTAGCTCCCCCTTGATCCTCGTAAGGACCAAGTGCTCTCTACGGGCTGATCCTTTGCCTCTCCGGCGCGGTGGATCGCCCACACCGCTCACAAGCTTGGCTTGAGCCGCCCACAAGCTCTCCAAGCGGTCACCAGGCCTCCGATCGCCATCGAACCGTCTAGGTGATGCCGATCACCAAGAGTAACAAGCCTAAACTCTCACTTGACCAAGAACAAGGCCAAAGAAGGGTGATGGATGCACACAAGTCACTCTTGATCACACTCTAGGGAAGAAGCTCACAAGCAATGGAGTTCACTCAATGCTCCCTAGGGCTCTTGCTCTCTCTCAAAGTCACAAGGGTTCCTTCAGCTGTTAGAAATGGCAAGAGAGATAGAATGGAGGCAATGGTGGAGTATAAATACTCACCCTCTCCAAAACTAGCTATTTCTCAATTTTCTGCGTACCGTCGGACTGATCAGACGGCAACCGTCGGACCAAAGTCCATGGTCCGACTCTCACAAACGCGCTGTGTAAGGTACTGTGTCAGAGGGGCGTCGGACCAACACCAAAGGTCCGACGACCCAGCGTCCGACGCTCGCACAGTAACCTGCAACGGCTACAACACGGGACAATAGTCCGACGTCCACCGTCAGACTAAGTCCGACGCTTGAAACTGTTCTCAGAACCTCTCTGGAAGCGTCGGACCCTACGAACGATTGGTCCGACGCTGCCACAAGAACAGTCCGACGCTGCCACAAGAACAGTCCGACGCTCACAGAAGAGCCCTCAGGCACCGTCGGACGCTCACTGATGGTCCGACGCCCATTCCAGCAGCGTCCGACGGTTTCTGGTTCGCTGGGGTGCAACCAGAGACTGCCACGTGTCATCGGACTGTGCATATTGGTCCGACGCCCATACTGCACAACAGTCCGACGCCTCTAAAATGATCAAAACTTCGTCGAATCAAAAACTTTCCAAAACGAAGTTCGATCCTCTCTCTCTCAAGAGACTCCCTGGGCTGTCTAGAGCTATGTTGGACAAGTGTGCATCACATCTACACTCTCTAACCTTGCCCTAAGTCGAGCTACCCATCCAAACCCCTCTTAATAGTACGATCAAAGTGAAAAACAAAACATAAAACTACTCCAAGTGTCTCTCAACACCAAACGACACTTGGCACTAGCCTATCACCGTCTTGTCTTCCATCCTTTGAAAACCGAATCGATTTCCATCGTTAGGGGCTTGAACCTACATGTTATTATGACCTAACCTCTAGGTTATCCTGCAAAACACACGTTAGTCATAATAACCTCTTTGTTGTCATTAATCACCGAAACCACTAGAGCCTAGATGCTTCAACATGGAAGAACATGACACCTGACACGATGGAGCCTTGCCTAGGGATATTTATATCTCGCCAACCAGTGATTGCAAGGTTGTTGACCATAGAAGCTTGAGAGACTTGCTAAGATACACTCCAATCTCATGTGAGAGCGTACAACTTAATGCTCATATTAAAGACATAGTGAGAGAAAGTAGAAAGTAATGATTTGTGAATTGAGCAACTCAGCTGGCTGAGTTTCTTGTGACAGAACCTATCCACCCAAATTTAAGTCCCTAACTTAAATGCGTGTTCGCCTTAGATTGTTATGGTGCTATTCTTTCAATGGTAGGCACATGCTCCTCGAAAGTGACGCGCCTGTGGTAACTTCTTCGATCTCGCCGGTCGAACTCAATTCTCTGGAGGTGCTCATAGGGGTAGGGTGTGCGTGCATGCGTCCATAGGGGTGATTGTCAACCGGTGTATGTGAGCGTCCGTGTCTGTAACTGGATCTCGCAAAAACAAGAATAGTAATTAGTGTTGTATGCCACTAATTATTTTAACTCCATCACTATCAGGCATCAACCCCTCATCACCATTGGTTTCGGTTGCTGATTAATTGGGTAGTGAAATTAAAGTGGAGTCCATCACCGCGGTTTACAAACGAATGGTGAAAAGTGATAATGAAAGTGGAGTTCATCACCGCAGTTTTATAACTCATCAGCACCCCGGCGGCAAGGTGGAAGCTAGATCTTGTACACGCTAGCCACCGCCATGGAAGTCGGCCTTGTCGTTCTCCACGTCATCTCGAGCAGTGGCGGTGCAAAGCCGGACGACTTAGACACTGCTGTCAACCTGCTGTCAAAGGCAGGTTCCCCTTCGCTGAACGCGGCGAAGCAGGCACCACCCAGGTATGTAATAAACCGATCAGTTAGGGTTCTCTATCTCCTCTTGTGCTGACTATGTCGTTCTTATTTCTCCTCTTATTATAAACAATTATCAGTTTCTTTTCTTTAATATTACACATACTTAATTGCTCGTTATCTTGTCCTATGTATTGTCTCTGTAAGAAAAATAGAAGTCGTTCTCGCTTGTCGAGAAGTTTTTTTTAACTTTGATCAATTATATATATAAATATTAATATTTATAATACCTGATTAGTATTTGTTAGAAGATATGACCTATTGTAACGTAGTCATACTCTTGTATATCTTGTATAGGAGTTTGTTAGGATTGTATCTCGTCCATTGTAATGACCGTGTAACAAACTCTTATGTAATTGCCACCGCCGGGAGGCTCTTTCCAATGCTATATAACACGTAACCAAGGGGCCAGGGGAGGCAACCCTTGTTAACCTAATTTTACATGGTATCTAGAGCCTATCTCCATAAGGAGTTGCACCATGGCTTCCTCCTCCTCAGCTCAGCACGCCGTGCTATCAACTCTAGGCTTTCTACCGGTGAGCGAGAAGTTGTCTCGGAGCAACTATCCGCTGTGGAAAGCCTAGATCCTTTCCTCGATCAATGGAGCGGAGCTCTACGACTTCCTCAGCCCCACAGCGGAGCCACCGGCGAAGTTCCTACCCGAAGGAGGGGGATGAGAAGGACACGGCGCCGATCCTGAACAAGGAGTACTCTGTGTGGATGACAAAGGACCAACAGGTCTTGAGCTATCTGCTAGTCTCCCAGTCTCGGGAGATTCTTCAGCAAGTTTCGTTAGCTCAAACGGTGGCGGAGGCCTAGGCTGGCATAGAAAAGTTCTTTGCCTCCCAGTCTCAGGCACGCCTGATAAGCACGCGGATGGCCTTGTCTACAACATCGAAAGGCATGTCCACCATCACAGAGTACTACTCCAAGATGAAGTCCCTGGCCGATGAGATGGCATCTGCGGGACGACGGCTGGAAGATGATCAGATGGTCTCATACATCTTGACCGGTCTTGATGATGATTTTGACGCTGTGGTAACAGCGGTAGCTGCCAGGGTGGAACCTATCTCCCTCGGCGAGCTATACACCCAGTTCATCAGTCATGAGCTAAGGCTCAAACTGCGCAGTGGATCTTCTCAGTCCTCTGCAAACATGGAGTCACACGGGGGCCGAGGAGGAAACAACAACAACTCCGGGCGTGGTTGTGGCGGCTACGGCCACAACGGTGGCGGACGCAAGGGCGGACGCAACAATAACTCCAACCGTGGCATGTTCTAGCCGGGAGTCTTTTGTCAAGTCTGCGGCAAGGAAGGACATCCGGCGTACCGGTGCTTCAAAAGGTTTGATGCATCTTTTGCAGGACCACCGCAGAAATCTGCCTCCACTGCTACCTCTTCATATGGGGTAGATACAAACTGGTACATGGATTCAGGAGCCACGGATCATATCACCAGCAATCTGGAGAAGCTGTCTGTCCAAGACAAGTACCATGGTGGTGACCATGTGCACACTGCCTCCAGATCAAGTATGAAGATTTCACATGTTGGTCATAGTATTGTGTCATCCCCCTCACATAAACTTCATCTACAAAATATTCTTCATTTCCTGATGCTAAGAAAAGTCTAGTATCTGTTATAATCGTCTCAATCGTGACAACAATGCTTTTATTGAATTTCATCCTGATCAGTGACGAGGAAAACAATATTCCGAGGCAAGGCTGAAGGAGGCCTCTATCCACTCAAGTCATCTTCGCATAGATCGTCGAATAAACAAGCTCTTGTCATCTCCAAGCCGTCTGAGTCTGTCTGGCACAGTCGGCTAGGTCATGCTTCTGGTGCAGTAGTCCATCAAATTCTTAGTCACCATAGGCTTGCTGTCTCTCATAGTGTCGAGAATAAACAAGTTTGTGATGCTTGTCAACGAGGGAAGAGTCACCAGCTACCTTACCCAGAGTCGACAAGTGTGTCTACCAGTCCTCTAGATCTAGTGTTCTCAGATGTTTGGGGACCAGCCCCAACTTCTGTCGGTCAGTTCGAGTATTATGTAAGCTTAATTGATGATTACTCCAAATTTACCTGGATCTATTTGCTTCGTCATAAGTCTGAAGTCTTTCGGCGTTTTCGTGATTTTCAAAACCTTGTTGAAAGGCAATTTGATACAAAAATTGGAGCCATACAAACTGACTAGGGTGGGGAATATAGATCCTTGAATTCCTTCTTTACACGCATTGGCATCCATCACCTAGTGTCTTGCCCCCACGCTCATCAGCAAAACGGATCCGCCGAGCGCAAACATCGTCATATCGTTGAGATGGGCATTACCTTAATTGCCCATGCGTCCATGCCTCTTAAGTTCTGGGACGAAGCATTCCAGATAGCCGTTTTTCTTATAAATCGGCTACCCTCTAGAGTTATCAATAATGAAACTCCCGTTGCTCGGTTACATGGTCAGGAACCTTTTTTGCGCACCTTCGGATGTGCAGTATGGCCCAACCTTTGTGCGTACAATACATGCAAGCTGCAGTTCCGGTCCAAAAAAGGTGTATTCCTTGGCTACATGTAATACCCCGGGTATTACGGCTAATTAATTTTGCCATGTCATCATATTTATTTTTGAGCATCTGCATATGAGTGTGATTAGGGTCTTTAGAGTGACTTATTCATTAATGTTATGGATATCATAATTGAATCCCTGATTTGCTAATTAAAAAAACAAATCAAAAGAAAGATTTGAATTTAAGCCCTAATCGGACCCAAAACCCTAAATCAAAATCTACTTGGAATCTGGTCATGGTCTCTTCATAGAAGTTGTAGATCTTTTTATATGTAACAACTTTTATTTTGGGTGTTTTTGAAGTTCTTCAATATAAATTCAAATTAAACCCTAATTACCACTTTGAAATTCAAATTTGAAATGTCAATTTAAAAACTATTGAGAATCTGACCAAACTCATTTAATGAAAGTTGTAAAGCTACTCAAATAGGACAACTTCTATTTTGGCAATTTTTCAAGTTGTTAAATAAATTTAAAAGTAATTTTAAAAATTCAGTTTGAAATTTAAAACCCTCTTCTACCCCCTTTTGAATAGTTTCAAAATTATTCAAAATTTGGAGTTGATCCCTAAACCAATGTTGTTCAGAATTTCGAAAACTACAACTTTTATGTTTACATCTTTCCAAGTTGGCACACAAAATTTTGAGAAATCAGTCAAAACCGGTTGAATGGCACTTAATCGGGCTACAGTAATCTGCCCCCTCCTCTGTTCGCGAACAGGGGCCGGCAGCCGTCCGCGCCGCGCGCGCGCGGCGCCGCCCGTGCCGGCCGGCCGTGTGCCCCCCCGGCGCAGTCAACCTTGTAGGGGACCCCGCACCGACTCGGATCGGCTTGTTCCCTCCCTTCCAGCTCCTTAAATGGCGACGGTCGCCCGGTCCCCGTCGCTCTTCTCTCTCGCTCGCCGTAGTGCCCGCCTCGGTTTGTGGCAAAATTCGCCCTCACCGAGTCATCACCGTTGCCTCCAGCTTGCTGTTGATTAGCCAACTCCTTTGCGCGTCGTTTGCCACTGGTGGTGCAAGCCGTAGAGGTCCGTGTGCGTCGGAACGTGGTCGCCGTCTCCGCGGGTGTCCGGAGCACCGCCGCAGCCACTCCTCGCGCGACGAGCTCGTTGTGGTGAGTCTCTCTGCCTTAGACCGTCCGTTTGCGGCTCTATGAGTCATACCTTAGCTCATGCTCGCAGCGGCGTCCCATTTTGTCCCCTAGGATCACCGGAACGCGACTTCGCCGTGGAGGCCGAGCCGTTGCACGCCGCCGCCGTCGTCAAGCTCGCTGCTCCGATCCATCTCAGCCTCGGCCAGACGTCGGACTAGAGTCGTGGTGAGCTCCTGGTCCTCCCTGCCCTTTTTCCTTCTACTCTACCGCACCGTCGCGGCCGGGCCAGGGTCGCCGTGCCGTCGCATCCGCCATGGGCGAGGTGGAGCTCGTCGGAGGCACGTGGGGTCGGGGTTAACCTAGCTAGGGTGTGCGCTGGGCTTGGGGATTCTCGTAGGTGCGCGCGGTTTCATTGCCGAGATCGCCGGCGGCGAAATCCGCGGCGGGCCGCCGCGAGTGCGCACGCGCGCGGGCGCGCGGGAGGTGGAAGAGGGAGCTGACAGGGGGGCCCCGCCTGTCAGCGTCCCTTAGCGCGCGCGCGCGGCCGAGCGCGCGGGCCGGTGCGGGAGCGGCCGAGTGGGCCGGCCTGTCCGACTTGGGCCGTTCTGGGCCAGATAGGCGTTTTCCATTTTCCCGTGGAATTTCAAAGGGATTTCTATTTTAAATTGCTTTGAATAGTTCCTGAGTTTTTTATTTTTGTAGTATTATTTCTGTTAATCTAAAAATCATGAAAATAATTGTGGATACTCTCTGGAGCATGTAGTATTTTATAAAAATATTATATATAGGGTTTGGACACTTTCTGCAGGAACTAAAAATCAGCATATTAATTAAGAAATGCAACTTTGAGCAATTTTAATAAATTCCAGAATTATCCAAAAATCATGAAAATTTATGTGGTACTATTTTAGGGTAAGATCTATCTGTTGGGTAAATTTGGGCTCAATTGGAAACTCTTAGTACACTTGTTAATTAAGTATGGGGTTTATGGGTTAATAGAATTAAGTTAAGCGCATAATCCCTATTGTTTGGTGTGATTTTGGATTGATTGGCTCAAGGGTCCTTCACCATAGTGATCCTTGACAGAAGTATTAGGGTCGCATGTTGGTTGTAGTAAAGCTGTGCAGCGGCTTTCTGTGACCGTTAAAATGGTCAATAAAACAAAAAAAATAGGAAACATCGCTTTTACCTTCCATAAAATGTTTACAACTTTACCGTGAAGGAAAGTTGTACTCAAGATCTTAATGGTTTACTTTCAAGCACTTCATTTGTTGTCCTCATGCCATGCTAAGCATCCATCATTGCATACGTGTAGTGCCCGTTCCCGAGGAGGTCCAGGTCGAGACTGCTGCTGAGGAGGTCACTCCAGAGGTTATCCAAGGATTCGACATCTGCGGGACCGATCCCGACCCGACGCTGTACGCAATTCAAGGCAAGCCCCGGTGCATCTAGCCCCGCCTTGTGTTTTATAAAATTTTTATCACTTGAGTCTATTAATGCATTAGGTTGATAGGAGTTGCTTGTCACCTATATTGATGCATTACCTGCCTTGATACATAATATCCCGGAAACCTGTTTAAAAATAAAAATATTCAAAAATGCTTAGTACTGCTTACTCAATTTAGAGTTGCAATAAAAGGCTATTTTTGACCTATGAAACTGTGATAATTATGGATCATGAAAAAGGGGAAGGGACTTGAGTCCGTTCGGAAATTGTGTACTTGGGTAGCAGTCCCAATGCACCGTAACCGTCGGAAAGGGATTTTCCGTTCGTTGGTTGTGAATTTGGGTTAGAGTCCCAATGCTTGACCATCGGCGGGAAAGGGATTTGAAAACCGTTGGGACAGTTGTATTTGGGTTAGAGTCCCAATGCAATGTCGCCGGCGGAAAAGAATTAGGGACCGTTCATTGGAGGCCTGCTGTGATCGAGACTTTGCAACTAGCCACATACTACGGAAAGCTCTGACTCCGGTAGCTCTGCTACCTGAACCGACAACCACGCACTGGGAGTGGAGAGATGGCGAGAGCAGCGTGTACCCTCGTGGCCGGCGTGCCTGGAGAGGAGAGGAGTACTGTGTTCTCGGGTGGCGCAGGACCGGTTCAGGGGTAGAAAAGCCGTGGTAGCCGGAGTTGGTATATGCAAGCTTAAGTGCTACATATGCAGTGTGGATAGGGATCCCCAGCTGGGTACTAATCGATTCGAATCGTCGTTGCTCCTCGGATATGGAGACTTGATCCTTTGACCTACAATTGAAAAGTGGTTCGAAACTAGGTGTTTTGAGAATGAGTAAGAATTTTGAAGGTATAATGATATATGAAAAGGAATTTGGATATATGGATATGATTAAAATAAGACTGAGTTAAAATATTGAAATAAGTTAGTAATGCTTTTCTGCAAAACTCTTGACTCTTGCTCCGGCCTTACCTTGACTCCCCTCAGCCTGCATTCCTGAGTCTCAATCCTTTTTCTTAGTCGGGTAAGTCTTGCGGAGTACCCCAGTACTCAGGGTTTGTTAACCCCATGTTGCAGGGATTCAGCAGCCGGAGATCTGTTTCGCTCCTTGCTGCGTGACAGTGGTCCAGGAGGGTAGTGAGGAGGAATAAGGTTGAACCCTTGGGCAGGGTTCTTATCATTTAAATACCTTATTATGTTGTATCGTCAGTCCACTGCTACTTATTTTAAATATGGTTTGTAATATTTGTACCTTAATCCTATTTGGACAAGTGATTTGTAATCTAAGTATCTTATAATCTTTCCGCGCTTTTACTCTGGTGTAATTTGTTATGAAATGTTGTAATCCTGTAATGACTTCGCAATGAGATCCTGTCGGAGGACATCGGGCGCTAATGTAGCCCGGCAGGACCTTCTAGATCATTTGGGACACGGGTCCGGCTGTCAGAGGTCATTAGTGACAATGACAGGTGCCTGTGGGCCATGTGATTTAGGCGGTTCTGTCACAGCTGGTATCAGAGCGTTCCATTGCTAAATCATTACTGTATTACCTTGTAAACCTTCAAAATGTTTTGGATCATAAACTTAAAATTTGCTATTTTGGTCCAAATTGCTCATTCTTGTCTAAATCTGTATTATAGTTATGGTAGCCAGTGGAATAGCACTATTATTAGCCCTATGTTAAAAATTATTTATGTATGTGTTATGCTTGCATTGGTTTTAAATTCGTAAGTACGGTTCATGCATCATGATTAATTCATTTCATAAATAACTTCCTCCTTAAAATGGGTTATGGGTTAGGATCTATCAAACCTATTCTTGCTAGCCTGTATTACATCCTCGCTAATCCCAACTTATCTTCTCCAGCATGGCACGCTGCAAGCAGACTGCACGCAAGATGACGGGACCCAGGGGTGTGCCGCGTCACCAGCTGGCGCCGCGCGACGGGGAGGCCTCTAGCAGTCGTCGCCCCCGCCGCAGCCGCGCTGAGCTACAGGAGGAGATAGAGAGGATGAGGGAGGAGATGAGGAGGATGGTGGAGGACTTTGCCGCCGCTCGTCGGGAGCACTACCAGGACGTAGCGACGATCGACCGACTGCGGACTTCTGTGGCTCGTCTGATCGAGCAGAGGGATGCCACCTGGGCGCGTGAGGACGCGACCAGGGCGAGACTGCACGAGCTGGAAATCTACGTAGAGCAGATCGAGGACTACAACGACACATTGCACGAGGAGGTGCATAGGCTCAACGACGAGCTTAACCCGATCCTGCAGCCACGTGTTGAGGACCCCGAGGATGGGGTGGTCGTTGGTCCTGAGGATCAGGACATGGAGGACGTGGACGAGGAGATTGAGCCTCTCCAGGTGATCGTCGAGGAGGACGCCGACGAGGACGTCGAGGAGGGCGTCGAGGAGCACGTGGCGGAGGTTGACGAGGACGGTGTCGTCTCTGACGGGACCGTGGGTGACGACGACTAGACTAGCAGCGGGACTAGTGATGTCAGTTATTCGTACTATCTAGGGTATTGTAACATCAGTATTGCCAGGAAGACCTTAGTTATGGTTTGGGAACTATGTTAAGTACCGTTTATGTACCCCGGTTATCGTATTGTATGGTGTGTATTGTATTAAGACGTGATTAAGTAATCTAAGACTCAGTTTGGCTTAATCATGCACAGATGCCTGTTAACACCCGCTCGACTGGCGCTGGTACTTCTGAGGACAGGGCCATTCCGCAAGCACCGCCGATCCCACCCACCTTGGCTGATGCTATTGCTGCCTTAGCCAATGCTACGGCATTGCTCGCTCAAAACCGAGATGACCGTGGTGGACGCCGTGGTCGCCACAATGACGAGGAGACGACTTATGTGGACTTCACAGACACCCGTCCACCAGTGTTTACCAAAGCAGATGAGCTGCTGGAAGCAGATGACTGGCTCCGTATCATGGAGCAGAAGTTTGGATTGATTCGCTGCACGGAAACCCAGAAGCCGTTGTTTGCAGCACAGCAACTCCGGGGCCCCGCAAGCGCTTGGTTTGCAAACCTCCAGTCAGCGCAGCCGATAGGGCATCAACTTACTTGGGCGGAGTTTCGTGAGGCTTTTCGTGCACATTACATCCCTGCGGGGGTGATGAAGATGAAGTTGGATCAATTCTTGGCTCTGCAACAAAAGGAATCCACAGTCATGTAGTATGTCAGTCAGTTCAACCGCCTGTCGCAGTATGCCCCTGAGCATACTAACACTGATCAGAAAAAGAAGGATTGTTTTGTCAGGGGTTTGAATTTCAAGATTCAGCGAAGTCTGTCCAACAATCTCAACTGCACTTATCATGAGGCTGTCAACTGTGCCATAGCTTTTGAAGAAAGTAACCGCAAGCACCAAGAAGAAAAGAAAAAGAAGAAGTCTGGGTCAGCTGGATCTTCTGGTCATCAAAAGCGCCAGAAAATCATATACCATCCTACTCACCATACCCGTCCCCAGTATCCTCATCAGCAGGTCGTAGTTCGAACTGCTGCTACTTCTCACACTTCTAACCAACAAAGCGCCAACCAGCCGAATGCCCCTGGCATTCGCGTAACCACTCCTCAAACAACTTACAACCAGCCCTGCTACAATTGTGGCAAGATGGGACATTGGTCCCGCAACTGCCCGTATCCCAAACAATACAATCAGAATGCACCGAAGGCTCCTGGTGGACAGCAGCAGCAGACTCAGCACCGTGGCCACCAGCAGCAGGCCCAGAAGGGAAAAGTTGTGAGAAAAGCAGGACAGGTCTACTACACGCAAGTTGGAGACATTCCTGAAGGTGAACCCGTCATGCTGGGTAGGTTCCCTGTCGCAAGTCATCCCGCTATCATGCTTTTCGATTCTGGTGCATCGCATTCATTCATCAATCGTACATTTGTTGTCAAGCATGAAATTCCGATTGGGCTCATAGAGGAAAGTTTCCTTATACAGTCGCCCGGAGGGCGCATTAGTACCAAAGAGATAGTACATCGGGTGCCCATAGAACTTGGCGGGCATATATTCCCGACCTCAATGATAGTGCTGAAGGATCAGGATATAGATGTGATATTAGGCATGAATTGGATGTATCAGCATAGAGCTCTCATAGACGTGCTGAATAGAACCATCAGAGTGAATTTGCCTAATAGTCAAACTCAACTTCTTATCCAACTTCCCATACCCCAAAGAGCAGTTGGTAGGGTATGTGCAACCGCAGTTACTGAGGTGCGGAACATTCCGGTAGTCTGTGAATTCCCAGATGTATTCCCTGATGAATTGCCTGGTTTACCCCCTGACCGTGATGTAGAATTTGCCATTGAGCTGAAGCCTGGAACAGCACCTATTTCCCGTAGAGCTTATAGAATGCCGCCGAAGGAGTTGGCAGAGTTGAAAATTCAGTTGCAGGATCTGTTGGATAAGGGTTTCATCAGGCCTAGTTCATCCCCCTGGGGTTGTCCTGCTATTTTTGTTAAAAAGAAGGACAGTTCCCTCAGACTCTGTGTTGATTACCGTCCCCTCAATGAAGTCACTATCAAAAATAAGTACCCTTTGCCTCGCATAGATCTACTTTTTGACCAACTTGCTGGGGCCAGGGTGTTCTCAAAAATTGACCTCAGATCGGGGTACCACCAAATAAAAATCCGTCCCGAGGATATTCCCAAAACAGCCTTCACCACCAGATATGGCCTATATGAATATCTAGTTATGTCTTTCGGCCTGACCAATGCCCCTGCCTACTTCATGTACCTCATGAATTCAGTCTTCATGCCCGAGCTCGATAAGTTTGTGGTCGTGTTCATCGACGACATACTTGTCTATTCCAAAAACCCTGAAGAACATGCCAAACATCTTCGTGTAGTCCTAACTCGTTTGAGAGAACATCAACTTTATGCCAAGTTCAGTAAGTGTGAGTTTTGGTTGGACAGAGTTCCGTTTCTTGGGCATATTCTGTCAGCCGAAGGTGTATCGGTTGACCCAAGCAAAGTGGAAGAGATCTTGAATTGGAAGCCACCAACCACAGTGCATCAAGTCCGTAGTTTTATGGGAATGGCGGGATATTACCGCCGTTTTATTTCGGATTTTTCCAAAATATCCAAGCCTATTACCAGCCTATTGAAGAACGAGGTCAAGTTTGTCTGGTCCCCTGAGTGTGAGCAAGCATTTCAGACTTTGAAGAAATTGTTAACCACTGCCCCAGTCCTAGCTCAACCGGACATTGAAAAGCCATTCGACGTATACTGCGACGCTTCGGGAACCGGCCTGGGTTGTGTCTTGATGCAAGAAGGCCGAGTCATTGCTTATGCGTCACGACAGCTTAAGCGTCATGAAGAAAATTATCCCACTCATGATCTAGAATTGGCAGCGGTGGTCCATGCACTAAAAATTTGGCGTCATTATTTGCTTGGCAGTACTTGCAAGATTTACACCGATCACAAGAGCCTAAAGTATATATTTATCCAAGAAGAGTTGAACATGAGACAACGAAGATGGCTCGAGTTGATCAAGGATTATGACATTGAAGTGCATTATCACCCTGGTAAAGCAAATGTGGTTGCCGATGCGCTCAGTCGCAAGGTTCATTGCAGTTGTTTGGCAGTAAAGCCCCGAGACCTTTCTTTATGCTATGAACTAGAGAAGTTGGGGTTAGAGATAGTTGAACAGGGTAGTTTGAACCATATTAATATTGAGACCACCATCCGTGATGAGATAATCGCAGCTCAGAAAGGAAGCAAAGGCGTCAAGCATATTAAGGAGAAAGTCCAAACTGGTACGGTAGATTGTTTCAGGATTGACGAAGAAGGGATCGTATGGTTCAAGGGTCGGCTAGTAGTTCCAAAGGTACCCGAGTTGCGACAAAAGATTTTAGATGAAGCAGCATTTGACTAGATTCTCCATCCACCCTGGGAGCAATAAAATGTACCAAGATTTGAGGCAAAGGTTCTGGTGGACCAAAATGAAAATAGAGATCGCTCGATATGTAGCGAAGTGTGACACTTGTCAGAAAGTGAAAGCTGTACACATGAAGCCCGGTGGAGAACTGCAACCACTGCCTATTCCTGCATGGAAATGGGAGGACATTAGCATGGATTTCATCGTAGGTCTGCCAAAGACCTCCAGGGGTTTTGACTCAGTCTGGGTTGTGGTTGATCGCCTCACTAAGCAAGCCCACTTCATCCCCGTCAAGACTATTTACACCGCAGTGAACTATGCAAAGCTGTACATCCAGAATTTGATGAAGCTTCATGGTGTGCCCAAGACCATTGTCTCTGATCGAGGTTCTCAATTCATTTCTAACTTTTGGAGAGCTTTCCACAAGTCACTAGGAACAAAGCTTCTACATAGCACTGCGTACCATCCGCAGACTGATGGACAGACTGAGAGAGTCAACCAGGTGTTGGAGGACATGTTGAGGGCCTGCGCACTCAATTACACAGAATCTTGGGATGAGTGCTTGGCACTGGCGGAATTTTCGTACAATAACAGTTACCAGGAAAGTATTAAAATGGCACCGTTCGAGGCGGTATATGGTCGTAGGTGTCGAACACCCCTGAATTGGTCTGAGCCTGGGGAAAGATGGTACTTCGGCGTTGACTTGGTGGAAGAGACTGAAGCAAAGGTTCGGCAAATACAAGATAACCTGAAGATTGCACAGTCGCGACAGAAGAGTTACGCCGATCAAAGGCGTCGTCCTTTGGTGTTCAAAACAGGAGATTATGTCTATCTCAAAGTCTCACCCATGAAGGGAATTAGTCGGTTTGGAGTTAAAGGCAAATTAGCTCCTCGATACATTGGACCATTTCAGATCATGGCTCGTCATGGGAAAGTAGCTTATAAGTTGAGGTTGCCAGATCATCTCTCAGCCGTACACAATGTCTTTCATGTATCACAACTCAAAAAGTGTCTTCGGGTGCCAGATCAAGTCGTGGATATTGAGGGAATAGAACTCCAACCCGATCTAACATACTCTGAGTATCCTATCCAAGTCTTGGATCGGAAGGATCGTGTCACTCGGCGAACCACTACAAGATGGTACAAGATTCAATGGAGCGAACATTCCGAGGACGAAGCCACCTGGGAGTCTGAAGACTATCTCGCCGAAAACTTCCCCGAGTTCTTTGCTACATTGTAAATGTAAAGTTTCTGGTTATAGTCGGTATGAACTTCCCTTATTATCTTATGGTAGAAACTAGAGTAGGTTTACTTGAGACATTTTCTTTTCCATTACTTAGCCCTAAGGTTTATCGTCTATCAAATCTCGGGACGAGATTTCTTTAAGGGGGAAGGGCTGTAATACCCCGGGTATTACGGCTAATTAATTTTGCCATGTCATCATATTTATTTTTGAGCATCTGCATATGAGTGTGATTAGGGTCTTTAGAGTGACTTATTCATTAATGTTATGGATATCATAATTGAATCCCTGATTTGCTAATTAAAAAAACAAATCAAAAGAAAGATTTGAATTTAAGCCCTAATCGGACCCAAAACCCTAAATCAAAATCTACTTGGAATCTGGTCATGGTCTCTTCATAGAAGTTGTAGATCTTTTTATATGTAACAACTTTTATTTTGGGTGTTTTTGAAGTTCTTCAATATAAATTCAAATTAAACCCTAATTACCACTTTGAAATTCAAATTTGAAATGTCAATTTAAAAACTATTGAGAATCTGACCAAACTCATTTAATGAAAGTTGTAAAGCTACTCAAATAGGACAACTTCTATTTTGGCAATTTTTCAAGTTGTTAAATAAATTTAAAAGTAATTTTAAAAATTCAGTTTGAAATTTAAAACCCTCTTCTACCCCCTTTTGAATAGTTTCAAAATTATTCAAAATTTGGAGTTGATCCCTAAACCAATGTTGTTCAGAATTTCGAAAACTACAACTTTTATGTTTACATCTTTCCAAGTTGGCACACAAAATTTTGAGAAATCAGTCAAAACCGGTTGAATGGCACTTAATCGGGCTACAGTAATCTGCCCCCTCCTCTGTTCGCGAACAGGGGCCGGCAGCCGTCCGCGCCGCGCGCGCGCGGCGCCGCCCGTGCCGGCCGGCCGTGTGCCCCCCCGGCGCAGTCAACCTTGTAGGGGACCCCGCACCGACTCGGATCGGCTTGTTCCCTCCCTTCCAGCTCCTTAAATGGCGACGGTCGCCCGGTCCCCGTCGCTCTTCTCTCTCGCTCGCCGTAGTGCCCGCCTCGGTTTGTGGCAAAATTCGCCCTCACCGAGTCATCACCGTTGCCTCCAGCTTGCTGTTGATTAGCCAACTCCTTTGCGCGTCGTTTGCCACTGGTGGTGCAAGCCGTAGAGGTCCGTGTGCGTCGGAACGTGGTCGCCGTCTCCGCGGGTGTCCGGAGCACCGCCGCAGCCACTCCTCGCGCGACGAGCTCGTTGTGGTGAGTCTCTCTGCCTTAGACCGTCCGTTTGCGGCTCTATGAGTCATACCTTAGCTCATGCTCGCAGCGGCGTCCCATTTTGTCCCCTAGGATCACCGGAACGCGACTTCGCCGTGGAGGCCGAGCCGTTGCACGCCGCCGCCGTCGTCAAGCTCGCTGCTCCGATCCATCTCAGCCTCGGCCAGACGTCGGACTAGAGTCGTGGTGAGCTCCTGGTCCTCCCTGCCCTTTTTCCTTCTACTCTACCGCACCGTCGCGGCCGGGCCAGGGTCGCCGTGCCGTCGCATCCGCCATGGGCGAGGTGGAGCTCGTCGGAGGCACGTGGGGTCGGGGTTAACCTAGCTAGGGTGTGCGCTGGGCTTGGGGATTCTCGTAGGTGCGCGCGGTTTCATTGCCGAGATCGCCGGCGGCGAAATCCGCGGCGGGCCGCCGCGAGTGCGCACGCGCGCGGGCGCGCGGGAGGTGGAAGAGGGAGCTGACAGGGGGGCCCCGCCTGTCAGCGTCCCTTAGCGCGCGCGCGCGGCCGAGCGCGCGGGCCGGTGCGGGAGCGGCCGAGTGGGCCGGCCTGTCCGACTTGGGCCGTTCTGGGCCAGATAGGCGTTTTCCATTTTCCCGTGGAATTTCAAAGGGATTTCTATTTTAAATTGCTTTGAATAGTTCCTGAGTTTTTTATTTTTGTAGTATTATTTCTGTTAATCTAAAAATCATGAAAATAATTGTGGATACTCTCTGGAGCATGTAGTATTTTATAAAAATATTATATATAGGGTTTGGACACTTTCTGCAGGAACTAAAAATCAGCATATTAATTAAGAAATGCAACTTTGAGCAATTTTAATAAATTCCAGAATTATCCAAAAATCATGAAAATTTATGTGGTACTATTTTAGGGTAAGATCTATCTGTTGGGTAAATTTGGGCTCAATTGGAAACTCTTAGTACACTTGTTAATTAAGTATGGGGTTTATGGGTTAATAGAATTAAGTTAAGCGCATAATCCCTATTGTTTGGTGTGATTTTGGATTGATTGGCTCAAGGGTCCTTCACCATAGTGATCCTTGACAGAAGTATTAGGGTCGCATGTTGGTTGTAGTAAAGCTGTGCAGCGGCTTTCTGTGACCGTTAAAATGGTCAATAAAACAAAAAAAATAGGAAACATCGCTTTTACCTTCCATAAAATGTTTACAACTTTACCGTGAAGGAAAGTTGTACTCAAGATCTTAATGGTTTACTTTCAAGCACTTCATTTGTTGTCCTCATGCCATGCTAAGCATCCATCATTGCATACGTGTAGTGCCCGTTCCCGAGGAGGTCCAGGTCGAGACTGCTGCTGAGGAGGTCACTCCAGAGGTTATCCAAGGATTCGACATCTGCGGGACCGATCCCGACCCGACGCTGTACGCAATTCAAGGCAAGCCCCGGTGCATCTAGCCCCGCCTTGTGTTTTATAAAATTTTTATCACTTGAGTCTATTAATGCATTAGGTTGATAGGAGTTGCTTGTCACCTATATTGATGCATTACCTGCCTTGATACATAATATCCCGGAAACCTGTTTAAAAATAAAAATATTCAAAAATGCTTAGTACTGCTTACTCAAT
Organism: Eremochloa ophiuroides; assembly: GCA_038502445.1. Classification (NCBI taxonomy): domain Eukaryota; kingdom Viridiplantae; phylum Streptophyta; class Magnoliopsida; order Poales; family Poaceae; genus Eremochloa; species Eremochloa ophiuroides. The sequence continues at coordinate 7,787,312 of JAHLJS010000009.1, read as the reverse complement.
TTAGAGTTGCAATAAAAGGCTATTTTTGACCTATGAAACTGTGATAATTATGGATCATGAAAAAGGGGAAGGGACTTGAGTCCGTTCGGAAATTGTGTACTTGGGTAGCAGTCCCAATGCACCGTAACCGTCGGAAAGGGATGTTCCGTTCGTTGGTTGTGAATTTGGGTTAGAGTCCCAATGCTTGACCATCGGCGGGAAAGGGATTTGAAAACCGTTGGGACAGTTGTATTTGGGTTAGAGTCCCAATGCAATGTCGCCGGCGGAAAAGAATTAGGGACCGTTCATTGGAGGCCTGCTGTGATCGAGACTTTGCAACTAGCCACATACTACGGAAAGCTCTGACTCCGGTAGCTCTGCTACCTGAACCGACAACCACGCACTGGGAGTGGAGAGATGGCGAGAGCAGCGTGTACCCTCGTGGCCGGCGTGCCTGGAGAGGAGAGGAGTACTGTGTTCTCGGGTGGCGCAGGACCGGTTCAGGGGTAGAAAAGCCGTGGTAGCCGGAGTTGGTATATGCAAGCTTAAGTGCTACATATGCAGTGTGGATAGGGATCCCCAGCTGGGTACTAATCGATTCGAATCGTCGTTGCTCCTCGGATATGGAGACTTGATCCTTTGACCTACAATTGAAAAGTGGTTCGAAACTAGGTGTTTTGAGAATGAGTAAGAATTTTGAAGGTATAATGATATATGAAAAGGAATTTGGATATATGGATATGATTAAAATAAGACTGAGTTAAAATATTGAAATAAGTTAGTAATGCTTTTCTGCAAAACTCTTGACTCTTGCTCCGGCCTTACCTTGACTCCCCTCAGCCTGCATTCCTGAGTCTCAATCCTTTTTCTTAGTCGGGTAAGTCTTGCGGAGTACCCCAGTACTCAGGGTTTGTTAACCCCATGTTGCAGGGATTCAGCAGCCGGAGATCTGTTTCGCTCCTTGCTGCGTGACAGTGGTCCAGGAGGGTAGTGAGGAGGAATAAGGTTGAACCCTTGGGCAGGGTTCTTATCATTTAAATACCTTATTATGTTGTATCGTCAGTCCACTGCTACTTATTTTAAATATGGTTTGTAATATTTGTACCTTAATCCTATTTGGACAAGTGATTTGTAATCTAAGTATCTTATAATCTTTCCGCGCTTTTACTCTGGTGTAATTTGTTATGAAATGTTGTAATCCTGTAATGACTTCGCAATGAGATCCTGTCGGAGGACATCGGGCGCTAATGTAGCCCGGCAGGACCTTCTAGATCATTTGGGACACGGGTCCGGCTGTCAGAGGTCATTAGTGACAATGACAGGTGCCTGTGGGCCATGTGATTTAGGCGGTTCTGTCACAGCTGGTATCAGAGCGTTCCATTGCTAAATCATTACTGTATTACCTTGTAAAACTTCAAAATGTTTTGGATCATAAACTTAAAATTTGCTATTTTGGTCCAAATTGCTCATTCTTGTCTAAATCTGTATTATAGTTATGGTAGCCAGTGGAATAGCACTATTATTAGCCCTATGTTAAAAATTATTTATGTATGTGTTATGCTTGCATTGGTTTTAAATTCGTAAGTACGGTTCATGCATCATGATTAATTCATTTCATAAATAACTTCCTCCTTAAAATGGGTTATGGGTTAGGATCTATCAAACCTATTCTTGCTAGCCTGTATTACATCCTCGCTAATCCCAACTTATCTTCTCCAGCATGGCACGCTGCAAGCAGACTGCACGCAAGATGACGGGACCCAGGGGTGTGCCGCGTCACCAGCTGGCGCCGCGCGACGGGGAGGCCTCTAGCAGTCGTCGCCCCCGCCGCAGCCGCGCTGAGCTACAGGAGGAGATAGAGAGGATGAGGGAGGAGATGAGGAGGATGGTGGAGGACTTTGCCGCCACTCGTCGGGAGCACTACCAGGACGTAGCGACGATCGACCGACTGCGGACTTCTGTGGCTCGTCTGATCGAGCAGAGGGATGCCACCTGGGCGCGTGAGGACGCGACCAGGGCGAGACTGCACGAGCTGGAAATCTACGTAGAGCAGATCGAGGACTACAACGACACATTGCACGAGGAGGTGCATAGGCTCAACGACGAGCTTAACCCGATCCTGCAGCCACGTGTTGAGGACCCCGAGGATGGGGTGGTCGTTGGTCCTGAGGATCAGGACATGGAGGACGTGGACGAGGAGATTGAGCCTCTCCAGGTGATCGTCGAGGAGGACGCCGACGAGGACGTCGAGGAGGGCGTCGAGGAGCACGTGGCGGAGGTTGACGAGGACGGTGTCGTCTCTGACGGGACCGTGGGTGACGACGACTAGACTAGCAGCGGGACTAGTGATGTCAGTTATTCGTACTATCTAGGGTATTGTAACATCAGTATTGCCAGGAAGACCTTAGTTATGGTTTGGGAACTATGTTAAGTACCGTTTATGTACCCCGGTTATCGTATTGTATGGTGTGTATTGTATTAAGACGTGATTAAGTAATCTAAGACTCAGTTTGGCTTAATCATGCACAGATGCCTGTTAACACCCGCTCGACTGGCGCTGGTACTTCTGAGGACAGGGCCATTCCGCAAGCACCGCCGATCCCACCCACCTTGGCTGATGCTATTGCTGCCTTAGCCAATGCTACGGCATTGCTCGCTCAAAACCGAGATGACCGTGGTGGACGCCGTGGTCGCCACAATGACGAGGAGACGACTTATGTGGACTTCACAGACACCCGTCCACCAGTGTTTACCAAAGCGGATGAGCTGCTGGAAGCAGATGACTGGCTCCGTATCATGGAGCAGAAGTTTGGATTGATTCGCTGCACGGAAACCCAGAAGCCGTTGTTTGCAGCACAGCAACTCCGGGGCCCCGCAAGCGCTTGGTTTGCAAACCTCCAGTCAGCGCAGCCGATAGGGCATCAACTTACTTGGGCGGAGTTTCGTGAGGCTTTTCGTGCACATTACATCCCTGCGGGGGTGATGAAGATGAAGTTGGATCAATTCTTGGCTCTGCAACAAAAGGAATCCACAGTCATGTAGTATGTCAGTCAGTTCAACCGCCTGTCGCAGTATGCCCCTGAGCATACTAACACTGATCAGAAAAAGAAGGATTGTTTTGTCAGGGGTTTGAATTTCAAGATTCAGCGAAGTCTGTCCAACAATCTCAACTGCACTTATCATGAGGCTGTCAACTGTGCCATAGCTTTTGAAGAAAGTAACCGCAAGCACCAAGAAGAAAAGAAAAAGAAGAAGTCTGGGTCAGCTGGATCTTCTGGTCATCAAAAGCGCCAGAAAATCATATACCATCCTACTCACCATACCCGTCCCCAGTATCCTCATCAGCAGGTCGTAGTTCGAACTGCTGCTACTTCTCACACTTCTAACCAACAAAGCGCCAACCAGCCGAATGCCCCTGGCATTCGCGTAACCACTCCTCAAACAACTTACAACCAGCCCTGCTACAATTGTGGCAAGATGGGACATTGGTCCCGCAACTGCCCGTATCCCAAACAATACAATCAGAATGCACCGAAGGCTCCTGGTGGACAGCAGCAGCAGACTCAGCACCGTGGCCACCAGCAGCAGGCCCAGAAGGGAAAAGTTGTGAGAAAAGCAGGACAGGTCTACTACACGCAAGTTGGAGACATTCCTGAAGGTGAACCCGTCATGCTGGGTAGGTTCCCTGTCGCAAGTCATCCCGCTATCATGCTTTTCGATTCTGGTGCATCGCATTCATTCATCAATCGTACATTTGTTGTCAAGCATGAAATTCCGATTGGGCTCATAGAGGAAAGTTTCCTTATACAGTCGCCCGGAGGGCGCATTAGTACCAAAGAGATAGTACATCGGGTGCCCATAGAACTTGGCGGGCATATATTCCCGACCTCAATGATAGTGCTGAAGGATCAGGATATAGATGTGATATTAGGCATGAATTGGATGTATCAGCATAGAGCTCTCATAGACGTGCTGAATAGAACCATCAGAGTGAATTTGCCTAATAGTCAAACTCAACTTCTTATCCAACTTCCCATACCCCAAAGAGCAGTTGGTAGGGTATGTGCAACCGCAGTTACTGAGGTGCGGAACATTCCGGTAGTCTGTGAATTCCCAGATGTATTCCCTGATGAATTGCCTGGTTTACCCCCTGACCGTGATGTAGAATTTGCCATTGAGCTGAAGCCTGGAACAGCACCTATTTCCCGTAGAGCTTATAGAATGCCGCCGAAGGAGTTGGCAGAGTTGAAAATTCAGTTGCAGGATCTGTTGGATAAGGGTTTCATCAGGCCTAGTTCATCCCCCTGGGGTTGTCCTGCTATTTTTGTTAAAAAGAAGGACAGTTCCCTCAGACTCTGTGTTGATTACCGTCCCCTCAATGAAGTCACTATCAAAAATAAGTACCCTTTGCCTCGCATAGATCTACTTTTTGACCAACTTGCTGGGGCCAGGGTGTTCTCAAAAATTGACCTCAGATCGGGGTACCACCAAATAAAAATCCGTCCCGAGGATATTCCCAAAACAGCCTTCACCACCAGATATGGCCTATATGAATATCTAGTTATGTCTTTCGGCCTGACCAATGCCCCTGCCTACTTCATGTACCTCATGAATTCAGTCTTCATGCCCGAGCTCGATAAGTTTGTGGTCGTGTTCATCGACGACATACTTGTCTATTCCAAAAACCCTGAAGAACATGCCAAACATCTTCGTGTAGTCCTAACTCGTTTGAGAGAACATCAACTTTATGCCAAGTTCAGTAAGTGTGAGTTTTGGTTGGACAGAGTTCCGTTTCTTGGGCATATTCTGTCAGCCGAAGGTGTATCGGTTGACCCAAGCAAAGTGGAAGAGATCTTGAATTGGAAGCCACCAACCACAGTGCATCAAGTCCGTAGTTTTATGGGAATGGCGGGATATTACCGCCGTTTTATTTCGGATTTTTCCAAAATATCCAAGCCTATTACCAGCCTATTGAAGAACGAGGTCAAGTTTGTCTGGTCCCCTGAGTGTGAGCAAGCATTTCAGACTTTGAAGAAATTGTTAACCACTGCCCCAGTCCTAGCTCAACCGGACATTGAAAAGCCATTCGACGTATACTGCGACGCTTCGGGAACCGGCCTGGGTTGTGTCTTGATGCAAGAAGGCCGAGTCATTGCTTATGCGTCACGACAGCTTAAGCGTCATGAAGAAAATTATCCCACTCATGATCTAGAATTGGCAGCGGTGGTCCATGCACTAAAAATTTGGCGTCATTATTTGCTTGGCAGTACTTGCAAGATTTACACCGATCACAAGAGCCTAAAGTATATATTTATCCAAGAAGAGTTGAACATGAGACAACGAAGATGGCTCGAGTTGATCAAGGATTATGACATTGAAGTGCATTATCACCCTGGTAAAGCAAATGTGGTTGCCGATGCGCTCAGTCGCAAGGTTCATTGCAGTTGTTTGGCAGTAAAGCCCCGAGACCTTTCTTTATGCTATGAACTAGAGAAGTTGGGGTTAGAGATAGTTGAACAGGGTAGTTTGAACCATATTAATATTGAGACCACCATCCGTGATGAGATAATCGCAGCTCAGAAAGGAAGCAAAGGCGTCAAGCATATTAAGGAGAAAGTCCAAACTGGTACGGTAGATTGTTTCAGGATTGACGAAGAAGGGATCGTATGGTTCAAGGGTCGGCTAGTAGTTCCAAAGGTACCCGAGTTGCGACAAAAGATTTTAGATGAAGCAGATTTGACTAGATTCTCCATCCACCCTGGGAGCAATAAAATGTACCAAGATTTGAGGCAAAGGTTCTGGTGGACCAAAATGAAAATAGAGATCGCTCGATATGTAGCGAAGTGTGACACTTGTCAGAAAGTGAAAGCTGTACACATGAAGCCCGGTGGAGAACTGCAACCACTGCCTATTCCTGCATGGAAATGGGAGGACATTAGCATGGATTTCATCGTAGGTCTGCCAAAGACCTCCAGGGGTTTTGACTCAGTCTGGGTTGTGGTTGATCGCCTCACTAAGCAAGCCCACTTCATCCCCGTCAAGACTATTTACACCGCAGTGAACTATGCAAAGCTGTACATCCAGAATTTGATGAAGCTTCATGGTGTGCCCAAGACCATTGTCTCTGATCGAGGTTCTCAATTCATTTCTAACTTTTGGAGAGCTTTCCACAAGTCACTAGGAACAAAGCTTCTACATAGCACTGCGTACCATCCGCAGACTGATGGACAGACTGAGAGAGTCAACCAGGTGTTGGAGGACATGTTGAGGGCCTGCGCACTCAATTACACAGAATCTTGGGATGAGTGCTTGGCACTGGCGGAATTTTCGTACAATAACAGTTACCAGGAAAGTATTAAAATGGCACCGTTCGAGGCGGTATATGGTCGTAGGTGTCGAACACCCCTGAATTGGTCTGAGCCTGGGGAAAGATGGTACTTCGGCGTTGACTTGGTGGAAGAGACTGAAGCAAAGGTTCGGCAAATACAAGATAACCTGAAGATTGCACAGTCGCGACAGAAGAGTTACGCCGATCAAAGGCGTCGTCCTTTGGTGTTCAAAACAGGAGATTATGTCTATCTCAAAGTCTCACCCATGAAGGGAATTAGTCGGTTTGGAGTTAAAGGCAAATTAGCTCCTCGATACATTGGACCATTTCAGATCATGGCTCGTCATGGGAAAGTAGCTTATAAGTTGAGGTTGCCAGATCATCTCTCAGCCGTACACAATGTCTTTCATGTATCACAACTCAAAAAGTGTCTTCGGGTGCCAGATCAAGTCGTGGATATTGAGGGAATAGAACTCCAACCCGATCTAACATACTCTGAGTATCCTATCCAAGTCTTGGATCGGAAGGATCGTGTCACTCGGCGAACCACTACAAGATGGTACAAGATTCAATGGAGCGAACATTCCGAGGACGAAGCCACCTGGGAGTCTGAAGACTATCTCGCCGAAAACTTCCCCGAGTTCTTTGCTACATTGTAAATGTAAAGTTTCTGGTTATAGTCGGTATGAACTTCCCTTATTATCTTATGGTAGAAACTAGAGTAGGTTTACTTGAGACATTTTCTTTTCCATTACTTAGCCCTAAGGTTTATCGTCTATCAAATCTCGGGACGAGATTTCTTTAAGGGGGAAGGGCTGTAATACCCCGGGTATTACGGCTAATTAATTTTGCCATGTCATCATATTTATTTTTGAGCATCTGCATATGAGTGTGATTAGGGTCTTTAGAGTGACTTATTCATTAATGTTATGGATATCATAATTGAATCCCTGATTTGCTAATTAAAAAAACAAATCAAAAGAAAGATTTGAATTTAAGCCCTAATCGGACCCAAAACCCTAAATCAAAATCTACTTGGAATCTGGTCATGGTCTCTTCATAGAAGTTGTAGATCTTTTTATATGTAACAACTTTTATTTTGGGTGTTTTTGAAGTTCTTCAATATAAATTCAAATTAAACCCTAATTACCACTTTGAAATTCAAATTTGAAATGTCAATTTAAAAACTATTGAGAATCTGACCAAACTCATTTAATGAAAGTTGTAAAGCTACTCAAATAGGACAACTTCTATTTTGGCAATTTTTCAAGTTGTTAAATAAATTTAAAAGTAATTTTAAAAATTCAGTTTGAAATTTAAAACCCTCTTCTACCCCCTTTTGAATAGTTTCAAAATTATTCAAAATTTGGAGTTGATCCCTAAACCAATGTTGTTCAGAATTTCGAAAACTACAACTTTTATGTTTACATCTTTCCAAGTTGGCACACAAAATTTTGAGAAATCAGTCAAAACCGGTTGAATGGCACTTAATCGGGCTACAGTAATCTGCCCCCTCCTCTGTTCGCGAACAGGGGCCGGCAGCCGTCCGCGCCGCGCGCGCGCGGCGCCGCCCGTGCCGGCCGGCCGTGTGCCCCCCCGGCGCAGTCAACCTTGTAGGGGACCCCGCACCGACTCGGATCGGCTTGTTCCCTCCCTTCCAGCTCCTTAAATGGCGACGGTCGCCCGGTCCCCGTCGCTCTTCTCTCTCGCTCGCCGTAGTGCCCGCCTCGGTTTGTGGCAAAATTCGCCCTCACCGAGTCATCACCGTTGCCTCCAGCTTGCTGTTGATTAGCCAACTCCTTTGCGCGTCGTTTGCCACTGGTGGTGCAAGCCGTAGAGGTCCGTGTGCGTCGGAACGTGGTCGCCGTCTCCGCGGGTGTCCGGAGCACCGCCGCAGCCACTCCTCGCGCGACGAGCTCGTTGTGGTGAGTCTCTCTGCCTTAGACCGTCCGTTTGCGGCTCTATGAGTCATACCTTAGCTCATGCTCGCAGCGGCGTCCCATTTTGTCCCCTAGGATCACCGGAACGCGACTTCGCCGTGGAGGCCGAGCCGTTGCACGCTGCCGCCGTCGTCAAGCTCGCTGCTCCGATCCATCTCAGCCTCGGCCAGACGTCGGACTAGAGTCGTGGTGAGCTCCTGGTCCTCCCTGCCCTTTTTCCTTCTACTCTACCGCACCGTCGCGGCCGGGCCAGGGTCGCCGTGCCGTCGCATCCGCCATGGGCGAGGTGGAGCTCGTCGGAGGCACGTGGGGTCGGGGTTAACCTAGCTAGGGTGTGCGCTGGGCTTGGGGATTCTCGTAGGTGCGCGCGGTTTCATTGCCGAGATCGCCGGCGGCGAAATCCGCGGCGGGCCGCCGCGAGTGCGCACGCGCGCGGGCGCGCGGGAGGTGGAAGAGGGAGCTGACAGGGGGGCCCCGCCTGTCAGCGTCCCTTAGCGCGCGCGCGCGGCCGAGCGCGCGGGCCGGTGCGGGAGCGGCCGAGTGGGCCGGCCTGTCCGACTTGGGCCGTTCTGGGCCAGATAGGCGTTTTCCATTTTCCCGTGGAATTTCAAAGGGATTTCTATTTTAAATTGCTTTGAATAGTTCCTGAGTTTTTTATTTTTGTAGTATTATTTCTGTTAATCTAAAAATCATGAAAATAATTGTGGATACTCTCTGGAGCATGTAGTATTTTATAAAAATATTATATATAGGGTTTGGACACTTTCTGCAGGAACTAAAAATCAGCATATTAATTAAGAAATGCAACTTTGAGCAATTTTAATAAATTCCAGAATTATCCAAAAATCATGAAAATTTATGTGGTACTATTTTAGGGTAAGATCTATCTGTTGGGTAAATTTGGGCTCAATTGGAAACTCTTAGTACACTTGTTAATTAAGTATGGGGTTTATGGGTTAATAGAATTAAGTTAAGCGCATAATCCCTATTGTTTGGTGTGATTTTGGATTGATTGGCTCAAGGGTCCTTCACCATAGTGATCCTTGACAGAAGTATTAGGGTCGCATGTTGGTTGTAGTAAAGCTGTGCAGCGGCTTTCTGTGACCGTTAAAATGGTCAATAAAACAAAAAAAATAGGAAACATCGCTTTTACCTTCCATAAAATGTTTACAACTTTACCGTGAAGGAAAGTTGTACTCAAGATCTTAATGGTTTACTTTCAAGCACTTCATTTGTTGTCCTCATGCCATGCTAAGCATCCATCATTGCATACGTGTAGTGCCCGTTCCCGAGGAGGTCCAGGTCGAGACTGCTGCTGAGGAGGTCACTCCAGAGGTTATCCAAGGATTCGACATCTGCGGGACCGATCCCGACCCGACGCTGTACGCAATTCAAGGCAAGCCCCGGTGCATCTAGCCCCGCCTTGTGTTTTATAAAATTTTTATCACTTGAGTCTATTAATGCATTAGGTTGATAGGAGTTGCTTGTCACCTATATTGATGCATTACCTGCCTTGATACATAATATCCCGGAAACCTGTTTAAAAATAAAAATATTCAAAAATGCTTAGTACTGCTTACTCAATTTAGAGTTGCAATAAAAGGCTATTTTTGACCTATGAAACTGTGATAATTATGGATCATGAAAAAGGGGAAGGGACTTGAGTCCGTTCGGAAATTGTGTACTTGGGTAGCAGTCCCAATGCACCGTAACCGTCGGAAAGGGATTTTCCGTTCGTTGGTTGTGAATTTGGGTTAGAGTCCCAATGCTTGACCATCGGCGGGAAAGGGATTTGAAAACCGTTGGGACAGTTGTATTTGGGTTAGAGTCCCAATGCAATGTCGCCGGCGGAAAAGAATTAGGGACCGTTCATTGGAGGCCTGCTGTGATCGAGACTTTGCAACTAGCCACATACTACGGAAAGCTCTGACTCCGGTAGCTCTGCTACCTGAACCGACAACCACGCACTGGGAGTGGAGAGATGGCGAGAGCAGCGTGTACCCTCGTGGCCGGCGTGCCTGGAGAGGAGAGGAGTACTGTGTTCTCGGGTGGCGCAGGACCGGTTCAGGGGTAGAAAAGCCGTGGTAGCCGGAGTTGGTATATGCAAGCTTAAGTGCTACATATGCAGTGTGGATAGGGATCCCCAGCTGGGTACTAATCGATTCGAATCGTCGTTGCTCCTCGGATATGGAGACTTGATCCTTTGACCTACAATTGAAAAGTGGTTCGAAACTAGGTGTTTTGAGAATGAGTAAGAATTTTGAAGGTATAATGATATATGAAAAGGAATTTGGATATATGGATATGATTAAAATAAGACTGAGTTAAAATATTGAAATAAGTTAGTAATGCTTTTCTGCAAAACTCTTGACTCTTGCTCCGGCCTTACCTTGACTCCCCTCAGCCTGCATTCCTGAGTCTCAATCCTTTTTCTTAGTCGGGTAAGTCTTGCGGAGTACCCCAGTACTCAGGGTTTGTTAACCCCATGTTGCAGGGATTCAGCAGCCGGAGATCTGTTTCGCTCCTTGCTGCGTGACAGTGGTCCAGGAGGGTAGTGAGGAGGAATAAGGTTGAACCCTTGGGCAGGGTTCTTATCATTTAAATACCTTATTATGTTGTATCGTCAGTCCACTGCTACTTATTTTAAATATGGTTTGTAATATTTGTACCTTAATCCTATTTGGACAAGTGATTTGTAATCTAAGTATCTTATAATCTTTCCGCGCTTTTACTCTGGTGTAATTTGTTATGAAATGTTGTAATCCTGTAATGACTTCGCAATGAGATCCTGTCGGAGGACATCGGGCGCTAATGTAGCCCGGCAGGACCTTCTAGATCATTTGGGACACGGGTCCGGCTGTCAGAGGTCATTAGTGACAATGACAGGTGCCTGTGGGCCATGTGATTTAGGCGGTTCTGTCACACTACAGTCACTCATATAAGGGGTTTAAATGTCTAGATCCTAGTGACGGTCAGGTTTATATTTCACGAGACGTCATCTTTGACGAGTCCGTGTTCCCGTTTGCCAGCTTACACCCTAATGCTGGTGCTCGGCTACGAGCAGAGCTCCAGGTGTTACCTGATTCCCTTCATCTAAATTCCTCTTCCAGTTTTGGGGATGCACTTATACGTGACCAACATTTGATTTCTTCAGCACCTACTAACGTGCCATGCAGTTCCTCTCTTACTGTGCAGACTACAGAAAAAATTTGAGCATGAACGGTGGTGCCAGCGATGAAATCTCCCGGGTGCTGCCTCTTCATGGCCTGTGTCGAACGCCCGGGAGCAGCACGAAGTCCGGAGCTGATTCCCCTTCCGCTGTCCAGCAATCTGATCCCGGTTCTACTTCGGGATTGGTGCCGGGCCCGTCGCAGCGCTCCAACCAGGAGCTGTCCCTCCCAGGTGGATCTTCTACTCCGTCCGCGTTGTCTTCGCTCTCACCAGTGCGGGGCGTGGCTGCACATGTGGTTCCCATCAAGGGGAGGCAGCTGGGCTCGTCGCACGAGGGGGATTCACCAGGATCTTCTGCGCCAAGCGATGGATCCGCTGCGGAAGTGGTTCCTGAGGGCTCTACCGCTACCGCCGCAACTAATGATGCTGCTTCTCCACCACAGCAGCCAGTCACACGATCTCAGCATGGCATTATCAAACCAAAACAGTACAATGACGGCACAGTGAGATGGGGGATGATGACGACTGTTAATCCAGAAGAACCTCGCACCATTGATGAAGCTCTGAGTAATCCGAAGTGGGCGTGAGTTATGGAAGCCGAGCATCAAGCCTTGCTACGGAATAATAATACATGGCACTTGGTTCCACCGCCCAAAGGCAAAAATATAATTGGGTGCAAATGGGTATACAAGGTTAAACAGAAAGCAGATGGATCGATTGATTGATACAAGGCTCGATTGGTGGCCAAAGGATACAAGCAACGATATAGGATAGATTACGAGGACACATTTAGTCCAGTGGTGAAGGCAGCTACCATCCGACTAGTACTCTCCATTGCAGTGACAAAAGGTTGGTCTCTGTGGCAGTTAGATGTTCAAAACGCCTTCCTCCATGGAGTCCTAAATGAAGAGGTATATATGTGCCAGCCACCAGGATATGAGGACAATAAGCATCCGGGCTATGTATGTAAGCTTGATAAAGCGCTCTATGGCCTGAAACAGGCACCTCGAGCTTGGTATGCATGGCTCTGTGCAAAATTGGAATCTTTGGGGGTTCACATCATCCAAAGCAGACACCTCACTGTTGTTGGCGCGAAATCTGGTTCGCGCTCAGCACACCAGCAAAGCCGGAACGATCTTGAGGAGCGCGGGGCGAACAGACCCAGCTAGCTTCGACAATCTGCGTGGATGAGCACCAATAACTCCAAGCGTGCCAGTCAATTTGACCTGCAATTGACAAGGTAGAAAAGGGTTGATCAGTAGCACAATGCGGAACCACTGGTGTGTCCCGAATTGTTCCGAATATCCGGCCCAATGAGCCTTCTCGTCCGGCCATTGGCTAGAAAGCCGATACCCGATCACATGAATCGATTGTATGAGTATAACAAAAACATTCGATGCGTATTTAACCGATTTAGGGATAACATGAATGAAAGCAAGATATATTAAACAGATCTAAATCATATATTGCCTTATGCACCAATACATGTCTCAATCTATCATATCTATTAATTATGATCGACCCGATCGTTACAGCTAACAATGCACTTGAATCAATCTTGACATGATCGAAACATAGGACAACATATGAAAGAGATCGGGAAAATACAACGTGCAGCAAGTAAGCACATGTAGATTCAGCTGAACAACCGATCTGATTATGGTATAGGAAACATACAAGCCTATAAAATAAACGATGCTTGGACCCTTTAACCAATCTACCTAACCCGTCGCTTACATCAAGGGGATCGACCGGATCATTGCAGCCCATGACGTAAGCTAATGATTAGATCTATTAATTAAAGACTCTCGACACAACTTATTTTATTACTTGAGTGCAACCTATACATAATCAAGATCTGAACTAACCGGCTAATAACAAACAGATCTACTCGCTTAAACATGATATTCAATTAATGTTTAATTAAGTAAGATAGATACAAAGGATTTAAGCCGACAAAAAATAGATCAAGATTGGGCAGATTGATGATGCTTAAAAGTAAATAAATAAACAGTGAATATTCATAAAGCAACATTGTTGGTATAAGATAACTCAAACAAATAAACACTAAGATTATCTGCAAACGGACAAATACCGATATAGCACTTCACCCGGGAGTATTCCAAATATCGTTATTTATATTTTATCACAGGGAAAATGGGATGACTAGAATCTAGACTTAACCCCTGAGCTGCTATCAAGGACGGAGAAAATAGGTGATATAGGAGATTGCTAAGGCTTCTAGTTCTAATCCTCACAAGATATGATATGATTGTTCTAAAGGGGTATTACTATAGGAATACACCAACAAAGGGTAAATTCTTTAGCAATGGAAACCTACGGTCCTACTGACGGGAGCTGTACTGTGTAAGACTCAACAAGGCTAGGTCACCCTCGCGATCTACCACCGATCCGGACAGTATAGGGCATTTACGAGTAAATATAATCTAAGCACCACGCTTAAACTATAAATAACTACTTCAATCAAGGAGCCACCAAGACTAAAGGACTCAAAAGAATCGTAAACCTCAAGAACAATAATAGCAACGTTACTCACTTGGATTAGAAGTTAAACTCCGAAGAAATCTTTAGAAACAAACCCGAAAGAAGGACTTGAATCCGCGGGTAGAAGTCGTAGGGCAGTCACCGACAGACCGGCAACTCCCCAACTATCTTGAGCTCTACTGCCACACCACTTCTAGAACAAGAATAGCCCTAATCTGGAGAGACTACAAGGCTAATATTCTACTTGATGCTTGGCTTTATATCCTATCTTGGGTTTCTACTCTATTTGAGATATGTCGGTGGAATTCTCAAACCGTGGATTGATTTCTCTCTGGATCATATGAAACCTTGGGGGGGTCTGGGGTTCTTATATAGGCCAGTGGGATGAACCGTAGCCCTTGGATCAAACCGACTTCGGCGGACGGTGTAGATTGCGTGAAATTTCGGGTTGTAGGTCCACGTCAAAGCAGAGGCGAAACGGGGCCTCTGACAGGTCGGCCGACCATGTCAGAGGGTCGGCTGACCCTCTCTGGCTGACTTGCGTGCCCCGCTTCGGCAGGCGTGTCTCTGGTGTTCTCTAGAATATTCTTGATCTCCTGCCGCGGCGTAATTCGGTATTTTCTCTGCGGTGTGGGTCCTCTTTGGTTCTTTTCCTGTATAGTCCCTGTAAAACATAGATTCACCAAAACTCATGGAATTCTGTCAGTTTAAACCCTATTCTAGGTGTTGGCTCTCATTTATATCCTTTTTCATGATTGGTTGACAGGTAAAATCATACAATAACTACCGTCAACAAACATCGGTAACTAAATATGCCAATTTAGTTAGAGTTGATAAATAACCCTCAATTCAACTCAAGCATGACTTAAGTCGAACGAAGATCGATAACTACTTGAATCTATCTAGCAGTGGGGTACGAGACAGAATCGTACAGGCCGTACATGATAAACACGAGCGTGACGGTACTTACAGCAAGCTTGACGTCCACCGGATGAGAACCAACTCGTCGAAGAACTCGCCGAAGCTACGTTACTCCTAGGGTTGTTGGCTGGAGGCCAGAAAAAGAACTGTTGTATTGATTGATTGATTGATGGATACAATGGCCTGGGGTTTATATTTATACCCTGAGCTAACCGACTCTTGACAAATCCCGTACATGACTTGCCTAACAATAATATCTAAATAAAAGGAAATACTAAGATACATAGACTCTAATGTCCCTTGCGTAGAGTCTTGCTAATGAAGCTTCCGTGCCAGTGCCTTAGTCTTGTGCATCTTGACCCCTCTTTTCATTTGCCGACGATTGGCTCAATTCATGAGAGCGTATCTGGTCCTTGCTGTAGAATATTAAGACTCTTGTAAAGATACGTGCCAAAGCACTTCCAACAAGCAATACTTACGGGATATGCTCGGAGCCATATAATTTCCAAATATAACACCAGCTATTAATCTTTCCTTCTTCTTGATTCCTTGACGCACACGTGTATAATAAAATATTTCGGCCATGATGCTAATCTCATTAAGCAATATAGATCTTCGTCATCTCTTCCAAATATATAACCGTACGTGGCCAAACTGACCAATGATTCTTTCTGGTCATGACGTGTGCTCTTTCCTTGATCTTCTTGCCTTCCTTGCTTGCTTTACCAAATTATGGTGTAGACAACTGTTTTATTATAACAAAGGTAAACATACCATATTTGTCTTTTGGTTTATGTGGATGACATTATTGTGGCAAGCTCCTCAGCAGAAGCGACGAAGGCACTACTTGGTGATCTGGAAAAGGACTTTGCTCTCAAGGACCTGGGAGATCTTCACTATTTCCTAGGGATAGAAGTGAAGAAAGTTAGAGATGCAGCAGCGGTATGAAAAAAAAACTTGACCTACGGGGGGTAAGACAGCCCCTGAGCATTGCATTAAGAAGAAGACCTTCTCACGCAGGTCAAGAAAACCCCCGAACCTCTGCCCCACCCATACACAGCGGTACCGTAGCCCATGTGAGATGACCACGACCGGGGCTGGGCCTTAGACCTACGCTTTAGCTATGGGACAGACGAGGGGATTTTTTTAACCCCAGCCAGCTTGAAATTCGCTCTCACGGGGAGTTGAACCCAGGACCTGAGGAGTGCTGCTAGGTTCCTCTAACCAACTCAGCTAGAGGCCGGTATGGGAAAGTGTAAAAGCATTGACACTCCAATGTCGAGTGTGGAAAAACTGAGTGCCACAGAAGGTGCTGTGCTAGGGCCGAATGATGCTACAAAATACAGGAGCTTGGTGGGTGCCTTGCAGTACCTAACATTTACACGGCCGGACATCTGTTTTGCCATCAACAAGGTATGTCAATATTTACATACACCGACTGCAGCACACTGGCAGGCAGTTAAAAGGATTCTTAGGTATGTTCAAGGGACGTTGGACTTAGGACTCAAAATTGGAAACTCAAAGAATATGATTGTGAACACGTTTTCAGATGCTGACGGGGCTGGATGCACAGATGATAGGCGTTCAACAGGTGGATTCGCTGTCTTCCTGTTCATATTTATTAACGCACACAAATTAATCCGTAAGCGCATGGATACTGCTGTAGCTTTCACCTAAGAGTATTTCAAGGTATCGATTTTCCACGGGGAACGCGAAGTGAACTAGAAACAAATCAAGAGCGTCCAAGGACAGGTGAGATATATATTTTTGGTGGACAGAGAGGGGTTTATCTAAAGTCAACTAAATGAAAAAGGATCAGACCTACTATACTAAACCTACTTTAGAGCAACAGTACCTTTCGAACTCTCGAAAAGATGAGAAAGAAGTAGCTGGGGAAGACTGCCAAAAAGCTCTACGAAACACCAACTCCGACGTGGTGGAATACGAAGACCGACAACGCTGTCACCTCTGGGGCTACTACAACTAACCGTAAGAATTGAGTAATGAATTCATTCATTTTTTCAATAAATATTCTCCAAGTACAAGTGGAACCAAGTAAAATTCAAACATAATATGCCTCTTTTCCATGGATTATGTCACTTTTATCTTGTTATGTTGATGGTATTTTGAGATGTTAGCAACCGTCAACACTTCCTTGGTGAGAATCTTATCTCTTGGAGTGCACGTAAGCAAGCAACAGTCTCAAGATCTAGTACAGAGGCCGAGTATGAAGCACTTGTGAATGCTACTGTGGAGATGATCTGGGTACAAAAGCTACTTGTGGAGTTGGGAATTTCTCATCCTCCTGCCCGCTTATGGTGTGATAATCTGGGTGCTAAATATCTCTCTGCAAATCCAGTGTTTCATGCTCGAACAAAACACATTGAGATAGATTTCCATTTTGTCAGAGAGAGAGTTGCACAGAAATTATTAGAGATTGTTTTCATCAGCACAAATGATCAGGTTGCAGATGGATTTACCAAGGCACTTCTTCGGGTGAAGCTACAAGAATTTAGGAACAATCTCAAGCTTGTATGTGGCTGAGATTGAGGGGAGGTGTTAGAAGATATGACCTATTGTAACGTAGTCATACTCTTGTATATCTTGTATAGGAGTTTGTTAGGATTGTATCTCATCCATTGTAACAACCATGTAACAAACTCTTATGTAATTCCCCCCGTCGGGAGGCTCTTTCCCGTGCTATATAACACGTAAACAAGGGGCCAGGGGAGGCAACCCTTGTTAACCTAATTTGACAATATCATTAGATAGATAGTTCAATATATTTTTTATAATAAACTTATTTAGAGATATAAATATTGCACATATTTTTTTCTTTTTTTAAAAAAAAATGGCTGGAGCTCTACCTCTCAAATAAGAGGAATGAAATTTAGGTACAAGCAAGGGTAGCCAGGCGTGGTGATAAACATCACGAAAGGCTAACCCACCCACGCGACGCGCCAGGGTACACCCATAGATGACCCACCCTACAAACTGGACCCGGGAGCAAGAGGTCGCAACCAGTCATCGTGGTCGAGCTCAATCATCACAAAGAGCAGCTCTGACTTTCTGCCTTGAACTCGAGCCTCCCCGCAGCGTTTGCCGAACCCCCCGAGCCGAACCGAGTCGTCAAAGTTGTGGATCGGCCCATGTCATCGTTGCTGAGCTACAACCCTACTGCAACAGCTCCGACTCCACGAAGCCAACCCTACCAACACATCGACCGGACGTCGAGAAGCAAAGAGCACCCACCGAAGAGGACACCGTGGCTTAGACCGAAATCTAATAATGACACCTTCAAGAAGGGGACGACGCCAGAAGCGCCACCGTCATTCGTCCAAGGTTGGACCAGGTTTTCACCCTTGGATAGATGGATGGGGGGTGCAAAGACGTCCTCAACAGAGATAGTGAAGTCCTCTGGCGTCACCGCTGCCAAGGCTTTCGCACGCAGTGCTCCCCATCACAAACGTCAGGCCACGATGCCGAATCCCGAACAAGCCGCCACCGTCGTCATCCCAGCCATGCCGCGCCGTAGAGGCCCCTCCAGAGGGGTACCGATGCGCCAGCTGCACACAGCAGCCACGAAGCTACGTCGGCCGCCACCCCCTCTAGCCAAACCATGTGTAGAGTCTGGCTTACCCAGCCGCGCGCGTCTCCCTGCCACACAACGGAGCCACTGGCCCCCGACGCCAGCACTAGCATCCACCACAAAGACGAGTGCCTCCACCAGTTTGGGCGCCGCACCTTGCCCAAGGGTCGTCGGATCTAGCCACCAGGAGCCAAACCCGGCGACCCGCACCGACGCCGCCTCCTCCAATCTTGACCACGACAACGGCCACTGGTCTGAGCTAGCCCGCTGCCCAGACAGCTAGCCAAGCTGCTACCAGCCATAGCCAACCCCCATAGAGGCACGACTGCCGCCATAGTAGCCCCAGCCGGCCACCGCCACAGCAGTCGGGGCCATGATGGGAGGAGTAGCATAGAAGAAGCGTTGCTCCCCAACGCGCACACGAACCCTGGCCACCGCTGCCGCAGCCGCCTTGGCCAACTCCCGGACAGCCTCCGGCCGCCCTGGCCGCAGGTGGCCCGGCTGGCCACTGTGCCGGCCGCCAGAATCGGCCGTCGCGGGCAAGCAGGCCCGATCGGTCACCGCCCCGCCTCTAGATCCGGCCGCCGCCCCAGCCGCTAGATCCGATCGCCGCAGGTAGGCAGGCACGGCAGGCCACCACCCTGGCCACCAGAACGGCCATGGCTAGCCGCGTGGCCATCGGTGCCACCGGTCGCGACCGCCGTCGGCCAGGGCCAACGGATCCAAGCACATTTGGCCACCGGATCCGGCGGACCCCACTTGCGCCACCACCAAGAGAGGAGGAGAGGGACGGGAGAGGGAGGGAGGGAGGGAGGGAGAGAGAGAAAGAGAGAGAGAGAGAGAGAGCCACCCCCACACCGGCACAGCCACTAGCCGACGCAGCCACGGCCGCGGTGGCCTCCCCTGCCGAGCACCACGCTTCTTGTTCGGGCGGAGGACCACTGGCCAAGCCGCAACCCGCGCCGCCGAAGCTCGTGAGATAGAGGAGCCCCGCCGCCGCCTTCCCAGCGAGCCGCACGGCCTTGCCAGCGGCTGGCTCCGACGGTGGCGAAGCTGAGGAGCAGAGGAAGGTGGGGGGGGCACCGGCAGGAGCGGGGAGCCGCCCGTGTCGCCTGCGTGGGAGGTGACGGGGGGGGGGGTGAGAGGACCATATTACATGTATTTTCTATAAACTTAGTCAATCATGAGAAAATTTGATCTACACACATCACATAACGACTAGGACGGAGGAGTAGATCTTTTGGAAAGAGCATGGGGGATGGAATAGGATAGTGCCATACAATGATCCAGGTCCATATGCTTGGTCCCGGTGCACGAAATACCTCCAGGAATATTACAGTCGCAACGCTCCTGCAGCACTGCCACATCAAACGGAAGCCAATGATGCTGCTGGTGATAACAGTCTCAATGCAGATAATGGGAATGGCCTGGCAGCATATGCAGACTCAGTATCTTCCTGCTTGCCTTCTTCCATAACCAATGTAGCTTGTCCTGCTTCATTTGCTCCTATTATCTGTAGCTTGATTTTCTAAATTACGTAGTTTTACACAATTGCTAAACGGTGGTTTCAAGTGCATCGAGATGGAGGGTGAGCTCATGACTCTGCTGAAGCGTCGCTCTAATATATTCGCTGTTGACGAGATCAGCCTGAGTAACAAGATCATCAGCTGCGCACGCCGAACAAAGAATTTCTTTTTTTTTTTTGAAAACGGAACCGGCAGGAGAGCTGCCTGTTGTATTAAAAAGAGGGAAGCCTAGAAAGCCACTGTACAAACAATTACATAAATATACAAAGGAGCCAAAAACTCCAAAGTCTCGTCTCTGGAGGGACTCACATCACGTATGCACAAATAAGTTGCAAATATGTTTTGCTCCTGCCGTTGCCCACAGACCCGCCTCATTCTTAATTTTCTGGAGGAGCCACATTGTTGCGGATTCCTTATGCTCAAAGATTCTTGCGTTTCTTTCGTTCCACACCTCCCAACAAACAAGAATAATGATTGATCTAAGACCTCGTCTCCCCGTCGAGGGTGTGCGGTCCATGTTTTCCCACCAAGCTTGTACCGAATCTCCTGGCACCCATGCGGCAGGTCGTAGCTGCTTATTACCCAACCAAGTTGCAACGCCCTCGCAGATACACCTAGTAAAACGGCATTCTTGGAAAAGATGAATGCTCCACTCTTGACTATGCCTGCATAGTGGGCACACTCCGTTGTTTGGCCATCTTCGTGCTTGCAACCTATCCGCTGTCCATATTCTGTTTTGAATGGCTAACCATGCAAAGAATTTGCATTTTGGTGGCGCCCAGGCTTTCCAAATGAGGCGTTTGAAATTCATCATTGTTGCTCCCACGAATTGCGCATGGTAGGCCGATCCCGTAGTGAATCTTCCATCTGGGTTCAATTTCCAATCTATGCTGTCCTCCCTGCCTAAATGCAAATGGACGTGCCTGAGGGCGTTCCAAAGCTGAACATACTCCATGAAGTGCTGGGAGGTGAAGCTTACATGCCGCAGGTCGATGTCCCTAATCCACGCTCTGTTTTGCATAGCTTCATTAATCGACTTGTTTCTATTTTTTGAAATTTTGAAGATGTTTGGCCTAGGTCTTGGGGCCTTTGACCTTGCAGCCAGGCACTGCTCCAAAAGGATGCTCTCATGCCATCACCAATTGTGACTAAAGTCGCGGCCGCAAATAGAAGTCTATCTGTCATGTCACATGGCGTGTTTGGATTGTTTAGTATCTTTCCATCCTTCTCCCATTCTTTCCATAGCCATCTCAGGCGTAGTGCTCTCTCAAATTTTCCGAAATGAAGAATGCCTAGACCCTCAGATTCAATTGGTCTTGTAGTACGTGGCCAATTCACTTTGCATTTCCCCCCGTTAGTTTCTCGGAACCTGCCCAAAGGAATCTCTTTCTGAGATTGTCAATTTCCTTTAGCGTTGCTTTCGGGGCTCTTAATGATGTGAGGCAATACACAGCTTGTGATGTGAGAACCGCCTTGACCAAGGTGGCTCTTCCTGCATGATTGATATTTTTGCCATTCCAAATAGTGAGCTTGTTCATCGCTTTGTCAACAAGAGGCTGAAAATCAATCCTCCGTGATCTGCTGCTTGAAAGTGGTAGCCCCAAATATTTAGTTGGAAAGTGCGCTTGCTTTGCAGGGAAATCACACAGGATCTCGTCAAGATCAACACCTTGACATCTAATGGGGATGACAGATGACTTCTGGACATTTGTTTTGAGTCCTGACACTTCACCAAAATTTGCAAGAATATTAGCAAGCGTCGTGATGTCCTTCTTATTTGGCTTGACAAAGATTGCTGTGTCATCCGCAAAAATAGATGTCCACATGACAGGTTGTTTTCCCCTGAATTTTTCCAAATGCCCTTCTTCAGTCGCCAAGTCCAAGATTTTTTTGCAGTGGGTCAATAGTGATGACAAATAGCAACGGAGAAAGTGGATCGCCTTGGTGCAATCCCCTGCCGTGTTTAATAGGTGCGGTGGGGACACCATTTAATAGGATTCGAGAAGATGACGTGGATAAAATCGCGGCCACCCAGTCTCTCCATTTTGAGGAGAAGCCAAGCTTGCTCATCAGGGTGAGTAGATACTCCCAAATGACTGAGTCAAAAGCCTTTGTGATATCGAGCTTGAAAAACAAGGCAGGGGTCTTGGATCTCTGGAATCGACGCACAGTACATCGTACTGACATGAAGTTGTCATGAATGCTTCTTTTTTTAATGAAGGCGCTCTGGCTTTTGGAGACTAGATTGTTCATGTGTGGCGCCAGGCGTAATGCCAAAACCTTTGCAATGATTTTCGCAAATGAATGGATTAAGCTTATTGGTCTGAAATCCAAGATCAATTCAGCCCCGTCTTTTTTTTGGAATGAGCACAATGTTTGCCGTGTTGAGAATGGCTAAATTAGAGGTGCGCAGCTGATGGAAAGCGTTGGCCGCATTCATGACCTCTTTTTTGATAATATCCCAACATTCTCTAAAAAAGATTCCTGTGAAGCCATCTGGACCCGGTGCCTTATCTGGAGGCATCTGATCCATGGCACCCTGATCTCAGCTTTTGTAAAGTCACAGCTAGTATGTCAAGATTGTGCGGCAGAAATTTTAACCTCTCCCAATTTAAATCAGCATGTCTTTGCGGCGGGCGCTTCATAATATTTTGGAAATGTTCCTGGACCACCGTGACTTTATCATCATGCGAGATCGCCCAACCTTGCTCATTCCGCAACCTCTGGATGTGGTTTTTTCTTCTTCTCGCGTTTACTCTTCGGTGAAAATATTTTGTGTTGGCATCACCCAATTTAATATTTGTGACACGCGAAGCCTGCCTAACTCTGGCTCTCTCAATGACCGCTAGGCCAAGTACCCGTCTTTTGAGCTTTGTTCTGAGTTCGGATTCCGCTGGTGATAAGCTTCTATTTTCTTGGGCAATCTCTAGGCGCAATATCACTTCTAGGGTCATGTGCAGCTTTATTTTAGCATTTGAGATTATTCCATTGCTCCAATTTCTCAGGTTTCTTGCTGTGATAAGCAATTTGTTATAGAGGATGTGAAAAGGCTCATGGTGGTTTGAGGTTTCTGTCCATGCCTGCTGCACTACCTCTTTGAATCCTGGGAGTTTTACCCAGAAATTTTTGAAGCGGAAAGTCTTTGGCCGTCGTGGGCCACTCTGATTTGAGAGTAGAAGAGGGGCATGGTCTGACAACGAGGTGGAAAGAGCGTGTAGGACATGTGAGGTGAATGTGGAGTCCCAAGTGGCGTTGCAGAAAACTCGGTCTAACTTCATTAGCGTTAGTTGGCGCCTTTCATTGCTCCATGTAAATTTACGGTTTTGAAGATGAATCACATGAAGTTTGCAACTTGCAAGTTCTGCCACCGCCACCTTGAGGCTTTGTTCGTTTAAGCCCAACCCAGCCGGGGTCGAGGCCCAACCCCCGTGGATGACCCCGGACTGGAAAAGATCCCGGGCCACGCGAAAACGAGTGTTCGTTTAAGCCCGGTGTGAGCTGTAGCCCGGCATACGGCCGCATACCCTGGCCTTTTCCTGTCGCCCCAGCCTAGGAATGATCACCCAGGTATGAAATAAGCCGATTCAATCAGCTAGTGTTCTCTATCTCCCCCTTGTGCTGACTATGTCATTCTTATTTCTCCGTTTATTATAATCAATCATTGATTTCTTTTCTTTAATATGCACATACTTAATTGCTCGCTATCCTATCCTATGTACTGTCTCTGTCAGAAAAATTAGAGAGCCTCAAATGATGAAAAAAGTAAAAAATAATGCATTGAGAGTGTATACCAACCTCTTGGAATCTCCTAAAGTGCCCACTTTCAAGAAATCAACGAGCAAAACTTCTCCCCCTATTAGAGCTAGGAGAAGACGTCGAGAGGAAGAAGGAGAACTGTATAAGGATGGCAACGGGTCAGATTCGGATCGGATGTAGTTTCTGAGCACCCAAAACCGAAACCCAAACTTAAAACCCGAACCCAAACCCGAAACCAAAACCGATTCGGGTGAAAATCTATCCCCGAAACCGAAACCCATGGATACCCGAAACCCGACGGATTAACCGATACCCAAACCCGACGCTATATAGCAATAAGAAAAATAATAAAGAATTTTTAGCAACATATGTATGATATATATTACGTATTCATATGTCTAAACAAGAGACAATAAACAACACATGATTTCATTATTCAATTTAGAACAAATTTATAACTTATATAAATAATTTACTAATAAAAATACATAAGCTTTTATTCAAAATGTTATATTTCGGATATCCATTGGATATCCGCGGGTGAAAACCGAAACCCGAAACCGAACCCGATAAGTTTCGGATATCTGAACCAGAAAACCGTGGGCGAAAAATTAGACCCGAACCCGAACCCGCTGGAACCGAAACCCGTGGATATCCGCCCCGAACCCGAACCACTGCCATCCTTAGAACTGTACATGTATTTATAGGGGAGGCTTAGCGGAGGTGGGCAAAATACAGGAAAACTGCCTCGGTTAATCCTCCATTAACCGAGGCGGTCTCCGTTAACTGATTAACGGAGGCAGCCATTTTAATGCAACCGCCTTGGTTAATAGAGGATTAACCGAGGTAGTTTCTTTAATTTGACCACCTCCATTAATCGATTAACGGAGGAGGTTGTTTTAATACAACTGCCTCGGTTAATAGAGATTAACTGAGGTGGTTATGTTACGTGGCCCGCCTCCATTAATCTTTAACAGAGGCGGGCCGTTATGCGGCGGCCCTGCCACCGCTTAACGGAGGCAGTTGCCAGGCCTGCCCGCCTCCAGTAATGTTTAGGCAACACCACGCAAAATCAATTCTGTATTAGTGTGAATCTGGGTAAGTCCCGAGATGATCTCACATAAGAGATGAATCAATGCATGTGATTAACTCCAAAAACTTTGCACGAAGAAGACACATTAGATCATCCTTCATGGAGGGAAGAACAATAAGTATCAAAGTTTGTTCATTTTATCTTTGGCTATAAGTTACCTTTGCGCAAACAAATAAATTTTTTATAAAAGATGACAAAAGGAAA
The DNA here is from genome assembly GCA_038502445.1 of Eremochloa ophiuroides. Classification (NCBI taxonomy): domain Eukaryota; kingdom Viridiplantae; phylum Streptophyta; class Magnoliopsida; order Poales; family Poaceae; genus Eremochloa; species Eremochloa ophiuroides. Next base: position 7,762,300 of record JAHLJS010000009.1, on the reverse strand, counting down.
TCTATGCTAAAGTAATCCTATAATGCTCTATTTTGTTAGCATAAATAAAAATCAAACAAAATTATGGACAACAACCCATGTTTTCAATTTGTTGCAATCCTTCAGGTATATTTGTCCATTAACATTTTGCATGAATGAATATAAGCTATTCTTGTAAATGATTTGGGATGAACCTGCAAATCCAAAAATCAATGCACCACTACAAGAAGTGGATGAACTTGATAGATCATGAGCAACATCGAAGACAACCTAACATTGAGCATTCCCAAGGCTTAAGCTAGGATCATGATCGCAAGCAGGATGTAATTTCTACCATATGGCCAAACTAATGCCTGCTCTCATCATCTTCGAAGATGGCAACTCATACACTGATAGCACAGACTAGGATGATGAGATGCAACTACATTATAGTGTGCATCTTCCACATACCTTATCAGTGGTGGTCTGTCGGTGATGTCTCGTGAAGCCATATGGTCGCAGCATGACATCTCCAAGTCATTGGAGATGAAGCTTTCACGCAAGTAACAATAAATTCCCTTGTTTACCATATATATGTCTAGCGTATCATCAGAGAAGAATAACTTTTCAACCGCCATTTGAAGACAAGGAAAATCAATAATGAACTTAAGTATGCATCTCCAATGATCATCAACCCATCAACCAAGAGTCAGTGAAGAATCATGTTACTATCCACATCAATATCTTCTAGATCAAATGGTGCAAAAGAATGAGAGGTTATGCTCAAGCACAAAGAAGCCCTTTCTAACAAGTAATTCAGATACTCAAGAACGTGTCCAAGAAGGCGCAACAAATGCTTAGTAGAATTTCATCAAGACATAAGGTGGCATGAAGTAAGGTCGTTGTGAAATTCAAGCAAACACCATGGTGATGCAAAGGCACTTAAAAGAGCAAGCTTGGGGAGGTTCACTTTCTCCCATTAAGGAGATAAGATTAGAGGAGGCTCCCTCTCCCACTTATCATCGCAACACAAGGGTGCAGGAAAAGGAGAGAAAGAAACAAGCTTGGCAGGAGCACTTTCCCTTTAAGAGAATTAATGCAGCTTTTCGTAGAAGTTGGTTTGCTTGCCCTACCAATTAGTTGAAGCGTAGGAAGGAAGGTCGACTCCTCTAAAGATGATCCAATAGTGCTCTTCCTCCTCTCAAGCTTCGTTGCTCAGGCATGCTGATTTGCAATCCCTCTACTCACCATTACTTTATCTCTATAAGTTTGAATAGTCCTACAAATGCCATATATCAAAAACAAACTTGAGATCAAATAAAATGCTCAAACTTTTCTGTAGCATAGAAAGGGACCTTTAGTTCTATGACAACATTACCCTTGTCAACACTTATATATTCCTTCAGGTATGCATTATCCGCTAATGCTTTGCAAAAAATGGAACAATGAGAGGAGCAAAAGGTCTGAACACAATTTTAAATGAAGAACGTAAAGATGGCATGACAAAAGGATGAGAAAGGAGGAGTGCAACATAGGAGACAAGTTGCTCATGGACACAATATAAAACTAACCCATCAAGGAAGGCTTCCACAAGGTGTTATGGTGCATTATGCTCCAAAAATGAAGGTAACATCTTAAGGTGAGTTATCATTATCTTTTCCTTGATTCTAGTATGCACATAAATGAAGAGCAACACATAGTTGAGTTACAACCTTACTTGAACCAACTTATTTAAATCAACATGGTTAGTTCTTTAAGCTAGTTCCTAGCACCACTTTATTGATCTTATAGTCTTAACCGAATGAGCTAAAATATTCCACACCATATCCTTGGAAGATGATAGTCATAATCATGTGAAGTTTGCTAAACTATGCAAAGATAGACAAATTGTAACACCCCTGGTGTTACTGTAACTAAAACCTGTCATGTCATCATGATCATCTGCAAATCATCCTGCATCCAACCCTGTTAGTGAGCATTAACTAAAATAAGTTTTATTCTTGCATATGATTGTTAATAGATACTTTAGAGTGACCTTGGGGTATAAGTGTTTGTTGTTTGTTATATACCTAAATCAAAAAGAGAGATTTTAAAATAAAATCAATTAGAAACCCTAATAACTTAGGTTTTGTGTGAATTTGGGATTGATTGTTGACCCTAGGTCATCCATCCTAATGACCCTAGACACTTTAGATTGAGATCCTCATGCTAGCTTTAGTTATAGTTGAATAGCTGTGCAGCGGCTTTCAACAACTGTTAAAATGAAATCTTAAATTCATAATCGATAGTTAGTTTCATTGGCTTGCAACTTTATCGTAAAGGAAAGTTGTACTCAACTTTCTAAAATAAGTTTACTTTCGATTAATTCACATTTTAGTACATCTCATGCATCATGGCATAATGTAAAGCATGCATTATTATTACGTGTAGTGAATGCAGAATAATTTATTATCTGAAGCAGGTCCCGAGTAAGGTCTTCACTTGGTGGACGTGGATCTTTCTTGGTGATTGACTTCAGGGTTCTATCTGCTCCAAGCAACAGGCAAGCTCCGGTGCATTCAAACCTTACCTTATGATTTATAAAATGTTTATCACTTTGAGTTAAACTATTGTATTAAGTTGATAGGAGTTGAGTGATAACCCAATTGATGCATTACCATCCTTGACCACTTGAATATCGCCTTGAAACCTGATTTAAAATAAAAATGTTTCAAAAATGCTTAGCCCTGCTTAATTAATTTAGTTTTTGCATAAAATGCTATTTTCTGAGCTATGATGATATACTATTGATGAATCATGAAAATGAAAATAAATATGCGTCAGTTCGGTTGCTTTGCACTTGGGTTAGATCCCCAATGTATTGTCACCAATGGAGAAACCGTTCAGTTGCTTTGCATTTGGGTTAGAGTCCCAATGTATTGTCACCGACAGAAAGAGATTTGGAAACCGTTCGGTTGATTTGCACTTGGATTAGAGTCCCAATGTAGTATCATCGACGGAAATAAAATTAGGGACTATTCGTTGTGGAACTGTGTGCGTCGAGACTTTGCAACTAGCCACATACTTCGGAAAGCCTTGGCTCCGGTGATTCTACTACTTGAATCGACAACCACGCACTGGGAGTGGAGAGATGGCGAGACTAGCATGTACCCTCGTGGTCGGCGTGCTAGATTGGAGGTGTACTGTGCTCTCGGGTGGCGCAGGACCGGTTTAGGTTTTGGAAGAACCGTGGTAGACGGGGTTGGTATATGCAAGCTTAGGTGCTATATATGCAGTGTGGTTAGGGATCCCCAGCTGGGTATTAATCAATTCGAATCATCGTTGCTCCTCGGTTATGGAGACTTGACTCTGTGTTGATTCAATGAAGAGTGGTTCGGAACTAGGTTTTTGTAAATAAAAATGAAATCGGAATATTGAAGGATATTTGTGAACCAACTTAGATCCAGGATTATTGATTTAAAATTTATGATGAGTTAAAATATTGAAAATAGGATTCAACATTAGAGATGCTTTTCCGCAAAAGACTTGATTCTTGCTAAAGCCTCACCTTGATTCCCCTCAGCCTGCATTCCTAAGTCTTCTCCCTAATTTTTAGTCGGGTAAATCTTGCGGAGTACCCCATGTACTCAGGGTTTGTTAACCCCTGTTTCAGGTGAGTTGAGAGTACAGTTCTGCTTGGGACCGTGCCGGTGGACGGACCGTGCATGGATGAAGATATGTATATGAATATAACCCTTGGGTAAGGTGTTTAGTTGTATATTGCTACCCCACTACGAAACTCTAGTTTGGGATAATATAATTCATATTTGTAAACCTATGGTTATGTAATACTTCTGCACTCTTTACTCTGATAATATTATTTGTGTAAACTGTTGTAATACTGTAAGGCTTACAATGAGATCCAGTATGGGTTTGCGAGGAAACCCGACAGGCTTCCTAGGTCAAGGGGAACTCGTGCAGACTAATCAGAAGTCCTTAGAGATGATGATGACGACGCACGTGGGCCTTATGATTTGGGAGGTTCTAGACAGAATGGTATCAGAGCATTAACAATGGATTAGCTATGACATTACTTTTGAAAACTTCAAAATGCTTTATAAATTAAAAGTGTTTGAAGAAAACAAATTAAAAATGATTCTTCTAGCTTCCCTTATGCTTGCTGAAAGATCTGGTGTTGATATCTGACAACTCGAGACAAAAGACACCCAAGAGTTTTAGCTCTTCTTCAAAAGACCAGTGAAGCGCCGAACTTCTCCAACAATGTTCTATAAAATGCTCCTCAAGCTTTCTCTAAATTAGAGTAAGGATAATATATAAAGTATTGCCCTATATATATAGGTTATATGCTAACTAACATTGTGAAGACTTATAGGACGAGCATTCATCATATCATTTACATGAGGAAAATATATAAATATTTAAATTTCCCCCTTATATTTTGAAGTGCAGCTATTGTCCTTTATAGCTATTCAGTTTTGTAAATCTTGTCATAGACCAAGTTTTTACCAATCCTTGTTAATCTTCGCTCCATAAGTTCCTAATATTTGGGAACTTCTAGATGCACTTGAATTTGATTCCATTAAATACAAAAATCATGCATCAGTTCTTGACTTATAACCTGTGCCGGTATCATACCACTTGATGTGACACCTACCACCTCTTGAATTAGGTTTTTCCCCTAAGTTGTCTCTCGCAGATCCACTCATCTTTCGCAATTTAAAGTTAAGTTGTAAAAGTTAGATTAATTCTAATTTGTAAAGTTATTATTATTACTCTTCCGCACTCTGGTATTTATATTTTTTATAACAATTGTTGTAATATTGTAGTCACCCCATTGTTAATCCTCGGGTGCATCAGGATTTCCGAGGAAACCCGGCAGACCCTTCTAAGTCGTTCGGTGTCACATGCACGGCTGTCTGAGGTCCTTGGGGCGATGACGGGTGCGCGTGGGCCCTATGATTTAGGCGGTTCTGCCACACAAATCCTTCCTTTGGTTAAGTAAGTTGATCCTTTCTGTCAAATATATTTAAATGCCACATTCATGCTCATCCTTCTAATCCTACCACCCATGCTAAGGTTGAACAAGCACATAAACATCAAGTTTATCTTGTTCATTATGTCTAAGGTTAGAGAAGAATAAATTGAAAGATTTGGTCCTATTGGTGTTTTTCCACCAACAGAGCCATGCACTTGATCTCTACCTTGTGTTTGCAAGTAGGACACACTTCGAGCAAAATTTGAAGACGTTAATCGACTTCCTCAAAATTCTACAAGTGAAAGTCCTAAATCTGTGGACATGCACACTGTGCAAGAATCACCATTTCAAAAAGAGTTTCCACCATAGGGTACAAATAAGGAATGAACATGGTAAGAAGTCCTATCCGGAAGACTTAAAACTCTGAACCCTCGCCGAAAGGATGTTATATGATCAAGAGCTGGGCTACCCAAATGCCTATTTGCTGCTGGCAAGCCTGCTCTATGAGGGATCACTCAACTTCAACATTTTGACCACAACATCTAGCTGGGGGAGGAGCATCCCCTACATATCTAGCTAAGTATTATCTTTCATCCCCTTTACGATTTTTGAGCGTGCTTTAGTAATAGAAATAAAATATAAAACAAAATAAAGATATGTGTCTAGGTCATTAGATTGTGTCTAAGTTTAAATTTTAGGAGCTGAATAAAATGGACTTTGAAGGTAAACTCTTTAGGAAGGAAATGATGAATAGTTGCTCTATCATAATTCCTCTTAAGTACCTAGTTTTCAACCATGAATTCTCCCGAGTTTTGGATATGATTGTTTTGATAGAAAGATTTACTCTGAACTTGAAACTCGTGGGTAGCATATGCTTGATCTAAGTCTAGGTGATTGACTAATATGATATGAGAAAGTTTGGGCTGCTATTTACCTTGTTCCAAGTGACACTAGAGTTCTGGAGATTTACTTTTGAAAAACATACAAATGCTACATGATAGTTCCTTGTATGACAAAGCTTGAATTCTCACCAGAGCCATACATGTTATTTAGGCTAGGAAAACTTCCACATATGTGCTGCTTGCTTTTGCATTGAGTTTTGTCAAACTTTGTTGATACCTTATGAGAGGTTTGTCATGCTCTTAAAATCAAGATCACGCACACGCGACTCCTACACTGGGGGTAGGCGCACAAACAAGCCATTTCATCTAGATCCATCCAAAAATGTTTACTCCTACACTCGGAGTAAACACCAAAAATACCCTACAGGATTCCCATCAAATAAATGCTCCAATTTCTTGTTGCTATCTCTCAAAATTTTATTGCAGTAAAGAGTCATGAGGCTATGCAAAAGTTATTCATAAAAAAGATAGTTGAAAAAATGGACAAGTGTTTGAGAAAACTAAAACAATGGGTATATAGATGTCCGCCTAAAAAGAGAGAGAGAGAGAGAGAACAGAGATGAATAAGATGGCCCTTATCTCTTGCAACAATTTTTCCAAATTCCAAAAGAGAGATATGCCCCAAGGTGCAAAATAGAATTAGGATTAGCCACCATATATACCCACCATATATCTACACACATGCACATCTTCATTTGATTGTATGACCTAGCTCTACTTGGATCCATTGTTTGACTTTACAATATATGCATTGCAAGTAGGCTCTAGCTTCCTCCCTACCTATGAACTCCAAAATAAGCCTATAGTTGTAGGAAGAGGAAAAAGCATAACACCTTTATTGCCTTGGTGAGGATCCACAAATATCACATAATGAGAGACCTGAGAGTGTCATACAATGGGATCTTCGAGTTTTATTTTGAAAACTTACAAGAGAGCTCCGAAATAATAGTGTAACAAAGAACTTCAGACATAGTGCTTGACTTGATCGTTCTGTCTTTCAATTGCTGACCCAAGTGAAGGGAAAGAAGCCCATAGTTGAAGGTAAGATTGGTAAGTTTGAAAGTCAGAATAGTTTATTCTGATTCGGGGGAGAATTCTTGTTTGAAGGCATATGTACCTTAGAGGAGTGAAGACATTGTAGTAACTCCTGATCCATTGTTGAGTTTAAGCTTTGCTAAGGGACTAGGAAAGGTTAAGCTTGGGGGAACTTGTTGACGGTAGTTATTGTTCATTTTTAATCGTCAACTAAACATGAATCAAGGGCATAAATCAATCCACAACATAGTTATAGGGTTTGATTCTAACAAATTCCACAAGTTTTGGTGTTCTCACTTGTTTTGCAGGACATTCAATTTTCCCCAAATAAAAGTATCCCAATCCCCAAATAAAAGTATCCCAAATGGTGAATTGGAGATTACCAATTCATAGAGCCCATTGCATTGATCAAAATGAACCTATAATTTGCTATTTTTTAGAGTTTGAAATAAAAAGATACGAAATTCACAAGGAAGGTTCTAGAGAGGACACCAGAGACCACCGCGTCGAAGCGAGGGACGAGAGGGCGACAAGTAGGGTCGACCGACCCCATGACCCAGGCCCACCTGTAAGTGCCTCTTCCTTTGCATGAGGGCCCTCCATGGCCTTAGGGTTTGCATCTTCACCATTGGCAAGATCGGTTTGATCTGAGGGCTCCGGTTCATTTGACCGGCCTATATAAGCAGGCCCCTAGCCCCTGAGTCAAATCATTCCCTGAAACCTTAATTCATATTCTCTAACTAGGGCTTGGATTGAGAGGTATCCCATAAAAGGATAACATCTCTCCAATGTAGTAGATTAGTTTTAGTTGAGAGTTAGGGAGGGTCGAGCTTTTCTTAGGTTCTGGAGAATTCTTCAGACGTCTAGTATGAACTTGTATCTTATCTTTGTAAGACTAATGCTTTAATATAGTTATCTTCTCTATTTATTTTTATGCCTTTCATATGATTGGTTAGTATAGTTGTTATACTTTGACATAGGATCTTCGCTCGTATTGAGTGCTCTAGTTATAGATAGTGACTAGAGTAGTAATTGGTAGTTTAGAGATGGCGTCTAGACTATAGGTTACTTGAGATTGCGCCTAGTCCTATGGTTAGTTGTGGTAGCCTTAGGGTTGGCAGCTCTGTCAGGCCGTTATAATCCACCACATTAGGGTTAGTGTTTGTACAGCTTTAGGCAGCCATCCCCCGACTATGCTTTCTCATCCCCCTTGAGAGTTGGAAAGGTACTGTTGATCCGAAGTGCTATTATGTGATTGTGATATCTAACTATCCTTCGGTTACCATAGAACCTAAGTAACCTAAGTAATAGAGAAGTATTTTAGGAATCTTGAAGTCTCCCGTTGTCCTCTCAACTTAGCTAGACTACTCATTTATCCTACATGTGTTACTATTCATAATTCTTATCATCATCAACACTTACCCTCACTTTAGTCTAGTTGGTGTATGCTTGATGGTAAACTCTCAGATTCTTTAGCCATTGCTTCCTTGTGGATAAATACGATACTCTGGAATACTTCCAGGTAAAAGCTAGCTACAATGGTATTCTGTGCGCTTACGGAATCTTTCATATTCTATTTGCACTTAATAAATACCAACAACTACTAGCTAGGTTTTCGTAGAGTTCGGGTTCCTGCTTAGGATTCTGGATTCGTCATCATCTCGAGGCGGGTAAAGCCATTGCATTCCCTCGTGTTATGACTTCATTCTATTTCACTATTATGTTTCCATTTATTATGTTCCGAGTATGCTCTAGTAGTATATTTGATATAGTCATGATTGATGATGAGTTTATGCATATGATCGCAAAGCGCTTAATTCAGTACTCGAGTGAGTTAAGTGGTCAATGTTATGTAGGCATGGTGCTTAGATATTATTTGCCTACGATGCACTCTATTTGCCAGGTCATGTGGTAGATTGCGGATGTGATACTCCCGTTGAGTCCTTTGTAGTCTACTCCTGGTATGTAGAACTAGTAGAACCTGATTACGAAGGAAGTCTTGCACTGTTCTTGATTTTCCTTAGTAATATTCCTTAGGAATAGATAAAGAGTCATTATGCTATACATCATTGTATATATACTAGGGTATGCGAAAGACTTAGTAAGTTAGGAATGACATAAGAATTCAATCTCTTAATTAATCTCCTATTAATCTCACTTTAATAATGAGTAGTCTATTTCTATCTCTGGGATAGTCAAGCCTTTGTTTTTCATTACACCTATATATTCTTTCATTGGCTTACCCCTGTTAGAGTATATGCTATGTGATTGATTCCATCATAAGTAGTTTATTTATGTTCATCAACTCTAGCCAACTCCCTACCTCCTCACTATAGTAAAAATATAAACAATGATCCCCAAGATACTCTTGGGTAAAATGCTACAATGGTATTCGATCTGTGCACTTGCGGATTTCCTTTATACTTATATTCTTTAGAGTGGCATGACAGTAAATACCAGCAACACATTCCTATCATCACACTGGGGATGACAACTTAGCATTGAGTGATGTAAGGAGTATCAACAATGATCAAGGTCTATCTCGTGGCTGCTCTGTTGGGGAATTTTTTTTTGAAACCTGTGGATGTTAAATTCAGCTTATATCACACTAATCCCAAAGAAAACATAGGCTGATCAGGTGAAGGATTTTAGGCCCATTAGTCTGGTTCGTAGTTTCACTATGTTGGTGACTAAAATGCTTGCAAACAGATTGCAAGTCATCTTGATCAGATGGTTTCCTCCAACGAAACTGCTTTTATTAAAAACTGGTTCCTACAAGATAACTTTATGTTGGTCCAGCAGACTGCAAGATTCTTGCACTCCCAAAAGTAGCCCAGAATACTACTTAAACTGGATATCACCAAGGCTTTTGATTCGGTATCTTCATCATTGCTGCTGGAGGTTCTTGATAAAATGGGTTTTGGCTCAAGATGGCGAGACATTCTGTGTGGCCTATTGGCATCTTCTTCCATTCAGGTACTCCTTAATGGTATCCCTAGAGACTTCATCCAACATAGAAGAGGACTTTGTCATGGGGATCCCCTCTCTCTTATGCTTTTTATCTTGGTCATGGATGTATTAAATTGGATGGTTACAAGGGCTTCTGAGGCAGGGCTGCTACTGCCCCTATCTAGAGGACCAATTCAGCACATAATTTCCCTCTACGCGGATGATGTCTCAGACCGGCTGCAGAGGACATCTCTTCGACTCTAAACATGCTCCAATTTTTTGGAGATGCATCGGGGTCAGGACCAATGTTCAGAAGAGTAGTGTGATGGTAATTCAGTGTTCGGATGTTGATATGGCTGTGATACAAAGCTTACTGCCTATGAAATCATTAATTTTCCTTGCAAGTATTTGGGTTTGCCCTTGTCTAAATCAATTCGAGCCAACGATTGACAGAATCACGGATCAATTACCAGGCTAGAAGGCAGAATTGATGATATGGGCTGGTAGGGTAGTGCAAATGCAATATGTCTTGACAGCTGTGCTAATCTATTTAGCCATGGCAACTGATCTACCTCCCTAGGTAACTAAGGCCATTGATAAAATCAGAAGAGGGTTTGTGTGGAGAGGACGCAAGGAAGCAAAAGGTGGACAATGTCTCATAGCGTGGCCCAAGGTTTGTCGACCAAAGGAGCTTGGTGGGATCGGAATTTCTGACCTGAAATCTCTAAGTCTTGCACTAAGGCTGAGATGGCCATGGCTCAAAAAGTCTGAACCTAATAAACCCTGGGCGAGTTTGACACTGCAAGCCAGCAAGGATGCTAAATATACGGCTAAATCAGTCTGATGCATTTTTTGAGGGAGCCATCAGTTTTGCCCTTATGAGCGCATCGGGAAATCTTGGGCGCCCCCCCTAAGTGCCGATTTTTCATGTGTCTAGTTGCTCACAATCGCTGTTGGACAACAGATAGGTTGGCTCGAGAGGTCTTCCTCACCCGGACCTTGTCTGCTATGTGATGAGGAAGAAGAGAACATCCAGCACCTTCTCATTGGGTGTGTGTTTGCAAGACAATTCCGGTATAATATTTTACATAATATCGGTTGACAACACTAGCCCTGTAGCCAGATGTTTCGTCATTTGATGATTGGTGGGACAAAGCGGTCTTGATGGTAAGCGAAGATGCACAAAAGGGTCTGAATTCCCTCATTATCCTAGGAGCCTAGACTATCTGGAAACTTCGAAACGATTGCGTCTTTCTCTTCTATTAATACAATGATACACAACTCTCTTGCGTATTCGAGAAAAAAGAGGTACAGTGCTCCAGTGAGTAGCTGAGTCAGGTGCTTGCTGCTGCTGCTGCTCGCTTGCATTGTCCAGGTACATACACATGAACTACGTACATACTCTCTCTCTCTGCTTTCTTGTTTTATTTTTCACTCATTTCTCTTAATTTTGTGTTCCAATACTGATCATTTCTATATATCAACATCAGCTTTGTAAAGTTTGATAGGGGATCATCTAGGAGACGACTGGAGCTGTTGGCTGCTTTCTGCCTCCTCGTGTTTGCTTGCCAAGCAAGTCTTCAGTGTTTTCTCTCTCTATATATATATAAAATAAAACGTTGGTGTGTCCGCATGGTGCCACTGCATCTACGAAATTCAATCAGTTTTCTACTGTATGACTGTATCTCTTCTGGAACAAACCTGCTTGGTCATACATGCTTACGTGTGTGCGTGAAATAAGAGGGTTTGTTGGGGCTGCATGATGGGCTTTGTGTCAGTGTGCAACTGTCCCGTAGAACCTGATTTCTTACCATTTTCACAGTGAATTATTTGTATCCTAAGAATGTTGCGGCCAAAACTTGTGACCAATGAACCTGACTTGTTACCATTTTCACGAGTGTGAATTGTTTGTTTCATCCTGGTCCTCATTCCTACATGTTCTGCTTGTGAACGAGTGCACTCGGCCAGCAACCAAGTTTCCTACAGTTGGGGGCCTGTGGGGGCTGGGCATCATTTGCAGTTGCAGGAAATGCAGCAGTTACTGTTGCCATATGACAGTACGAGACTCCCAAGTACTGGTCACCAATACATGCTTGTTCGTGTAATGCATCCTGATGAGATACGTTTTTGTAAATAGGCTCTAGCGCTCTCCATCAAATCAATAATCTAGAAGGAAGGTGTCCATTTTGTGTACATGGTGCTCGCCTCCAGTCGGTCGCCTGACGAGCGCAACTTCCACTCCGGTTCTCTTCTCCGGCGGCCGGCCTCACCGCTGCCAGCAACAGCGTCATCTCCAGCATGCGCCAACCTTCACTGCCTCCGCTGCTGGATCAGGTTGCTGCCAGCTACAAATCTGCTTCTCGGAGCTGCTCTCGATTGTCAGTGACCTCCAACACCAACCATGTCTTCAAGCTGCTATGGGATTCAAAGCTAACAGCAGCTCAGAGGGTCGCTCTTGTCGTTTCAAGTCAGTCATCACCTTCGACGACCCTTGTGAAGTCTGAGCGTAGTCTTGACAAACGCATCCGTGGGTTTCAAGTCAGTCGTGACAACTAACAGCTGTTCAGAGGGTCGCTCTTGTCGTTTCGAGCAGTCATCACCTTCGACGACCCTTGTGAAGTCTGAGCGTAGTCTTGCCTTCAAGCGATGGGCTCGTGGCAGATGCTATCGCTGTCTTGCTCGTGACCATCTAGTTAGCACATGCCAGGATTCGTTCCGTTGCATTCGTTGTTGTCAACCTCGGCATCGGGAGCGGCACTGCCCCCATCAGTTCTCCTCCACTTCCTTGCGCCCACCCTCCCCAACTGCCAGTCACTACACTCACAGTTTCAGCAATAGATCGTCACCCATTTGGAGGATTTGGTGCGGCCCCTCAGAGATGAGATTTCAGCTATCAAGCTATGGCTAGCACGTGTGGCCACCACTTGAAGCTTGCAGAGCTACCAGGACATGACTTCTCTGTTGATGTGTCCGAACTTATTGGTCCCCATGTAGAGCCACCTGGAGAGCTTACTTCTATCTCCAACATGGCTGAGCTGTTCAGTCCCTGTTCTCCTGTTTGGCGCTCTCCGACACCAATGATCCTCCCTTCGCTTGCAGAGGCTTGCACGTCTACCAAATCCTTGGTTCGTAAGGAAACATGTGCGATCAGTGCAGATTCCATCACTAGTGAGAATGCAATGGAGCCAGCCATTACAGTGCCATTGGAGCCCCCCACTGTGCAAGTAATCGAGCAAACGTTGCTAGATCCTGTCACTCCTGTTGAGGATATTGTTGTAGTGGAGGATGCATCCGATGGCGAGGAAGTTGTCTCTCAAGTGATGGTTGACCCAATCTTTCTCATCACCATTGAAGACGTCCTCACGCATTCTACAACCAAGGTCAATGCAGTTGTCCCCCAGCGGATGGAGAATCCACATAAAGGCAATGTCTTCTTTGTCTACCACAGCTAGGATAGAGAAGGACGTGGCATATCCTTTTATACACCCCCTACTGCCCATGACCGTGACCTTACAAACGCACGAATTGAAAAGTCGTATTAGACGAGCGGTATAAGAAAAAGGTAAAAGATATACCTCTAGATCTAATTAAAACTATCGAAAAAGCATCTAAATCGTGAAAAAGAGATGATAATAAGATTAAAAGTAAGAATCAATACGTTGTTGTGCCACCCTCCACTAAATCCAAGTCTAGATTTGTTATTCTCTCTCATCTATTTAGATCTAAATCTAAACCATATGAAAAAGCACCTAAATCATGAAAAAGAGAGGAAAAGAAGATTTGGAGAGTAAGAATCAACCTCTTAATGTTCCACCCTTCACAAAATCCAAGGGCAAAACCTCCCCCCTTGAAATGGTTATTTTTAGGGTTTAGGGTTTTGAGCTCAAAACCCTAAAAAAATGGAGGAGAAATCGTAGGAAGGAAGAAGGGGTGGGTGTTGTTATATAGTCACAGACTTTCCTGTGGCGGTTATCTTAATGCAAGCGCAATGATTAATCTCCTATTCACCATGCCGGTTGCATTAGGCCAACCGCCTCGGTTAAAACATTTACCGAGACGGTTATCGTAAAACAACCACCTCGGCTAATGCGGATTAACCGTGGCGGTTGTGTTACAATAACTGCCTCGGGAAAGCCATTAACCATGGCGGTTGGAGGCAGACAGCTCAGCCTTTGGCTAGCCTCTCTTAACTGAGGTGGTTTGCTGGGCTACCTGCCTCGGTAAATATTTTTCAAGTGCCTCCCAAAAGATTTTGTGTAGTAGTGTTCACCACCTGCCATGACAACAAGATATCGACGCAAGTCCTACGATGGGTCTTCATGTCGCAGAAGTGTCCATCTTGCCAACGCAGTGTGTTAAAAGTTTTGAGCATTGTTGGGAAAGATGGGAAGCTCGATGACAACGCAATGCAAAGCGTGGTAGACTCTTTGATAGATTTGTTGCCAGCGGACCTCCTCAAATCTTTGATGGGTTTAAAGGGTCCTGTTGTCTGGGACCATGTGGCGGAGGTCTCTTTGCCTCTTTGTAAGGTGTTGTAGGGGTTTGACATTGTTGTGGTTGTCTTGTTGTTTTTTATTGTTCTCGTTGTTTGTCGCTTCTTGTTGGTAGTCATAGTATCTTTGTTGTTTTCAGTGGTTCTTCTTGGTTGTTGCCGTCTATTTGTTGTACTGTTGTGCTCAGTTTGAGCTTATCTTCTTTTTAATATAAATCAGCAGCTTTCCTGTCTGATTTCTTCCAAAAAAAACCTATGATGTGCGTACCTTGTGATCCAAATTAAAACAACCAAAGGCATCTAAACTAAATATTTTTTACAAGTTTCCGTGACTATACATTTTTTTCAATGTAAATAAAATTGCAGCCTAACCGACCTCTGATGAAAAGATTAGTGACGTCCTGGACCTACTTTAATTTGAGAAAGAGACATGCAAATAACAAAGAGCACGGAGTTACCCACATGCTTGTATCTTTATTTTGTTGCTCCAGCACCAAGCAAAAGAGCAAAGAAAGAGCTTCTATCTTTATTCTGTCGCTCCAGCCCCAAGCAAAAATGTAAACAAAGAGCTCAAAGCAAAAGCAGTGTGTATGAGTCTATAGTAACCACACACAGGCAGCTGTTTTCTCAAGTAAAAATGGAGTTCGATATACTACTACTTGGATCATCTACTTACCAAGTTGCATTGTTCACGAGAATGGCACCCGCGCAATCGGATTGCTTTATTAGAGTTCACAGTCGGATTGGTTTCTCCCGGTTGTGGCATGACCTAATTATTTCCTTTGAGCGAGTATTTGTTCTTTTATGTATGTTCTGCTGGTCTATATCTGTAAACAGAACTCGAACTGATTCAGTTGTGAACTTTGGGCCTGGTCCTCTCAAGTATACGTTAGTTGATGATCACAAATAGGCCAATAACTATTCGCCTAAGGTTTGCTGATATGGACGCCATGGAGTCATGAGGACCATGGACGCCAATAACTCAGTTTTACCAAAATAAATGAGACTAGATCTATATTCTCATGACTTAATTATATTCGTTAAGGGTAAAAAGGTCATCTCATTGTCTTTTTTGAGAGGCAAAATACAAGTTCCTTTTAGTTTGTTGCAAGACGCCCGGAGCTACAACCAGCTACAACCTCCTGTTGGCTACCTGGGTCCTCCGAGGCTCCGACTGTGCCGCCGTTGTAGGCACTCAAAGCAACAAACCTGGTGGGCCTCGTCTGGCTGAAGGCAAGCACCGAAAGTTTCGAGGGTGTGATATTCTTGTTCTGTGCAGATAGCCTGGCCCTTACTGTACTTCTTGAGCTCCTGGTGAACCAGTTGAGCAGAGGCATCCTGCCGGGTTCAGAAACTGCTCGAGGGAGAACTTGCTCGGATCAAAGATGCCCTAAACCGTCACTTGTCCATCTCTCACAATGCCTCCTCGGTCAGAGGTCGCACATTACGGCGTCCATGTCGCCTGGCAGTGCGCCACTCTCTATCCAAAGCCCTGATGGACGCTTATTAACCGGGGCCATCGATGGGGTGATATGATGTTCTCTCAAGCGATTGCCCTGTTCCCATGACGTGAGTCCATTCACGACTATCGGGCCGAGAGCTGACTTTCCACATTTCAGCAGGCAACAGGGTAGTTCTCGCGCCGCTTGACAACTTTCGCAGGTGCTTCAGATGGTCATCCGGTGCCTACGCCGCGACCACCTAGCAGCAACCTGCAGAGATCCAGTCAAGTGCTTCTGCTGTTGGCTGTGACAGTGCAAACAGAAGATCACATGGAGCGACAGTGCAAAGAGAAGATGAAGAAGTTCAACTGTGACTCGTCCTTATACGCACCGATACCCAGCGAGAGTATAAGATAAAAGGATAAAAGAACAATTACAAATATACCCTTAATAACAAAGATCATATTTTATAAACTACCTTCATCACTTAATTAAATGGCAAAGAAACAGGAAAAAAAATGGAAAAACATAAATATTGAATTTCAGTTATCTTGGAAAGTGAAAGAGCAAATTGACCCAAGTTGTTTGGACTATTTAGTTTAGGCCAGGCATTCTTTATTCATTGCCACAAAACTAGTCATTTTAGAATTAGGTGAGATTTCCTCGCGATGTTGTTGTGATGAATTTGTTTTATGAATAATTCCTGCGTTCAATTGATTATTTTGAAAACATGCATAGGTCTTGGTTTCTCTTTGGGTCCATATATACGGCGATTTGCTCAGCTACTTTACTTAGCACAGGACGACAGCTGCATCCATCTTTATTCCATTCTCCAGCCCCAAGCAAAGAGCTATTCTTTTCTGAAAGCTAGCCATGCCTGTCCAAAGCTCTTAGCTGAAACACGCTTCACCTGCAACCGATCAAAGAGAGCTTGCTAGAAAATACAGAGGCCACATACCTGCAGTTTCGACCACTTGGATCTGGATCCCCTCACCACACACCAGTTTCCTAGCTAGGAGAAGGTGAAGGAATAGCACCACCATTTCTGAATATCCTCAAGATAGATAGCTCGCTGCGAGAGGTAACTCTTCTGAATTATGTACATGCTTATAATAGGAGTTATTAGTTGCACATTTGGTAGCGATATATATAGATTAACATGTGTGTTCTTGTATGGGCTAGAATTTGTATTCCGTGTGAGGTGCAGAGATGTAATGGATCTGTGGAGCTTCTTCACTTAATTTGCTGGTCCTTCCTACATAGAAATTCATCATGCCTCGACAACGGGTACCTCTTTTTCCTTCTTATAATATACATTAGATGCATACAGTTCTCCAGAAACATAGATCGACATGGTCATTTATATGCATGGTCAGCAACGTTTTGTAACTGCTTGGCTCTCTCATGTTAACCACTAGGAATGCCCTCGTGTCCGCCTGTACATATAAATGATTTGTAGAGATAGTTGTCCATTAGCCCCAAGAAAATTGATTTGTATATACGAGGGCGTCTCTACAAAAATTGATTTCTTGAGACGGCGCATATTTCGGTCGCCTCTAAAATCGATTTTTTGGGGCCGACCAGAAACAGAGCCGTCTCTATAATTCGTTTTCTAGAAATCATAAATATGATGAAAAAATAGCAAAAAAGTTAAATCCAGCCCTTAATTATAAGGGCACTTCCATGTATAAGGGCTCCATGATCGTTTTATCGCACGCTGACTGCCACCACCGATGAATAACCTTATTTTTATTTCCACCACCGACGATCATTCCATTGCACGCTGACCGTCAAAGGCATGTTTGGGAGGGCTCCACTCAGGTATGCTTTGGTGCTGGAGCCAGGGACCCTGGCGGAGCCTGATTTTATGACTTCGCCTCCATGCAACAAAATGGCTCTGGCTCTTCACACCATCGACCACCTCCTTTTATGTGGATTTGGCGCGGCTCCACCAGCTCTGGTACTGGAGCCAGGGTCATAGCCCTCGTAAGAACCAAACCAAACGGGGCCCAAAAAAATTCATGTCCCTCCCTTGCTTTTGCTCTGTTCTTTGGAAGCCTAGCAGGTGCGCAAGGTGTAGCAAATTCACCACACCCAGATCGAGCAGCAACTGCCAACGAGCGCCGGTGACCAACACACATGCTCTTCAAGTCATGAAAGCCTGAACCCCATCCGCCCACGTGAGCCAGGTGGCCGACCCCCACCGCCGTGGCCCGCCTGGCCATAGGGGCATATAGGGCATTGGGCTCAGCTCCCTACACATGAACGGCCACCCACAGGTGTCTACTCGCCTAGGTGCCCATGGAGGTTGCATGCCCAGGCGCGCCGCAAGCTCACTAGCCCGAGATGGCCACACATCACCACCGTCGCTGCAGTTAGGGTTTGGGATTTTATCGAATGAGAATTTCGAAATCGAACAACCTGAGCGCATGAGGTTGGCCAAGAGAATAGAGCCTAGCTTAGTTGGTTATGTTCCATGCGGTGGAATCTGTCCACCTGGGTTTAAGTCATCGATCTGGTATGGGTGCTCGCATTTTACTAGATTTATTTTAGGATTTAATGACGTTGCGCTTTTATTAGTAGACAACGTTCCCGTCGACAGCGAAACGCCGGTGGTGACTTCGTTAATCTCGAGATCTATCGACACAGCCTTCTAGAAGTGCTCATAGGGGTAAGATTTGCGTGCATGTGTTCATAGGGGTAAGTGTGGGTGCGTTGTGACCGTTTTGTGTCTGTATTGTGTAGCTCGCAAAAAAAATAACTTGGGTGCATATTTGTCCTTTCCCACAGCTTTTTTTTCTAGTTTTTATCATTTAATCCCTCCTTAGTATTGTTACCGGGGGCAAACAGACACTCCTTTCAAAATTGCAAGGACAAAATGACAAAGTTAAAAAAAGAAGAAAAATCACAATTGCAATATAGTGTAGGTCTAGAAACACTAAAATCAATTTTAATAATGTATTAGCGTAATCACTAATCAGCATAAGTGGCGTAAAGTTCGGAAGACGTGTTAGTTACAACGGACACATGGAAATTGTGATTTATCTAAATTTTTCATAATAAATAGAACATCTCCTTTAATTTTGTATTAAATTCACTTCAAGAATAGAGACATTATTGTTAGATGAAGCAAGGACCACCTGGACAAACAAGATGATTTGCATACGGACGCATGAGCTGCTCATAGTTTTGCGCTAGTTCAATTTGCACTCACAGTTAGTCCGGCAGCCTGCTGCGTACCAGCTTCGAAATCGTAGGTAGGAATGGCAATACCTTTGGTGTGCGTAGCCAAGAGGCGTCTCCGTGTTTACTGTAACCAAGTGGCGTGTTTATCCCTACTTATATAGCCAAGAAACGAATTAATTGCCAATACAGCATATTAGCGCGTACAGCGTCGAGCGGGCAATAGAAGGGAATAATCCCTTGCTTGGTGGATACCGGAAGGAGTGCACACAAGGCCATCTACTTGGATGGATGGGATGGACTGGTTGCTTCTGCTGCACTCTCTGAGGACCCTGCCCATCTCTGAGGAACAAAGTCTGATAGGATCATCCATATTGACTGCACCAGATCGAAGAGCCAAAGAGCACTTCAAAGGGCAATCGTTGACGAACTCAAGGTTCCGCATAGTCAGAGGGTAATGAATGCTTTTGATAGGCAAGACTTGGAGCATGATTTCAACGGTGTAGATGAAGGCTCTAGGGCCGAGATAGCAGAAGGTAATGGGAGTAGTTTTATGAAGACCATATTCCATTTTGACGTAGAATTACAGTAACATTGTTTTTTCCTTACAAACGCCAATTTATATATTTTTATAATAATGTACTAGCTTTATCAGCATAAGCGGCCTAAAGTTCGGAAGACACCCTTAGTTAGAACAGACACATGGAAATCATGGTTTATCATTAATCTCCACTTTGCATTAAAATGAGAACAAGTCCTTTTATATTAATTTCGTTTCAAGACTCAGACATACATTTTAGAGGATGGATTGGCGACGGGAAGCAAACCAGATAATCTGCGTAACAACTCCTTTTGTATTAAATTCGTTTCAAAACTCAGACACATATTTTAGAGGGTGGATGGAAGACCGGAAGCAAACAAGATAATCTTCTTTTGACCACTACAGTAGGCCTGCTGCAGCCCGCTGCGTAACATCTTCGTAATTGTACGCACTCACCGAC
This sequence comes from Eremochloa ophiuroides, assembly GCA_038502445.1. Lineage (NCBI taxonomy): Eukaryota > Viridiplantae > Streptophyta > Magnoliopsida > Poales > Poaceae > Eremochloa > Eremochloa ophiuroides. The sequence goes on along the minus strand of JAHLJS010000009.1, from coordinate 7,742,363 downwards.
TCACCGTACGCATAGCATGACTCTTTTCACCCCTCGCGTGTCTCCGTGTATCTACTACAGCGACCTATGGGCGACTCTTATCTACCCTCTACTCTGCGTACCAGTAAAGCGTGTTTTCCTAGCTAACTAATTGGCATCAAATAATTTTATAATGCAGTGGATTGCTGCGTTCAACGTCAAAGAAATGGTACAACGAATAATCCCGTACTTGGAGGATACCGGAAGGAATGCACACAAGGCCATCTACTTCGATGGATGGGATGGACTGGCTGCTTCTGCTGTGCTCCGAGCGATAGCAGAGGACCCTCCACCATCTCTGAGGAACAAGTTTGATAGGATCATCCACATTGACTGCTCTAGGTGGAAGAGCCGAAGGGCGCTCCAGAAGGTAATCGCTGATGAGCTCAAGCTTCCTCGGAGTGTAATGGCTGCTTTTGATAGGGAGAACGACGAGGATGATTACAGTGGGGTAGATGAAGGCTCTAGAATTGAGATAGAAGAGGTTGGGGTAGTGATACTTGGGTCCTTATCACAACACAGATTTTTAGTTGTATTTCACAATGGAAGCACTGATATGGTTGACTTGGTTGAGTTCGGCATTCCTTCATTATTCTATGGCAGCAAGGTATTGTGGACCTTCACAGGAAGGCTACGGGTCAACCCAGGAACAAAAGAAAAGGTGGACAGTTCACATCTCTGTCTCTGTAAGGATATTAGCTGGGTGTTCGATCGAGACACGGCTCAATTAATACTGGAAGAGGCTACAGAAGTTGTCAAGCACACGCAACATAAGCAGAGCATGACCCCCGAAACAGCTGCCAAGTGTATCACATATATATTGTGGTTGCATGAAATGGGTGGCAGTACCATGGACTACAACTGGGCTACCCACGCTTCCAACTATTGGGTTTGCGATGGCATTATCGGACAACATGGTCAGTTAGATGATGAATCCTGGGAGGTATCCGCCGCTCTCCATAAACAAGTGCAAAGAATGGAATTTTCCTCTCGTCCGGTAAGTTTTAGGGGTCATGAATACAATGATGTTTGGAAGTCAGTCTCCTATACATCTGACATGGAAGAACAGGGAATAACAGTACTCTCTCAGAACTTAACATCATTTTTCCTTGTGTTTAAAGGCGGAATACACACAACTTTGCCGCATCATATGTTTCAACAATCAGAAAGACTACGGGTACTGAAGCTCTGTGGATGCAGTTTTAGCTTTCATTTGCCTCCTTTCTATTGTTGTCGTAGCCTAAGATTCCTTGGATTAGACCACTGTGAAGATCAAGGGCGGGAAGAGGAGGACAAGAGAGGGAGACCAATAATGGAATTTTTTCAGAGCCTGTGGGTGCTGGATATAAACCACACGGATTGGGAATTTGATCTATCGCAAGATCTCACAGAGCAGATGGCCTCAAACATTAGAGAGGTTCATATAAACAAGGGAAAGATATGGCGCAGTAACATTGCTTGGAGACAATTGCAGAACCTCCACAAGCTTCGAGTTATCGAGCCTACCAGCTCTTGGGAGACCAGCAAAAAAGATGAATTCACTGATATGCCAAAGTTGGAGCTCCTCGATCTGTCTGGTAATAGTACCATACAAGTTTTGCCAAGCTTATCTTCTGCAAGTGGACTTAGAACTCTGGTCCTAGATGGCTGCGTTGGGTTGGATCATATAGGCCCAGAAGGACTGCCTCCAGCACTTGAAACATTTAGCTTAGATGCAAGCTCGGACAAACTTTTGAAGATATCTTTGACCGGTTGTGGGCATTTAGAGAGTTTCTTGTTGCGTGGAAAACTGCCAGGACTTGAGGAGCTCAACCTATCGGGCACATCAGTCAGAAGAGTTGACCTTAGTGATAAGGTTGTGCAATTGACAGGACTGAAGAGGCTCTTCCTGATAGGCTGCAAGCGGCTGCGTGCAATACTGTGGTGGGAAGGAACAAGGCAACTGGAAGTTCTATGCATTTGCACCCTTGAAACAGAGGACAAGCGTCCCTGTTACTCTGTATCTGAGCCCTCACTCATGAAACACAGAAGCTATGTTGTCGCAGGAGATGCAAGAATCATTCAGTCCTTGCTGATCAAAGGAGATATATTTGGAAGAGATATGATAGCTAGAAGCCTTTATTTGGATCTGCACGTACCACCTGCTGGTAGTAGTAGCAAATCTAAAGGGCCAATAAGCAAGGATAAGGTTATTGTCCCCAAACCATGCTGCTACAGAGATGTCTTACTTGAGGGGGTCTCTGCTTCTGATAATAATGAGATGAAATGGTCTCCACCCTTGCCCTTGGATCGCCATATGGAAATTGGTGAGGGTATTAGCCTCACCGATGTGGAGAGCGACAAGGGAATCCAAGCCATTCGTTATGTGATGCTGAAACGCATTAACTCCTTGCATGTGCATGATAATTCATGCATCCTTGATGTTACACCCAAACTCTCACGTGAAGAATTCCATTTGTTTGAGGATCTCAATTGGTGCAGTGTGGAGCGTTGCCCAAAGTTACAGGCAGTGTTTGGCTCTTACCAAAGTAAGTTGCATTCTTATGGATTTTCAAACCTAAAGACCATTTGGGTGTCAGACCTCCCCGCAGCTGTTAGCATTTGGAGAAAAGGATCAATTTATGATAGCGCCGGAAGTTTTGAAGCACTAGAGAGCATACACTTGCACAAGTGTCCTAGGCTCAAGTTTGCCCTCCCGTTGTCACGCTATACATACTTGCCCAGATTGGAGACTCTCCACATCACTAAGTGCGGTGACCTCAGACAGATCTTCCCATGGGACGATGTCAATGTGCCTCAACGACATAGAGGAGCTGATCTGGTGAAGGAATTCCCAAAGCTAAAGCACGTCCTTTTGCACGATCTCTTCAGTCTGCAGGAGATCTGTGAGGCCAAGATGTCTGCGCCAATGCTCGAGAGCGTCTGGATCAGAAGCTGTTGGGGCCTCAGGCGCCTTCCAGCGGTCGGCCAAAACAACAGCCACCAACGCCCAGTTGTGCACTGTGAGAAGGACTGGTGGACGAAGCTGGAGTGGGATGGACTTCATGCGGGCCACAACCCATCACTCTATGAACCGCGCTATTCATTCTACTACAAGAAGCGCTTCCTCAGGAGCACGGTTCTTCGGTAGAGACACATATCATTTGTCTAGGTATGTATGTATTCTGTTGTATGTACTCTACATACATGTGTTGTCTTTTTTTTTCTCTGCACTTCACACGTGCCTATTCTGTCATGCATTCATACTTTATTATCGGTGAATTATTTTTTGTGTAGGCTCAGGGTGTGCCAAGCCTGTCATGTGCCATGTGTTACCGCTTTCAGGTCCACTGCAAGTTGTTGCTGCTGCAATATGGACCATCAAGGATTTGTTGCTTCACTAGTTGGCGGCCTGTGCTTGCAAGAGTGTTTATTTCTGTCATCAAGAATAAACTGGTGGTTCGGCTTTGTATGCATCCACCAAATTGGTTGTGTTTAAGACTTAGTAATAATTTGTATGCGTCTCTCGTCGAATATCATCGATCAAGAGACAAATATTATTGATTGGTTTGTGGTTGTGTGTGCGCGCGCGCACATGTGTGCTTGAATTTGAAATAAGGGGATGTGAATGCATGTCCCTGACGTGTGTTGAGCTTGGATTGCTCAAAAGATTTGCTCAAGGAAACATTTGTCTACTCTGTGATCAAACATTTTATGGAGTAAAAGATGGCTTTGATTGATTTACACGCATGGACTGGGCAAAGTTTTTTGTTTGCATATCTGTTCCTCAGGTAATAATTTCCTAATGTATATCCATCAATCCCCGAGTTTGAAGTGCATACGTGTTTAATTGATCTGGAGAAACTTCGTAACATTGGATATAGTCCAGTCCAGGGGAGGCCTTCTGTTTTCCCCTTCTTTTTCTTCTTCCATGCTGTCCCCTTCTTTTTCTTCTTCCATGCTCTGGTCAGATGGAATTCTATCTACCCAAAGGTTCAGGTTACTTGTATTCTGGAATTGGCCTCATCCCATGAAACAAATTGAAGGTTTCATGCAGCATCCTAGAATTTTGACCCGGTGGTTCTTTGCACTGGTCAGCAGTGATTCAGTGGCTTTATGGTCAATTTCAGTGTCATATATGTACATAATTGCACCGATGAAATCCCATTTCTACCACCATACTAGGGTAATCGCAACAGTTAACACACAAGTATCAAGGATACAGAAAACTAGATTTGTGACCTCAGCATGACCATTGGCCCATTAGCTCAACATAACCATCTTTATGAAATAAAGTAACATTACACAACCATATATGGCATCTCCAACAGGGGTACTTATCTTCCATAACCACCTGATAAATGATAATAGTGGACATATTCAGAATGATAACATTCCTGGTCCATTCCATACACACACAGAAAAACAAGGAACCTAGTCCAAAGTCCTTGTATTGATCTAGAACATGTTCCATTTGGCCATGAATTTCAAAACAGCAGCATTCCAGCCATTTTTGCATTGATCAACACTTCAGAATTACAGTTCAGTCATCGCACAAATGATAAGATCAATGTTTTCAACATCACAATCACAACAATTTGACTCCAGCTTCTCTGACTGAATCTATAACGGCCTTCACTTTCCCATGGTATTTCTGTTCTCTCTTCATGTGGATGGACACTGCAGGTATTCCCTTGAGCAGCAGGCGTTCACCAAGTAACTTTCCGATCTTCGCAGCTGCTGCGACGTCACGGGTCGACTCCATGTTTGGTCTCAGCAGCTTCTCCTGTGAGCTTGCAGAACATGCAACCGTTGATGTTGGGCTGTGGATGACCTGAGCAGATACATACTTGTTTGTGAAATGCATCCTCAACAGGTAGGGCTTGAGGAAACGGGTGACTCTAGATGCCCTTTCTGGTGGAGGGATCACCATGACTCTCTGCTGCAAGTTAACAGGGGGCAACAAGGTTTAGTAAATTGGTAACACATCATGGGTGGTTAAAAAAGGGATGCAAACAGTGTGACGGACTATAGGATCAATGCAAAAGAAGGTGTGCATTGGTTTTCAAACCTGTTGACAGGGTGAAAACGCATGAGAAAGTTACAGGATTTAAAGAACGAAAAAGAAACAAGTATAGCATCTAACTAAGGCACAGTTGGATATTTGAACTGGAGTAGAACTAGGAAACTGTCCTGCTTACAATAGCTAGCTGACTATCCCTGCACGGTAATAGTTGTCATTCCACCTCAAGCAAATAGATAAAACCATATACATAGAAAACAAAATTTTTAATCTGTTATGCAATTGTTTGGACATATTGCCAGGGCAATGACCTAGTTATCAATTTACGAAGCATAAAGAAGCTTATCTGATGAATCTGCCATGTAGGAAAACAAATTACAACATGGTCTACAAAACTTTAATCAGTTTTGGCCTCAGGAGAACGGTGCCGGCCACAGAAACAAGCTAAAATGGTGCCAGATACGTAGGTTACAACAACAAGAGCAGATTTTAATGGTATCTAACAGATGGAGGGAGCTGAACCTTTGTTTCATGCATTACTTTTCTTTCCATTTTAGAAAGATGAAAACGGGAATCAGCTAAGAACAATAGGCTCCTCATCCTCATTGTGTCCGTGTCCCAGCACTTGGTTCATGGCACACATCACCATTCCCCAAAGCATGACAGCTTAGTACCGAGCTCACAGAGGGGGAGCATCTCGACCAAATCAGCCGGTTCGTTTCATCCATGCATTCGATTCGATTCAAGGAAGCGAAACATAAACTCAGGAACAGCGTATCAAACACAGCACAAGGGGATGAGTTGGAGAAGCCGGACCTGTCAGGAGGCCGCGCGGCCGCGCGGCTGCCCGGGGACGCAGCAGGCGGCGGCGGCGCGACGAGGGTGGCGTGACGGATCGGAGTCGCAGGCTCGGAGCAGGGTTTGCAGAAGGAAACGGTTGGGCCGAGCTGCAGTATCAAACCACACCGCTGGGCTTAATGGGCCGAGGCCCATTTCAATCCAGCCCATCATAAGAACCGCCTTTGCTGCGACTTGCGAAAGAAACAAAACGATTCTCTCTCTCTCTCTCTTCAAAAAAAAAAAAAAAAAAAGAAGGAAACAAAACGAAACAGAAGCTGTTTCCATCTTCTTCGTACGAAGCAAGCGGCGGCGGCGATGGCGGCGACAGCGGCGGACGGGCCCCCGGTGGAGCCGCAGTCCCTGAAGAAGCTGAGCCTCCGGTCTCTGAAGCGCTCCCTGGACCTCTTCGCCCCCGCGCACGCGCTCCTCTTCACGCCCGATGCCGAGAGGTAACCTAGTTTGCATCCCTTCCGTTTCCTTTCCTCGGGAGGCGCAAAACCCTAGCGGGGATTGATTCTGACTGCATATTCTCTCGATCTCGCCGCGGCGGTGTTGGCGCAGCAAGAGGATTCGTACCGGGTGCAAGGTGAGGGCGGAGTATGGCGCGGTGAAGGACCTGCCGCCGGAGCAGGGGCGCGGAGGGCAGGGCAAGGTTCCTGCGCCCCCATCGACCACGGCGTTGGCATTGCCAGGTTAGCTTCGCTCTTTTCTTCTTCAGCATTCTCACAGAAATCGTACTTTCGTTTTTTATGTTCAATGAAGGAGAAATCTTTCTAGGTCGTTTAGTATGGTAGGCTAGCAGCAGTACTAGGGATTCATGAGTTTACCCTATTTTTCAATTGCTGGAGTAATTAAGTACCATAGGCCCATGGCTTTATACTACCTACTAGTAGCAAAAGCGAACAGACCCCCTAATAGCAAAAGGTAGGTTGCATGCCCCGGCTTAAATTGAATAAGAAACTATTATTGAGTTACTCAGCCGGTTAACTTCAGTAACTCAGCTAGGGGTTGAGTAGCATTTATGATTTAGTAAAGCCTCAGCTGATTTCCCTGCCTTCATCAAATGCAGCCACAAAAGAAAATTTGTCTTACATAGAAAATTGTTGCGATTAACCTCAATTGCTATTCAGTTTGTGATTTGCCTGAAGGACCCAATCTATATAGAATCTAAAATGGCACATGCATTGCGAATGAGCTTTTGGTTCCCCTGCTCTGCTTATGCAAGTGTTTCCAAATTATATTTGCGATGAAAATAAAATAAGATTAGTTGAGAATCACAAAAGGCTCCATGAAACATGAAGTTTTTACTCCCCACATCATTTTCTAATACAATTAATCGCCAGTATAGATTTTGTCATGAATGGTCTGGACAAGTAGGCTTTTACCTTCAAAGTTAGTTTTCATGATTAATCCTATGTGTAACCATGCCTCCAGAGCACATCTGAACATATAAAGTACTATTTAGAATCGTACCTTTTCAGATTTTGTTTTACCCAATCTTTCTTTGTAGAAAGTTAGACATCAACTTCTCCTGTCAATAATTCCTAGTCATGCACCTCATTTTCCTCAGAAAAAGCCTGACCTGTAGGATTCAGTGTTCTATATAGCATTCATCTGCCTTATGTCAGTACAGGAACAAATGACAGATGGCTAGAAAATTGACATTGACATTACTAGCCAAATGTGTAACCAAAATATGGCATTTCCAACATTCTGGACTTGATAAATATCTCCACAATGACTCAATGAAATTAGTTTAGTATTTTGCAAGCCTTCGTGGATTGTCATCCACCCTGGTAATTACAGGTTACAGCTAAATAATTTAGAAAAATTAGTTTAGGAGATGTGTACATATTCTTTTTTCCAATTTTTTGCTTGTCATTATCTGATCTTGTTATTATCTTGTTAGGAACACAAGATACAAAAGATGCTCACAGAGAAGGCACTAGTAGTGCCATTGTCCCTGCGCCACTTATGCTGCCAAAAGCACCGTAAGTGCATTCACATTATGTTGCTTGTTATTAACTAGTTTGTGCTGTTTTTTAATTAATAACTATTTTCTCCATTTGATGTTTGTTCAGTGAGTCTACCATACCTGGCAAAAATACAACTCTGTCAATTCCTGGATCATCTGACAGGTTTATTCCCTTGTACTTTTATTTTATTTTATTCTATTGACTCTATTGTACTTCTTTGCTTGATATCAGCATTGTTTCTCGATGTATCTATTGCATTAGAACACCCTTTGTTTATTATGAATCTGTAAATTCTTGTGCTTCAACCTTCTTGCTGTTGGTTTAGTGTTCCTTTCTTTTACTTGTATATGAGTACTTTTTTGTTTGTATCAGTATAGTCTATGGTACACTATTTTTCATGCTGTGGTTTGTATCCCCCCTCCCCCTCTCCCCGGTTCCCTTTTTCGTTTTTTCCCTTTTGCTTGGCATGGATAGCCTATATTTATTTGTAGTTTTTTTTTTTTTTTTTTTTTTTTTTTTTTTTTTTTTTTTTTTTTTTTTTTTGCCGCCATAAATTTTTTGTTGAACAAATGAAGTCGCTTATATAGTAACTTTAGGTGCTTTCGTGAGTTCTGTCAGTACCAAAGAAAAGATACATAAATCCTAGCTTGTGAAAAGTGTTGTGGCTATGATATATTGATTCTTATGCACATTTGTTGTACATGTACCCTGAAATCTTTTTGGTACTTTATGTATTGGTATTGTATCATGTTGCAAATTCCTGATAGCCCTTGGCATGTCTAAATGTTATCACATCGTCAGACTAATCATGATTAGTCGGGCTGATCAGTGCCATGGCGATCAGCTATGCACTGCAATTAGTCGCAGTTAGTCGGGCTGACTGGTGCCATGGTGACGAGTATTGGTTAGACTTTGATAACATCAGGTCTAATCCAAAATTATAAAGCTCCTTAACAAAGGCCGTTTCCTTAATATCAGAAACTATCAGTTTTGTATGTGGTTTGGGTCTTGGGCTTTCAAAAATTATGGCTTGCCATCTTCTTTATTTTCTCAATATACATGCAATCTTATTTTCTCAATGATAAAATTACTTTTCTATTGTATGTGCACATGTACTAATATTTTTGTATAAAAGAAATGCTTTGTAAGCTCTCAAGAACACAAGTCCCTTGATTTCTGGTCAATACAGAATAATTTATTTTTTGATGCAGCAGTTTGTATAATTTGATACTCACTTTATGAAGTGCTAATGTCTTGGGATATCTCCCAGATTTTCTACATCTGCACTGATGGAAAGGATACCTAGTAGATGGCCACGGCCTACATGGCATGCTCCTTGGAAGAACTATCGGGTATTTTGTCTTTCCAGTATAGTGGTACCTTTCCGAGTTTATTTTTTAACAGGTTTGCACATTAGTGAGAAGTCCGTACAAACTTTTCATTGTGTTTCAGTATTCCAGATTGAAGTCTCTATACTGCACTTGCATAGTTGCATGTACTTTTAACATCCAGTCTAACCATTGTCAGCCAAAAGACAAAAACCATTGACCCTGCATGTCTTTCTGTATGTGTGATTAAGTACAACAGTAGATTGGTTTATGGTAGCATTCTGGTTCTCATGAATTAAGAGATCGTTTTAATTTTGATCCACAAATTATGACTTGAACTTTAAATTACGCAGGTCATCAGTGGTCACTTGGGATGGGTTCGATCTATTGCATTTGATCCAGGGAATGAATGGTTCTGCACTGGTTCTGCTGATAGGACAATAAAGGTAAATTTAATTTGTCCTAGAATTGTGGACTGAAATAACTCTGAGTTCTTGACATTATCTTACTCTCTTTAGGTTTTCTCTATCTGTTCCACTAAACTCTAATTTCTTGACATTTTTTTATTCTCTTTGGGGCTTTTCACTTTTCAATCAGTTCAACTAGTGGTATTTTGTGAGCCCACACTTGTCACTATGTTATGAACTGAAATTATCATTTCCCTTCTCTTTGCACTTCGTTTAATCTATCAGAAGTTGATAACAACTTCAATACTAGACCTTGAAAACATCTGTCACTATATATTTTATTTAGATATTATACACCTAATACTGCAACTGTGATAATCTACTCTCTGGGTGGGTTCTATAAATTGGCTTCGGACATGACCAGTAACTTGGCTGGGTCCCAGTTGCATTCCAAACTTGACACCTGGGAGATAATGGATATGTACCATCTGTTCCTTATGGTCCAGCATCCTGTATTATTCTTTATGTTTCATATCTTGGTCCTTTTTTCTTTTCTTTATCTCCTTTTTTTTGCAAGAACATATAGTATGATAATGCAATTGACTATCTCCCACTCCTGTTATTTTTTAGTGTAATGTTAAGCCAACAGGTTAATTTTGTCACTATACTTTCTTGTATAGTCCGCTCATTCATCCTGCAACTCATGTCTTCTTGTAGATATGGGATCTTGCATCAGGAACCCTGAAGCTTACACTGACTGGTCATATAGAACAGATTCGTGGTAAGTTTGTCTTTGTTTTTTTAAGCAGGATCAAGTCAACATTTTTACACTAAGATTTGTGCCCCAGGTAAAACTTTAGTAACTGATGAATGGTCTGCACATTACTGTAGGACTTGCTGTCAGTCAACGTCATACTTATTTATTTTCTGCTGGTGATGACAAACAAGTAAAATGTTGGGATCTTGAACAAAACAAGGTTAGTTTTACTTTAAGTATGGCATATTTTGTGTGGCATTTTGACTTCTCTTGGCATCTGATATTTATTTTATGTTAAAGGTTATTAGGTCTTACCATGGGCATCTGAGTGGTGTTTACTGCCTAGCTCTCCATCCAACAATTGATATCTTACTGACTGGTGGTCGAGATTCAGTTTGCAGGGTACGATCCCACATGGAATTGCGCCTTATGAAAAATATCACCATGTAAAATGCTGATTTAGTTTTGCTTGCATTATATACAGGTGTGGGACATCAGAACAAAAGCACATGTTTCTGCTTTAACAGGTCATGATAACACTGTCTGTTCAGTGTTTGCTCGGCCTACGGTAAGGACTGTTTGAAGCATTGTCTCTCTGTTCCATGGATACCTTTGCTTCCTTGAAAATACTTGCAATTGGTTGTTTTAGTTAAGTTTAAAAGGCAAATGAGCAATCTTGATAGAACTCCTATGACATCAACAGTTTTACTATTTAAGCTAGGCTATTTTAAAACGTATTTGCTCTTTGGTAAATATACTCTGATCTATGCCTGCCTTATAACAAAAACTTCTTTCTTGCTTTCTCTTGTCGCAGGATCCTCAAGTTGTCACTGGTTCACATGATACAACTATTAAATTCTGGGATCTTGTAGCTGGTATTTCATCTGTCAAGTGGAACACTGTATACTGCTATTTTTTACATATATATTTCCATTATTACAGTTGTTTCCTCTTGCAGGGAGGACTATGTGTACCCTTACACACCATAAAAAGTCTGTTCGAGCTATGGCGCTTCATCCAAAGGAGTAAGTTTTTTTTTTCCATGATTTGATTTTTTTGATATTCACTACAATGGTATGGACCGTTATATAGCAACCCCTTTTCAGGAAAGCATTTGCATCAGCATCAGCAGACAACATAAAGAAGTTTAGCCTTCCCAGAGGCGAATTTCTGCATAACATGCTGTGAGTCTTTCATATTTATATTTAATTTTTATTTTCACATTGTAACTGAACACATTGTAGTTCATGCTAACTGCTAACATGATTAATATCAAAAGCCATACGATATAATGATGTCAGAGGGAAATGCCTTTTAAATGTCAATATACATGGTGTTGGGTGCCATGAATAAACCAAGAAACCTTGGGCATTTCTATGATTTTCCAAAATGTACCTCCTTTTTTCGTGATCAAGTTACTTGATACATATGCTGGTGTGATGAATTCTTATCAGCCTTTTGTACTTGCACACTGTTCCCTTCCTGCCGTTTCAATCATAAATTTGAATTTGCACATTTTGCTAGTTCCCTGACATGAACAGGGAGTAAACTTGGGATCATATTTCCATTATTTTCCTAACCAGATACGATTGACATATTTAAATTTAGATTGATACGAACAATTTAGCCTTACAAGGGAACCAAATCTCCTTATTACCGCCTCCTTTTATCTCCTAGTGGAGGTAAGTAGGTTGGCTTGTACATGGTTGCTTTCCCTCTTCTCTCTTTTTATATAATGTTGGAATAGGCGTCTAGAGGGCCTGCTATGGGCCGGGCACCAAGCCTGTTAGGTTGGTTGCCTTAGGGGCTAAGCTAGATAGATTAGGTAAGGGATTACCGTGATTGGGTATTACTATAAACCCCAGGAATCCCTGCCCATATATATTGTACCCTGTACATCAATCTATCAATCAATCAAGAGACTAATTGCTCTCATGGTATCATGCTTAGGTTTAGGCTTCCGCTGCCCAACCTCTCCCGCACGCGACGGCTGATTGCCGCGCCGCCTTCCCCTCGCGCGCCGGCATCCTGCTGTGCAGCGCCCCGCGCGCCGGCCTCCAGCCGCGCGCTGCTCCTTCCACGCGCCGGCCCCTGCCGCGCCGCGCCGCCATGTCGATGACCCCCAAGGCCGCGGACACCGCGGAACTCACCGACGCCGCCTCTGCTGCCGTCCAGGCCGCCCAGGTGGCACAGCGCCTCGCCCAGGAGTAGGCCAACGCGGCGGCCGCCGCCGCTCAGCAACAGGACCGCGACCGCGCGGCCGCTCGAGATGCCGCCCTGGCGCGCGCCCTTCAGGCCGGGTGAGGAGGCCCCGGCCGCGGCCAAGGATCGCGATGCCGCCGCCCTGCGGGCCAGCGAGGCCCTTGCACGCGCCGCCAAGGAGCGTGCGGCCGCTGCAGCCGCGGCTCCAGAGCCTTCCGAGGCCGTGCCTGGCGGCACCGCACCTCCACCCGACCTCCGTGCCGCCATGCTTCATCATGAAGCCGTGGCCCTCCTTCAGCTCCACTCCCAGGCCGTCGCCGTCAGCAACATCCGCAACCACGTCACTACCACTCTGGACGTTGATTCCGGTAATTACAATCGCTGGCGTGATCAGTTTCTTCTCATCCTCGGCAAGTTCTCCCTTCAGGGCCACGTCCACGAGGATCCTCCAATCCCCATCTCCCCCGATTGGGGCCGGATGGACTGCGTCGTCAAGGCCTGGATCGTCGCCACCCTCACTGATGATCTTGGCGAGATCATCTCTGCCCAAGGCTCTACTGCTCGGCACGCCTGGCTCGCCGTCCAGTCGCAGTTCCTCGGCAATCGGGAGGCTCGCTCCATCCACCTCGAGACGCAGTTTCGCAACTTCGTCCAGGGTGAACTCTCCGTCACCGACTTCTGCCGCAAGATGAAGATGGCCGATGATCTCACGGCCCTCGGCGAGGTCGTCACCGACCGCACGCTCGTCCTTAACGTCATTCGCGGCCTCAACGAGCGCTTCAGCCACGTCGGGGCCCTACTCCGCCGCGCCAAGCCCTTCCCCTCCTTTCTGGAGGCTCGGGAGGATCTCATCCTCGAGGAGCTCACCATGGCGAACCGCAACGACACTCCAGCAGCTGCCCTCGCCGCCTTCACCACTCCACCTGCGGCCCCACGTCTTCAGCCACGAGCTCCGGGGGAGGTGGTGGGAACTCCAAGGCTTCCAACAACCGCCGCAAGTTCTCCTCTTCCGCGCCACGCGCGGCCACGGAGCTGACCGCCGCACTGCGTGCCGGCTCGACGTCCTCTGCGCCGCCCGCAAGCTCCCCGGCGCCTCTTCAGGCGCCCCGCGGACCACCCCCAGGGTTCCCACCTGTTCGTTCGGCTCGCGACTTCACGTACACCTACTCGTGTCGACCGCGACCACTACCAGCCGCCCCTGCGCCGGCCGTCCCGGCTGCTGCACCGACGGCCCCAGCTCCTGCACCAGCGGCTGCAGCAGCCGCCCCCTGCCTAAGGGCGCCGTTGCTGCCCACCCGGCGGCTAACCAGCACCCGATGGGCACGCGCTCGAAGAGCGGCTTCCGGATGCCCGCTATCTACCACGCTGTGCCTCTCTCTCCGGTGCCGAAGACCTTCCGTAGCGCTCTTGCTGACCCTAATTGGCGAGCTGCAATGGAAGAACACAGTGCTCTCTTGCAGAACCACACCTGGGATCTTGTGCCCCGTCCCCCTTGGGCTAATGTTGTCACTGAGAAGTGGATCTTCAAGCACAAGCTTCAGTCTGATGGCTCCCTCTAGCGGTATAAGGCACGTTGGGTTCTTCATGGCTTTACCCAGCGGCCTGGTGTGGACTTTGATGAGACCTTCAGTCCTGTGGTGAAGCCTGCTACTGTTCGCACGGTGCTCTCCTTAGCGCTCTCTCGCCGCTGGCCCATTCACCAGCTGGATCTGAAGAACGCCTTTCTTCATGGCAATTTGACTGAGACTGTGTACTGCCAGCAGCCGTCCGGATTCGAAGATCCAGCTCACCCGGACTTTGTCTGTCTCTTGAAGAAGTCGCTCTATGGCCTGAAGCAGGCTCCTCGTGCTTGGTACAGCCGGATGGCCACTTGCTGTCTATTGGGTCTGTCGAAGCCAAGTCAGACACCTCACTCTTCGTCTATCAGCATGGATCAGACACATCCTATCTGTTGCTATATGTTGATGATATTGTCCTCACAGCTTCGTCGTCAGATCTTCGGCGGATCATCCCAGCACTTCAGCGGGAGTTCGCCATGAAAGATCTTGGTGAACTACATCACTTCCTCGGTATGCATGTTCAGTGACGTGGCGATGGACTCCTGCTCTCACAGCGACAGTACATGCTGGATATCTTAGATCGTGCCGTGATGGCTGAGTGCAAGCCATGCTCTACTCCAGTTGACACCAATCCTAAGGTTGCTGCAGCTGAGGGGGCCCCTGTGTCTGATGCTATAGACTTTCGCAGTCTTGCTGGAGCTCTTCAGTACTTAACGTTCACTCGCCCAGACATTGCATATGTTCAGTAGGTCTGTCTTCACATGCATGACCCTCGAGAGTCCCACCTTGCTGCCCTGAAGCGGATTCTTCGCTATATTTGGGGCACACACCACCTCGGCCTCCTGCTGCGACCATCTACTTCGACTGATCTTGTCGTCTACACCGACGTCGACTGGGCTGGTTGTCAAGACACTCGCAGGTCCACCTCGGGCTATGCGGTGTTCCTTGGCGACAATCTTGTTTCCTGGTCCTCCAAGCGCCAGAACACTGTGTCAAGATCAAGTGCTGAAGCCGAGTATCACGCGGTGGCCAACGGAGTTGCAGAGGCGACCTGGCTGCGACAGCTTCTCTTGGAGCTACATGCCCCTCTTCGGCGCGCCACACTGGTGTACTGCGACAACATCAGTGCCGTCTACATGACCTCCAACCCGGTGCAACATCAGCGCACCAAGCACATTGAGATCGATCTTCACTTCGTCCGGGAGCGAGTCGCCATTGGTGACCTTCGTGTTTTGCATGTTCCTACCTCCTCGCAATATGCAGACATCTTCACCAAGGGGCTGCCTACCTCAGTGTTTACGGAGTTTAGGTCCAGTCTAAACGTGCAGAGTGGCTGACGTTTCGACTGAGGGGGTGTGTTGGAATAGGCGTCTAGGGGGCCTGCTATGGGCCAGGCACCAAGCCTGTTAGGCTAGTTTCCTTAGGGGCTAAGCTAGATAGATTAGGTAAGGGATTACCGTGATTGGGTATTACTATAAACCCCAGGAATCCCTGCCCATATATATTGTACCCTGTACATCAATCTATCTATCAATCAAGAGACTAATTGCTCTCATATAAAGATGCACAGCTCTCCTGCTTGTTCAAGAGAGGGAAACCAAATCTCTTGGCCTAATACTCATTGTCCTGGTCTGATCAGTGATGCTTTTAAATATTGTGTCTCCAACATTCTGCGTTATTTGTAACATATATAGCAAACTCATGTACTCTCTCTTTAACACTGCATTAGGCCCTTCCTAAATGCTGCTTACATGTTACTGATACATCTTTATTACGTTCAGGTCGCAACAGAAAACAATTATCAATTCAATGGCTGTTAATGAGGATGGTGTCTTGGCAACTGGAGGTATGTTCCGTAAAATTTGTCATTTTTGTTGTAATTGAACATACATGTAGTCTTATTAAGAAACTGTGATTCACAATGTTTTTAAATACAATATTGTATTGAATGGAAATAGCAGAATCATGTGAGTATTTGCTTAAGGTTGAATAAAAATAGTATAGCTTTTTGAGGTTATATAACTAGGTTAATAATTGTTAGTAGTCAAACAAAGCTAAATTGTGGAGAGTGGAGACCATGTGGATGTGCTGAATGGCGTGTATTAATAACCTGTCAATATTTGAAACCTTCTGTGCAGGGGATAATGGAAGCCTGTGGTTTTGGGACTGGAAGAGTGGCCATAACTTTCAACAAGATCAGACTATAGTCCAGCCTGGTAAGTTTTAATTTGCATCATGCAGGCGCCGATAATAGGAGATAAGCAAACTCTGTTTTGAGTCTCCGCAATGTTTTTCCTCATATGAGAGGTGCTTGAGAACACCAGCAATTTCAGAATGCTACTGGCAGGTGGCTTAGATCAGCCTAAATGTTATCACACCTATTCCAAAAAATAAAAGAAAAAGGAAAAAAATGTTATCAAACCAAGTATTTGGTTAGTCCATAGTAACTAGCCAAACTATTCCAGAGGTCCATCATCTTGTTGCCTAGATTATGTTGTTCGTTGAAAAGTATACGATTTGATATTGTCATGCTCATTACTGGTATCTCCCATTTTCAGGATCACTGGAGAGTGAGGCATGCATATATGCCCTGTCCTATGACGTCAGTGGATCAAGGCTTGTGACCTGCGAGGCTGATAAGACCATAAAGATGTGGAAAGAGGACTTAACAGCGACGCCAGAGACTCATCCCATCAATTTCAAGCCCCCAAAGGACATCCGAAGATATTGATCGATACTCAAATCCCACAAGCTAGCAAGATAGTGGGGATTGTTAGAGCCTCCCCCAATTGTGGCCGACCCACCTCGGTGCTTCCCTTAGCCCAGTTGAAATTCTGTGTACACGTTCACACTATTCCTGGGAGGAATGGATGGATGGCTAATTCGACATTAGCTGTATAATAGGTGCATATGCAGCGCTGGTTGTATTAGTGCCGAATTTGAACCAGTTGACGTGGCCAGATTCGTTTTGAGCATTGAGCGTTTGTTTTGTACCATCCCAGTGGCCTTCTGGTGATTGGAATTTTGTTGCATCATTTCATCCCTGGTTGCGGGGACGTGCTTGTGACTGCTGTGAATGCTACTTCGTGTTTATCTTCACTTTGAGGAACATGTTTGGCTGCGTCGATCGGGTTTGTCGGATCCTTGGGGGGTTATTTTATTCTCAGATATATAACTTATTAGCGTAAGTAATTTATGGTCGGACAAGAAAAGCTGTCACGGTTAAGACAGCGTGTACTGGCCGGGCCCCAAGTACTGTAATATTTGGAATCGCATCGTGTGTATGTGCACGCCAATCCGGTCACAGCGTATCGTTTGAACATGACGGATGCATTCGAAGCCTGATCTGCTGACGTTGAGCAACAGAATAAAGGTCACCCTGGCAGCAATGGTATTATCTTGGCTAGGTGGTCAGCTTTTTTTTTTTTTTTTTTTTTTTGACAGGTAGGTGGTCAGCTGTTGGTCGTGAACACAAGGCTTTGCCGCCGGCGGGCGTCTACCACATCACATATTGTGTACTTTGCTTGTCACGTAGTGGTACAGTACAGTAATCGAGGACGCATGATGCCACGATTGTTGTTGGGATACACCAGTCCACGTATATATATACATACACATGACATACCGTTGAACCTCCAGTCCACGCAGACGCAGGCCCTAGTAGGTACGTCAGTGTGTGCGTTAGCAAAAGGCGCTGGGACTCTGCAAGAATTCAGATTCAGCAGCAACAGCCGGCAACAATGACTGGAGCGACGCCCAAACGCAACCCCCCAAAAAAGGAAAAAGAATCTGGTTGGAAAAACAAAACACAATTAGATCCAGGTGAGGCGATGAATGATACGGTCAGCAACTGACAGTGACAGTCTCATCCCTGCTGACAGACTAATGCGCTTATCACCGGACTCTAATCATCTCAGCATTATCTATACGTTTATAATAACTCCAAATTTTGATGAGATCTTTTGCCACGGAATCTTCGGTATCACGAGATTCCGCCTCCTTATATTAGCCATCATGGATATGCTGGCCGTAAGTAAATAAATCCTCTTCAAATCAAATCAAACAAAAGTAAATAAACCAATCAATCAACTCCTGCTGTAAGATGAATATATAGACGACGATGAAACGGAGCAGTCGAGCAGATGTGTTTTGTAATTATAAGACAAAATGGAGTGTATAAGAATATGCACGCATCAAGATCCGTTGTCTGAAGAAGGTGATCGATACGCATCATGCTCCGTTCTCTGAAGAAGGGGATCGATACCTTTTTGGCTCGACGCACATGACTTTTTTTTGCCGGCGACGTTGTTTGCCCTACTCTCCTGACATGCATAATTTGGCTTGTTTGTTTCTTTACGTACGTCCTGACATACATGACGTTTTATAATCTTTCATGGAGATTGATGCAGAAAACAAAAGACCCCTCAAGAAATAGACTAGAGATTTATTGGAAGAAGAGAAAGCTATATTGCGGAAAGAGAAATATATATATATGGACGTGAGAAGGGGTTTACACCAAAATTTGGACCGGGAGCAGATAGCCGATGTTAGGAGCGGATAGCCAATTTCGAGAGAACAGTCTATCAGGCGAAGAGCTGAGAACAGTCGATCAAGACCCAGATCGGATGTTGGGTCGAAGAAAGGAAGGCGCGATAAAAAATGGAATCGATTAATGGATGACGTCAGCATGGGTCTTTGACGCCGGGAAGCGATCACATTCGGAGTCCGTTCAGAAAAGGGAAGATTAGACACCAAGTTACCTTTAAAATAGGAGAGTTTGTTAGTTTCCATATTTATTTCGAGTTGTAATTCGACTAGAACTCTATCTCGTCAAGCCCAGGGTATAAATATAAACCCCTCGCCATTGTAACAAAAGACGTACACATCAATACAACACACTTTTCGGTTCTGACCAAACCCTTAGGAGTAGGAGTAAAGTAGATCTCGGCGAGTTCTTCGAACGGGCTGTGTGTCATCCGGTGGACATAGGCTTGCTTGTAAGTACCGTCATGCCTCTTTAAGCTTTGTTTCTTTAATGTCAGCCGGTGGACATGAGAACATAGTAGATCAAGGTTGATTCTTGTTTGACATGGGTTTAGCGTCATCCGATGGCCGTGGATTCAGATCAAATAAGGATTAGTTATCGATTCATGTTTATTTTCTTAATTAATCTATGTTTAGTATCGTCCGGTGGACGAAGGCATATATTGAGATGGTTAATGTGCATGAATTAGTTATCGGCTCTAACTAAATTGGCATCTTAGTTAGATTCATTAAGTTATCGGTGATGTTTGAGTTTATTTGTTTATTTATATTCAGCATTCACCAAATTTGCCCAGTCATGATTTAGCTATATCGGCTTTATATTTTACAGATCTATTTATTTAATGAACGACAACTGCTACTTGTTTATGCGTTGATAAATGGAACATATTTGCATTAGCCGATAGATCCAGATCTTGATTGTGTACGGGTTGCACTAAAGATAAACATTGTCCAAATTTGATAACCAATAGATTGAAGTCATGGTTCACATTATGGCTGTCTCGACCCGCTCGATCTCCACTGTTATAAACGATGAATTGAATATGTTGGTTTGAAGGTCAAAACACTGCTTATCTTATAGGGCTGTATATTGTCCGTATTTGCTGAATCGGCTGAATAGCCGATTTCTTCATGTTTTGCGCTTAGATACTCAATGTTAAATAAGCTTGACATATATGCATCAATTATATTGTAATCTGCCATATATGAATTCTTACCTCTGTTAATGCACATGAATCGGTTACACAACACTATAATGCTTATTCTATGAAAATCGATTCATGCAAATGGGATATCGACTCTTTAGTCGATAGCCTAGAAACAGGGCCCATGAGGCCGTATATTTAGAACTGCCTGGACACACCAGCAAGTTCCGCCTTGTGTTACTGATTATTATCTTTTTTCTTGTCAATTGTAGGTCAAATTGACTGGCACGTTTGGGAGTCATCGACACTCTCAGACCGGGTTTGAAGCTAGCTAGATCTGCAAGGCTCCAACATTTTTGAGGATCGTTTCCAGCTTCGCTGATGTGTTGAGCGGAGAGAACCACCTTTTGTGTCAACACACTTTTTGGCACACCCGGTGGGACCCTTTCACTCATGACTAAGGATAAGAACGCGTCGGGCAACGCGTCCAAGGATGATGGCGTCATCAGGATCCAGCGTGATAAGATCGACCCTGAAGATGCTGTGGTTCTGGACTAGATCATTGAGGAATACACTGATGCCTGCCTGCTGTCGTTTGGCAAGACCTGTGAGGGTCGTGTGGTGAAGAAAAACCGCTTCCCAAGGTGGATCATGCATGGCCATAGCGACAAGGGCGAAGAAGAGTTCAAGAACTTTCTAGTCGACAACTTCTGGTCAGCTTCGCACCAGGCAGTCGGGCATCATCATAACACTTTCCTGCAAATATTCTACAACATCATGAAGACTGTCATCAAGAGGCAGGACTGGGAATGCCTGGGCCCGGCCTACTTTGGCATTCCCCCGGAGGATTCTGATCCAAACATAGCGGCAAGCACATCCACTGCTGCGCCGCAACAGCCGAGTTTACAGAAGCCACCCATTCCAAATACAGTGGTGGGCTCGGCTCCAAAAATAGCTGCCTCTCCCAAGCTGTACAGAGATTACACCCCTGAACAGACCAGCGCATACATGCAGACCACTGGGAATATGACAGCTCCCATGAATTTTCATTATGGGCACACTTATCAAGATCTTACGTCTGCGCCGCACCCTGGATATCAAGGAGCGCACTCCCAGTCACCGCAGGATGAGCTTTTGAAGAAGATGAGCTTGATGCTCAAAGACCAGTTCGGCTTGCAGCCAAAGGCAGGGGTCTCGGTCATGTACAGACGCCCTTACCCGGATTGGTTTGACCATGTAGCGTTACCTTTAAGGTATCACATGCCAGATTTTACCAAGTTCAGTGGGCAGGATGACGTGTCCACCATGAAACACATTAGTCGATACTTGACTCAGCTTGGCAAGACGGCTTAGGAGGACGCTCACAAGGTCTGCTTCTTTTCGCTATCATTGACTAGTCCAGCATTCAGCTGGTTTGCTACTTTGGAGCCAGGATCGATTCAGAACTGGGTAGAGTTGGAGAACAAGTTTCACAGTTATTTCTTCTCTAGGACTGGGGAGAAAATTATTGTTGATCTGACTAGCATGCGCCAGAGGAACAGCGAGACCGGTTCGGCCTTCATCAAGCGCTTCAGGGAAATAAGGAATATGTGCTATTCATTGAGCCTGACAGACAAGCAACTTGCTCATCTGGTTGTCGGTGGGCTGCTCCCGCACGTCCAAGAGAAGCTAGTGGGTGCTGACTTCGACAACATCATCCAGGTGATGCAGAAGGTGGCAGCACTCGAGACACAAGCTCAGGCCTTCAGGAAGGAAGAAAAGTACAAGCATACTGCCTATGTTAACAATTCTGATTCGGAGGGTGAAGACGACGATGAGATTGCTGCTGTCGAGTTGAAGTGGGGCAAGAAGCCCATGGCTATGCCTAAGCACTGGAGTACAGAGGAGAAATATGATTTCGATACAACAAAGCTAGACAAGCTCTTCGATCTGTTGGTCAGTGCCGGACAGATCAAATTTCCCGCAGATTACGTGAGACCTTCCCCTGAAGAGTTGGAGGGAAAGAAGTTCTGCCAGTATCATGGCCAAGAATCACATGGCACAAATGAGTGCCGAGGTTTCAGGAATCAGATTCAGAGGGCCATCTCTCAAGGCCTCTTGAAGTTTGATAGTCCCGTCAAGGGGAAGATAAAGATTGACAAGATCCCGTTCCCGAAGGGCCAGAATATGGTTGAGCCGGCAGTCCCTGCAGGCAAGATGAGAGTTCTGACCTCTGACCAAATGAAGAAGAATGCATCAGTCGACCCAGACAAGCAGATATCGGCTGAAGTGCTGGAGATGATCAAGAAGAGGAGGGAGCAGAACAAGAGCCGATTTGAGAAGGGGGAGTCCAGCAAAACCAAGGTGACTTCTCCCCATTTATTAAACAAATGGCAAAGGGAGAGGGAGAAGCATCACCAGAGGCACTTCGAAGAAGAAGAGTACCAGGAGGTGGGCTCGTGACGAGGAAAAAGCCCGCTATCAGGAAGAGCTAGCCCATCGCCGGGAAGAAGAGAAGGATCACTGGTATTGCCCGTTTTTTCGACATTGCTGGAATGAAGGTTTGAAACTGCCGACTGTCCACAACTGCCCGGAGTGTAGCAATCAATACCGGGAGTATCGGCATTCTCAAATCAACCGCCGGTCTGTGAATGAGAGGCTTGAACATCCACGCGATATGCAGGATCGGCGTGAAAAAAGGGACGTACAAGAACGGCTCGACGCGGCACTAGTCGATCACGAAGAGCAAATTTGGCAGGAGGGCCAATGGTGCCCTGGATACTTGACCAGGAGTTAGAGGTGCAGAGTACAGCGTTTGAGGAACACTGAGCTTAAAGCAAAAAGGCGCCCGAAGCAAGTTTGGCGTGAAAAATCTTCTCAAGATGAAGGGAAGCCAATAGCCGATACACAGATGGTGTTCGTGCTGCCGACAGAATTCATGGCACCCTGAGCTAGGGGGCTGATGCCTCTTTCGATTCTGATGAGTCAGAGTCTGAACAGTGCGCTGCCAAGCTGATCTTTGCACAGCAAGCTACTTTTGACAAGCCAGCCAAACATCGACACCTAAAGGCTCTATACCTCAAAGGGTACGTCGATGGGATGCCAATGACTAAGATGATGGTAGATGGTGGCGCTACGGTCAATCTCAAGCCCTATACCACATTCCGCAAGTTGGGCAAAGGCCCTGATGATTTGATCGAAACTGACATGATGCTCAAGGACTTCGAGGCAATTCTTCCAACACTCAGGGGGCAATTAATGTCGAATTAACGGTCGGAAAGAAGACACTGCTCACCACTTTCTTTGTAATTGACAGCAAGGGCTCTTACAGTCTGCTGCTTGGGTGTGATTGGATCCATGCCAATTGCTGCGTGCCATCTACGATGCATCAATGTGTGATCCAATGGCATGGCGATGAGGTTGAAGTGATCCTGGCTAATGATTCAGTGAGTGTAGCCACTGCTGATGCCACCTACTGGAAAGCCAGGGATCATGACTGTTTTTATGGCAAAACTTGGGATGAAGGCTCCATCAAGGTCAGTGATGAGAATCAACAGCCGGTCTGGGCAATCGGCTTTGAGTCTTTTTATTAATGGAGAATCCGATCGATGGTATCGAGGGCAAGCTTGGATAGGGCTTTACGTCGGCTGATAAGCTTGAGGAAGTAGACATTGGACCCGGTGATAGACCAAGACCGACGTACATTGCTGCCAATCTTGACCCTGAGTTCAGGCGGGAGTTGATTGATTTATTGAAAGAATACAAAGACTGCTTCGCCTGGGAGTACTATGAGATGCCTCAATTAGATAAGTCAATTGTTGAGCACAGGCTGCCTATCAAGCCTGGGTATGGGCCGTTCAAGCAGCCTCCGCGGCGGTTTAAGTCAGAGACGTTACCTTACATCAAGGCCGAAATTGAAAGATTGTTGGAAGCCAAGTTCATTCGAGCTTGCCGATACGCCGAATGGGTATCGAATATTGTCCCTGTATATAAAAGGAATAGCAAGTTGCGAGTCTGTATTGATTTCAGGAGACTTAAACAGAGCTACCCCGATGGATGGCTATCCCATGCCAATAGCCGATATGTTAGTCGATTCTGCTTCGGGGCACCAAGTCATCAGCTTTATGGAAGGTAATGCTGGGTATAATCAAATTTTTATGTCTGATGAAAATATTCCTAAAATAGCTTTTAGATGTCCCGGAGCGATTGGTCTGTTCGAATGGGTGGTGATGACTTTTGAGCTAAAAAATGCCGGTGCAACTTATCAAAGAGCTATGAACTACATTTTTCCTAAGTTGATCGGCATGATTGTTGAAATTTACATTGATAATGTGGTTGTGAAGTCCAAAAGCTACAAAGATCATTTAGTCGATTTGAAGGCGACCCTGGAGTGTACAAGAAAGCATGGGCTAAAGATGAATCCTAACAAGTGTGCATTTGGGGTGTCATCTGGTGAATTCCTAGACTTTATGGTTCATCACAAGGGGATACAGATCGGCAGCAAGAGCAGAAAAGCTATCGATCAGCTTGTGCCTCCGACCAATAAGAAAGAGTTGCAGTCCTTACTCGGCAAGATCAATTTCATCAGAAGGTTTATTTCTAATTTGTCAGAGAAGGTGCTGCCGTTCTCGCCACTACTAAAGCTTAAGGACAATCAAGAGTTTAGATGGGGTGACGTACAACAAAAGGCTTTTGACGAAATCAAGGAATATATGAAGTCCCCGCCTGTTTCAAGTTGTATGTGACGGCCGAAAGCCATACGATTGGTTCGGCCCTTTTTCAAGAGTTTGAGGGAAAAGAGAGAGCAGTTTTCTATCTGAACAGGAGGCTTTTAGACCTTGAAACAAGATACACACCGACTGAGAAGTTGTGCTCATGTTTATTCTATTCGTGCACCAAATTGAGGCATTACTTGTTGTCAACCGAGTGCGTGGTGGTGTCCAAGGCTGATGTGATCATGCACATGTTCTCAATGCCAATTCTGAATGGGCGAATTGGCAAATGGATCTTGTCACTCTTTGAGTTTGACTTGAGGTTCGAATCGGCTAAAGCAGTTAAAGGGCAGACAATAGCCGATTTCATCCCTCAGCATCACGGCAGCGCTGTCAGCATGATTGATGTGGCGCCATGAACTATGTTCTTCGATGGGTCGTCCTACAAGCAAGGTGGAGGTGCTGGAGTAATACTTATATCACCTTGAGGGCAGCGTTTCGAGTTTGCTTTTCAGATCGGACCTACGGTGACAAACAATCAAGCCGAGTATGAGGTAATCTGGAAGGGACTTCAGTGTCTGCATGAAGTAAAGGCCAACGCAATTGAGGTTTTTGGGGACTCGCAGCTGGTGATCAACCAATTGCTTGGCCTATATGAGTGTAAGGATGATATACTTAGAGGCTATCATGATCAGTGCCAAGTTTTAATCAAAGGGTTTTTTGCTGTCTCACTTAATCACGTCCCCAGGGCTCAGAATCAGGAGGCTAATCAGTTGGCGCAGAGCGCGTCAGGCTATAGGTCAATGCAGGAGATCCTCAACACTGAGCAGGCGACTGATGACTGGCGGGCTGAAATAGCAGATTATCTTGCAGACCTTTCGCGAAGAGTCAGCAGAAAGTTGAGGTACAAGGCTATCAAGTACATGTTGCTAGATGGTCAGTTGTATTATAAAACTGTTGAAGGGGTCTTACTGAAGTGCATTGGGGCAGAAGAATCGATAAAGCTGACGAGTGAGGTTCACGAAGGAGTTTACGGTGCTCATCAATCGGCTCATAAGATGAAGTGGGTCATTAGAAGAACTGGATACTATTGGCTAACCATGCTCAAGGATTATTTTAAGTATTACAAGGGTCGCCAAGAGTGCCAAAGATTCGGGAATGTGCAGAAATCCCCTGCTTCTGCTATGAATCCTATCGTCAAGCCATGGCCGTTCAGAGGATGGGAAATCGATCTGATCGGCCAAATCTATCCACCATCGAGTAAAGGTCACAACTGGATATTGGTCGCGACTGATTACATTACCAAGTGGGTAGAAGCTGTTCCTTTGAAGAATGCTACATCTGGAGATATAATTGAGTTTGTGAAGGAACATATTATTTACAGATTTGGTATTCCACAGACTATCATGACTGAGCAAGGGACAATGTTCACTTCAGATGAGTTTCTAACTTTCGCTGACGACATGGGCATCAAGATTTAAAATTCTTCGTCTTATTATGCCCAAGCCAGTGGTCAGGCCGAAGCTTCAAATCAGATTTTGATCAAAGTTATCAAAAAGAAGATTGAGTAGAATCCCAGGAGGTGGTTTTTGACTTTGAGTGAGCCGCTATGGGCGTACCAGATGGCTCAACATGGATCGACTAAAGCGACACCATATGAGTTGGTCTACGGACACGCTGTTGTCCTGCCTTGGGAGATTCAGTCTGAGATGCGATGTGTCATGTTGCAGAACAAACTTACAGCCGGTGAGTTCAAAGACATAATGATGGACAGTCTTGAATACTTGCACTGTCATCGGCTTAAAGCTTTGGAGTGCATTGAAGTGAACAAGATGCGGGTGGCCAAGTATTACAATACCAAAGTGAGAGGCAAGAGTTTCGTCGAATCGGAATTGGTTTGGAAAGTTATCCTGCCTATTGGGACCAAAGACAGCCGATTCGGCAAATGGTCCCCAAATTAGGAAGGCCCGTATCAAATTTCAGAGTGTGCACCCGGCAACACCTATATCCTGGAAGATCTGGAAGGGAACAGTTTGCGAGGGCGATCAACGGAAAGTATCTGAAGTAATATCATCCTAACATCCCCGTCGGAGGATGACAGCCGATCTGTTTGAGATCTAGCTCTGATAGCCGATTCTGAGCAGAGGATCGCCTCCAGGACAAAAATAGAGCTATTTATAGCCGATATCGTTCTGACGAATCGCCTTTAGAACTAAAAAAATGTAAAGACCCTCGAAAGCGATGACAGCCGATTTGTAAGAAGCAAATCGCCTTTAACACAAAAACAAAGAGAAACCCTCGATGGGGTGTAACAGCCGATGCGATAAGCATCGCCTTTAGAGAAAAAAACCGGCAAAGTTCGGATTACTGATTGTATTTACATTGTTGCCCAAAATACATTCTAGTTTTCTCCGTTGGTAGCTCCGTCAATGATGTCCTCGGCGTCGGTGACGACGGCGACTCCTTCGGTGTGAGGGAAGAAGGACCCTAGCTGAGCGTGGGCCTGTCCCATGTCCTGCCCCTTCGAGAACCCTGGCTCGATGGCCTCGAGGGCTATGCCGGAGCGGAGTCGCGCGGCGGCGAGAGCTCTGGTGGCGATGTGACGGACGCCGGACATGGCCACCTGGCGGACCTGGTGGTGAACATCCTGGAGCCTCTGCGCCAGCGTGTCACCACGGGCGTTTACGACGTTGGCGGCGTCCTCGGCGGCAGCACGCAGTTCGTTGAGCTGCACGGTCAGGGCTGCAAGAAGATGGATGGGTTAGCATCAGAGTCTCCGTCAGTACATTGCAAGATGATTCCAGAGTGTTCGCCTACCACTGCAGCGTCCGATTCGGCTAGGTGACCCTTCATGGTCGCTACCTCGGTCTCGGCGGCCTCAAGCGCGGCTGCTTGAGCTTCATTGACGCCCTGCAGCCTACCATTATCCTTTGTAGCCTCTGAATAGATGTTACGGTACTCCACCATCTGCTGGTGGAAGCGTCGGCCGTCGGTGGCAGTGTAGGAGCCGGCCGAGCCTGAAGAAGACTCTGAGCCAGATCCCTCCCGGGAAGCGGCGCTGGAAGTCGGGCCTTGGCGGAGGTATGGCTGAGGCGCAGTGCAGCGCACTCATGGGGCGTCGCCTATCGACGCGCCTGGAGGGAAAGGCCGTTGCTGGCTAGAGATTGTAAAGGGGAAAGACGTATCAGATCGAAAGCCGAAGGCAATATCATGGGTATGAGTTAGCTTACCTGCTACGGACGCGCAGCAACTGGGGTGTCGACGCACGCGTTGTGGCGCGAGAAGGGCCTGCAGCTTCGTCGGCGACTCGAGATGGACCGGCGGCGGTTCCAGAGCCCCCCGCGCCGGTGGTTGGAGCGTTGCAACAAGAATGGTATTAGTTAGACTAGAATCTGACCGGATACACCAAGATGAGCAGAAATCTTACCGCAGGAAGGTTTCCAGCAAGTTGGCCTGTGATCTCAAGGCGCGGAGTCGCCGGAGGATTTCGTCACCCTCGGCGGGGTCCGATGCCGGGCGCTTGCTGTGGTCTCCATGGTCGGCCATTGGGTCAGATTGAAAAGGAGACGCGAAGGAGAGAGGACTGAGCGAATGGAAACTGATGGGGTATGCGGTTGTTCGCCAAAGCCCTGAGGCCTATTTATGAGACGAAAGCGTCGAGGCGGTTCCCTCGAAAAACGAGACGGCGCGGTAGATTTTATATTGGAGGTAAGGCGTGATTCTTGAATCCGTAATGGACGCGGCGCGTGGAGAACGAAGCTTCTCGATCGGCTATTCTAGTCAGCAGCCTGGAATCGGCTATCGGATCGGCTTTTAGGCCGGCGCCGGGTTGATCGAATGTTTCGGCCGATTTGGGACAGAAAGTTGACAAAAATCGATTCGCGTCTAAGCAAGGATGTTTGGTGTTTTTCACATACGGACAAATGTTTACAGCATCAGACAAATGAAAATTACAAGTTCAGCAGCGATCGAATGGAAGAAACAACTTCAACATGCAGAGTGTGGCCAGTCTTTATGGATTCTTGATCTTCATCAGCCATTGTTGTCAGAAAATTCAAACGTTGATGAATTACTCTGCCGTCAGCGACCATAGCACTGATTTGCTTCTTCTTCTGGATAATGTTAGCAGTGTTGGTCGATGCAGTTGCTTCCTGCTCCATGATAGCTAGATTCACCTCTTTGAGTTCTTTCATCAGCTGCTCACGCCTGGTTTTCAGCTTCTCCAACTCTGACTCGGCTGTGTTAATAGAGTTTTTCACCGTCTTGACCTGCTCAGCTAACTCAGTGGCTCCTTGTTTGTTCGTCAGTTTGCTATTGTTCAGTTTCTCAAGTTCTGTCAAGTTTGAGTGAGCAGATGCAATCCTTGAGGCTGTATTTTTAAGCTTGGTTAGTTGCTTCAGGGAGATAAGGGCCTCTGGGCGTGTTTGTTGCTGAATGAGTTGGATGGCTTGGTCAATTGGCTCGGTATGCAGGGTTAAGTCAATCAAATCTTTTTCCAGCTGAGGAAGAAGCTCATTTAGCCGATTTCTGAAATCTGGCTCTGGTAATATTGAGGATTTGGAGCTGAGTTCTTCTTCATCACAGAATTCTTCTACATCAAAGGAATAGCTGGGAGATAAGACCTACAGCACCTGCATTTTGCGTATAGTTTCATCAAGAAATGAAAATTATAGAATCGGCTGATTTGTTAAAAAAATTCACCTTGCTAGTATCTGATGCAGGTAGAGCCGATGAGGTTTCTGGTTGTGTTTCCACAGTTGCCCCTTTCCCAGTGCCCAATGAAGTGTCAACTTGTATCTCCATGGCCGGATCAGGAGCAGCCGATTGGTTTTCTGCAGGCCAAAAATCAATAATACAGTGAAAGCACAACGGTGTTAACAGCCGAATTGTCCTACATGGTGATTTAGCAGGTGGCGTTTCTTCTTTTTCAAGCTTGCTCCATGTGTCTTCAGAATGGGAGGCAAATTGGCGAAGAAATTCGTATCTCGGGAATTTCAGAAGGGGTCGCCATTACTCAAAGTTCTGGATGCGGCGAATCGGAACCGGAGGAAAGATGCAGCGGAAGTTCTTTTGGTTAGGGTTTCGGTTTGGTGCGGAGCTCTGAGGTGCTAAGCGGGAGTCTGCGAATTTTGTTGTGATTTGAGAATGAAGGTCGATTGAGACTCGGTGCTAATTTTGGAATAAAGCCAGTTTATCCCAAAATTGAAGGCATGTGTTTACATTAAAATTTGGACCGAGAGCAGATAGCCGATGTCAGGAGCGGATAACCGATTTTGGGAGCAGAGTCTATCAGGCGAAGAGCTGAGAATAGTCGATCAAGTCCCAGATCGGATGTTGGGTCGAAGAAAGGAAGGCACAGTCAAAAATGGAATCGATTAATGGATGACGTCAGCATGGGTATTTGACGCCGGGAAGCGATCACATTCGGAGTCCGTTCAGGAAAGAAAAGATTGGATTCCAAGTTATCTTTAAAATAGGAGAGTTTGTTAGTTTTCATATTTATTTCGAGTTGTAATTTGACTAGGACTCTATCTTGTCAAGCCCAGGGTATAAATATAAACCCCTGGCCATTGTAACAAAAGAAGTACACATCAATACATCACACTTTTCGGCTCTGGCCAAACCCTTAGGAGTAGGAGTAGGAGTAAAGTAGATCTCGGCGAGTTCTTCGAACGGGCTGGGTGTCATCTGGTGGACACAGGCTTACTTGTAAGTACCGTCATGCCTCTTTAAGTTTTGTTTCTTTAATGTCATCCGGTGGACATGAGAACATAGTAGATCGAGGTTGATTCTTATTTGACATGGGTTTAGTGTCATCCGGTGGACGTGGATTCAGAGCAAATACGAATTAGTTATCGATTCATGTTTATTTTCTTGATTAATCTATGTTTAGCGTCATCCGGTGGACGAAGGTTTATATTGAGATAGTTAATGTGCATGAATTAGTTATCGGCTCTAATTAAATTGGCATCTTAGTTAGATTCATTTAGTTATCGGTGATTTTTGAGTTTTTTTTGTTTATTTATATTCAGCATTCACCAAATTTGCCCAGTCATGATTTAGCTATATCGGCTTTATATTTTACAGATCTATTTATTTAATGAACGACAATTGCTACTTGTTTATGGGTTGATAAATGGAACATATTTGCATTAGCCGATAGATCCAGATCTTGATTGTGTACGGGTTGCACTCAAGTAATAAGATAAACATTGTCCAAATTTGATAACCAATAGATTGAAGTCATGGTTCACATTATGGCTGTCTCAACCCGCTCGATCCCCACTGTTGTAAATGATGAATTGAATATGTTGGTTTGAAGGTCAAAACACTGCTTATCTTATAGGCTTGTATGTTGTCTGTATTTGCTGAATCGGCTGAATAGCCGATTTCTTCCTGTTTTGCGCTTAGATACTCAATGTTAAATAAGCTTGACATATATGCATCAATTACATTGTAATCTGCCATATATAAATTGTTACCTCTGTTGATGCACATGAATCGGTTACACAACACTATAATGCTTATTCTATGAAAATCGATTCATGCAAATGGGATATCGACTCTTTAGTCGATAGCCTAGAAACAGGGCCCATGAGGCCATATATTTGGAACTGCCTGGACACACCAGCAAGTTCTGCCTTGTGTTACTGATTATTATCTTTTTTCTTATCAATTGTAGGTCGAATTGACCGGCACGCTTGGAACTCATCGACACTCTCAGACCGGGTTTGAAGTTAGCTAGATCTGCAAGGCTCCAACGCTTTTGAGGATCGTTTTCGGCTTCGCTGGTGTGTTGAGCGCAGAGAACTACTTTTTGTGCCAACAGAAGGCCTCAAGTATTTTAAGATAAAATTTGAATTATACGAAGTCAGTATATAAGTTTAAGTGCTATGACCATTTAGAATTTTTTAGTGCCCTTGGATCTGAAATTATCTAGACTAAAGTTGTAATTCCCAATGCAATCTACAACAGCTAATAAGTCTTTTTTATTTGAAATCATTTAGAGTACCAGGTATGTGTTTTAATTTCTCAAATTATGATAATAAAATTCTGGAGTCTCAAATATTCATTAAAGTTATTATATGCAAAATTGTAGTGGTCATTGTGATCCATAATTATCTAGTTGACAAGATTTTTAAGACATTTGGAGTCTCAAATATTCATTAAAGTTATAAGATTTTGAGATTCAACCTTTTGATTTTTTCAAACAATCTTGGATGGAGAAACGTCATGTACCAAACTTGTAGTCTTGACAATATCTTAAACTTTATAGTTGAAGTTTATTTCATTTGAGACTGTTTAGCTGCCAAAATGTTTAATACAATAGTGATAAAGGACAGCACCCATGCCTCAAACAGGTACTAAGATCATTTTTCTAGTTCCTCCTCTATTCTAAGCTATTGCACACATCAGAAGCGTACGTAAAGATTCTAGGGCCAGAGCAAGTTCAAGGAGCTGAAGAGAGAAGGCACTAAGGGCATCTCCAATAGATTACTTATATCATCCCTAATACAAAAAAAACTAACGTATATATATAAAGGATTAAGAGGTTTCCAATAGATTAATTATATCCCATACGCAATACCTAGTTTTTTTAGTAAACATGACTGTAGGGAAGACCTCACTTTCCCTTATCCATGCTGTATTATTATTCTTGGTTGATATCCCATGCTGTATCCCATGCTGTATTATTATTCAATACCACTGTTTGCACATGGAGGTCGATGGATTGAACTTTCTGCCTGGTTGAAAGTCCTAATTCGGAGACCACCTATGCATATTTTTAGGGGATTCAGAATAGGTAATCTGTTCGAGATAAGAGAACAAAGAAACCATTTGCTACAATTTCTCTCCAAAGCTGACCAATGGCTACTATTTTTGTTTTATTTATTTACATATGGGTCCCACGCTTAGGATTAATTATTGGAGCAGGATGCTAGGATCTAACAATTGCATCAGTTTTTGCTAAGTTTATTTAATGTCTATTCTAGGTTGGCGATAAGAGAAAAGGCTAGTTCCTTGCTGCTGGGCGGTACATGCCCTTAGAGAGACGGGCATGACAATTCTTTTTCTAGTAGTGAAACAAGCAGCCCTTGTGGTGAATACCTGGGGAAAGGGGAGTGAGGGGGGTGGGGGTGCATTGAGATGACTAATCTCAACCTGTTTAGGACTTGCTTAATTGTTTGCCATATTTATTCGTCTCAGACTTTTTCGAGGTCAGATCGTTGTGCGGGCCGGGGAGTCTTTAACATGACAGGATGTGTCAAATTATAGTTTGGACGTTTGGTGCACATGGCTTGCCGGCAACAGTGAAACTTGTAATATATGTAACTTTTATTTTGTGTTGCAACTGAACATACCATGATTGCTATGTACACCGCATAGCACAACACACAGCTAACTAGGGATGAAAACGGTACGGATATTTTTTACCGTATTCGAGACCGAATCCATTTAGAGAAGTTTTTATCCGTCCGTATTCGATTCTGGATATTCAACATCCGATACCGTATCCGTATCCGAATGCTCAAAATACATATTTATAATATCGATATCCAATCATATCCTGTCCAACATAGCTGATACTGTTCGTATTCGAATCCGAATCTAAGCAGAAATACGAAAACAAATGCAATATCAACGATATCCGCCTGTATCCGATCCGTTTTTATCCCTACAGCTAATATAAAAAATAGTAGAGTGGGTGAGTATAGATCAAGAAAAGGAGGTTTAGAATGAAAGATTCTGAAACTCCAATAATATCATTGTTTTAGAAATATTGTCTTTAGAAATTACAAACCTGATGGTTGGCTTCCAAAATATGCCAAGTCAAAAATTTAGTAAGCGATGATTTTAGCTATTATTTGATTTGCTACTAAAACATGCCAATCTCTTATATTTTGCTTGTTAAATTTATGGCAAAATCCTTTTACCTAACTATGCATTATCAAATATTCGGCATGGCAATTTTTTTGTTGTAAAACCAAACAGACCCTTGATGTTTCAAACCCCTATGAGATTCTCAAACCAAATTATATATTTTGCAGAACTCTTTTGTAAACAAGAAAATAAATTGTATCCAGTAACAAACTTCAGTGACTGATGGCGTATGCTTCAGTATATATAGTAGCACATGCGTAAGGTTGCAATGTCAAATTAGTAAGACCTTCCTCATTTAGCAGAACTCACACCCACATTCTCTGGCTCTAGACTTCAGCACTGTGTGGACAAAATTTGTCTAGCGTGCGTGCCCAAAGATGATGAACGAGTGGTAGATGATGAGAGTGCCCAAAGATGGACAAAATTTGTCTAGAGTGCACCTCGAGAGGGAATAGATATAGATAACCAATAAATATGCATGTATATCTTCACGGATGAGCACATGCACTGTGACGTGGCAATTTGAAGCTTCTTATGAGTGTGTACGTGAAACACATGGTGGAGACATGTACAATATCATCATCTACATTGCTTCCGGACACTTGCACCCAAAATAATCTATCATTACCCTTATTTCTGTATACTACTTCTGTTTTTTCGCGTGGCCACATCATCTATCAACACTAGCCGTCCGATCTCGAATCCAAAGGCTGCGATTTCTGGGACCAGATTCCATCCAAATTATTAGCTTCGTCTACCTCTTCTACAGTTAATAATAAGGGAAGGGAAGCCACATAATATGCTATAAGAAAACAGTCCAAGTAGTCTATACAGGTAGTGCAGACATTCTCATCATCGCTGACTCGTAACCCCTTCTCATTGACGCTCGTGTAAGTGATGAACGGTAAAACCACGTTTGTCACCCCGGTTCGTAACCAGCGGTGGTTTCAGTACTTTTTCATAATAATTT
The DNA here is from genome assembly GCA_038502445.1 of Eremochloa ophiuroides. Classification (NCBI taxonomy): domain Eukaryota; kingdom Viridiplantae; phylum Streptophyta; class Magnoliopsida; order Poales; family Poaceae; genus Eremochloa; species Eremochloa ophiuroides. The sequence goes on along the minus strand of JAHLJS010000009.1, from coordinate 7,708,040 downwards.
CGGCCCTATTCGCTTGTCTAAAAAAAACTCTAATTTTGATTATTGTGAGAAACCAAAATCTTGACCGGAGAAGCGAACAGGCGCATAGATCATTACTGTGTGGGTGATAGCTTTGAGGGAGTAGTAGCTGGTGCAGGGCGCATGGGTGGGCGTGAGTGTGAAGTGGACGAGATTGTTGAAGGGAGAAGCTATTGGGCTCCGAGATCATTTTTCTTGTACGTTTGTAGTGTGATTTTCAAGCTTCAATAATAGGCAACGGACGATCGAAGAAAGAAGATGAACGGAGGTTTTTAGAGGTTGTTTTGTGTCATGCTATAGCCCATTTCTTTTGAGCGTCTTCTATATGAAAAGGGAAAAAAAAGAAAGAAAGAAAGAAACAAACAAACTTAGCTTTGTGCATCGAACGAGCACATGCTCTATAAAGAAGAGAAAAGTAAAAAAGATACTTCATATGCCTGCCTTTCCCGCATGTGGCTTGGACCAATGCAAGTTTGCTCCGATCCGTCGCAGCAGCTTCGCTTGCGCCTTGGTCGCCTCCGCCGTGGACCGTGATGCACTGCATCTGCGGCTGCCTGCTGTGCGCCCCGCCAGTTGTGTCGGCAGATTGCAAGTACAGCTCCTGCGCCGCCCACCACTCGAGCACGTGCCTACGCATGTGTCTTCAGGCAAGGTGAAAATAAACGTTAATTTTAGTCGATACTGGTTTGCTGAGAGAAAACAGAGGTGAAAACAAACACTGAGGCCCAAACAAAACAAAGCAGGGTTTTCTGCCAGTTAAGTAGCGCAGCAATACTGTACAGTAGGCTGTACGCAGAAGCAATGCAAAGCATACGTACGTACGTGGAATGGATTGTCTCACTCTCACTCTCACCAACCAAACAAATCACAAACGACAACAGACACCCCCCCCGGCCTCTTGTCTTGGTTTCTTCTCCCGCGTACTCGTTAGACGCTGCGTGCCCCTGCCGCTACATATACAACACACAAGACACTGCTGGTGACTGGCCTGGCCTCTCCCTTCCATCGCCCTCTCGATCTCCTCCTCCACCCACCGGCCACCACCACCTGTGCTGGCTGTGGCTCATCTTTCAGCCTGAGCGAGCTGAGCTCTCCTCTCGGTTCTCTCACCACTACTGTAATGGAGAGGATGGTGAGCAGGCTGATGCGGCGGCGGAGCTCCCTCTCATCCCTGTCCGGTCTCCTCCTCCACCAGCAGGGACAGGGAGGAGCGCCACTAGCCTCGCTGCAGCAGGCAGCCGGTGCCTCCTCCTCGCTCTTCTTCCAACAGCAGCAGCAGCACACGGCCGCCGCCGCCGCAATGATCACCGCCGCCCTGCCGGGTCTCAAGATCAGGGACTCCGCGTCCCAGGTGCATACCACCATATATATTACTACGCATGTTTTTATTATTCATTCACTGATAGATGACGTACGGTAGCAGGTTCTTCCTTGGTCTTGATTGATTAATTGTTTTATCACCCGTATATATATATATTATTATATATGTTCGTACGTTCATGCGCAGCTGATTGGGAGGACGCCGATGGTGTACCTGAACAAGGTGACCGAGGGATGCGGCGCCCGGATCGCTGCCAAGCTCGAGTTCCTGCAGCCCTCCTTCAGCGTCAAAGACAGGTATATATAGGTCTCCACTCTATCTCTCTACCTATTACATACATACTCTGCCATCTTTTTTTGAGCCATCTTCGTCATTAGTTTAGCGCCTTGCCCACAGGCGGCAGGAGCAGGATGGATCTCTCAGCTCCAATCCAATAATTAATTTAACGCCAATCACCTTAGCTAGGGACTGACGACCGGGTTATCATTTCTCTCTTTCTTCTTTTCTGCTCTCCCACCTTTAAACTATAAGTACGGCAATAACTCTGCTTGATGGCAGGGACTGAATTTTAGAGGGTGTCACATCAAATATTTGCATACTATTTAGGGGGTACTATTAAATGAAGTCTCTATTTACAAAACTAATTACAATACAGAGGTATTAATTTGCGAGATAAATCTATTAAGACTAATGAATCCATCGTTAACAGATGTTTACCGTAACATCACGTTGTCAGATCATGAACTATTTAGACAATAAATTCGTCTCGCAATTTAGCCTCTATTTGTGAAATTAGTTTTATAATTAGTCTATATTTATTTCACACTTCGAAATAGTATTCAAACATCCGATATGACGGGGACAATGGCGACCGGCCCATTTCAGTGGCTGCTGTCATCCCATCCCATGCACTGATGGCGAATATATCCTGGGGACCTTAGCTGCCTGCCGGTTGGTTGGTTGGTTCAATACCTGCAAAGTATTCATTTTCATTTCCGGATACAGAAATTATCCATATCTCATATCTGTTAACTTCATACTTTCGTATCTAATTCAAAGTAGCATGAAGACTGTACTCCATCACAATAACATGCATACTTTTCAAGACTAAGACTAACACACCGCATTTATATTGGTGTAGAATTATTCTCCAAAAATTACTAATAGTGGGAATGGATGAAAGGATAAAGAGAAAACCCAACTTGTGGTGCATATTCGAGGAATGAATATATGGAATGGAAATATGCAGTAACGATGGATAGTGATTTTTAATGGGGACCATTGGGTTTTGATGGGGACTGAGATCTAGAGTGCTTGATGCATGCAAGACGAGAACACCATCTTATCGCTTTTGGCAGATGCTAGCAATTGGGGATGAATGTCCTGCCTGCCACATAAAAGTCAAGGAAAATGAACCATGGGATCTCATCATGTGTCAAGATTACACACCAGATTAGTCCAGTTTATTTCCTTTTTTTTCTTTTCATTTGCAACGGAGTCCATGTATCACTTTCAGAATTGGATGAACTATTGCCCCCAAGTCGCAGGACACAGGGATCTAGTATTTTAATGTATCGATTTCGACATATGGATATCACCGGAGAAGGGATATGACTGCATACGTAACTTAGAGAAGATATATATATGGGTTGTCACTGTCTGATTCGGAAACATTTGGTTGAGTAGTAATCAACAAATGTTTTTTTTTATCAAAGTAATCAACAAATCAACTGTGATGGCATGGTGTAATGAGGTGGATACATGTAAGTATGCACCACAGTTATTGGATAGAAATTTGAAAACAAAAAAATAGTTTCAATGAAGTGCTAATATGTTACTATACATATACCAGTTGATGATTGTTTCCCACAAGTCAATATTCAACTGCTAGCATGTTTTTATATTTCTACAAACTGATATGCTCTTGAAGATCTTCTCTGAAAATTACTCGCTGCGTCCACCCCTTTAGCTGTTGAATTAGTTCATGAGAAACTTCCACGGTCATGTTGGCACAACTCTGGCTACATGATCCATGCATGACCTACCTGTCAGATGCCTAGTTTCAGAGCTAAATAATTCATCAGAGTGACACATTTACTTGTGGAGCTATGATTCAACGACTGACCTTGATACTCTTTTCGGCTGGGTGTTTTGTGATCCAGACCAGCAATTTCAATGTTGGAAGATGCTGAAAAGAAGGGGTTGATCACTCCAGGAAAGGTCAGTTACCATCAACAGTTTATACAAACTATCTGCACAATTAGTATCTACCTATATAACAAATAAGAGGAAATAACAACTTTGACCAGAAAATACCCTACTTCGAATTTCATTATTCTTTCCGTCTAGCAAACTTAACTTGATTGCACACTGAAATGACATTTATGACACACACTAAATAAATCACTTGTTCAACAGACCACACTGATCGAGCCCACATCTGGGAACATGGGCATTGGCTTGGCGTTCATGGCTGCCCTAAAAGGGTATGAACTCATTCTTACGATGCCGTCATACACCAGTCTTGAGAGGAGGGTGACCATGAGGGCCTTCGGTGCAAACCTGGTCCTTACCGACCCAACAAAAGGGATGGGTGGGACAGTGAGAAAAGCAACAGAGCTTTATGAGAAACATCCTAGTGCATACATGCTTCAGCAGTTTCAGAATCCTGCTAATGTCAAGGTAACTCTCCCTTTCTTCTTCTTTAACCATTTGGCCTGCTTTGGCCTGGCCATGAGTTTCACTTTGTTGGGGTAGTAGCAGTAATGTCAAGTTGATGCTGTTTCTTATGAGTTACTGAATAAATCTGGCAGATACACTATGAGACAACGGGTCCAGAAATATGGGAGGACACACTTGGACAGGTTGATATTTTCGTCATGGGGATCGGGAGTGGCGGTACTGTAACGGGCGTCGGCAAGTACCTCAAGGAGAAGAACCCTAATGCAAAGGTACTATCATAGACCAGACAGGAAAAAAAAATCTCAGCTAGATAGGTGTAGTTCTGGATCTTGTATTCAATTATGTTGTAAATCTCATAGCGTATACATGCAAACTTGCAGATCTATGGAGTTGAACCTGCTGAAGCAAATGTTCTGAATGGTGGAAAGCCAGGTGAGCTTTGGCATTCTATAACAGAACTGCTTTTTTGAGTTAAAAAGAACTACTTTTCACACTGCGCATGGTTTTAATATATTTTAATATTGTTTGCGGAACCTCATTACAGGACCTCACCTCATCACTGGAAATGGAGTAGGGTTCAAGCCAGATATTTTGGATATGGATGTGATGGAAAAAGTTCTTGAGGTAATGCTGAAACTATTTGTAGTCGATACCCTTTTAAAATCAATCATGGATACTATGTAATTATATAATGCTAATTGAATTGATCATATGACAGGTGAAAAGTGAGGATGCTGTTAAGATGGCTCGGGAATTGGCAGTCAAGGAGGGCCTTTTGGTAAGTGAAACAAAGTAATGTTTTCTTATAATTTTTAAAAATATATGAAAGCTATTAGGAAGACCTTTTAAAACATTCAAAATCTAGAACTTCATCCTGAGGCGGTTACTATTGTTTTAGAGGTGATGTGCCACGTGGATGCTGCGTTATGAACCAATTTTGAATAAAGAAAGATGCATATTGTTTTAAAAGACGTTGAAGGCTGAACTAGATAAATATTTGCAGGTTGGGATATCATCAGGAGCCAACACTGTTGCTGCTCTTGAACTAGCAAAGAAACCGGAAAACAAAGGAAAACTCATTGTGGTATGTGACACGTATCGAATCCTTTTGACATGAAGATAATTTCAGATACTGACCAGTGAACAATTGGTACAGACTGTTCTTCCAAGCCTTGGGGAGCGGTACTTGTCATCTGCGCTGTTTGATGAGTTGAGAAAGGAGGCTGAAGCCATGGAACCAGTGGCAGTTGATTAATTAGACCAATCAAACAGGACACTGGGATCTCGATATTTCGTGCATAATAGACTCGCTGGCAGATATGTTAGAACTGCCAATTGCACTTCCAGTCCCCTCATCCAGTTTCTATCGTCAATCTGTCATCTCATTTGTGAACCTTGTGAAAAAAAAAGGGAATAAATAATAATGGAAAATGTTGAAAAAGAAAACCGTAGTCTCTAAATGTGATGGTCATTTCTTGGCTTGTGGATCATTACAAGGCATACATAGTTCAAAGCAACTTAACATGTGTTGACGCAAGTTTGCACCAAGTAACAAGTCACAACAGCAGGTGATTCAGCATGTAACTCTAAGGTTGGACTTTGGAGGCAATGCAAGATGTGAATACTCTCATAAAGGATTTCAACAGTGTGCACTACACATTTTGATTAGAGTTGAATACCTACAACTGGTAAGCTCCTCACCAACCAGTCCGTACAAGCAAATCTGTCAGGGATGTTTCTTTTGATGCTACAAGAGATGAAATCATGAAATCCTCAATGTGATGGTATCACTGCCTCTTGAAGATCATGTTGCTTCTTCTTATGTCATCCTACACTACCATGAGAAAATAAAGGCTAGATGAGAAGCCTACGGTAGCAGATCAGAAAACAAGTCAATTTTTAGGCATAATCCTGCCTTCTGGCACCATTCTGTCGACTCGATGTATTCTATCAGGTGGCCAGATTATGTGTGTGATCCTCCCTTCCATCAGACCCAGTGGAACCTGCAGCTTATAAAGTTAGAATTTATACCAAAACTAAAGATGGCTACAAACCGATTCTTGTGTACTGCAGAAACAAGTACTTATCCGCAAATATGATTAGTATCACATTTTGTTTCTAATACATTAAATAAAACTGAATAAACTGTATTGGACAAAGAAACTGAACAAGCAAAATGGGTATTTCAGATTTTTGGATACTTTCAGCTTGCCGAGTGGCTCTAGCGAACTAATTCCTGATGTTCATCCAAACATTATGTCAATGAAGCACCAAAGTTGGATAAAAAAATGATTGTAAACCATGAAATCTGCTTTAGCATGCATTTCTCTACAGTCCAGGTGCATTGCTTCATGTAAACAGAGGAATGCGACATAAAAAGATTCTAGTACAAGACCATGATGCAGTCACAATCGAACAACACATGTCACAAGGATAAGACTGAGTTTGTTCAAGTTAGAAATGACAAGTACATCATTGTAACACACTGTATTGCTCACTGTCCCCTTCTGTTTCAGGGCAAGGTTTTCTTTCTGCCCTATTCTACCAGGATAAATTTACACCCCACGCTATATCAATCAACATTATTTCAGCACTGAGGAGTGAACTCAACCATGGCTGAACTAACATGACAACAAAAGCATCAGATTTATGGCCCCTCCTGCAATGCCAATGCCTAGCAAGAAGATCACAAGATGGCGGCAATCTTACGCATTGTCAAGTCAGTACCAGGGGATAGCATTAGTGTGCTGTGTACAATGCTTGTCTTGATTAGCAGTGCAGTGCTGTAGTGTGTGTTGTCATTATGTAGTACTTTGTTGACAGATTGTACATCACTGTGTTGCTCTGGTAGGCCACTGTAATAATACTATAATAATTTCCAAATATAAAACATGTGCTATGCATAAAAAAATTCATTCATGGGGACCAGGTCTATGAACCATCGGAGAATGCCTTACAGGGCCATAGTGTCTCGAGTCCCAGCTGTGGCCGGCATTGTCCCCTTCCACCCAGCAGTGGCCGTCGGGGACCTGCCGGATCTCCCGCTTGTCCGGGATCTGGATCCAATCCCCCGGCAGCGCAATCAGCCTCTGGACCACCCTTATTCGATGGTCCATCGGCGGCCTGCAAACGAGACGGCATCAGCACCCATCAATCGGATCAAATCCAAGAAACGCCAAGGAATCCGCGACGAACGGCGGCGGACCTGAAAACAACGACGTCGCCGCGGGAGAAGTCGTAGCCGTCGAGGCAGCGGCGGTCCAGCAGCCCGACATCGCCGTCGGCTTGGATAGTGGGGAGCATGGAACGGCCCTTCAGAATGCAGGGCCCGCCGTAGCGGTCTTTGATAACGACGGCGGCGGCGACGCCGGCGGCCATGGGCCACCAGAGGGAGGGCCGCGCTGTCATTCGGGCCAGACGGGCGGGATGAGCTGCCCGAAGCCAGCCAGCAGGGTTCAGAAGTCAGAACTCGGGGTCCTGAGTTCCGTTGCCGGAAAATCACTCGAAAATGGTGGAGTATCTTCAGATCCCGGCGTATAAAAACCTTATGTGCGACATTTAATATTTCGGATAGTAATAAAATAACAAATACTGCCTCTATCTCGACTCATAAGTTGTTTCACTTTTTCACTTTTTCAACCCTAAATTTAACCATTTGTCTTATTCAAAAACATTTACACAAAAAGTGTTAAATTTAAATCCTTCTCAAAGAACTTTTATTAATAAAGCAAGGCATAACAAAAGAAGTGATAGTTTGCACAGATTTTGAAAAGACGAGTGATCAAATTTGGAAGAAAAAAAGTTAAACGACTTATAAATTAAAACAGATGGAGTACATACTAGCTCTCTTGTAAACCGCGAGATGAATTATTAAGCCTACTCAATCCATCATTAATAAGTATTTACTGTAGTACAACATTGTCAAATTATAATCTAATTAGGTTTCAAAGATGTGTCTCGCAATTTACACGCAACCTGTATAATTGGTTATTTTTCCTTCTATATTTAATATTTCATGCATATGTTGAAAGATATGATGTGATGGGTGGAAAAAAAATTACGGGACAACTAAACAGGATCTCAAGTAATTTCCAATAGTGCATATAGAGGGAAAATGCCACAAGTAAGCTGAATTTAATTTTTTTTTAAAAAAAAGGAATTATATAAAATTGTCTGGGTTTTTCACCACTAGTTTCCTATTGCACATTTAGGGCTTGTTTAGATCTTTACTTTAAAACTTTACACCCATCACATGGAATGTTTGGACACATGCATGAAGCGTTAAATGTAGAAAAAAAACTAATTGCACAATTTTCATGTAAAATGGTGGGATGGATTTTTTTAAGCCTAAGTCTATGATTGGACAATGTTGTGCTATAGTAACACATGTGCTAATAACGGATTAATTAAGCTTAATAGTTTTGTCTCGCGATTTACAGACGAATTATGTAATTTATTTTTAATTAATATCCGAATACCCCATACAATATCCCATCGAATAGTTCGATGTGACATCTTTACACTTTACCATAAAGATTTAACGTCCTTAGATTTTGAATATGTATTAGGTACCCGTGTCATTTCTGGACCTTTGATAGAAAAAAAAAACTGTTACAACGCTTTTATTAATTCATTTCTTGGCTTGGACGTGACCACTGTTTCAGGACCCAAACTGTGGACGTATGACTTAGTGAAACCTATTGTAATCGAACCACTGGCTCCAAAAGAAAAAAAAAAAGAGAGAAAATTCCTTACATGTCATTAACATAAACCTAAATCTCTTATTCATACCACCAAAAAAACATCTTCATACATATCATTGGTGTTAAACTATAATTCCTTCCGTAACAAAAGTAATTGTGTGAGTGAACCTATGGATTTCGAAATGTCAATATTATTTCTGCAATCACCCCGTAGCTGTAAGGGTGATCAACAATGAGCGAACGGGTGGCTCGACGAGACAGAGAGCCAGCGGTATGTCTGTTGGCCTCTCAGTGTATGGGCAATGTGGTGAGTGTGGCCACAGTTCTGGAGATAAGCCTACCGAACACCTCACAGGTGAATAGAACCTTTCAAAGTTACAAGGTCGAATACTAGTATAACAATCTGCATTATGTGCCCACTCGGGAGTATAAGAGGGAGTGGGTAAATTTATGTTGAATTTGAGAGATAGAGGGTAAATTAGTCATTTTCATTAATCAAGACTAGTGGAATATGATCAACATTAGCGTGAAAGAGATTAAATTTTATGGACAGTAACAGGGTTTAAGTTTTTTTTCCCAGTTGCCAGACAACATATATAGAGGGGAACAAATCCCAAATAAAAACCAACTGAATGATGAGATTTTTTTTTTAATGGAAATGGATTCCATTACTCATGTGCTGCACTTTCAGCGGCTACAATCGACCGAATACAATCACACAGATGGTCCAAGGACCGTCCCAACCCTAAATCCTAAACCTAATACACAGGCAGCCTTATTACATTCCCTAGGAACTGCAGAAAACTGCAAGACACAAAGTTTAGACTACCAAGTTCCTGAATCTCCTGAATATTTCTGCCCAGCACCGATAAGCCCCAATCCTTCGCTTCTTGTACAGACAAATCACACTTACAACAAATCAGATAGATGTTGTACTGACAGAAATACGTAGTTCAATTCACAGCCACCGAGGTCCATCACCACATCACCGTAGCTTACAACAAATCAGATGTAAAGTTGGCGGATAACTGAGAACGGGCAGAGCGCAATTTTCTCCCCAAGCTGCGCCGCGTACTTGGTCGCGTGGAGATGGCACAGCGCCGCTCCAGCCACGTTCCACACGAAACGGCACTTGGTGATGCTGTTGGTAGACCTTGCTCGATCATAGACGATCCTGTAGATCGCGCAGGCCTCCATGAACACGTCTGAGATGTTCCGTGGGGACTCCTCGAATTCGTCGGCGTCATAGAGCAACTGCATGTGGGGTTAATATTTTTTTTAGAATGCAGGGTTAATTTGTTGATCCTGATAGCCGATCGACCCTGAAAGCTACCTTTGCTTTATTTCCTTCGTGTGGTTGCAAACATCAAGTAAGATTGTAAGAAGATAGGACGGCTTACATGTTTGTAGCTTTGGTAGAGTTTCTGAAACTCATCGTTCTTTTCTTCTTTATCCAGCTCAAAAAGTTGCCTACTCTTTCTCAGGTACTCTTGGTAGTGGTGCTCCCATAGGGAGGTGCATTCTGGGGTTGCCTCCACCTCATCGAAGCATGGCAGTGTCGTTATCTCTGATTATAACAGAAGAAAGAGACATAAGAAAATAAGTAGCTTCGAATTCCTTCCAAAAAAAGTAGCTTCATACATTATTTAGTGAGAAATTAGGAAAACAAGAACATCTGAAAGGTATCAAGAGAAATTAGGAAAAATAATTTAAAGTCAGCATATGGTTCACTTTAAATATTGGCTGTGTGCATCCTCAGATGTAGAGGTTGAAAAAGTTAAATATTACACTATCTAATAGTAATTCACTATGTATAAGTATTGGTTCATACATCCTCAGACGTAGACTATGGAATATTAACTATTCCATTATCTGCAAAAATCACAGTGGACCCAGAAATCATATGAACATGGAAAATAGTACTAGTAGAATAATGATAAAAAAAAAAGACCAACCTAGAAGAAAGCTAAGCTGGATCAGTTGGTTCAAGATAGACAGTGGAGTGCCAACTAGAAGAAAGACAACTTACGAATTTGTTCATCACATTGTTGCGATATTATTCTGTCAGTCTCATCATAGATTCTGCCCAAAATTGATGTAGAATTGTAGGAATTTCCTTTCTTCTCCATGAAGTGTGGATATGCTTGTACTCTCAGATTACGATCAACATTTACCTGTTTAATGGGCAGAGACATGGCAAGAAACAACTGTTGAAACAGAGCATGCTGCCACAAGATTAATAACCGAATGAAGTGAACTTTGGTCTTTGTACTAAATATCTAACCAACAGGAAATTGCATTTTCAATTTATTTCGCTTTTTTTTTGCTGGACAGATCAAATATAAACAAAAACGAATGATTTCAAATCATAATTCCATGGAAGCCTCGACATATCAAAGCATAAGATTGTAATTAACCTTGTACCCATCCAAAGCCAAATAATAAAGGTCCACTAATTTAAGCATCTTCTCTGCAACCGATGTCTTTTCGTCCTGATCGACTCCTTCTGTTAACAAGCGGTCCATATGTGCTAACCAACAATCAGATGACAAACCAAGTGCAAACTGTAAGGGGGAAATCCAAAACATGTATCCATCAGATCAACACATAGAAACCGAACAGGTGTTGCAGAGAAAACAAAATTATAGTTCAGAGACAATTTTCTTTTTTTTTTATCGAAAACGCAGGAGAAGTTCAGAGACAATTGATCAAGAATTAAAAAGGATCTCAGCACAATCAGGATCAGTGTTTATTATTCTAGGAAACATCCTCATATAACATAAAACAATATAAAACTGTGTCAATCTTTACATCAGCTTGTATTGCCGATGATGTTTCAACTAGTTTATAGCTATGCAGCTTATTCATATCAACAATATGACGATGGAATTTTTTGTGATCATAATAAACTAAGCAAATTTGGAAAAGGCAATAATGACATCTTTGGGGTGCCCACAAGCCACATGATACGAAATGCATCCAATGTGTTTGGGTTACAAAGGACACTATATGTTTAATTGATAACATATATCCAGAGTCCTAAGTTGAACCACACAAAAAAAGGCAAGGATGAGAAATAATTCATTTCACCAGTCCGCACAACATATTGGACTGCCAAAATGCATGAGCAATACAAAAAAGTTAGTAAGGCATGCCATTATAAGCATGACTGCCTGGTTTTTTTGATATTTCAGCATACTGCAACTTCACCTTGCTTTGGAATTAAGCATGCATGTCACATAGTTGACTGGATATCTCCAAACAAACTAAAGATATGTAGTTCAGTACACAATAAATAATGTTTATATGGTTTAGCAAAAGTAGTTATAAACGATGAAATCTAAATTTGCGCAAGCATACTAATCAATTCAAAACCAAGTAACATCCTGTGAACATTATGATATGAACATGATTAATAATTGAAGAGACACAATACTTGGGTATAAACATAGTCGTCAAGCATTCATTGAATAGCACTCTTTCGAGAGTCGATTCATTAAAATCCCTGGGTCCGTCAGGCTTGTGCTGGGTCTCCTTCGGCTTTAATAGTTCAACCCAAGGTTCACTTTGCTTCTCGAAAGCCTTTAGTAACTGAAACACCATTTTTTGCTATCAGAATTGCAGAACTCCTTGTGACAAGTTAAAAAATAATAATAATGCATATTAATGTGCAGAAAAATACTATTGTGCTAGCACACAGGGGATGTACTTTTCTAAAACAAGAAATACTAATGTAATATTGAATTCAAAGGAAAAGCCTAGCTAGTCTGGCTAGCCCGATGGCAAGACAGGATGCAACCCACTGCTAAAAGTTAGGAAGTTGTGCAGGGTTGTCTCAAGGGAAAGCACTAGGCCTTGGGAAGACGATGGGCCAGGTCGGGAGGATGCACCTGATCTGGTAGTTTATTATCAAGTATGCTACTGGTGCTGACAAATTTTATAAGTTCAAGTGGCAACAAGTTCACGAGCCTAATCCCGTGAAGCATTAGCTTACAAAGCATACTGGGGTGCTGACGAATCTTTTATATATATATATATATATATATATATATATATATATATATATTCAGGCCTAGAAACCCCATATGGATACAAGTGCTATTCATAACTGAAACACCCAAGCAAATAAGTTGGAACTTAATTCTGATGGAGACAAGATGTTGGGCAAAGGTGAGGGGAAGTTGGATTAGGTTTGGCATCCCATGCATGCAGAGCTGATTGCATGTACACAAATCGTAACTGCTACCATATCGTGTGGATTAGTTGAAACATTAAGCTCCAATAGGAAACATTAGTTTCTGAGCTATCTTCAGTTGGTGATCTAGTATGTGATTTGAATCTTTCAAGCCTGAATTTTATTCGCTCCTCACGTAATTATGTTCCTAGGTCATGTAATAAAGTAGCACATGTTATGGCTGTGCAATCTTGGTGCATGGTCATGCAGTAGGATGTTAGTCTCTAGGACCTCTGCACAGGTAAGCAACTTGCTTACTAGCACACACACACTCACTATGGCTGGAGGTAGAAGAGAACACTACAGACACACACACACACACACAGCACGTTGGTGCTGCTGCTGTGCTCTTGAGAACAGCCCACATACTCAACGCAAGCACTAGCGTTGGCCAGAGCTATGCTCTTTTGGTTTGTGGCAACTGAACTGCCCTTTTACATTAACAGGGATACATATATATACACAGAGGATTGGTTCAGTTTGTGTATGTACTGAAACCAGGAAGGTGGGCTGCTGAAATGCAGTCTACCCCTACTGTCCTAGTAGTAGGATAAGCCTGCCATATTTGTTAGACATATTCTGCTGCTGATCTTTTCTCTCTCTCTTCCTACGCAGTAGAAGTTGGCAAGCCAATTCCTTCTGTTTTCCTTGCTGTTCACTGGTAGGAAGTTGCTAGGAAAGCCACTAGGGCTGGTTCAGTAGAAGACCAAGTCAAGGTCTCCTCTAGGTAACTTCTACGAAAGGCACTAGGGCTGTAATTTGTACTCACTTTCAACTATAAATAAGAGATAGAGGCAACATCCAGCAGCAATTCAGCTGCATAAATTTCCTGAGTTCAGTTCCAACGAGTTGCAACATGAGAGTGTGTGTGGGTGAGGGACAGTGAGCTGTTTGCTTAACAGTGTTGAGCTCAAGGCTCATCTTCTACCTTGGTTCAGGGTGAGAGGGAGAGTCAAGGTGAGCTTGCTGCTCACCTGGTTCTTGGTTGCAGGGACTAACATGGTATCGGAGCCGTACACCTCGCTGAGCTTAACCGCCGGCGATGGTTGGGAGTGCTGAAGCTCCGCCGTCTGGGGCGGATGGCTCGGCTGAAAAAGGCAAGCAGAAGGAGATTGTCACAGTCGAGCAGCCCAAGGTGAGGTGCGCACGATGCGGGAGGTGAGTGGCACCACCTGGCTGCAGCTCACCCGCACCAACTACGGCGAGTGGGCTGTCCACATGAAGTGGATGCTCCACGCACCGAAGTGGTGGGCAGCCATCGAGACTGGAGATGCCGGCGAGGATGCGGAGGTGGGTGCAATGGAGGTGCTGCTGGCATCCACTCCGGCTGAGTTCCATGAGGCGATCAGCCCCAAGAACACGGCAAAGGAGGCTTGGGACATGCTGGCGTCGTTCCGCGTTGGTTTGGACCGGGCGAAGAAGGCCAAGGCGCAGCAGCTGCACCGGGAGTTCGACGACCTCCGGTTCAAGTCCGGGGAGACGGTCGAGGACTTCGCCCTCAGGCTGCAGTCATTGACCAGCCAGCTGGCCACCTATGGCAAGCCTATCGATGAGGAGGACATCGTCGCCAAGTTGCTCCGCATCGTGCCAGCAAAGTACACCCAGCTGGCTCTCTCTATCGAGACCATGTTGGACATGGCCACGCTCACCTTGGAGGACGTGGTCTGGCGGCTCCGGGCGGTGGAGGACCGCACGTCGGCGCCGCCGGAGAAGGCCAAAGGCCAGTTGCTGCTGACGGAGGAAGAGTGGACCGCGCGCATGAAGGACAAGCGGCGGACCGAGGAAGGCTCTTCCAGTCGTGGCGGAGGCGACGGTGACAAGCGGCGCGGCAAGGTGCCGATGGACAAGAAGAAGAACACTGACCCAAACGCCTGCCGGTGCTGCGGCAAGGTGGGGCACTGGGCGCGGGAGTGCCCGGAGAAGAAGACGGAGGAGGAGGAGGCTCACCTGGCAAGACAAGAGACGACGAGCACGCGCTCCTGATGGGGGAGTACTGCGCGTTGCAGGACGTCGAAGCAGGGGAGGCGGAGGAGCAGAGGACTACACCGCATGTTGTCCACCTTGACGAGCCGCGCGCACAGGTCCATCTATGCGTGAACAGCGACGAGCTGGAGCAGAGGTGGTACCTCGACTCCGAGACTAGCAACCACATGACCGGTTGCAGGGCCGCCTTCTCCGACCTCGACGAGAGGAAGACCGGGACAGTAAAGTTCGGTGATGGCTCGCGGGTCACCATCCGCGGCCACGGCACCGTCGTTTTCCGGTGCCGCAACAGCGAACATCGCGCGCTTAGGGATGTTTATTACATCCCGCTGCTGCGCTCGAGCATTGTGAGCTTGGGGCAGCTGGACAAGCGCGGCTCCGAGGTGCTGATCCGTGACGGAATACTGCGCAGCAGGGATCGTGAACGGCGACTTCTAGCGAAGGTATCGCGGTCACGCAACTGGCTCTACTTGCTTGACTTGAAGGTGGAGCACCCGGTGTGCTTGGTGGCGCAGGGCATGGAGGAGCCGTGGCTCTGGCATGCACGCTATGGCCACCTGAGCTTCGACGCTCTAGGCCGTCTAGTGAAGATGGTGACTGGGCTGCCCCACATCAAGCACGCCGGCGAGCTGTGCGACAGCTCCTGGCAGGGAAGCAGAGGAGGCTACCGTTCCCCAAGGCGGCAAGGTAACGAGCGGCAGATCCGCTTGAGCTAGTCCATGGGGACCTTTGCGGTCCGATTACGCCGGCAACACATGGCGGACGGAGGTATTTCCTCCTGCTCGTAGATGATTGCAGCCGCTACATGTGGCTGCAGCTCCTGACGAGCAAGAGCGACGCAACGGACGCCATCAAGAGCTTCAAGGCACGCGCGGAGGTGGAGTCCGGGAAGAAGCTCAAGGTTCTCCGCACGAACCCCGGCGGAGAGTTCACGGTGGTGGAGTTCGCAGCCTACTGCGCCGACGAGGGGGTGGGGCGCCACCTGACCGCGCCCTACTCGCCGCAGCAGAATGGCGTGGAGCGCCGGAACCAGACCATCGTCGGCATGGCCCGCTCGATGATGAAGGCTAAGCGGATGCCGGCGGAGTTCTGGGGCGAGGCGGTGAGCACGGCCGTGTTCATCCTGAACCGCTCGCCCACCGAGGCTTTGAAGGGAGTGACTCCGTTCGAGGCATGGCATGGGCGCAAGCCCAATGTTGGGTTCCTGCACGTTCGGCTGCGTCGGCCATGTGAAGACCACCAAGCCGGGCCTCGGCAAGCTGGAAGACAGGAGCACCAAGATGGTGTTCCTCGGCTACGAGGAAGGATCCAAGGCCTATTGGCTCTACGATCCGGTTGGCGGCAAGGTGGTGGTGTGCCGGGACCTTATCTTCGACGAGGCAGCATCGTGGAGCTAGGATGGTCCAGAAGCGAGCGAAGTGCGAGGTTGTAGCAGCCTCAGCAACACCTTCGTCATAGAGCACTTGGTGATCCATGGAGGTGGCGATGCTGGAGGAGAACCGGCGACCGGGGAAGCAGGGACAGGCGAGCCTGCGGCTGCAGAGGGGGAGGAGCCTCCAAGTCCAGTCGCAGCGGGCTCCCCTGTCTCACTAGGACTGGTGGGGGAGCGGTCTCCTACGACGCCAGAGCAAGGGTCTCCGGCAGGCACGACAGTCGAGTTCGCGACGCCGCCTGCCGATGTGTCAGAATTCGTGGACGCCTTCCACGAAGGAGAGGAGGTGCGCTTCCGTCGTGTGGACAACCTCATCGGCGACGCAACAGCACCAGGGGTGGCCGCACGGCCAGTTGATGATTCCGTGCTACTGCTGATGAGCACGGAAGAGCCAGCCACATTCGCTCTCGCGGGGCGTGACGAGAACTGGCGGCGGGCCATGCTGGAAGAGATGCGGGCGATTGAGGCCAATCAAACCTGGGATTTTGTCGATCCACTAGCGGGATGCCGGCCGATTGGGTTTACAAGGTTAAGGACGAGCGTGGTGCAGTGGTGAAGCACAAGGCAGGGCTTGTCGCCCGTGGGTTCATGCAGCGCGAGGGGATCGACTTCGAGGAGGTGTTCGCCCCCATCGCGTGCATGGAATCAGTGCGGCTGCTGCTTGCGCTGGCGGCGGCCAAGGACTGGGAAGTCTACCATCTCGACGTCAAATCGGCGTTCCTAAATGGGGAATTGGCGGAAACTGTCTTCGTCAAGCAGGCGCCGGGCTTTGTTGTCAAGGAGCGGAGCACAAGGTCTTGCGGCTCCGGAAAGCTCTCTACGGGCTGCGTCAGGCTCCAAGGGTGTGGAACGCTAAGCTTGACGCCACCATGGCGGAGCTTGGGTTCACACGGTGTGCTATAGAGCATGCCCTGTACACCCGACGACGGGGAAAGGAAGAGCTCATCGTCGGCGTGTACGTGGACGATCTAATCTTCACTGGGGCACGTGAGCGCGACATTGCCGACTTCAAGGAGGAGATGGCTGCCAGGTCCAGGATGAGCTACCTGGGCGTGCTGTCGTAATACCTTGGCATCGAGGTGAAGCAGGGGGCGAACGCCATCAAGCTCGGGCAGCGCGCCTACGCGCAGAAGCTGCTGGAGCGGACAGGCATGGCGGGCTGCAAGGTCGTGGCGACCCCGATGGAGGAGCGGATCAAGCTTTCCAAGCAGAGCACAGCGGAGAAGGTGGACGCGACGTGCTACCGGTGTATTGTCGGCGGGCTACGCTGGCGCACACACACATGGCCGGACATCGCGTTCGCCGTGGGGTATGTAAGTCGGTTCATGGAGGATCCACGCGAAGATCACTGGACGGCGGTCAAGCGGCTGCTGCGCTACATCCAAGGCACGTTGGCCTTGGGCATCGTCTTCCCCAAGCACGACGAGCTTAAGCTGACGTCGTTCAGCGAAGCACCGCCAAAGGCCAAGGATAGTGAGCCAAGGCTCACGGCGTTCACCGATGCGGACATGGCGGGCAACGTGGATGGACGGCGAAGCACCTCCGGCGTGCTAGTCTTCCTCGGTGCGGCGCCAATCGCCTGGCAGTCGCTGAAGCAAAAGATGGTGGCCCTCTCGACATGCGAGGCTGAGTACGTCGCGGCAGCCACTGCCGCATGCCAGGTGGTCTGGCTACGCCGGTTGCTGAGTGAGCTCACTGGTGTTGAGGCTCAGACGCCGGCACTGAAGGTGGACAACCAGCCAGCCATTGAATCCAGTCCTCCACGACAGAAGCAAGCACATCGACGTGAAGTTTCATTTCCTTCAGGATTGCGTCGATGGAGGACAGCTTGTCATCGAGTTCGTCATCCTCACCAAGTCGCTTGGTCGTCTTCGGTTCCAAGAGCTAAGGGGATGATCGGCATGGTGGAGGTCAAGTGCTAGCAGCAGGATTAGGGGAAGAAATGTTAGACATAATCTGCTGCTGATCTTTTCTCTCTCTTTCTTCCTACGCAGTAGAAGTTGGCAAGCCAATTCCTTCTGTTTTCCTTGCTGTTCACTAGTAGGAAGTTGCTAGGTAGTTGCTAGGGCTGGTTCAGTAGAAGACTTGACTTCAAGTCAAGGTCTCCTCTAGGAAACTTCTAGGAAAGCCACTAGGGCTGTAATTTGTAGTCATTTTCAACTATAAATAAGAGGTAGAGGCAACATCCAGCAGCAGTTCAGCTGCATACACTTCCTGAGTTCACGAGTTGCAACCTGAGAGTGTGTGTGCGTGAGGGATAGTGAGCTGTTTGCTTAACAGTGCTGAGCTCAAGGCTCATCTTCTACCTTGGTTCAGGGTGTGAGGGAGAGTCAAGGTGAGCTTGCTGCTCACCTGGTTCTTGGTTGCAGGGACTAACAATATTTACTAGCTAAGGGACACAATGGCCTACCAAAATTCTGTGTCCTCACTACTAGAGTCTAGTGTTCCCACTGCAGCTTGACTGCTGTTCAACCTTTCAGACCTTGGTCTGCACTTTCACATTCCTAGGCATCAAGCTGCAGCCTTGATTGACATTGGTCTGCAGTTGCAGATGCAAGACCAGCAGCAAATTATTCAACATAGGACACGTGGTCCTGGAGAAGATGGAGGGAGACCACACTTACAACTCTAGCATGAATGGTTATGGATTACCTGCATAATTATTAAATAATTTGGCATCCAATTCGGCAGTAGGCATATTAAGCTCACCATAGATGATTGGCCATTGTGGGTCGTGTAGCTTAATTGTGGAAGGAGAAAATTTGTCACATAGATGGGAATTTTAACCTATACACATGTCCAAAAGTCAGATTACTCAGGGTCCACAAAAAGACCACTACTGTCTTGTGAGACTTTCTGTGAGCATATGATAGTGTCCAGGCTGGAGGGAGCAAATCCTAGCCATTGTTGTTATGGTCGGCAACAGCTGTAGACGCCGTCAGATGGGCTAATTAGGCAGGTGAGTTGTAAGGGATCAATCAGGAAAGCTGTTGGAGCTTAGACTCCTCAGATTATAGCGGTTATGGATTGGCGGCCTGGGCTTGAATGCACGGCGTCGAACTGGAGGCGCTGTGCTCGTCGTTGGATTAGGGCCGAAGGCAGGAAACGAGATACAGGGGCTGGGCTCCCAAGGGAGATATAATTATCTCAATCCCAGGCTAGCCTTTTCATTAATATGAGTCCAATACTTATACAGGCAATCCTAGATAGAGTCCTAGACTTACAAGCAATCCTAACCAATCTCTTATCAAAGCAATCCTAACCAATCCTAACCAATCTCATATCCAATAACAATCTGAATAACTATTTTATCCTAAATTTTAGGACTATGCTAACTAACTGGCTGGCAGCTATAACCTGCGCAGCTTAAGACTTTGGACGGCGTGAGTACTGCTTGCCGACCATAACATCTCTCCCCTCCTTGGGAAACAGCTCGTCCTCGAGCTGGAAAGAGGGAAAACAAGCACGGAACTAGCTGTGCCAGCGGTGTAGGGCAGGAGAGGAGGGGGTGGCCGACCATGGACCACTTCGAATGGCGTCATCCGGAGGGAGGAGTGGTAGCTAGTGTTATAACAGTACTCAGCCCATGGCAGCCACTCTAACCAGGAGCGGGGACGATCGCCCATGAGGCACCTCAGATACATGGCGATAGTTCGGTTGACAACCTCAGACTGCCCGTCTGTCTGAGGGTGGAATGCAGTGCTCATACGCAACTTAACCCCGGCAAGCTTGAAAAGATCCTTCCATACGTGCCCTGTAAAGACTGGGTCGTGGTCACTGACAATCGAGGAGGGGAAGCCGTGGAGCCTGACAATGCCATCGAAGAATGCTCGGGCCATGGTGGTAGCCGTGTAAGGATGACTAAGGGGAAGAAAATGCGCCTGCTTCAAAAATCTGTCCACCACCGTCAATATCACGCTTTTTCCATGAACCCGAGGGAGCCCCTCCACGAAGTCCATGGAGATGTCAGACCAAACTTGTGATGGAACCTCCAATGGTTGTAGAAGACCCGCTGGGTGCAAGTGCTCTGTCTTATTACGTTGGCAGGTAAGACAAAACTGACGAAGTCCTTGACGAGACGGCGATCATGGTCCACTATAAACTCGCGACGCAGTCGCTGGAGGGTTTTCTGTGTGCCCTCGTGACCGCCATGCGCCAATTGTAGAACATCAGGCAATGCTGCGGATGCGGCTGGAATGAATACCCGGTCACCACACATGATCAGACCATGCTGTAAGCGCCATGGTGCGCCCCTAGAGGCCACAATGGAGTGCACCCCTGGAGGCCACAATGGAGTCCCGGAGCTCCCTGAGTTGGGCATTGTGCTGCAGTTCCCGGCGAAGGTCCTCAAATAGCCGGAATGATGGCCCTGTGGGTACGTCGAGGTGTAGATCATCACCCGCCCGCCTGGACAGGGCATCCGCCACTACATTGAGGCTGCCCGAGCGGTATTCCACCGAGAAATCGAACCCAAATAGCTTGCTGATCCACTGATGTTGCGGAACAGTCGAGAGGCGCTGATCCAACATGAATGCATAGTGGTCTGTCCGCACAATGAACGGTCTGCCCCACAAGTATGGTCTCCAGTGGCGAACAGCTTGGACCAGCCCAGTTAATTCGCGTTCGTAGGCAGCCAACTTGAGGTGTCTGGTAGCAAAAGGCTGACTGAAGAAAGCCAGTGCCAAGAAGGCGGAACGCCGACCAAGACGGCCGTCCTGCGTCGCGCTCCATGACGTAGTACCATTGTTGGGCACTCCCTGTCATGTGGAAGGATGCCAGCCAAACTTTGTCCGCCTCCCTGTTGAGTTGCCCACTGAAGAAGGACTCGCAGCGGTTGAGCCATCCGAGAGGATCCTCCTTGCCATCATAAGATGGGAAGGACAACTTGTGAAACTTGGGAACGCCTCGTCCCTCCCCTTGTCCTTGCGGCCCCTGTCCTTGCAGCAACGGTTCGTGATGCACGACCGTGGACGAAGAGATGACAGGACCATTGACAGCGGAAGAGAACGTGGGGATTGGTGACGGCGAGTGTGGGAACGGGATGGACTGGATGGGAAGTCCCTGTGTCGGCGGCTGTGCTGCTGCAACGGCGGATGATGCTGATGGCGGTTTGGAGGAAGCAGCAGGCGCCGAAATTGGTGCTGAAGCCATGATCTCGGAGATGACCGGTGCCGATGCTGGTAAGGACGGGATGCCACCATAGCCTGGAAGGCCGTAGGGCAGCTGCGGCGGTGGAGGGGCTTGCGGCAGTAGGGACAGTGCCGGAAGAACAGGGTGCTGTTCAACGGCGGCCAGGCGCAGGGAGAGTTCGCCCATCTGCAGCTGCACCCCACGGAGCATGTCTGCCATCTGGAGCTGCGTAGTGTGCAAGGCGGCCATCGATTCCTCCAGGGTGGGTGGCGGCGATTGCGGGGCGGACACCCCGGTGGTGAGCGCCTGCGTCATTGACCCGGAGGGAAGCGAGGCTGACATCGTCAGGATGGCAGCGGAGGACGCGGGAGCACCTGAGGACGCCATGGTTTCTGATAGCAGATTGTTGGAGCTTAGACTCCTCAGATTATAGCGGTGATGGATTGGCGGCCTGGGCTTGAATGCACGGTGTCGAACTGGAGGCGCCGTGCTCGTCGTTGGATTAGGGCCGAAGGCAGGAAACGAGATACAGGGGCTGGGCACCCAAGGGAGATATAATTATCTCAATCCCAGGCTAGCCTTTTCATTAATATGAGTCCAATACTTATACAGGCAATCCTAGATAGAGTCCTAGACTTACAAGCAATCCTAACCAATCTCTTATCAAAGCAATCCTAACCAATCCTAATCAATCTCATATCCAATAACAATCTGAATAACTATTTTATCCTAAATTTTAGGACTATGCTAACTAACTGGCTGGCAGCTATAACCTGCGCAGCTTAAGACTTTGGACGGCGTGAGTACTGCTTGCCGACCATAACAAAAGCCTAAATTAGACAAGCAAGAGTCTAGTAGAGAATTATGCATGTAGACCTCTTTATAATCAGAGGTCATTCTATTCTCACCTCCCTTCTGTGTTTTCTCATCTCCCTGCTGCTCTCTCTCGACACCAGCCACCATGGGGTAGGAAACTGGCGGCCAAATGACCGGTGACCTCCCACAGCTACCCCATCAAGTCACGCCCCAGTCCCCACGGACGTGACATTGCAGTGCCAAAATAAAAGATAATATATATATATATATATATATATATATATATATATATATATATATATATAGAGAGAGAGAGAGAGAGAGAGAGAGAGAGAACTGACCATATGGTTTCTTGAGACCCAGAACTCGTCACCATCAAAATCACTGTTGGCCATCTCATCAGCCAATGATCTTTGTCCAGAAGTAGGGAAAAGTATTGCATTTTTTGAATATCCGACAAAATTCTTCTCCAGCCCATCAATTTGCTTTGCAGTTAAGATATGTATATCGCCAAAATGTAGCCCAGGATGTTTAAACACAAGCACATCTCCAGAGTATTGGCCGCTGTCACTGTTTAGTAGGACATAAAGTCAGCAATAGACAACAGTAAAGCCTGCTGTTAAATACCATGCTTCGAATAATTAATAACTGCATATTTATGTGTGATCTGTACGAGGCTAGCAATGCCAAAGAATGCAAGTTTTCAATATCTCCTGTGAAGCGTAAAAACATTTCCTTTTTATGTGAGGTAATACTGTAACAGTAAGAAGACTTTTCCACAACCCACTTCTTAAATTTGTTTAAAATATTGTTTGTACTCAAGACTGAAAAGCTATTCTAATTTGTTCGACAGAAAATAGAATGCCCTCAATATTTTGAAGAATCAGATGAGATCTATCTGTCCATCTTTTAAGTTTAGACCACTATTCTGCTTCTATCTTGGATGTTTTCCTTTTCAAGTTTCAATCGTAACCAAATAGGATTGACAAAAGAAAATAGAGAACAATTTAGCTCAAAGGGCTAGGGCTGGATACCGAGCTAGCTCAGATCAGCTCATGAAAAGCTTGAGCTAGCTCGTTTCGGCTCGCAAACTTGACATCACCCTGTTCCTCCTCATTGTTGGCAAGGATCTGCACCTAGTTTGGCAGCAGCGAAGCATCAAGCAGGACATAGTCCTCACCTGTTGCAGCAATCTCACGAACACCTCCTTGCATGCCTTGGCAGATTTCGATCAAGGCACATGGACTTTAACGAAGCTGAAATGTGACAGCGGGTGGATCTCAACCGTAGCATGGTGTGGGGCCAGGGGCAATGCCATGTTGCTGTAGGGTGGTGCATGGCACCATGTAAGAGAGAAATTACAGAGCAAAATAGCGCGTTTTGACCACTTGAAACAGTTAAAATTGGCAATATATTTTTCTACGTGGTGGTGGAGTTTGTAACTGGGGATGACCATAATACTTTTTTCTGGTCTGATAGATGACTAGAGGGGAAAACGATATCTGATCTGGCCCCTAACACTGCTGGAAGCTCACGAAATCTGGGCAATATAGCAGCATATCTGCAATTAATGCCTTCATCTTAGGAAGGGTTTGCTTTCGTGCCTTGGAAAAGGATTTGAAAAAGTTGGGTCCCCCTACAACACAAATTTTTCATTTGGCTTGCGGTGAAAAATTGATGTTCGACTGCTGATTGCCTTGCCAAGCGTGGTCTTTCTCTCCCAGTTGTCTGCTTCCTTTGTGATCAAGCTGAAGAATCCATCCAACATCTCCTTGTCTCATGTGTTTGCGCCCACCTGGTCTGGTCTGTGCTTCTTCAGAACTTGGGATTGATCCTCCAGGCACCCTCCTAGGCCAACCCCAGTAGTTTTTCAAGTTTGTGGTGTGAAGCAATAAAAAATTCCCAAAGAAAATCAAAGAAGGAACTCCATTCTCTCATCATCGTAGTGGCATTGGAAACATGGAACAAAGTACCAGATGACTGGTTTTAATGGTGGAAATTTCAAGATTTGCTACTAACAAAATTGTATATCATGCAAACAGTTATAGAAATCTGAAGTTTCTTAAAAACTTTCATGAGGGTTATCCTCACTGTGTTTACAGAAATAAAAAAGCTGCACATTATCACTATTTTATTAACATAATCACATTGTTGTCAAGTACTACTAAATGGCAAAGTTGGCAATCAATACATGGTGGATCACTGAA
This sequence comes from Eremochloa ophiuroides, assembly GCA_038502445.1. Classification (NCBI taxonomy): domain Eukaryota; kingdom Viridiplantae; phylum Streptophyta; class Magnoliopsida; order Poales; family Poaceae; genus Eremochloa; species Eremochloa ophiuroides. The sequence goes on along the minus strand of JAHLJS010000009.1, from coordinate 7,683,514 downwards.
ACAATGAAACATACAGGCAAATGCCTTCAGAAGGCACAATTGAAACATACAGATGAATGCTACCACTTACAGTATCACACAAACTTCATTTGGTTTCAGCGTTCCTGTAGGATCTATTGTACCCATCAAATAATAGCATTCATCAATCGGTATCTTTCCTTCTCTGAATCCTTTCATTTGCTGTTTCGCCATGAAACTCAGCCTAGATAGCAAGTATGGTTCTTCTAATGGAATTCCAGAATGAATCATGCGTTCCAACATTGAATCCTCCATATTAGCATATCCAGATGCAACTACATGAACCATATAAAAAAAGAGCTCCTTGATCAATGCAAGAGCAGGCAAGTGAAAGAAAGATTATAAAATGTATTATTAGAAAATGTACAAAGTTATGACAATAAGAGCATAGGATCTACAGCACAAGGAAGCAGAAACAATAAAAGTAGGCAATGAAAAAATACGGAAACCCAGTGATTCGAAGTTTCAAACTTAAGCTTTAGTGCGTGTCTGAAACTGTAACGAGCATTCTCAACCTCTTCAATTGCATTATGTAGAAGTTCCATAAAATATTCTGCCTTAACTCCTCCATAGTGAAGCAATGCAATCAGGACCCTTGATGTTGATGTCCTGTTGGACTGATGGCTGATAAATAAACACCAACATTTGTATTATTTGTTTTGAACCAAAAATGAACTTGTTTGCCAAAAGTGTTAGACAGCCGCACATATAGGCACATGGGCTATCAGCCCATTATGGTTATTATAGATTGACGATCCGACGGCGGTTTTTTACTTCTATAAACCAACCCGAGGTCTTCCTTGCCTATATATGTTCCCCTGCCTATTGGCCTTCTAATCAATCTACTAATTTCCCGTGCAATTCCGTTGCTTTCAAAAAGAGCTTCAGATAAGGCACGACATGATGAAGAACGTCCCCTGCCCCAACAGAGCGCGTGCGCATACACACAATTGGCAACTGTCATGCCAGCACTCCCTAAATGCTACAATTATTTATTCATATTTTGCTTGAATGCAAGGAAGCGTCTCGAACAGCAGATGAGGTTATGCTAACACAGCAAAACCGCCATGCAACTACCAATTCAAAAATTGATATGTAAGAGGTAATGGCCCAGATCTAATGAAAGAGTCGATGGTCAAGTCCAGAGAGGTCTCAACTCCATTATCATCCATGGAGTATGGGTAATCTGGAATCTCCACAATTGTGATTGGATCTCGCCTAGTTTGAATGGAGTTTTAGAGTACTTCAGGGAGGAGTTACATTTCTGGTGTTTAGCTGGGGCTCGAGGGTTTTCACATCTCCTCGCCCTTGGGTCCAGCATCAGTTAGTTTGTTGGTTGAGGCTGTTTGGTGCTTGGAGTCTTTGGCGAGTTTCTTTTTCTTCTTTCCCTTTTCTTTTTCTGTGTGTCGTCTGGCTGTTTGGTGGGGTTGTATGTTGTTGTTTGGGTTCTATACCCTTATTAATATATTGATACGCAGATCTGAGAAAAAAAAACTGTCACAACACTGTGTGAGCTCCTGCCATTATGTAAAAAAAAAAAAAAAATCAAATGATTAACAGTTACAATTTGAAATACAAGTATAAAGGCAAAACTAACTATGATGACCTTGCCTCAACCAGACTTACAGTATAAAAGAGATAATGAAACCAATTATGTTTTGCAACAAAACAGAGTAAAAGGAACCAAAATAATTTCACCACCAAAAATGGCATAGAATGATTTTGTAGATGATTTAGGGTTACAATTACAATTACAATAAAAGGCTGTATATGAAATCCCAAATATTCAAATGTGCTAGATAATAAGTATGAACTTTAATACCTGAATCCAGCATTACAAAAAAAACTCAAGATATTTCTAGACATACCTTGTGGAAACTATTTCCAAAGAACTGAGAGAGTTCATCCGGCACAACTTTGGGTCAGCTTTTACTTTTACCATTGATGGTCGGATAACAATAGTATTATTCCTAAGCTGTAATGGAAAAGAAAGAATACTCAGTTTTAGGTAAGCCCAGGAGTAAACATTGACACACCCTTCAAATCTATGTTACAAACAAATATCATAGCATATACTTTGTTAGGGAAATGTCACAAGGTTGGTTTGTTTTTTTTGTAGGGGTAGGGGCAGGGCAGATTTTTCTATCCATGCTCCAAATACGTTAGTGATCAGTTGGGCTTGTACAACAGCTCCTTCTGCCTATCCTAAAAGAACACAATGCTTGGTATCCCGTGAGTTCAGTCACACTAGTCCTATGAGAGCAACGAAAAACCTGACACTATACAGGAAGTGATCACTGTGTAGAAATGTTAAAAAAAAAAACAGACGTTTGAATCAACTATGGTTCCCAAACAACCATTTCCAAACCAAACTTGCCAGTTGCAAAGTAAAACAGCTAGATTTTGAATGCATACCCTTTTGTCAACTAGTAGAGTTCCCTTTACAGCATATCCATTATAAAAAAGACGGACCTGCATGAGAAGAGGCTAGAGAAAAGAACAGAATATATAAAGACAGAGAATAGGCACATGATTAATAATATACAAATTGTCAAATTCAGTGTTGAGAATGATGCCACTTTGAACTCGACCTCACCGTTGTTTCACCTCGATGCATATAACCCTGAAAAACGGATAGAAACAATCAATATATTAACTGACAGTTGTATGAACCTTTACCATAAACTACTGTTTATTGAATGCAGGGGCATACATATGCAGGAATGATTTCCACAAATGCCCATTTATTTACATATGTACTTCAATTTTGGAGGAATGAAGAGAAAAGCAGTTCACTGAACAACTTCAAAGCAAAAGAAATCCATTGACATATTGTGGTTTGTATGGACATGTCAGCAGAGGCCTCAAGGCACCAGCAAATATTGCAATCCTAAGGCGTGAAAATAACATAAGGAGAAGCAGGGGTTGGCCAAACTTGAAAAAGCTCTTTATTCATGATATGTGAAGAGGCAATAAAAAGGAACTTGAAACAAAGGAATATACCCAAAGAATCATCCTTTGATAGGAGTGCATGAGAAGCAGCTATTCACGTGCCTAAACCATGAACAAGGTTTTAACTCTAGTCTACCGCAACTTGCTTGGGACTAAAAGGGACTACGTATTTCTTCGTATGAATGTGTTGACTAGATAAATTGTCATGTGGGGTCAGCAATACTCCCAGTGCAAGGATGGGCTGTTGTCAGACAAGCATTGCCCACTGGGTATTTAGGACACTCACAATGCATACTCTAATGTAGAGTCTAAGTCTATTTATTACCTTTCTATTTATAACTTTTTGCTGATGTGGCAGTATATTTATTGAAGAGAGAGGGAGAAAAAACCAAAACTTCAGGTCTTATTTAGACACCAGGTCTTCGATAGACTCTATGGATAGAGTCTGCACTGTGAGTGCCCTTATATGCCTACACATGTACTCATAACAATTAAGTAATAGGTTGAATCTTTTCATATCTCCTCTCTTCCCTGACCTTGCTGGCTAGGACCACTGGTCATGGCATCCAAACTATGCCAATGAGCATTGGGTCCTCGACCGTGCACTTCGCACGACTGCGCTTTATGCTGAGCTCCTCCCACAAATAACCAACCACAACATAAAAAAATCAAAATACAAAAATGGCAACCATATGTAGAACCCCCACATATCATCCATAAACTTAAAATATTAATAATAAGTTTCTGTAAAGAAGCTAGCAAGCAGAGTGCCAAGCGTACATACTTTTGACTTCTTTCCCTTAATAATTCTGCTAGGGCATTTCTTAGCCAAATTTTCAGATATGAAGCCAGTCCCATCAGTATGAATCAAACGCTTCCCATCTGACATAACAACTTTCCCATATTCGTCCTAAAATACCACATTGAAGATAAAAGTTGCCTGCTCAATAGTAATAAGACAATATTGGAGAGGAAGAAAACAATTACCCGGCAAGGTTCGTCATCAATCAGTATAACGTCAATTGCCGATAAATCAACATCCAGTGTGACAGTTTTAGAAAGTATCAAAGAAAACCTGTATTCTCCAATCAAAGAACATATGTTTAAAACACCAGAAGGTGGAAGCATATCCATGTAGAAAACAATAACATCGTATCGTTAGTTATCCTTCTCAGCCGCAACAATTGCAAGAACATAAAAAAGCAAAAGTAGGTAGCATAGGTCTTATCTCATAATCTAAAATATTGGCACACTTTTTAATGCACCACTTTTTGGCTATTTTCTGAAAATTCAATGTTATACCAATGTAGCAGGATTTGTAGTTCCCTTCATCCTTATCACCAACCAGAAAAGGTATGTGCATTGCACTTGTGAGTTGTTCTTGGCCTTAGGAAGAGTCAACAGACATTGTCGGTTGAGCTTAATAGGTTAGATGACAAACCTTTTCATATAATTTGCCAGGGTGGGAGCAGTATGGATATGCATGAACAGATTGCGGCACTTGTCAATTGTATTGTGGGAAGGAATATAAGTCTCGTCCCCCCTCCACCCAGACTTAGTGCAAATAAAATAGCACCTTACAGACGAATCCCCCTGTTCACCATCTTTCTTTTTATTCTCTTTTCCATCCTTGTAAACTGTGAAAGAAAACCAACGAAACCAATCTTAAAAAGTCTAGTGCTTTCATCAGCCTGTTAGGAATCCCCAATAAATTAATACTTGCATGCAACTCCAATGTTTCAGATCCAAAGCTTTACGACACCGAACTCATCCCTACCAACTAACGAACCAAGATTTATGAAGAATTTGAGTTTGACAAGCTTGCAGTATTATCCGGTGGCGTCACGGTTGGCCTGGCGAATCATCCACTGGTCCTGTGCAACGGTTAGTTTGACACAAACATGCTTACTCGGGTCGGCCCTAATTGTCTGGCAATTGCTGAAGCAGAAGATCGTGGCACTGTCAACGTGTGAGGCAGAGTACGTTGCAGCGGCCAAGCGGTGTGCTAGGTGGTTTGGGTGCGCCAGCTGCTGGGTGAGCTGTGAGCTGTCTGGCGAGGAAGCTCGCCCACCAGCACTGATGGTGGACAACAAGCCCGCCATCGCCGTCGCCAAGAACCCTGTCCTCCACGACCGGAGCAAGCACATCGACATAAAGTCCCACTTCCTCCGGGACTGCGTCGATGGAGGGCAGATTGTCATCGAGTTTGTCGAGACCGGCCCGCAGCTCGCTGACATCCTCACCAAGTCACTCAGGCGCCTCAGGTTCACGGAGCTTAGGAAGATGGTCGGCCTGGATGAGGTCAAGGCTCTGGGTTAGCAACAGGATTAGGGGAAGACTTGTAAGTCTCAATCTGCTGCTGCCCCTCTCTTTTCCTGCACAGCAGGAGTTGGCAAAAGTCAGCTCTGCTGTATTTTCTATATACTATAGGAGCATGGCTGCAGTGGCAAGTAGTGGCTAACCTCAGCCAAATAGTAGATAGCTGTAGCAGGTAATGGCTATAGTAGTAGATGTACCAGCAGCCTGTAGTTGGCAGCTAGGTGTGTATATATAGCAGTTTGCTTGGAAATAAGAACCAGTTTGCTCAGTTCAGTTTGCCACATTCAGAGTGCAGTTTCAGCAGCAGGGCTGCAGCTCGTGTGTGTGTGTGTGTGTGTGCGGGCGCGCTGTGCTCATCTCCCTTCTTCTACCTCCAGCCATAGTGTGTGTGAGTGAACTGGTGAGCTTGCTGCTCACCTGTGCAGGAAGATCGAGGACCAACATATTTAGGGATATTTAGCAAAAAATGTTGGAAAAAATCAGTCAGAGCAGGGCCACCGGATAATCTGATACCTCTTAGTAAGGCAGGTGGATCATCGGTGTTGAGTTTCTCAACAAGCCTTTTCTCCAATGGTTGGATGCTTTCTCATGCCTAGATATGTGTGTTCCCTAGCTTATTTCAGCTCTATGATTGGTATAAGTCTAGTGCTTATCTAGAGTAGTTGGTGCTTGTCACCTATCTTATCCTAATTCAGAGATTCATGAGCAAGACTTATGTCAAGTGCTGGAATCATGTTCACCTTAGTGGCTAGAACAGTTAAATGCAGAAAACATGTGTAGATTCAAGACTGTACAACAATAATTGTATGATACTTTTGGTAATATAAATCCAAATAGATTTTGGATTATGAGAAACTCACCGAAAAACTTATATCGCCGCAGACCCAAAATAATACCATCTTCAGCAACCTTATGGTAATGTTGGCGATAGAAATCAGTGCTCTTGTCTGAAGGAACCATAAACTTTACTACAAGAACATTATCATCACCAAGAACTTTTTGTAGAAGAGTCCTCTTATTCTCCATATATGGCCCCTGATTCAGTCAAATAAGTCAAAAATATAAGTTAGTCCCTAAATTTCCTCAAAATATTTCTGTTCCACAAACACAACATTTGGCAATTTCCTTAGCCCATTAATGTTGTCGCCATTCATCTTTTTATCCATATATCGATGGAATTCTATGCACGGTTCGCCAAAATATACAGCTGTATATTGATATTTTAGGATGTGCTACATAAGTTTGATAGGGACTGCACAGCTACATCTGTGTGCAAGACCAACCAGTTCCTCAATTACGTGTTTGAAGCACAGATTCTACACCGCGATGAGGATATTGGGAGCATGTTGCTGTGGTAAGCTAGATTCGTGAAAAGTTAAAAGCAACTAAAAGAAATGAACAATGTAGAATCACTACTTATTGATGTGAAGAGAATGACCACAATAAAAACGAAACGCAAATACAAAATAAAGATATTGGGAGCATCACAAACCTTCAAAACATAGAATGTGGAATCCCCTCTTATCTCAATATGACAATGGTATGATTTTGTTGTAGTTGGGTCTGAATCAAAATTCTGGAGGCATCAACGAGTAAATGGAGTCAACATTGAGGTTGGGACATAAAAATTCAAATGTAAGTCAAAGGCTGAAATGATCATGCACAGGCAAATTGAAGGGAACTCATGACATGTGGAGTTGCAAATTCTACCTAGTTGGTTTCATTGAACGTAACATATCATGATACCATGTTAGAATAAAAGGCAGTGTTCTGACAATTGAGACAGGCCTATTATGAGGTAAGAAAAACAAAAAAATCACTATAATATGACCTTTGCCCTATCTGCTGCAGTTCTATCGGATGCCTGAAAATTCTTCTGACCAAATTCCCTCCAAATTTTGGACTCAAAATGAGCCATGGACAGGAACTTCAATCGTCTAATATAGTCCACATTCAGTACAGCTTCATCTTCCAGGTTATTCCTGTAAGATGAAAGGAAGATGTCTTAGCAGTGGCATAGCACAAAAAAAGGTTATTGTTGTCTCAAACAGGTTGCTGATATTTGGAAGAAGCCACATATTCATTTAGAAATATTTAATAGTACATGAACAAAGGAAACATAAACTGCATATTTGCTGACAGGGTCGCAAAATCCTGGACTTTGGAAGCAGTATGTTCTTTGTTCAAAATTGTGCAAGAAACTGAAACTGAACAGACTTACTGACAAAGATAAGAGAGTATCATAAATCTCTTGTCGAACTCCAAATCCTCCAGTGCACACATCTCGGGGCTCGCCGTCTCCCTCAATTCATTTTCTGTGATATGAGGGCTTGCCGTCTCCCTGAATGCATTTTCCGCAACAACATTTGGCTCGGGCTTTGGGATCATTATCGCACAATTCGGACCGATTGGTGCCCAAAGGGCCCAACTCCCTGAAGACATCTTAACACATGCTGCAAGGGGCCCGAGGACGAGGGAGCTTCCATTCTTTGATCTGCTGGAATCGTCCATTGCTCCGGGATGCCATTCTGTACATGGTTCTGCGACTCAGATGGTCTGCCATTTCCACGACTTTCAGCCAGCATGAGAACACCATGTGGTACAATCGAATGCAGTTCTCGGATACGGTCACGGTCATGGTCGTCATACTGCATAAGCATCTGGTTTGCCTGAGAAACCATTCCTGGGACAATGTTATCAACTTCAACGAGATCCTCGCCATACTGCATAAGCATCTGGTTTGCCTCAGAAGCCATTCCTGGGACAGTGTTCTCAGCTTGAATGTGATCCTGGTCCCAACCCCAGGGGGGCATGTAATCAGGTGGGTCGTCAATCGCCATCATCACGGGATAACCTTCCTGACCTTGACCCTCGCATATCGCCATGCAATGGTTTGAGAGGCCCGAAGTTACTTCTTCCATTTGGACCTCATCGTGGCACTGCGGCCCTTGTACAGATCCATCTGTTAAACACCAGATTCTATTATCAGGAAAGCATTACGTACAAAGCTATTTTAATCCAAAGTCCCCATTACGTTACATGCATGCCCGCAAGAAACAAACGGCTAGTAGTAAAAACGCTCCACAAATGTAAATGGCAGCAGCTGCACGCCTACAGCTAGACAAAAAGGGTGTACTAGGCAACAGCAAACTTGCACAACTAAAATTAAAATAAATCAAAAAACCTAAAATTAAAATAGAGGCAGAGACAAATCCAGAGACACAAATTGGACGGGGAAAATGGAACATTTAGTAGTAGTATTTGAAATCGCAGAAGTCGTTGAGAAAAATAATAGGAGGCTGGAAACACCTTACTTGATGAACAAAAAAAAAAAACCGACTAGTTTTTTCTTCCCCATCCCAAAACAAAAAAACGGAAAATCTGAAGTGACGAAGAAACAAAAAAAAAGACTAGTTTTTTTCTTCCCCACCCCAAAACCAAAAAAAAAGGACGGGAAAACCTGAAGTTACGAAGAATGGGGCCATGGCGGGTCGGGTAGGGTGGAGCCTCACCACTGAGGGAAGGAGCGGAGTTGCAGGCGAGGCTCTCGGCGGTGGGGACGGCCTGCGCGTTGAGCGCCAACGCCTCGTGCACCGCAGCCGAGACGATGTAGCCGGTGAGCGACCGGACCTCCGCCTGGGACCTCGCGATCCTCCGCAGCAGGCGAACCGCGGCGGCTTCGCCGAGCGCCGCGAGCTCGAGGCGCGCGCGCTCCCCGGCGACCTGGCCCAGCCTCCACTCGAGCTGCGCGAGCTCCGCCGCCACCGCCGGCGGCAGCGGCGGCGGCGGCGCCAGAGGCGGGCCGGGATGCCGCATTACACTCCACGGCTACCTACGGCAGCGGCGCCGGTGGCGGTGGACCGGTGGTTGGCTGGCGGAGCCGAGAGGCGGCGAGGAGAGTGGGGGACCCGGATCAAAAGCGCAGCGCGGAAGAGGAGCGCACTGGGCGCAGAGGGGCGGCGCGGGGGGGGGGGGGGGTACACGCGTTATTACTGGAGCGAAACTTGCGGAGGAGTGGGGCCCGCATGGCAGTGTGAGGAACTGAGGATGGTGCGTGTCGTGTGGGAGTGGGACGAAGGAAAGCCCCCACCACCTGGCGCGCAGCAGAGCGAGAGCGGGGGTGATGTGGGGTCCACTTGTCCGGCCCAGGTCGACGGGTCTTGTCAACGTCGCCTCAAGGTCAGCAGCCCATACTCCTACAAGTCTACGAATAGAATAGGTGCCCGTTGCACAGATGTTCATGCAGAGGTAACGGCGGACTCGGGGCTGTTTGGTTTCTGGTAGGCCCTGTTTATTTTCTAATATTTGACACTATTTATCCATCGCATCGATTATATTTTCTGTCTACACTAAATGAAGTAGCAGCTATTATATATTTATACTTTTTATCTGACTAGATCGAGATGAATTTTTTAAATCTGTTTAGATCATGATTAAACAAAAATTATCAAATACAAACGAAAATGGTACAGTGCATTTCCACCCTTTTCACATCTAATGGGGCCTTAGAATACTCGAGAGCATAGCGAATGAAAGATGCAAATGATTCATGTATATTTTTTATGACAATGTATTAGGCTCCGTTTAGTTTAGTTTGAAAATTTTCCTTCTCTCTTCCCATCACATCGATTGTACTTTCCGTCTGCATAGAGCACTAAATGAAGTAGCAGCTGTTGCATGTTTATACTTTTTGCCTGTCTATCTCGAGATGAATCTTTTGAGTCTACTTGGGTCATGATTGGACAAAAGTTGTCAAATACAAACGAAAGTGGTACAGTGTACTTTTTCCCCACTTTTTCTTAACTAAACACAGCCTTACATATATATACTACCCTAAAGGTCAGTTTTGTTACACAGTTCTGTTCTTTTGACTGAAAAATAAGCGCTGATTTCGGCTCGTGCTGATTTGTTGTAAGAGAAAAATACTATTTCGTGACTGAAAATAAGCGCTAATCGGTAAAAAAAACAAGCTGACAACGAAGGGTGCCTCCAAAGAGCTTGTCCGTACAACGAACAGGTGCCTATTTCTAACTGTCATTAGCAGCTGATTATCTATACTAATTGATCACTAATAATTAATTATTCTAATTAATCTCAACACTCTCCTTGATCAATTGATCCTGTGAAGGCACAACCTTTTGTTCATCAATAAATGTCTTGAAGCTTTAGAAAAACCTTGTAGGAAAAATGTAAAGTACCTCGATATACCGGGCAAAACTCCTTAAAAACCTAGTGGAAAAAATAAGGAGAAACACCATGATATATATATACTCGTAAGGTTTATAGACCCCTTTGGTTGCCCTAAAGACATAATCTAGAAACAATTTGATCTATGATCAATGTGTCATATATTATCTTTGAAAAACCTCAGTGAGGAAAAATAGATAATATGATAACTATCTTTGTATTGACATTGTCTCATCAAAAACTTTATATGATAAACCTCAAAGAGCTTTTTACCTGTGTGCCATTATAAAATTTCAAAATCACCTACGTACCACTGAATCGGAAAAAAGTTCCTCTATACCCTCGCAAAAAATTTTCTTTACCTACATACCACTTCTTAATTTTTAAAAAATCATAATTTCTCCATACAACATTAACGTCCTCAAATGAAAAAACTCAAAACTAGAAAGTTGTAGATCTCGTCGAGTTCTACAATTTTCATATAAAAATCGTCTTCATCCAATGTTGTATGGAGAAATTATGATTTTTTAAAAATTAAGAAGTGGTATGTAGGTAAAGAAAATTTTTTGCGAGGGTATAGAGGAACTTTTTTCGATTTAGTGGTACGTAGGTCATTTTGAACTTTTATAATGGCGCACAGGTAATTGTTTCAACCTCAAAAGGGAAAAACTCATAAAGAAAAGAGTACAATGCATCTTACTGTCCAATACCATCCACCAAAAAACCCATATGGAAAAAATGGATGATATGACATAATGTAATACCCTGGGTATTACGGAATAAATAACCTGCCATGTCATCATATTTAACTTAATTAATTTGCATATGATTGTGCTTAGGGACCTAGAGTGGCTTGGATTGATAAAGTATTGGATTGAAAATTTAAAATCCTAATTGCATATTTGAAATAACCCTAGATTTAGCCCCAAAACCCTAATTCAAAATCTAGAAGGGATCTGGGGGTGATCCTTTAATGAAAGTTGTAGATCTAATTAAATGTGACAACTTTTATTTTTGGAGATTTTGAAGTTCTGTTATGAAAATTTGAATTTAACTCAAAACAGTGAATAAAAAAAATTGAATTTGAAATGCCATTTCAAAAATTAATTGGAATCTGACAAAACTTCCTTAATGAAAGTTGTAAAGCTCTCTGAGGGGAACAACTTCTATTTTAGCCATTTTTCAAGTTGTTGTGTAAAATCAAAAGTAATTTTGAAAATACAGTTTGAAATTCAAAAACCCTATTCATCCCCTTTTGAATAGATTTCAAATTTGGCCAAATTTGGAGTTGGTCCAAAAACAAAAAGTGTTCAGTTTTCTGAGCACTACAACTTTGCTTTTTACCATTTTTCCTTTTTCATTTGAATTTGACCGAATTCCAAAAAAACAAAAATGGGAGTGGTTGAGCTACAGTAACCCGGGATGGGCACTGTCCTCCTCGCGCTGTTCGCGCGTCGTCGGCGTGGGCGCGTCGCCGTCGGTCGGCCACGCCCGTCCCTGCTCCCACGTTGCTCAAATACGGGCCGTTGACGCCTTTTCTCCCTCTCCCTCTCGTCCTCTGCCCTATAAATACGACGAGCGGGCCGCCTTCTTCTTTTTCCCGTTTCCCGGCTCGCCGGAGTTCGCTCGGTTCGCCGGCAAAATTCGCCCACACCGCACCACCATCACTCTCTCCATCTCGTGAGCATCTAGCCAACTCTCTTGCGCACCTCCCGAGCCCACTGGTGGAAGCTGTAGTGGCTCGAGGGTGCCGGTGTACTCGTCGCCGTCGCTGCGGGTGCCCGGAGCGCCGCCGCGAGCCGCGTGCGGTGTCGAGACCGATTAGGTGAGTTCTGGGGATCCTTAGCTTGTGTCCGAGGCTCCATGTAGCCTGTAGGTTCTCATGCTTGCGACCGTATGCTCTGTGGTGGTCCAGTGTCGCCGGAACGGGGGAGTTACCGTCGGAGCACGCCGCCGCCGTTGCGGTCACCGTCAAGCTCGTCCCTTCGGGCCACCTCTGCCTTCACCACCTTGTCACCGAGACCCGTGGTGAGCTGATGACCCTCCCCAAACCCTCTGTTATTACCTCGCGGGTCCGGCGTGGGCGGCGTAGATCCGCCGGGCTGCGCGTCCGCCATGGGCGAGCTTCGGCTCGTCGTAGGCGATTAGGGTAGGAGCTGAGCATGCCTGGGTGTTCCCTTAGCTTTAGGGCGTGGACTGACGCGGTCAGTTTCGCTGTTGAAGTCGTCGCCGGCGATACCCGTGGCGGACCGCCGCGTGCCGGTGCGTGCGCGAGCTGGCGGGAGGTAGGAGGAGGAGCTGACAGGCGGGCCCCGCCTGTCAGCGCCTCAGCTCGCGCAGGCGCGGGCCGCGTGCGCGCGGGAGACGACGCGCGTGATAGTGGGCCGGCCCAGTTCGGGCGCGGGCGCGGGCAGCGCGGCGGGGGCGAGTGGCCGGGCCGAGCCGGTTGTGTGGGCCGCCTCGGGCCGGTTTCGCTTTTCCCATTTTCCAGCGATTTTCAATAGCCTTTTTCAAATTTATTTCTATGAATAGTGCTGATGTTTGTCAATTTCATAGGAATTAATCTGTGGCCTGAAAAATCATGAAAAATTTTGTGGTAGCTCTCTGTGATGTATAGAATTTAATAAAAATATCATATGTTCATTTTAGACCTTTTCTGTTAGGGGTAAAAATCAGCCAAATAAATGGATAATGCAACTTTGTTGATTTTTAATAAATTGTAGGTAACTCCAAAAATCATGAAATTAATTGTGGCTCTGTTTAATGATGAAACCTAGCTGTTGGTGAAATTTGGTCACAATTGGAGTTAGTTTGGTCAGTTAGTAAATATATGTGAAATTAGAAAAAATAAATAAAATGAGTAGAAGAAATGGATTTAGGGTTTTGTGTGGATTTTGGATTGATTGAAGCTCAAGGATCCACCCCTATATGATCCTTGGCAATAAAAGATGTTAGTGTAAGGTCAAAGTTGTAAAAGTCGTGCAACGGCTTTCCATGACTGCTAAAATCATCTCTTTAATAATTGCTGTATAATTTTTGATCTCCGTTTACAACTTTTCCGTGAAGGAAAGTTGTACTCAAGATGTTAATCATTGATTATTGCATTCCTATAAAGACTGTTGCATCATGTTAAGCATGCATCATTGCACACGTGTAGTGACCGGGAGCGAGGAAGTGAAAGTCGAGGCCACTGCTGGGGAGACAGCTCCGGAGGTGATCCAGGGTTTCGACATCTGCGGGACCGATCCCAACCCGACCCTCTTTTCACTCCAAGGCAAGCCCCGGTGCATTAACCCTCTGTTGTGAAATTCTTTATAATTCGAGTCAATCTATTGCATTAAGTTGATAGGAGTTGATTGTTACCTATCCAGATGCATTGTCCCAAATAATTATCCTGAAACCTGATTTAAATGAAATGGTTTAAAAAAAATGCTTAGGCATGCTTAATAAAAATTAGAATTTAAAAAAAAAAACTATTTTCTGTGTTATGAATGTATACATACTTTATGATTAGTGGAGAACTTGTGATCCGTTGGTCGATGTGTATTGCGTTAGAGTCCCAATGCACGATCACCTTCGGAATAGTTCAAAGCTGGTCGATATCACTGTAAGGTGTTTCGCTCGGCTGACGTGCTCGTGGGACAGCGTTTCCCATGACTTCTCACCGGCAGACACGGTTTTCAAAACTATAGGGACCGTTCGTTGTAGGCGTGCTGGATCGAGATGAACAGCCTAGCCACATACCTTTGTGGAAAGCCTAGAGTCAGGTGGCTCTATTGCTGGAACCGACAACCACGCACTGGGAGTGGAGAGATGGCGGGAGTAGCTTGTACCCACGTGGCCGTCGTGCCTGGAGACGAGTGGAGTACTGTGCTCCCGGGTGGCGCAGGACCGGTTCCGGGATAGAAAGACCTAGATGATAGGTTGGTATATGTATGCCGGCGTGCTGCATATGCAGTGTGGTTAGAATCCCCAGCTGGGTATACTTTCTGGATTCGAATCGACGTGCTCCTCGGTCAATGGAGACTCAATCCACTTCCCTACCCCGAAAAGTGGTTCTCAACTAGGTGTTTTCTGAATAAAGGAAGTAAGTGGAAAAATGACGATCTATGAGTTTGAATATTGGAACTATAGATATATGATGATGATAATGATGAAATAAAATTTGATAGTGATGCTTTTCTGCAAATCTTTTACCTCCTGCTAGCCTCACCTATGACCCTGCATTCCTGAGTCTCATCTTACACCTTTAGTCGGGTAAGTCTTGCGGAGTACCCCTAGTACTCAGGGTTTGTTAACCCTTGCTGCAGGAGATCCGCCTTCAGATGTCTGTTTTGCTCCGTGCTGTATGACCATCATCCAGGAGGGTAGCGAGGAAGAGTGAAGTGGAACCTGTGGGCAGGGTTCGAGTTACCTCATGTATAATGTTGTATAATTATTCAACTGCTACTGCCACTACTTATGGATTGTAATAATCGTACTGGAACTCTATTTGGACAACTGGTTTGTAACATAAAGTTATGTAATATTCCGCTCCTGTACTCTGATGTATTTTACTGTGAAATGTTGTAATCTTGTAATGTATTCGCAATGTGATCCTGCGGAAGAAAAAAAATTTGGGCGCTGATGTAGCCCGACAGATCGGTCTAGGTTATATGGAACATGGGCCCGGCTGTCAGAGTCATTAATGATAATGACAGTCGCCTGTGGGCCATGTAATTTAGGCGGTTCTGTTACACATAACCTTGTGTTAATATTGTCTCATTAAAAGCTTTA
The DNA here is from genome assembly GCA_038502445.1 of Eremochloa ophiuroides. Taxonomy (NCBI): domain Eukaryota; kingdom Viridiplantae; phylum Streptophyta; class Magnoliopsida; order Poales; family Poaceae; genus Eremochloa; species Eremochloa ophiuroides. Next base: position 7,668,262 of record JAHLJS010000009.1, on the reverse strand, counting down.
TATGAGAAAGCCAAAGGGAAAAACTCATACAAAAAAGAGTGCAATATGGTATTTACAACAAGTTATTAATCAGGGAGACTCTTCCCCTGATAACAAGTTATCAATCAGGGAGACTCTCCCCCTGATACTTGCAAACCTCAAAATAATTAAATTCATATCAATATACTCAACACATAAGAAATGTGGAGTATGATAGACTCTGTGAATATCTATATAAGATTATCACAAGACTTAGTTTGCAAATGTTCATATGCCCATATTACCTACGGGACAGAACAATCTCTTATCACAAAAATATTACATTAAGTATAACTTGTTTTTATCTAAAAAACAAAAATTGTATTACCTTTTTAAGATAATGACTTTTGATTCAATAGAATCAATATCACATAATCTCAGTATGTGATATATCATTCTGATTAGCTATACACATTCATGTGAAGCCTTGTAAATACAATATCAGAATGATTGTTATGTAAAGCCTATTTCAATGATCTGGATTTTGGAAATCTTATAAATGACCAGGATCATTATATCCACGTAATCGGATCATGGATTATACCAAGACCGCATGTGCTATTTTGAAATATCAAGAGATATTCTTAACTTCAATCTACCAACATTTGGTAGGAGTAGCGCTGCTATTATATAGCAAATCATTGCAAAATAATATCCGGCCGGGAACTTTGCAAGATATGTTAGCGCATAAATAGCACTGAGATAATGGACAACTTTTCCCAATATCTCGTATCAATCACTATGGTATAAAACAATCTTCCTCTATCATGAGGTAGAACAACCATAGGATATCTTCATATCGAATCACTCAATATGATTTGGATATAGATAGCTTTAGTACAAAAGTTTAGGAGAAAATACTTGGATCTTAAACACAAAATGAAATTTTGGTTTAGACCAAATCTCCTATCTCAAACTCCGTCTTTAGATTATAATATGCTATTGACAATGACAAGTGTTTGTTACCAATGATGTCAAGAGTATTAACAATCATATAATACTATGAAATCCAATCAATGACTTTAAAATGAACTAATCAATCTTGTGTTGCTATAATTGATCAAGAGATACACACAAAGTTGATTGTACCAAATTCGACTTATCTGCTTAAAGCCACATATTGAATTAAGCAATACACGATATATGTTGCGATTTTATGTATGAGAATTGAGTATGTGAACTCCTTCCTGGAAGCTGCACAAATACTCTAAATCAAGTGATCATATGTGATCACTACATCTATCAATTATCAACTGTAAAGATAGATGCTTTTGTACTGCCAATAAAAAGGTAGTATCGAAAATTTATAACTTATTATGAAGAATAATTTGCATTGATAATCAATGCCTGGGCTTTGTGTAAACCCCTTGTGCTACTAGTCTTGCTTTGTAACTCACCACCACATTGTTCTCAATCCAATCTAGGATAAAAACATTTTGTACCCAGAGTAAAGGTACCTGAGGTAAGACTATCTTTGTATGTATTACATTAGTCAATAAGTTCCGATCCAGTAAGAGTGACAAAGCACTCTGTCATAGTCTTATTAACTGGATGACTTGGAATATTATATACAATTTATTCAGAGAAGTATTTGTCGACAAATGTAACATTTTTATTATATAATTCTCCAATCTATCAAAACTTAAAAGAACCCTGAATGACTCATCATGACTTCCTGAAATGAGAGTCAGGGCTTTCCGATATCACAGCAGCAGTATTTGGTGCACCTCTGAGCTGGGTTTACGGATGACATCTATCCATAAGGTAATAGCTAATATTTACTGATAAAGACACGCCTACGCTGTCCAAAAATTGGCCCAATCTTTCACGGTACAAAAATCATAGGAACAAAACTTCTCTAAATTTTAGTGATATATGAATAATTGAACCGCTGCAGCTGTAATGATAAGTTTAATCGACCAATAGGAGATCGCATAAAAATATGGCTGGCACACAATTTCAGCAACTCGAGATCCTCACTGATTAGTTGTCGGATGGGCAATAGTGGTCTGCAATCAAAATTCAGGCAGCAGCTATTCTCGCCAACCAAGAAAAACGACTAATCCCTCCCTAGTCTCACGGCAGATCAATGGGTCGGACGAAGTTACAGAGCAGCAGCACGGCCAGCAACAGGTCACGTGAATCTTACTAATAATCAAATGTTAAATTCACGGCAACAAACTCGCTCCAAATAAGATAGTGTATATCCTCCACACAGTAAACCAAACACAGCGGTAGCAATATTGTTGATAGATAGGGATCGGCTTATAATATGGTGCTATGCAATCCAAACCTCTGGATAAATAATCTTCCACCCGCGGTGACGACGAACCACGATCAGAAGAGAGGGAACTCCAAGAATTCCAAGCGATGCAGCCAAGCCGTAACAGCTTGATCACATCGACCACGCAGATTTACGAGAAATCCGGAAAATATTCTTCGAAATAAAGCGTCCAATGAAATCATCATCTAGAGTTCCACGAGCGGCGTCTCGACGAGGGACAAACTCCACGATAATAAAAATTCCAATCTACTCTGTTAAAAGGGCGGTGCCCTGGATATAGCCACGCAGGGCCAAATCTCCGACTCCAGGTAAACGAAACTACGACTCGTTGACGCACAAACCCAAACGACAGACCAGACCCAAGATATGTACGTGCCGTCCGACTTGACCAAGTGCACACATGCACGGATAGCTAAAGTTGTGGCTCAAAATATTTATAAAATAATCCGGTATCAAAAATATTAATTTTTGTCAACTCAATTATTAGTGACCGTGCGTTATAGTTGGAGAATGTCAAAATAATTTTTTTCGTTAACTCAATTGATTTCTAACCAATGTAGAAAAAGTAATTATTATACGTATTTGACTTGCGTATCAATATCTTTTTGCCAAAAAAGCTAAGAAACATATGAGTTCTCTTAGTAGAATATCTCTTGTTTTATTTGCATCTCACCTAGTTGCGCTCCCTCACTTTTTCATATGGTACTAATGTCAACCAGACACATAAAACTAAATCGGACTAAGTACACATCTTATTAAGATTTAAACATGACTCATTAAAGATAATAGTGACAGGTAGTGACGGATAGTTTGGTCCATTAAAGATAATAGTGACAGGTAGTGATGGATAGTTAGGTAGTTTGGCCCATTAAAAATAACAGTGAACGTGATTCTCATTACCCTTGCTTTCTTGGCTTTCATGGCACAAATAAATCATAGTATTATTGAAGGTGACGTGAGCTGTTGTAGCGTGGTGGTATGGAATTAAGGGCCTGCTTGGTTGGCATCTAAAATTTGCCATGCCATAAATTTGGTAAGCTAAAAGTTGGACAAAAAACTTGCTATGGTTTTGGCAAATAAAATGTGAGATTTTGGCAAATTTTGGTAACAAACCAAATAATAGCTAAAATTATAGCTTGCCAAATCTTTGCTATGACAAATTTTGGAAGTTAACCAAGCAAGCCCTGAGTCTCCCAATTTGGTGGCACGGTTCGAACCGCCGATCCTGCTATTTATTTTATGGAGGCTCCGGGTATTTTGCCCTGGTTAGGCTACGGGCTCGCTTGGACGGGAGAGCAGAGCGGAACAAAAAAGTTGACCACAAAAAGAAAGAAATCTTCTCTCTTTAGGTATAGGTATAGGTATAGATTTATCTCCATACTAGCCGCATGCTGGGATTTGATGCCTTCTTTGGAAGGTTCTGTCCATGTAAGCCAATAAAATTCATGTGACCTCCACCTGCATGGTGCCAATAAATATATATTTGCTTGATTTATTCTCTTGATTCTTTTCTTCTTTGCAAAAATTATTTCCCTGAAAAATAAGCTTAGTCCCCAATGCTGCAACATTGGCTAGGATATCTTTCTTCAGCTTTACTTTCTTTGCATCAAATACAAATGAACCAAACTGAACGATTTGAGGAGCTATGGGCTCATCATTTACCCACTGGATATTGCCAACCATATACGTTGACATGCATTTATTATCTTAGAAGGAAAGTCTTCTATTGCTAGCATGAACAATCCTGTTTTATGGCTATACTTCTCCCCCTCTTGTTTACAATTGGGAGTTAAAGTGGCTTTACTTAGGGCCATTTGCATAACTGTCCTTATTTTTGTAACACCCGAAATTTTACATTTTATTAAATAGGGATGAATTGAAGTTATTTAAGAAATTATTTGGCATTTAATCTAGGATATAATCATTTTTGGCAAATTAAAATAAACCCTTGGGCATAGAAACTTGAGTGTTGCATACATGCTGCTGCACATATTTATTTCCTGAGATTTGTTTGGATTTTGTAAGGGTTCAAAAATTAGTTTGAAAAGTTATTTGGAAAACAAATTTGAAAATGAATTGAGAAAATTAGAAAAGGGAAAACTCCCTCCCCTTCTCTGTAGGCCGAGCCGGCCCATCTCTCCTCCTCTTTCACCCTGCCTCCCTCCTCTCCCACTTGGGCCGATGGCCCAGCGCACCTTCCCTCTCTCCCCTTGCCGCTTGGGCCGAGGAGCTGACCGGCCCGCTCCCAAAGCGCAGCCCGCCTCCCTCCTCCTACTGACTGACAGGCCGGGCCGCACCACAGCGTCGTCTCGCTCCTCAGGACGGAGTCCGAGCGGAGCACGAACGCCGACTCCAACAGAACGGCAACCGCCAGGTTTTTCGGCCGAGTCTGTCCCTCCAACGCCTCCCTCGCGCCCTATATTAGTCGGCCGAGCCTTGCCGACCCTCCCCACGAGTTCCCGAGCGAGCCGCCGCCTCCAATCGAGCCCTAGCCGCAGTCACAGAGCCTCCGCCGCCCCGAGCTCCGCCATTGCCGTCGAGGTCCACTACCAAGACCTTCTCCGTCCAATTCAACCTTCGCCGAAGCTTTGCAGAGAGGTAAATAAGCCTCGCCCACCATATTTTGTTCATTTTGCTCCCTCCCGAGTCGCCTGCGAGCTCACCGTCGAAGCTCCGCCGCCATAGCTCGTGCTGCACCTTATTCGAACCTCCACCGCCCGAATTGAAGCCCTAGAGGAGTTTGCCTCGAGGTTCTCGTTCTCCAGAACCTTTTCCCTCGCCAAACCGAGCACCAGCGCACCCGAACCGCCGTTTCCGGCCATCTTCCGATGAGGAGCCGGCCGGTCGCCGCCCAACTCCGGTGAACAGAGCCCTCTCCCCTCTCTCAGATCTAATCAGATCCCTCCGTTTGAGATCCAGCGGCCAGGAAATAAAGATACCCTTTCGCCGGCTTTTATTCAAAAGAGACCCCGAGCTTTTAATGATCTAACCCGCAGTCCCTAAGCGGTTTCCCTGATTTACGTTTTCACCGTTAGAAAACGTATTTTCGTTTATGGATTCAAAATACGTTTTTCCAAATAATTACAGTTTTGCCCCTGGATTTATTTTGGCCGTAATTTCTTCGTTTTAGCTCCGATTTGATCCGTTCAAGTCTTGTTAGATTCGTAATTTCGTAATCTATCTAATGAAGCTACTGTTACTCATGTTTTCAACTTTTAAAATTTGAGATTAGATTTAATCTATTATTTTATTATAGTAAAACTTGTTTATTTTATAACTTTCCCGTTTGAACTCCGATTTGCGTGAACTTTATATCGTTGGAATCGTAGCGACGCGTAGATTATTTTTATACACTTTTCAATTTGTTTTCTCTCTGTTGGTGTACTATTTCTCATATAGATCTTATTTGCTTCGTGTACGATTGCCTCGATAATTGTGTGGTGATGTTATGATTGAGTTCAGACGGTGAGCAATACGTTGGTGATCAAGAGTACGCTGAGGATCCAAGTTCTCAAGAGCACTTTGATTAAGGCAAGTATAGCATGGACCATCCTTGTTGCCTATTCACCTTAATCATTAAATTCATGATGCATGTGTCTACCTTGCTAACCCTATCATTTATTCCTAAGTTTTGATCACATGATCCTTGTTACCTATGAGATTGCATTTGAATAGTGATGCTAGTGCTTGATGGTGTCATGATCTTATGAACTTTATTAATTGATTATGAAATAAAGATTAAACATGCTTTTTAGCAACATGGACTAAGGACTTATCTGTAAGTATGACACCGGGACTTACAGCGCAACCATGGGGGCTATATGGCTCTGGCTTTAGTCAAGTATGGAGTTACTTTCTATCATGCTATTAATCTTGAAAGGTTCATTGCCGAACTGGTTGTTTTGCGGCTCCTGTCTTTGTGTGTACTGCTGCGCGTGTGTGCCACTAGAAGGAGGGTTCTACCGCCCCTTGCCATTGCGCCCGGATTGATTAGTAGCATGTTAGCGAGGCTTTTGAAAGACTTCATAGTGAACCCCGCCGATCTACCTTGGTAGTGGATCGAGAGGCTGACCACCTCGAGAAAAAGGGAAAATCACGACTCATGGTGAAAGTGTACAACCTCTGCAGAGTGTAAAACTGATATATCAGCCATGCTCACGGTCACTAGCGGCCTTGGACATCTTACAGGAATTTGACTAATTGAATATTGATTTATTTGAAGTTTCTATTGATGTTTATTCCATATTAATTATCATGTTTATATGATCATGCAAATCTTGTTCCTTGACATATTCTATTGCTGCTACTCAAACTGCTAAAACATGATCAACTAAAAGTAACCGCTGTCAAACCAGTGTCTTACTTTATTTGAGCCTCATGAACCTGTGCTATTCTTATTGAGTATGACATGTACTTATGCTTGCTTTATTTTTCATACTTGGATAAAAATTCTGGATGGGTAACAGATGACTATGAGGATTCTTCTGAGGATTATTAGGATTGTGTTCACCAGTCAACTATTCCCTGTGGATTGGAGATTCCACGAGAGAGTTATCTATATTATTCCGCTGTTATTAATGTAAAGACTCTGTGATATTACTCATTATATATTAAACCTTATAATGGTACTATGTAATTTGTCACTTATGTATGTGATTGATCTCTGGGCGCACATAATTTGGTTCATTCAATTTTATCCTTAAAATTGAGTGCGACAATTTTGAGGTCCATTTGCGCGTTTGTCCCTGTTTTTTCAATATGAAGGTTCCAGTTGCCCCTTTCCTGAGAAATGATGCTAACAGTGTTAAGTATAAGCTCAAAAAGACAAAAAAATACCCTCAAGAATGACCACAGAATTGAATGCCGACGCCGCACGCCGCCCACGAGCGCCGCCCCGGCCTCGTAAAACGGCTGCGTGACGCCCCAGCCCCGCCCAACGGCGTCGCGCTGCCCCTGCACCACCCGATGGCCGCACGCTGCCCCGGCCTTGTCTGACGGCCGTGCACCGCCCCGGCCCCGTCAGACGGCCGCGCACCGCCCCGGCCTCGCCCGATGGCCGCGCACCGCCCCGGCCTCGTCTGACGGCCGTTCACCGCCCCGGCCCCGCCCAACGGCCACGCGACACCCCTGCCGCACCCACACCTGCCCGGCGATGGAGCCCCCCCGCCTGCCGCAGCGCTGGTCGCTGGCTGCCTCGTCGGATGGCGCCGAACAGGGCCGGTCCGTGGCCGCCGCGCGGCCACCCGCCTCACACCCACACCCGCCGGTGATGGAGCCCGGCCGCTGCATCCCTGCACCCGCCCAGCACGCCGCCGCCGACCGCTCATCACGCTGCCGCCGGCCCTAACCCAGTAGCGATGGAGTCGGTCGCGAATGGAGAGGAATTTGTGTGTATTGGATAAGGGGTAGTATAGCCTTTTTTTCCTTTTTTGTTTTTTTTTTCAACATTTTTTTTGGTGTTTTAGTTAACTCTAGCTCATAGTGTTTAGAAACGAGGGCAAATGGTGCCTTCAGTTTAAAAAATGAGGGGCAAACATGCAAAGTTAAAAAAACAGGGACAAACAAGCAAATGGACTTCAAAACAAGGGCAGTTATGCAAATGTCTCTTTTACTTAATACCAGTACTCTTTCTGGCACATACTTGCAACAGATTATTAATCAGTAAATGTATTTGGCAGCTTATTTGCAATATTATGCAAATTAATTGAACTCATTCAGTTCATTTAGTACGCGATCCTGTGCTTGAAATGCTTTATGTATTCCAAATAATTTTCAGGCATTATATATGGTACCTCTAATCTCCCCCTAATGCCTGAAAAAGCTCAATGAAACTAGCATAATGAAACTAGCATACGGGTTGTAAATAGATCTTAAATAAGAGATCTAGATACTTAACAATCGATGGAGATTGAAATCTCTCGTTGATCCCCAGTTTTCTTTGTGAACCCATCAATGTATGCCTTTAAGCTATATGAGTTTATTTATTGTCCAAATACTCTAGAAGAATATGCCATAAGTATGTGTAATTCCTTCCATAATATATTCTTGTAGATAATCTTTATGGATGTGTAGTACCTAAACAATAGTAAGGCACAATTTTCTCTGATCTATAATAAACAATCCCTAATTGAGTGCAATGAATTCTTTTATAATATTTATGGGATAAAATCAATATTAATGTCCATTGTCTATGTGAGATGTTGATGCCATCGAGAGCAAGTTCAGCAGACTAGTCAATATCCACAACATGTGACAAACTATTGATTTAATGGATTTACTCCTAAGGTAAACCCAAAATCATTATAGTGATGTTGTAATCTCAAATGCAATACCATGAGTTGGTTATTTACCTAATGGTAATTTTGAAATCAACATGGTAATGTTATAATATGAAGTGCAAAATTTTTAAAGTTTATATCTTATCGTAGTGTTGGATTGTAGTAGGTAATCATAAATTGTGTAGACCATACAACCAAATCATCAAATATTTTGATAAACACAATACAGATAGTCTCTTTGTTGAAGACAAAGAGTAGATCTTTATAGTAGGTAAATATATTGCTGCCTAAGCACGGTCTCAGGGTAAGATAATTATCAAGTGAATTAAATGCAGCCTTTGCTTAGGTCTCTACCATCTTGTGTAATATTAAAATAATGTAATGGAATAGCAATCGAAACCTTTATTTTGGTTAAAAACACAGTGTAGGTAATTATCAAGTTTCAAAGAAATAAGATGTAGACCTCTCAGTAATAGGTGATTTAATCACTGATATGGCACGGTCTCTAGGCAGAATAATTTACAAGAAATTAAACGCAACCAATGTCATAGACTCTATTACCTTGTGTTAATTCAACTAAAATAATCATGATATATAGTATATTGCAATTTTAATCTTACAGAGATTAAAATTTAACTTGTATGTGGAGCAAAAGTTGTGGTTTGGGGCACCAACATATACAATTCTATTATAAAATTACAAGTGTAACTAATATGTTGGGTGCAAAATAGGGGGTTGGGGTGCACCAACATAGCCCAAAAACAATTTATCAAAGTCACAATTGTTATATGTATGTGGTGCAAAGGGGATTTGATGCACCATATACACCAAAATTATGATAGAAAAATATAAGACATTACATAATAATATAAACAAACCACAATTTTTATATACAATGTCAATATACAATAGTGCAAGGCAACAAGAATTTATATAACAAGAAGATGTTCTTGCATAAATTAAACTAGCTAAAAAAAAGGCTAATTAATTTTACTACTGTATAAATGAAAATAATAAAGAAAATAATATTTCTAAATAATAAACAATGCACCCACAGCCAACCAGCCAGCCAGGCTCGGCCGGCCACGGCAAGCCACAGCCAGCCGGCCGGCCAGCCAGGCGCGCGGCGCAGCCAGGCGAGCCGAGTGGGGCGGGGCGCACACGCAGGGGCCCCAACGTGGGCTTGGTTCCCATTCCGGCCCAGGTCAGAACAGGCGCAGGGGGTGCTTGCGCGGGGCGCTAGCTGCTACAGGCGCAGACGCCTCCGACTGCAGAGGCTGCCGGCCTCGCGGGGCCGAGGCGCGGAAGTCGCATGGCCGTGGGGACCAGCGCCGGCCACGGCTCGAGGCCGCCAACCGCCTGTCGACTGAAGGGGCGCCCCCGTCAACACAAACAGGCACCCGGATGCGGTAACCGCATGCACAGGCCACGGGCTCGGCCGCCGGGAGCAGCCAGCCGCGGGCATCGTGGCCGCAGCGCTTGAGTGCGAGGATCCGCAGGCGACTGGGCATGCGGATTCCGCTGCCGATCGAGCACTGCCACAGCATGCCATTGCACGTGAGCGCCGCAGGCTAGAGGAGCAGAGACCTCGTCCGTCGTTCGATTTATTAGAGGTAAGAATCTCGAATTGGAAAAAAAAAATGAATATATACCGTTCTTTCCAATGAGCACGCATTCAACAACAAAACCAAAAAGCAAGGTGGATGCCTGCGTGACTTCTGTGTTCTCCTCTCCCATTAGCACTTCTCGTCTTCTGTTGATGCGGAAGACAGCCACTGTCTTGCAGATCTTGAAGACCATCGGCCGTGCTAGAGGACTACCAAGAGTTTTGATATCCGATTGGAGTGGAGGCCGCCTCTGCTCTGTACTCGTTTCTTTCCACAAGAATCGGCTTCATGATCAGGACGGAGATGGGCGGTCTCCAGTTCTTGCTTGCCTGCCAGAAAAAAATTCCGGCGAGGAACTCCGGCGAAGTCCTGTACTGCAAATCTCTCTTGGGGCCTTTTCGCTCCAGCGGTAGTAGAGCGACGTGCGTGCACTCTGTGCGGCTGGCTACTTCAGACAGCGGCAGCCAACCATTCAGCAGTGTTTTTCTCTTAAAACAATTAGCTAGCCCTATGGTACCAGCCAGCCGAACAGGGTGGTGTTAGAATACTTGGGAGTGAATGAAAGATGCAAATGATTCTATGTATACTTCTGATGACAATGTATTACATATATATATACTATCCTAAAGGGCAGTTTTGTTACAATGAAGGGGTGCCTCCAAAGGGTCTGTCCGTACAACGAACAGGTGCCTATTCCTAACTGTCACTAGCAGTTGCTAATGACATGATTATCTATAATAAGGGCCTGTTTAAAAACACTCCAACTAAAATTTAACTAGCTAATTGATAGAGGTAAAGTTTAACTAGTTAAAGATCACTTTAGTTGGGGTGTTTAGATGCTCTAGTTAATTCAAAATCTTGACCATGCTACCCCTCATTAATACTATTGTTTAGACAGCTAAACTTTAGCTAAATATATTTGGATGGTTTAGCTAAACTTTAGTTGGGGATAGTTTGGTCATTTAGACCTTTTAGTTGGTTTTAACTGGGTTGAAACAGCTAATTGAATTGTGTACATTTTGGGCTCCAGCTAAACTTTAGGTAGGTTTAGGTATGAGATGTTTGAATACATCATAGCTAAAACTAGCCAGCTAAAATTTAGTTGGTGCTTCCAAACAGGACCTAATTGATCACTAATAATTAATTATACTAATTAATCTCAACAGTTTCGTCGCACATGGCAGTCAAAAAATATAGGCGCTCAGTCTTTTTAAATAAGAGAGCCTTTAAATAATGTGCATGTTATTTTTAAAAAAGAAACAAAAGTCTTTAAGTAAATTTAACCAAATTAAGTGTATAGCAAGAAGATTAAAATATTTTTATAATATATGTTACTTATAACTGCTAGTATACTATTAGTGGCATATATTTTTATCATAATTTATTTAGAGATAATATTGTACTGTTTTTGGAGAAGTTAGCCGGATGTCAAAAGTTTGATTTCTTGATAAACTAAATATACATTAATTTTGAGTCATAGAAAATAAAAGAACAGTCTGAGTTTCATCTTTTTCTTTAAACTACCGGAATGCGGTAACGTCTAAGGATGGTAAAAGAATGTCCTTCGAATGATAACTATCTTTCCTATATATTAATTTAGTTTATTCTGAACAATATAAAAATAAAATGCAGTATTTCTGCCCTGCTCAAGGTTGCTAAATACTCCTATATAATTATGTCTATGGTTTTGTGTCTATGGTTTTGTGTCTCTGCGGCAAGATACTCCTTTCATTCTAAAATACTATATATTCAAATATTTTAAAATTATCCTAAATTGTTGTAGGAGATTATTTCTAGAGTGATCCATTTTAGTTTCAGACATCATTCACATGCATTATCAATCATTAATATGTATAGCCAACCTAAACATGGTAATCATAATATACGGTAGAATCAAGTGAGAATTGCCTCCCTTATGTGCTTTATCCTATAATTTATTTTAAAATTATTATGATACCTTGTATTTCAACACAAATGGAATAGTTAAATGTGCAGGATGAGTAACTATGCAACGGATCCTATGCAAATCAGGCAAGCTGTGTAAACTTGAAAACTATGGATCTGAACCTCGGGATGCTCATCCGATGGCTGCCGAGAGAGGTGGGGTAATTTTACAAATAAACGCCCGCCAGCCCCTGTCACTTTTGCAATAACCCCCCTGTGTGCCCCCACCCTGTCGGATCAGAAGATGAGATCCCCCAATCGATTGGGTTCGGCGCCGAGAGCCACCTCCTCGTTACAGCTGCTGGTGCTCACCTCCGCCGTGCTGCTGCTGCTCTCCTCCGCCGCGCTGCTCGTCTTCCTCGTCCTCCGCCGTGCTGCTGCTGCTCTACTCCGTCGCGCTGCTCGTCTTCCTTTTCCGCCGCCGCGGTGTACTGGAAGTAGCCGGCCCTCGCCGCGGCGGCCGAAGACCAATGGCCTTGCTGGCATCCTCGTCGAGCTGCTGAGTCACGAGGACCGCCCCAGCGTTGGTGGCCCCGTCATCTCTGTCCATAGGCTTCAAATGTGCTTTGCAATTATCTGCTATATTCGAAGAAGATGTTGTCCGTGGTGTGCTTGGTTCTTCCAGGTGGGCTCCAACTACGGCGACTGCAGTTTCAACGTCCACTACACGCAGGGATGGTAGCAATGATCAGATCAGATTAATTTCTATCAAAATCAACTACATGAAAGTCTTATAGGAGGAGAAACTAACCACGCCATGAAGGGCTGCCACTTCCAATGCCACAGTGCGTGTTCATGCGGTCCCTGACGTCACGTGCGCTGGAGTGCATGGCGTCAATGGCGAGCGGCAACTCGCGGCCATCGAGGGCAGGCAGCGAATCGCGGCCGTCGAGGGCAGGCGCCGACTCACGGACATCGCGGCCAGGCAGCGACTCGCGGCCGTCGCGGTCGGGGGCCAACTCGAGGCCATCACGGCCGAGCAGCGACTCGCGGCCGTTGCGGGCGGGCGCCAACTCGTGCAAACCGGAGTCCATGGCAATGTCGGCGGCGCGGTGACTCGCAGTGACTTGCCGTCGACAAACGAGGATGCGGCGACCGCGGCGTGACTCCCGTACGGAAAAACCAACGAGCGGCAACCACGGCGTGACTCCCGTGCAGGAAACGAACGGGAGGCAGAATCACGTACGGGAGAGATTAGGGAGGGGTGATTTGCAGAAAAATAGGATTAATGTGGCTAATGGCGGGCGTTTATTTGTAAAATTACCCCACCTCTCTCCGCAGCCATCGGATGAGCATCCTGAGGTCCAGATCGATAGTTTTCAAGTTTGCACAGCTTGCCTGGTTTGCGTAGGATACATTGCCGAGTAACTATGTGAATATGACTCACTGAGATTTCCACAAGAAAGTTGCTAAAAATCTCCATGAATCTTTGGCCAATGTTATTGTCTTAAACCCATACGCAAGCCATGCCCTTACCTAGGGGTGAGAGCTTCGGTCAAGTATGTAGCTCCTGGATTCATGATATCACTACAAAGTGGATATAGTAATCTCTTCTCTACAACTAAAACATTGCTAACTATTCCGTCCACGCCTGCGACACTTAAATCTTCTGTCCACCCGCCACACCCGTGCGACACCAAACCTTCGCATGGTGCGCTCCCAGGCATCCTCCTCCGCTCGTGTCTCCTCGGCAACCTCCATGATCTCCTCGTCCCGCGCCTCCCGGCTTCCAAATCAGCGCGATGAGTGCTCGAGCAAATTCCGCGATCTTCAGCTCCTCTTCCACGATCATTATCCGTGCTCTGTATAAAAAAAACAAGGGAGCATTCTCCAATGGCAAATCACAATCCCAACGTGCCCATCGCACACGCTCAGGTCGGCACCGCCTCTACTCCGCCGAGGACAACTCCCCATCCCTGGCCCCACCAAGGACGACGCCCGCACCGTCGCCGCCTCAGGCATCCCTAAAGGAATATTCTGTCATAGTCAGCGATAATTCTCACCTCTATATATCAACTTCTCCCACACCCATACACACTCTATACCTTACTCTATATCGGTGGGGCCCACACTTTTCTTTTTTTTTCTTCTTTCTCTCCTTATACATTCGCTGCCTCCCACCCACCCTGATGCGGTGGCCTGCGGCTCCCTTCCCCGCGCACGCAGCGCCCTCGCATAGTCGTGCTCCCCGGCGGCTCGCCTCCCTCCCTTTTCCCCAGCGACTGCCGGCTCCCCGGCGAGCCCTCCCCACACCCCCCGGCGTGACGCCCTTGCACTCCTGGCGGCTCCCTTCCCTCTTTCTTCCCGGTGGCAAGGTTCTCCTCACAGCGGCTGGCGGCTCCCCCGTGCTTTCTTGACGCGGTGGGCCCGCTCCCTCCGATGCACCGTAGGCCCCCCGCCGGAGCGGCGCGGGTGGCCAGGTTCTCCTCCCTCCCTCTTCCTCCTTCCTGTGCCCTCCTCACCCGCCGGGCACGATGGCGGCGGCCGGCGGTGGCGTCCGGCATACCTGTCTCCACCTCCGGCGGCGTGGGGCCCGCTGCAGAGGATACCGTTCCTCTCTCCTCACCTTTATGTTTGTCGTATCCCTGTAGCAACCTGATGCGTAGCGTAGCATTTAGCAGTGGTAGCATTTAGCGGTGAGCGGTGCACGTCGTCAACTTCTACGAATAGCGTACAGGCGGTTTTAGCGTTGAGCGGTGCAGATAGCCTCAGCTCACGACTCCTGACGCCCGAGTGCCATCACACGCCACCCCGGCCTCCGCGATCTCCCGCTGACGAGGTGCATAGCTGTCCGCCGCCGGCGCCACACCAAATCTGCGACGAGCAACCAACAGACGACGCCCTATCCCCGACCCCGCCAAGGATGACGCCCGAACCGTCGCCGCCTCAGCTCACAACGCTTGATGCCCGAGTGCCTGCAGCACTATCCCACACCGCAGCCCTGGTCTCCACGACTTGCTGACGTCAGATGCATAGCACGCCACCACCGACGCCTCACCAAAACTGCGAACAGGTATGCATGCCCACACCTTCTGTTTCCTTCAGTGTGGATCTGGTAATCTGATCTGTGTTTTGCAAATTGAAGAATTGATATTGTCCCAACCTGCACAAGATATAAATCCCATTTCAGGTAGCAAAGTATGAGATTGAGTGATTTTGTAGTTAAAATAGCACAAATGCAAAAGTTAGTTTCACAATTACTGGTTTTGGTACTCCCTCTAACTTTGGTACACTACTTAAAAAAAATCTTTTGTGAGGCACTTGAGATATTTTTTCGGAGGCGGTCAACACTAGAAACCGCCTCGGTTAATGCCTCGATTAACCGAGGTGGTTGTTTTTATATTAACGAAGGCGGTTACATCAGACCGCCTCGCAAAATACATTTACCGAGACGGTCAAAAAACAACCGCCACTTAAAATCAATTTATGGAGACTGTTGACATCTATTAACGTCGCTAAATATAACTATATAACTTTTAATACGAGAAGCGAGATTAGAAGATGAATGGTAATTAATTAACTTGTCATTAGCAACTAGCAACTTTTCTATTACCAACATTCTTATGCAAGAACTAGGTTGTCATCCCTAATTAATAATGCTAAGAATAAATAAATGTTTTATATATTAATCTATGTGACTAGCCAGAAATAAATATAAATAATATAAACTAAGATCAGTTCTGCAAGCGGACAGATAATTATACCATTATAACATTTTACCTAGAGAGTTTTACCAGGTTGTCGATTTATATTTATACCACTGGTAAGGACTATGATAAACTTTAATCTATTATATTGATAGTGATGGTATACAATGGATAAGTGACATTACCGATGTCATTTACTCTACTCATAACAGGTAGAGGTCACAAGGTAAATAAAGATAAAGATAAAGGTGATAAGTATGATCAAGCATCATAAATAAAAGATAATCATCAGAGCATTTCTCTAGTCATAGTAATAACTAGCCAATGGATAAACTAAGGAATTAATATCAAAGGTAATTCTATAATTACATCAATGAATAACTCTAATTAGTGCAATTACATCTACCAATAATTGTTAGACTAATCCTATATCATGATCACATGCAAAGGGCATCATCTAGGAAAGGTGTGAAACAGAGTCTTCACTCAACTTCGCGACCGTGCCTGCTGGCCTACATACGGGGGGTGGACTACAGAGGACTCAACGCAGCTGTCACCTACGCGATCTACCACACGACCCGGCACATCAGGGTTTACTCACAGATAAACAAAATATTTAGACACCGCGTCTACATATCGTTCATCATCTATCCATCGTACGCATGAATAAACGCTATAGGAGCAATTACATGAATTCAATAAGATCAGACCAACTATACTAGACATATAATCAAAGTAGACAAAGACTATTGTAATTAAGAACATATGAACTATTAAAAATAATGTTTCCCTAATCATAATGAAGAATACAATAATAGAGAAAGAACTAGAATTATACCGAACTCCGTGCTCTAGACAGATGCCGGGGCTCCAGATCCGCCGAAGAACTAGAACTCCTCTCTAATCTAATTAGGCTAGAACTATGAACTAAGAGGCTCTTGATGAACTAAGAGGCTCTTGTGATGGCTTGAGGACTTGATGCCTTGAATGAATGATGGGTTGATGCCTCCAGGGGGGTCTGCCCCTTTATTTATAGCCCGATGGGATGCACGTGCGCCGTAGGATCAGACCGACTTGAAACAAGGGCTGAGATGACTCCACAAAGGCGGCGGAAGAAGACTCCAGAAGGTGGGCCAAAACCCTAGCAGGGGGCGCCGGCCGGCCCTACCCTGGCGCCGGTCGGCCCCACCCTGGGGGGTCTCGGGTCCCGGTGTCTTGGGTGTGTTCCAGATGCTTCTAGTGTTCTCGTGATGATGTTTCCTTGGCGGTTAACTTACGTGGTAATCATGCTCTTTAACCCTTCTTTTATGCTTTTCTGGATAGCCCCTAGAAAATACAGAACATGCAAAACTCGTGAAAACTGTCAGTTAAAACCCTAGACTAGTGTGTATTCATGTATCCTTTGGTGTCTAAAGTTCTAATAAAAGTTGACGTTATCCACCATCAACAACACCCCAAGCTTACCTGTTTGTCAGTCCCTTGGCAAACGAACTAAGCCTAATTACTAATGTAATTGGATCAGGAGTTGGTACAATGTTTTCATACTTTCCAAGTACACATGCTGCAAACATAGATTTTCCTCCAAATTAGACAAAACTGCTCTAACTTTTAAACTTACCCATCTTACCTTTAACTATGGGGCTTTAAAGCTCTTGCCTTAGTCTTGAGTAATTGAAAGAAAGAACAATCAAGTCTTGCACTATGTAGCAAATTCTTCACAGTACTAATATCCGGGAGTTTTGCAAGTTTTCAAAATAAAACTCAGAGCTTTAATTATATGACACCATCAAGTCTCTCAGTATATATGGTATTTGTGGATCTCACTTAAGGCATTAATGTTATGCCTTCCTATATCTAAGGATTATAGTGGAGCTCATAGGAGTGGCAATAACAAGGTTTTAAGCATACTTGCAATTCATATGTTGTAAAGTCAAACAATGGATCCACAGAGAATTGAGGCATACAATCAAAGCAAGATGTGCATGTGTATGGAATATGGTGGATAGGTGTATATGTGGTATTTAGTGGCTATTCCTAATTCTACTTTTGCTCTTTGAAAATGATTCACTCTCCTTTATAATTTGGAGGAACACATGGGCTATTTTTATTCTTTCTTTCTCTTTCTCTTTTTTTATTGTTCATTCGGGAGGCGGGCATCTAATACCCATTGTTTTAATGCTGGGACACTTGTTCATCTTTTACTCCTTTTTCATATTTTTTTGCATAGCCACATGTATCTTTGAATATAAAAAACTGGAGAGATAATAATAAGAACTTAGAGCAATTATAACAGAGTTATCCTACGGGTTATATTTTTGGTGTTCACTCCCAGAGTAGGAGAAAACATTTTCATTATGAACATTGATGAAAGTGAAAATGGTTACGATTACTCCCAGGGTAGGAATAATGCATATGTGCTAAAGTGTGTACGTGATCTTGGTTTTAAAAACATGACAAGACTCTCATTTGGTATTCAATAAAGGTTGACTGAACTCAATATAAAGCAAGCAGCATGAATGTGCAAAATGTTTTCCTATCTAGATGTATCATATATATGGCTTTGTAGGAATTCACATTTTGTCATACAAGAGCTCATCATATAGATTTTAAATTTTCGAAATAAATCTCCAGAACTTAGTAATGTTAGGAATAAGATAAATAGTAGCTCAACTTTCATGAATCATATCAATCAATCACCTAGACTTAGCTCAAATATATGCCTCCAAAAGTTTCAGGTTCAGAGTAAATTCTTAAGTTAAAACAGCAATATCTAAAACTTAGGAGAATTTAAGTTTGACAACTAGGCATTTGAAAAGTATTGTGACAGAGCAACTATTCATCATCTCCAAGACAAAATTTTAATGTTCATCATTTTTAATTTAGTTCTAGCCTAGACTGACTCTAAACAAACTCTAATATATAGATAGATATTTATTTGGTTTTTAGATTTTATTTTACTAGATAACTCACGCGAAAAAGCGATATAGTAATAATGATAAATAGGATAGGAAACTTATATTTAGCTAGATTTTAATTGGAGGGTGCCCTCCCCCAAACTTGACGTTTGACAGGGTCTTTAATGTTGCAGATTAAGTGATCCTTTTGAGAGCAGGTGTATCGACAGCGTAGAGATGTTGGGTCGACTAGCTCCTTGATCTTGTATTTTCCTATGAAACTCAATTGCCATTACAAATAATGAATCTTATGGAGAGGGGTTAGGTTTAATACCACTCCATGATAAGTAATTGATTTTATATTTCTAGCAGAAGCTTAAGCTTCTTTATCCAATTAGGAAACTTCTCTAAGAGTTTGGACCTTCATGTGTCCACATATTTTTGGTATTTTTGTGAAAGGTGTGGACCTTCATGTGCCCTCATATTTTTGGTATTTTGTGTTTGTATAAAGTAGACTTAATAAGCGCATAGATAAAGTTACCAGGTAACTAGGGGATGCTCTTCCCCCAAGCTTGATGTATGCAATACTTGGTGCTTGAATGATCTTTAGAGTGAGTTGGTTAGCAGCAGTCCTGATGAGTGCCACTAATAGACTCTCTCCTTAGTCATAATATTATTCCTGCATAGTTATACTCCAACAAGAAAACCAAAACTCGAGGCTCGAATTATCAAGGGGTTATCGGTCAGCCATCAAGCACTTTGATTATTCTTTGAGTTGATTTGAATTAATAGATTTTAGCTAGATTCTAACAGGATTCTCTTTTTGGGGTTTTCTAATTTTCTTATGCAGAAATCAAATATGTATGCATGCTAATAATAATTTTTATGCCACCACAGGGAATATTCATTCTCATGGGGCCTAGGACTTTCATAATGCAATAAAGTAAATATAGATCATTATTTTGTTATTTTTATTTTTATGCCACTACAATAAATATGCCTACAGGGTTATCATAGGTTCATTCACATGGGGCTTTAATATTTATGATGCAGTAAATAAAGCAGTAAATATTTTTGTAGGTTTTATTATTTTTATGCAGAAATGATTGTACTAATAAAGGTGCTAAGCAAAATTACTAATGAATGCTAGATTAATTAGATAACTACCATTCTAACCTTATGGCTAGGGTACGGAATTTAAAGTCTACCAACAGGACTAAGATAGAGGATAGTACTTACTTATTAGGTTCATCGTCTAAGGTTACCTCAGTCAATTCCTCATTTTGCGGTGGTGTAGCAGGTGCTTCTTCTTTCTGCTTCCATCTCTTTTCTGTCTCTTCTACTTCTCTTTTTTCTAGCTCTAGCTCTTCCTTGTAAGCTTCTCTTGATTCTTCATCTCTCTTTATCCATTCTTCTATTTGTGTCTGCATCTCTTCTTTTTCTGCTTTAGCAATCTGTGTAATACTCCTGTGTTACGGAACATTTAAAATTGAGCATGTCATCATGAGCATTGCACAACATGTATGGATTTTGTCAAACTTGTTCTGCATCAACTAAGAACAAGTTTACTTTTCTCTTAAGGCTTGTGCTTAGGGCAATAGAGTGGCTTTTACTAGCAATTTAATTTTTTTAAGCCCTAAATCGGACTAAAAATCTAGTTTCAAAACTAAGTAGAATTGGACTTTGGTCCCAAAAGCAAAGTTGTGACTCTTATTAAATAGAGCAACTTTGGTATTTAAAGTTTTACATGTTTCCATTTGGAAATTCAAATTAAACTTGAATTACTATATTCAAATTTGAATTCAAAACTTCAATTCAAAAATTATATGGAATCTGAAGATGGTCTTTAAACAAAAGTTGTAAAGCTCCCTGAGTTGAACAACTTTAATGTTCACAGATTTTGATCTTGTTCAATAAAAATTGGAGATTTAAACTAAATTGAAAAAGGGCCATTTACCCCCTTTTCTATAATTTCAAAAATATTTGAAATCTGAAAATTCTTTAAATACGAAAGTTGTTCAGAATTTAATTTCCCACATATCTTATTTTGGGATATTTTCGACTTGTTACATAAAAACAAAAGTAATTTTAAAAAAATCGAAATTGGGATAAATCCTAGCTACAGTAATCCGGAGAGGGCAACGTTGCCACCGAGCTGCTCGTCTGCTTCGACCGCCGCCGCTTTCCTCCGCCGCAGCACGTGCAGGCACGTAGCCAGCGACGTGGCCACGCTCTTCATCGACGTGGCGGCCTCGGAGTTCATCCTTTCCTCTTCTAGACACGAAGACGACGTCGCCGTTCTTCTTTTCCCTCTCCTATGCTCTCCGCCGCCGTCTCTGTTGTCGTTGAAAATCATCGTCGTCACTCGATCTCCACTATCTCCATCCTGTAGTTAAGTTCGCCACCTCCTTGCCGTTCGTTTGAGTTGGTTCTTGCATCCTTTCGTGTTCGGGTTCGCCGGCGCGGCTGCTTCTTCCTTGTTGCCGGCCGCGGCACCGCCGAGCTCCACCTCGACGTGCCCAGCTCGCACCAGTGAGCTTTGCGCCCATGTGTTACTTGTTTCGAGCCCGCCACTTCGCTCTGAAGTTCATGCTTTAAACTATTTCTTGTTTGATGCTTAGGGATCACCGGAACGGGAGCTTGGTCGCCGGAGTTCACCGCCGAGGTCACGGTTGCCATCAAGCTCTCTACTCCGAACCTCCTTCTGTTGAATCAGTGCGGGCATCACACTTTGGTGAGCACCTCCGTGCCGTAGATGTAGTTGATTTGGTCGGGGAAGCTTCCGGCTGGCTGGGACGCGGCAAGCCGCCGTCGCCGAGCAGACCGGGCCGCCATGGCCGCTTGTTAGATTCCACCGGTGCTCTGGAGTTCGCCTAAACTGACTAGAATGGTACGGGTACTTGCTGGAGTCGTGCCTAGGGCTTCGCCCTCGCCGGAGTTGCCGTCGCCGGCGAGCCCCGCGGCGGGCAGCCCCCCCCGGCGTGCCTCTGCTCTGTTCGCTCTGCTCTGTTCGAGCAGAGGGAAGGAGAAACCGAGTGGGCTCTGCTGGGCCTGGCTGAGCCGGCCTAATACCCCCTTCAAATGTTCTTTTCATTTTTTTATGAATTATGGATGCTGAATTTTAGGAATTTTGAATGAATTAATCTATAGCTCCAAATATTCTGAAATAAATTGAGGAGTCTCTCTGAGTAATGTAGAATTTATGAAAAATATGAAATTTGTATTTTGATTACTTTCTGTAGACTGTAAAAATGCATATTTTAATTAATAAATAACAATTCTATGATTTTTATAGCTCAAAATATAAATCCAAAAATTATGAAATTAATTGGGTAGCTATTTTGACCAGTGAGCTACCTCCACAAAAATTTGTAGCTCAGTTGGATAAAGTTTTATTATTTATGATTTATCCTTAATTAAGTAATTAAATAAAAATGATGATTAGTGTTAATCACTTTAGGATTTTTGTGTTATTTTGGCATTGTGTGAAGACTTAAGATCAGAAACCCTAATTGATCCTAAACACCTTTCTTAGTGTTGAAGGTTGTATTAGTTGCGGCTTTCTATGACTTAAAAATAATTAATGAATTAATTATGCAACAATAACACTGTTAGGTGAGATCTTGATTTCAACTTTACCGTGAAGGAAAGTTGTACTCAAGGTTATTAATTTAATACTTGTTTACTGTTAATCATGATATTTGCACCATCATTAAGCATGCATCATTATCACGTATAGTGACCGAAGGCGAGGAAGTAAAAGTCGAGCAAGTCACCGCTGACGAAGCCCCAGGAGTTTTCGGTGGTTTTGATATTTGCGGTTCTGACCCTGATCCGTCCCTCGCCGTGCAACAAGGCAAGCCCCGGAGCATTAACCCCTCCTTGTATTTACAAATTTTATCACTTGAGTTAATCTACTGCATTAAGTTGATAGGAATTTATTGTCACCTACTTGCTGCATTTACCTGTCTTGATATATTATCCTTGAAACCTGATTTAAAGGCAAATGATTATAAAATGCTTAGCCATGCCTAATAGTTAAGATTTTACGAAAAAGATATTTTGTATGATTGGGGTATACAATTATGTACTGTTGTAATTATTCGACAGGGTAGTAGACTTGCATTGAGAAAAGAATCTCAATGTAGTGTCTCTGACTGTCTATTAAGGAAACGAAATAGACTCCATTAGGGACCATTCGTTGTCGGCCTGATGGATCGAGACTTTGCAACTAGCCACATACTACGGAAAGCCTCTGACTCCGGTCGCTCCTCTACTTGAACCGACAACCACGCACTGGGAGTGGAGAGATGGCGAGAGTAGCGTGTACCCTCGTGGCCGGCGTGCCTGAAAAGGAGAGGAGTACTGTGCTCTCGGGTGGCGCAGGACCGGTTCAAGTTTTGGAAAAGCCGTGGTAGGCGGGGTGTGCATATGCAAGCTTAGGTGCTACATATGCAGTGTGGATAGGGATCCCCAGCTGGGTACTTTCTGGATTCGAATCGACGTTGCTCCTCGGTCAATGGAGACTTGATCCACTGACTTACAGCGAAGAGTGGTTCGGAACTAGGTGAAAGATATGGAAAATAGGTGAATATTGAGATTATCTTAATGAATCAATCTAGATTCAGGATTGAGTTTTAAGCTGACTTAGAGTGCTTTTCTGCAAAACTCTTTGATTCTTGCTAAAGCCTCTCCTTGATTCCCCTTAGCCTGCATTCCTAAGTCTTCTTCCCAATTTTTAGTCGGGTAAGTCTTGCGGAGTACCCCTTGTACTCAGGGTTTGTTAACCCCATGTTGCAGGCAATCAGCAACCCAAGGTCTGTGTTGGACCTTGCTGTATGACGGTGTTCGAGGAAGTGGTCCAAGAGGATAGTGATAGTGAGTGAGTATTTGATCTCTGGGCAGGGATGTTATGTAATATAAGTGTTGTATAAGCTACTTACCTACTGCCACTACTCATATTTTGGTTTGTAATAACCGCACTTAATGTATAATTAAGAACACGGGTTTGTAATCCTATGTAATATTTTAAGTCTTCCGCTCTTGTACTCCGAATTGTAAAATTTGTATGAAATATTGTACTCTGCAATTTCTTCGCAATTAAGATCCTGTTCGGAGGAAACGGGTTTACTCGTAAACCCGGCAAACCCTTTTAGGTTATACGGGTCACCTGCACGGTTGCCAGAGGTCTTTGGGACGACGACAAGTGCATGTGGGCCATATAGCTTAGGAGGTTCTGTCACGATCCGGTCCATCCTTTCAGCTTCCGCTTCCCACTCACTCCAGTGTGGTGCTTGTACGGCTTTTTCTTGCTCCTTGTAGCCGTCTTCATACTTCACGATTCTACCAGGGAACTCCTCCCATCCATAGTGAGGCTGGGCAGCCTGACGGCGGGCTTGGCGTTTCCTTCTGTTGCATTGCTTCCTGATCTGCTCATGGATAAGATGTGTTTTAAATTGACAGCGTACCTTTCCGGTGGGTAGGTTGAAGTGGACTTGTCCAGACCCGATGTAGATGATAGCATTGGCGGTGTAGAGGAACGGTCCTCCCAAAAGAATAGGTGATTCATCGTCTCCCTGCGTGTCAAGAACTAGAAAATCTGCAGGTATATATTTATTTTGAATTCTTACCATTACATCTTTGACTACGCCTTCAGGGAATCTCAGTGATTGGTCTGCCATCTGCAACTGAATATATGTTGGGTATAATTGTAAATCATCAAATAATTCATCATATACCTTTTTGGACATTACGTTGATGCCTGATCCAATGTCGCAAATGGTGTTGGGAAAAGTGATATCTCTGATTATGCATTCAATGATTGGTACACCTGGGTCACCTTTTCTTTGTTGGAAATGGTTTCGGGAGCATATGATCATTTTCTGTGTTGATAGCATTGATTAGCTAAGTAGTTCCTTCAGGTACATGCAGGGGCTTGTTCTTCCTTCATCTTCTATTGTTCTTCTTCTTGGGTGCTGATTGTTGTTGTTGCTCTTCTTGTTGATAGAATTGCTTTGGGACTGCAGGAGTCTTGAGGATGCGGTTCTTGAATGAAAATCTCACCTTGTCTTTGATGGAGAGGACAATCTTGGCATGTTCCTCATAGATGATGGCTTTGGTTATGCATAAGAATGATCGTCCCAAGATAATGGGTGCCGTCTCATCTCCTCCAGTATCCATGATCACAAAGTCAACTGGGACATATGATTGCCCCACTCTGATGACAGCTTCGTCTAGTACTCCCTCAGGGTAGCAAATGGACTGATCTGTAAGCTGCAAACGCATATCTGTGTACAACAAAGGATCACCTAAAATTTTCTCATAGATTACCTTGGGCATTATGTTGACACTTGCGCCGAAATCGCAGATAGCTTCTGAAAAGTTGTGACATCCTATGGAGATAGGAATCACAGGTCTTCCAGGGTCTCCCATCTTCTCAGGTAGTGAGTGATCTATCCACTGTATATCTGTAGGCTCAATTTGGTATTGTGTTGCATTGTGAATATCAACAAGGTTAGCAGTTTCTAAATCCTCCGGCTGGCCTGGAATCTTTCCTTTCTCAAATGGAGGGACAACAGCAGATAGCTGAGCTAATTATAATTCTAACATTTTATTAAAGCTGTGCTGATTCTTTATAGCAGAAGCAAAGGTATCCATTCTAGTATTTATATTTTCTAAAGCTTTATCATTCGAGGCTACCTTTCTAGACATTTGATCTAACAATTTAGATTGACTAGCAACTAAATCTCTTAAAGGCGGAAGATTGTAATTATTATAATTATTACCTTGGTTATTACCTTGGTAATTACCTTGTCGAGGTTGCTGATTCCATCCTTGGTTTGGCTGGTTCCATCCTTGATTTTGCTGAGGACGATAGTAGGTGTTGTTGTTGATGAAGTTCACATCCTCTTGCAATGTAGGGCAGTTGACAGCTGAATGACCGAAATCTCCACATTCTTCACAGGTCATGCGAGAATCATTGATATGCATGACTTCCTTCATCTCTATGTCGAGCTTCTTCATAATGAGGTCTAGCTTGGCAATGACCATGTTAGTTTCCTTCAGATGATGGATGTTGTTGACGGTGGATATACCCTAAAATTCCACATTCAAACACCGTCAACAGGCCTCGAATTCAGGGGAAGATAAACATATCATGAGCATATTTTATTAATAACTAGTTCCACATGTACTCTTAAGCTTGTGATTGCAGGAAACACCAAAACAGTGCAAAAGTGAGCCGCTAGGGGCTAACTACATGGTTCGGCTGAACCATATCATGTTGCCCCAGGCCACCACCTTTCAACACAGAGCATACAACATCAAATTGGAGAGATCAGAGCCAAGGGTAGGCCCACCCATGGGTCGGCCGAACTGCCCATGGGGCCCACTTGGCTCTGGTGACGTGGCAGGATCCGTGTGACACTCCAGCCAAGTCATTTCATCCATCGGATCAACTTGTGCTTTCATTCAACGGTGGAGATCAAAGGCACACGGATTGAGGCATGAAACGAAGCAATTAAGACAGAACCAACACATAGGAAGAGTCTATGACTTGTGAGGACCACACCTGGCCTGGCCCCACCCATCATAGGGGTCGGCCAAACCATGGGGTGTGGCCCACGGCCATCTACACACTCAGTGACAAGTAGGGACTCCTTTTAGAAGACCCTGGCTGGGCCCACCAGTCATAGGGGGGTCGGCCGAACCCCCCTGGTGCCCAGCCAGGTCGGTTGGCCTTCACTGACTCCAAGCATGTTTCCTATGTACTCAAATCACCAAAGCCATCCATCTTGAGGCGGTTACAAGGCGGTGGATCCAAGGGTGGAGAGGCAAGGAGCACGCGGATCGCTGACGTGGCATCCCGTAAGAGTGTAGGTGCTTCGAGTAGAGGTTTTGTCCTCTATTGTCTCGCACTACCCCCTACACACCGGTAGTAAGGTAACAATCTTAGTATAAGTTATCTATTTGATAGGATGTCATAAGAGTAAAGTAAGTGTCATAGGAGTCTTATACTCACTCGTTGTCCTCCCACCTAGCTATACTCTACTAGTTATCTTTTAGTTATCTTAATACTTGTTGTGTGCTGGTGTCATTATCCTTTCCTCTACCTATCAATTTACCCCCTACCACTAGTTGGTACTAAGTTGGTATAGACTTAAGGATCTCTCTTTCTTTTTATTAATTATTCCTAGCAACCGCTTTCTCTTGGGATAAAAATAAATAACGATACCTTGGAATACTTCCGGGTGAAGTGCTACAGCGGTATTTTCTTTGCGCTTGCGGAATTATCCAATAGACATAAGAAATACCCCAGGGCACTTCTGGCACCGTTATCAGAGATAGCCTAACACCCTGTCTCTGGTGGTTGCGCTAAGAAGTGTCAACAAGCATTTCTGGCGCCGTTGCCAGGGAAAGCATCAGTCTAGGAATATTAATAAAAAATTAATTCCGGAGTCTATTATCAATTTAGTCATCGACTAGTGTTAGGGGCTTACCCCTGTCTGTGTTTCTCGTTATCGTGAAGCTAGACAGTGTATGAGCGGTTTCCAATTACCGTCAAATTTCATTGAAGATCCTGAGTAATTGTTGAGGAGAACTAAACGCCATCAAGTTCCACCTCAAAAGTTCATTTCAAACCTGAATCCGTTTGAGGAAAGAGGCTCCGCATTATCAATCGAGGAAGCTATGGCCCAAAAGACCATCTCTGAATTCTCTGCGCCGTCTGCTGATAACATTGCCACCGGACCGCAGCTCAACTTTGGAGATGCTACCTTTGAGCTCAACCCTGCACTCATCAACATGGTGCATGCTAATCCATCTTGTGGAAAGCCACACGAAGACGCCAATGCCCATTTCCAGCACTTTCTGGAGGTGTGTGGGACTTTCACCATCAAATATGTCTCGGCTGACGCCATTCGTTTTCGCCTGTTCCCATTCTCACTGCTTGGGAAGGCAAAGCAATGGTTCTATGCCAGCAAGAGTGAAGTCACCACCTGGGCGAAGTGTGCCAACGCTTTTCTCAAGAAGTTCTTCCCAACGGGCAAAACAAGCGCTCTCCTGTGGCAAAATTTCAAGCTTCCAACAACAAGCGGACGAGACAATTTCCGAAGCATGGGAACGTCTCCAGGAGTACATTCATGCCTGTCCTCATCATGGGATTGAAGAATGGCTTCTAATCCAAGGTTTCTACCATGGGCTGACCGGATTAGCCCGTAGTCACTTTGATGCTGTAGCCGGAGGAGCATTCTTGCAACACAATGTCAAGGATGCTAAGGACCTCATTGAGAAAGTGGTTATCAACCAAGGATGGAATGAGGAACGCCTCCAGCCCAAGAAAAGGGGTATGCATACCGTTCATGAGGTGGACATGCTCTAAGCAAAAATGGACCTCTTGATGAAAAAGATCGAGAAAAGTTCCAAGAAGGAACAAGAGGCCATTAGGCCCACTGCTACTGCACGAGCAATCGAAGCTGATCCATGGTGCGAGGTATGTGGTGGAGAAGATCATTCGGGCAACAACTGTCCCGAGACGAAGGAGGAAGCGAGCTTCATCAACAACAGCAACAACAATGGGAATCGACCCCAGCAACAAGGAGGATGGAACTCGCGCCCCTTCTACCAAGGAAATCAAGGTAATGGTTACAGCAATAATTTCAATAATTCTTATGGTAATCAACCTTCTCTTAAAGATCTTGTCTTAGGCCAATCTAAAATTAATGATAGCATAAACAAGAAAATAATGGCTAATGATAAGATTCTTGAAAATCTTAGTGAGAAAATGGATAGCCTTAACACTGCTATGAAAAATCAATTGAGTTTTAATAAAATGCTGGAAACCCAAATAGCTCAAATAGCAGCAGCTGTCCCATCATTCGAACAAGGTAAGATCACAGGGAAACCTGAGGAACCAATTGAGAGTGTTAAGTTAATTTCCACGAGGTTTGGTAAGCCTCCGGTTAGGCAAAACCCGGGTAGTCTTCTTGATCCGCCATTCATGGCCAAGAAGAGTGACCCCGGCCATCCTACCATCACCTGCAAGATCGGGCCACACACCTTCAATAACGCCTTCTGCGACCTTGGATCTGGAGTGAACATCATGTCCAAGGAAATGTACGAGAACTTACTAGGGGACCTTTGTACCCCACTTTTGTCAAATTGCAGATGACCGATCAATCAATCCGGTTCCCCGAGGAATTGGCAAGGGGCATCTTTGTCAAAGTTTAAGATGAGTACATCCCCGTCGACTTCATCATTCTTGACATGGGGGCCGATGACGAAGTCCCTGTCATCCTGTGAAGGCCGTTCTTCAACACTGTGAATGCCATCATCTACGTGGGATCCGGCCAAGTTCACTTCCAACTCCTAGATAAGAGAATTAAATGTCCTTTCAATGGTTATAAATCAATGCAACAGGCAAGAAAGAATCTGTGGAGAAACAAGCCACAATATGCACCCCGCCGAAAGAATCAATCGGCAAGGTCCAAAGGGGCCGAACCGGCAAGTAAGGCTGAGGTGGTAAACAAGGCTGACTCCACTGAATCACAAGCATCAATCAAGAAGGAATCGTGGAAGAAAGAGGTGCGATCATCATGGTCTCCATCTCCGAGACCGATCGAAGCACCCGAAGAATGAACCCGAATTGGAGAGGTCCTGCTCTACGGACCTAAAACATGGAGCCCTTACTGGTAAGGTAAATCAGTATTTATCTCATATTTAATTCCTGCATTTCAATTTTTGTATTTTCTTCATTGCATTTCATATTTAAATTTTGCAATAATTTATTTCGACAAAATAAAACATCTAGATGAATAAAACTTGAGAATGAAAAGTAGTGCTCACACCTGAGGTGGTGGGACCACCTAGGTGGGGTCGGCCGACCCCACCATAGGGCCCACCCACCTCTGGTGGTCTTGGCCTGGTATAGTGATTCACTTCCTGAATTTTGAGCACTATCTCCTTTTGAATTTGGCTGACCACATTTGGTTATGACAACTTTCACTTGCTCCAAGGAGAAACCAACATCCACTACCGTCCAATTCTGAAAAAGTGGACACTTTGGCATGCATTAGTGTTCCCATGGTCCATGGGAATCACTTTAAACATGTCCCCACTTTTGTCATACACGTTTTACCTTCACAAAACACTAGACAAGGGAATCCCTTAAATTTTTAAAACTTTTGGTCCACCACTAGTCTCTACTTTTCTGGACACACTGTTTAAAGCTGAAAGGGGACAAAACCTGGTTCGGCCGAACCATGTTTTGGCTCCCCTCAAGAAAGTGGTGTTTGAATTCAAATAGATTCCCTGTGCAAAGGTAAAAGCAACACTGAACCTGTAATAAGTGGTTCGGCCGACCCATTATTTGGGTCCACTCTGCAGAGTTGCATTTGAATTCAAATAGATTCCCTGTCTAAAAGCAAAAGCAACTCTGATCTTGTCATAAAGGGTTCGGCCGACCCATCAATAAAGCCCTGTCGGAAAATTTGAATTTGAGATCACCTAGATTCCCTGTCCAAAGTTGAAAACAACAAAAATATGGCCATGGGGGGGTCGGC
Organism: Eremochloa ophiuroides; assembly: GCA_038502445.1. NCBI lineage: Eukaryota > Viridiplantae > Streptophyta > Magnoliopsida > Poales > Poaceae > Eremochloa > Eremochloa ophiuroides. Next base: position 7,638,032 of record JAHLJS010000009.1, on the reverse strand, counting down.
CGAACTGGGCCTAGTGGCCTGGCCACTAGCCCTTCTCCCCCTATAAATACCCTTCCAATATGTGCTCAAATCCACACCCAATCCAGCTGAATCCTCTCGAGCACACAATCTCCCTTCTTCTCTCCATTTGAGCAAGATCTTTCTCAAGTTTAGTTTAAGTTTAGCTACTCAAACCAAAAACCCAAAAATATTGTAGTAGTAGAAGCTTGTCTCACTCTCATCTTTGCTCTCAAAATCTTATTTATGGAGGTAACCATACCTGCAAGGACTACTAACAGTGGGATAGCTAACGCTAACGCTAACGGTAATCCCTATTGTTGTAGTGTGTGTTAGCTCATTGTTGCAGGATGAAGAAGTTCTCTTCCGCACTCAAGAAGGCCAAGAGTGTCATAGGGAGTTCCTCCCGATGACCCCGCCATGATGAAGATGAAAGAAGAGAAGCTCCACCAAGACGAAGGTTTGGAGTGCCTTTCGAGAGGACGTTCGATCCCGAGAGCGGCCTCATGCTAAATCAAGAAGAGTACCAAAGGTACACCTCCATCCGACACTGAGGGTATGAACATACCGGCATCATCGACCCTGTCCTTTTGGACAGCACAGGTATGACCGCGGAATTCAATACTATTTTCAATACAATCGGTTGGGGAAGTTTTTGGGAAGTGCAAGAACTTGGAATAAAAAAGCTCACCATTGAATTTCTATGCTCTTTACAAGCCACTGAAAATAATGTCTACTTCCGCATGTTTAACCAAAACTATAATTTAACATGGGGAGTTTTTAGCATGGCACTTGGTTTTGATAATGGCTGTCATCTAGATCTTGTTAATGCAACAAGAAGATTTGATAAAGCTGAATTTTGGAAAGCTATAACAGGATCTAATGATTACTCTGACCCTAAAACCGATGAAATTCATAATCCTACTTTGCGCTTGATCCGATATTGGATGGCTATAACTTTTCTTCCTGGCTCTAATGTGCAAGTTCTTTACAATGATGAATTAAAACTGCTCTATGCCATGACAAAAAAATAAAAGTTTCACCTGCTAAGATGTTAGTGCACTTTTGGCTTGGTATTTTCCATAGAAGCGAGCCCATATTCTTCACTTCTTTTATCACGCGCATTGCTGAAACAATGGACTTGCTAGATGAAAACATTACTTTGAATACATTGCCTCTCCTAGAGATATTGTAACTGAAGATTTCTTCATAAGCACTCAATTCCTAAAAAGAGATGAAAATGGTGATATAAAAATGATTTATCACGGCCATACAGCTGAAATCTCTCTCTATTGTGAGAGGCGTCGGTTATATGCGCTGCGCACGCTAACCATAAATTGAGACCGAGAGGCAAGAAGCCAAAATGTTGAAGGATCAAGAAGGGTGACAAGGAGCATGTCACAAGCCGCTCAATTTGAGTAAGGTGGCACATCACGAGCTACAGGGAAATATGAAGAAGAAGGCGATGAGGCAAGTTCCATGGACATTTCATGGTCCACGGAACGGCCTCAATAGCACACTCCAAGAGTGCGCACTCCCCGTCCGTCGGCACGGGCGAGGGGTCGTCGAAGCCAAGGATCGGAAATAGACCAACTTATCAATGACATGGGAGCAATGCAAGTTGAGCAAGATGCAACTTTGAATATGGCACAACAAAATGCTCAACTATTGCAAGCTATCCAAGACGAGGAAGCACAACGTTGGGCGGGATGGTTCCAATACTACCCGTCACCACAATGAGCAAAAGGACAAGCTTGGGGGAGATCCTCTCCCCCACCAAGGTAAGCATTCTATCCTAGCTATTTACATTATTTATTGCATATAAAAAATGCATAAGATAAAAATACCAAAAATATTTCCCTTATTTCCATGTCTCATGAATATTTATCTTCCTCATGGAAATAATGAATAGTTGCTCTGTTAATATTTCTTTAATGCCTAGTTTACAACTTAATATTTTTTTGAGCATGGATCACTTGGCTCATTTAAATCATCATGAACCTGAAAACTTTATGGATGCTAAGTGCTAGAACTAAGTTTAAGTTGTTGTGAGATATGATATAGTGAAACAAGAGCTATTATAATATTGTTCTAAGCATGCATGATTACTAGAGATTTATTTCTTAATCAATCAAAACCTTATTGTTCCTCAATGGTGATAAATTTCTACCACAGCCATATATGTTACACATGTCTAAAACCTTCCACATAAGCTATTTGCTTTGTGTTGAGTGTTGTCAAGTCTTGTTGACCCTTATTGAGGGTCTTATCATGCTCCCAAGATCAAGATCACGTACACGCCACATATATGTGCTGCTTCTACACTGGAAGTACGTAACCACATGCCTTTCATTTCCACCAAATAAATGCTCCATGTGTTAAAGTCATAGAAAATCTCTCTTAGTCATTATGGTAGTAGAGACAAAAAGGGCTATGCAAAATAAAAATAAAAAGAAAGAAAGATGGACACAAGAGGGTCCATAGAAAAGAAAAGAAAAGAAAAAAATTTGAGCAAGTCTAGGCTCATAAATAAAAGAAAAATGATAGCCATGTCTCTAAAATCTATTAGAGAGATACAATTCAAATAGAGGAGCATTATATTCCATCATCATCCACACACTTGCACATCTTGATCTAAGGGCATGACACTTCTCTCTTTAGATCCAAGCTTTGACTCTACAACATATGCAAAGTAAGTATGCTATATTCTTTCATTCCTACCTTAAGCTCTACATAAGCTAGTTTTAGAAGTAGGATGATAAAGAGAAGGCAACATTTACTTTATGCCTTGGTAAGGAATCATACACCATTCGAGCGACATGAGAGAACCATATGAGGAACATTAAGTTTTCTTTTGCAAAACATTACCAAAACCTCCAGTATGAAACTTGCAACGAATGAGAAAAGTAGTGCTCAAGTTAAATTGTTCTGTATCTCAACCACCTAAGGCAAAGGGAAAGTCATTAGCCCCATAAAGGACTAAGGTAAAATGGGTGAATTTCTATAGCCAATTTTTCCATTCAAAAGAGAAGTATTTAGTTGTACACATGGTATTATTCAAATATGAACATAGTAGCAACTCCTGATCCACCGAGGCTAAGTTTAATTATTTGCCCGGGACGAGCAAAGGTTAAGGTTGGGGGATCTTGTTGACGGTGGATATACCCTAAAATTTCACATTCAAACACCGTCAACAGGCCTCGAATTCAAGGGAAGATAAACATATCATGAGTATATTTTATTAATAACTAGTTCCACATGTACTCTTAAGCTTGTGATTGCAGGAAACACCAAAACAGTGCAAAAGTGAGCCGCTAGGGGCTAACTGCATGGTTCAGCTGAACCATGTCATGTTGCCCCAGGCCACCACCTTTCAACACAGAGCATACAACATCAAATTGGAGAGATCAGAGCCAAGGGTAGGCCCACCCATGGGTCGGCCGAACTGCCCATGGGGCCCACTTGACTCTGGTGACGTGGCAGGATCCGTGTGACACTCCAACCAAGTCATTTCATCCATCGGATCAACTTGTGCTTTTATTCAACGGTGGAGATCAAAGGCACACGGATTGAGGCATGAAACGAAGCAATTAAGACAGAACCAACACATAGGAAGAGTCTATGACTTGTGGGGACCACACCTGGCCTGGCCCCACCCATCATAGGGGTTGGCCGAACCATGGGGTGTGGCCCACGGCCATCTACACACTCAGTGACAAGTAGGGACTCCTTTTAGAAGACCCTGGCTGGGCCCACCAGTCATAGGGGGGTCGGCCAAACCCCCTGGTGCCCAGCCAGGTCGGTTGGCCTTCACTGACTCCAAGCATGTTTCCTATGTGCTCAAATCACCAAAGCCGTCCATCTTGAGGCAGTTACAAGGCGGTGGATCCAAGGGTGGAGAGGCAAGGAGCACGCGGATCGCTGACGTGGCACCCTCTCATCCTCCACTATAAATAGAGGCTGCCCACTCCTCTTCAAGACACACCATACACCATACAAGACGCAAGCTAGAGTGAAGTTCTAGTTTTTAGTAGTAGTATTAGTCTAGTGTGGGAGTTAGAGTCGAGTCGAGCTACGCTTGGAGTCTCCGGAGTCGTCTGCTGGAGAGTCTGGTATAGCTCTTGTACCTTTCCTTCTGTAAGACTTTATCTTTATCAATATATATTATCTTTACTTTACTTCACTAAGTTCTTACTTAGTCTTTACTATTCTTTATAGTATTGTTGTGTCTTGTCTTATTTCATAGTTGTTTTATACTTGATAGTGATCTTGTCCCAACTCAACGTGTGTTAGTTCATCGCCTGTCATAGGGTGTTCTAGTTGTTGGTACGCAGCTAGAATAGTGAGACTTAGTGTAAGCGTGGTGCTTAGATTAGATCTTGTCTTTGATTACCGCTTGTCGCACAGATTGTTTGTAGGTGCTCGCAGGTGGTGACAGCCCTGTCTAGTCTTAGTATCCCTCCACGTGTTTTAGGTAAGTTCTTAAAACGTAGGCTCCCATAAGAGTGTAGGTGCTTCGGGTAGAGGTTTTGTCCTCTATTGTCTTGCACTACCCCCTGCACACCGGTAGTAAGGTACTATCTTAGTATAAGTCACCTATTTGATAGGATAAGTCACAAGAGTAAAGTAAGTGTCATAGGAGTCTTTTACTCACTCGTTGTCCTCCCACCTAGCTATACTCTACTAGTTATCTTTTAGTTATCTTAATGCTTGTTGTGTGTTGGTGTCATTACCCTTTCCTCTACCTATCGATTTACCCCCTATCACTACCTGGTACTAAGTTGGTATAGACTCAAGGATCTCTCTTTCTTTTTATTAATTATTCCTACCAACCGCTTTCCCTTGGGATAAAAATAAATAACGATACCTTGGAATACTCTCGGGTGAAATGCTACAGCGATATATTCTGTGCGCTTGCGGAATTATCAAATAAACATAAGAAATACACTCAGGGCACTTTTGGCGCCGTTATCAGAGATATCCTAACACCCTGTCTCTGGTAGTTGCGCTAAGAAGTGTCAACAGATGCCTCCTCCTCTCTTGCGAGGTTGAGTACGTTCTTCATTACAGCTTGAATTTGAGGCCATCTTCTCAACAAGTGCTTGAGATTTTGGAAGCTTAAGTGACAGGAAAGCTCCTCCAGCTGCAGCATCTATGGACTCATGGGTGCTTGAGATAAGCCCATGGTTAAGGTCTGCAATAGTAGCCAATCCTCTATCCCATGATGAGGACAGTCTTCAATGTAATCTTGGAATCTCTCCCATGCTTCAGTGAATGATTCGTCATGTTGCTATTAAAAACTTGAGATTTTCCCACGCAGAGCATTTGTCTTGCCTGTAGGAAAGAACTTTGCCAGAAAAGCAGTTGAGCATCGGTCCCATGTAGTGTTCTTGTCTTTGTTGGCGTAGAACAACTATTTGGCTTTCCCCAAAAGTGAAAATGGGAAAGACGGAGTAAAATAGTATCTCTTGGTACTCCTCTAATCGTGAAGGTGCTGCAAATCTCTAGAAAGTGTTGTAAGTGTGCACTTGCATCTTCATGAGCTTTTCCACAAAACTGGCTGGCTTGAACCATGGTGATAAGAGCAGGCTTGAGCTCGAATCCATTCTACCCCGTGTTGACTGTTGGTCCAGTCCGGATGTTCTCTGTTGTTGGGGCAGAGAATTCGCGCGACGTCTTCTCAGCCATGTCTTCAAACACAGGAGATAAATCTTCCCCTAAGTGTTCTTCTTCCAATGTTGGAGCTGGCTCCTTTGATAAACTATCTTGAGAAACGATGGGTGTTTTTGATAGTGATTCGGGATCTTCCCTCGTCTCTATAAACTTCTTTCTTCTCAGGAGTTTCTCTGGATCGTCAATATAATTATTTGGAAGAAAAAACCATTCATTCGTCACCCTGCATAAGATAAGCAAATGATAAAAAAACAAGGGTGTACCTGTTTGAGTTAGAGATTAATCGGTAATACAATCTTATCCATTATGTATACATATGTTATCAATATTTTCTAAGTTTAATGTGCCTTCCCCGGCAACGGCGCCAAAAATGCTTGTTGACGTCTACTAACGTCACCAAATATAACTATATAACTTTTAATGCGAGAAGCGAGATTAGAAGATGAATGGTAATTAATTAACTTGTCATTAGCAACTAGCCACTTTTCTATTACCAACATTCTTATGCAAGAACTAGGTTGTCATCCCAAATTAATAATGCTAAGAATAAATAATGATTTTATATATTAATCTATGTGACTAGGCAGAAATAAATATAAATAATATAAACTAAGATCAGTTCTGCAAGCGGACAGATAATTATACCATTGTAGCATTTTACCTAGAGAGTTTTACTAGGTTGTCGATTTATATTTGTACCACTGGGAAAATGATAAACTTTAATCTATTATATTGATAGTGATGGTATACAATGGATAAGTGACATTACCGATGTCATTTACTCTACTCATAACAGGTAGAGGTCACAAGGTAAATAAAGATAAAGATAAAGATAAAGGTGATAAGTATGATCAAGCATCATAAATAAAAGATAATCATCAGAGCACTTCTCTAGTCATAGTAATAGCTAGCCAATGGATAAACTAAGGAATTAATATCAAAGGTAATTCTATCACTACATCAATGAATAACTCTAATTAGTGCAATTACATCTAGCAATAATTGTTAGACTAATCCTATATCATGATCACATGCAAAGGGCATCATCTAGGAAAGGTGTGAAACAGAGTCTTCACCCAACTTCGCGACCGTGCCTGCTGGCCTACATACGGGGGGTGGACTACAGAGGACTCAACGCAGCTGTCACCTACGCGATCTACCACACGACCCGGCACATCAGGGTGCACTCACAGATAAATAAAATACCTAGACACCACGTCTACATATCGTTCATTATCTATCCATCGTACGCATGAATAAACGCTAGACGAGCAATTACATGAATTCAATAAGATCAAACCAACTATACTAGACATATAATCAAAGTAGACAAAGACTATTGTAATCAAGAACATATGAACTATTAAGAACAATGTTTCCCTAATCATAATGAAGAATATAATAACAGAGAAAGAACTAGAATTATACCGAACTCCGTGCTCCAGACAGACGCCGGGGTTACAGATCCGCCGAAGAACTAGAACTCCTCTCTAATCTAACTAGGCTAGAACTATGAACTAGGAGGCTCTTGATGAACTAGGAGGCTCTTGATGGCTTGAGGACTTGATGCCTTGAATGAATGATGGATTGATGCCTCTAGGGGGGTCTGCCTCTTTATTTATAGCCCGGTTGGATGCACGTGCGCCGTAAGAACAAACCGACTTGAAATAAGGGCTGAGATGACTCCACAAAGGCGGCGGAAGAAGACTCCAGAAGGTGGGCCGAAACCCTAGCAGGGGGCATCGGCCGGCCCTGCCCTGGGGGTCTCGGGTCCCGGTACCTCGGGTGTGTTCCAGATGCTTCTAGTGTTCTCGTGATGATGTTTGCTTGGCGGTTAAGTTACGTGGTAATCGTGCTCTTTAACCCTTCTTTTATGCTTTTCTGGAATAGCCCCTGAAAAATACAGAACATGCAAAACTCGTGAAAACTGTCAGTTAAAACCCTAGACTAGTGTGTATTCATGTATCCTTTGGTGTCTAAAGTTCTAATAAAAGTTGACGTTATCCACCGTCAACAGAGGCAGATCTTTTAACATGCCCGCCTCCAAAAATCAGTCATTTTCGGTGGCAGCCCTGTTAAAGAGGTCCGCCTTGGTTAATGAGGCCGAGCCCAATAGATGCCCATGCCAGCCCATTTACTGGTCATACTATATAAACGTAGAAACCCTAGCCTCACTTCTCTCCCACCTCCCACACCCATCAGCTCTCTCTATCTCCACCCAGCCGTCACTCTCCCTCACTCGTCCCTCTCTTCTCTCCCTCCCGAGCGCGCGCGACGGCCTCGAGCACGCGGCGGCGCCCCTCCATTCCCGAGCTCTCGGGGACGCGGCGGTGCCCCTCCCTTCCCGAGCTCTCGACGGCGCGGCGGAGCTCCTCCAACCCCAAGCTGGCAGCGACGCGGCGGCGCCCCTCCCTCCCCGAGCACACGGCGCGTGGCGGCGCCCCTCCCTCCCCGAGCACGCGGCGCGGCGGCGCCTCTCCCTCCCCACCCCCTTCTCCCTCCGGCGACCGGCGGTCGGGGTGCGGCGGGCACGCGGGCCCGAGCCAGGCGGGCGGCGCTCCTACTCCGACGGTGGCCAAGGCACGCGGCAGCGCGAGCGCGGGGGCCGAGGCTGGTGGCGTCGCTTCTCCCCCGGCGGCGTGGATCTGGGCGGCGGTGGGGCGTGGACGGGCTCAATGGGCTCGTGGGTGGGCTCGCTAGGCTCGTCCATATCGTCTTTTTTATGTTTTTTAATTCGATTAACCGAGACGGATGACCAACCGCCACCGTTAATGGTCAGATTAACCGTGACCTTTGATCGGAGGCGGTTGGAAAAACCGCCTCGGTTAATGTTTTTTAACCGCCACGGTTAAGATTAGTGTAGTAGTGGCATCTGCATCTAATGAGAACCATAGTATCAGAGTTTAGGAGTATTTGAAATTAGAACTATAATGCCAGCCTTTACGAGCATTCGCAGAAGCTCAAGTTGCCTTCACCTAAAGCTTTCTCTTCCCCGTGTCTTGAACCAATGATAGCACCCAAATTGAAGAATTGGTAGGCTTGCTTGAATCAAAGAAAAGCGCATCCCATAGCACTTGGTTATAACCTGGAAGTGTGGCAGCAGAGAAGCAACTGAAGATCACTGTGCATCAACATATGCCCTTTTTAGTAATAATTTTGTGAAACCTGTCATGCAGAACACGCGTCTAAATTCTGAGCTTTGCAAATAATAGAGGGTAGGTAGCACGGCACAGGGGCAGACTATCCCTAACGTCAGGCTATACTTTCCGGAGCCAGTATGTAGAGCCAATGCAAGATCTAACATTAGGATCTTGGCTGTTCTTGCTGCTTAGAAGGAATTGAACAAAGGGAACAGGAAAGGGAAGGGGATGAAGAATGTGGTAAAAGATATATTCACGAAAATTATTGTATATAAAGAGGTTCTAACAATATGAAAAAGGTAATATCTCACAAGTCGATAAATATTTATTCAATATAATCAAGAGTACTTTAACTTTATAAATTAACAAACAACTACATATATGCATGATACTTCTAATTATGGCTTCAGCCATACATGCTTCAGCTGCAAGAAGTCAGACGCCGTATTTTGGACTTAAGAATCTTCTATGTCGTCTTCGATTGGCAACCAACTACGACTTTGTGTCCATACAAAGCACGTTCTCCTGGTCGAACTATTGAGGATCTTGGACTTGAGAATCTTCTATATCATCTTCGATTGACAACCAACTACGGTTTTGTGTCCGTACAAAGAACGTTCTCCTGGTCGAACTATTGAGGATCAGATTCCTAATTGTACAATATATATTTTATGTAATATATGGATTTTATGATAAGAAACAATGAGTAATGTGGCATGTTTACATCATCTATTCTTTGTAAAGACTTATTGAATATTGATGTTTAAAATATCATGATTGTAATATCTTTTTTTGGTACAATGTAACATGCTCGTACATATGTTATTGTGGTATTTTGATTTTTCGTTGCAACGCACGGACATTTACCTAGTAAATTATAAAATAACTAGCACAAATGACAATTCACACACATAGACCTACAAAAGTGCAGAAAAACGAGAGCATGGTATCATGGAAAATGGTACCTCTTTGGCAATGGCTCAAAGGGCTCCAACTTCTTCTAATATGGCTAGTGTACATACTTTTATGTATTGTAGTAACAGATGCTTTTATCTCTCCAATTCAAAATGAACGAACTAGCAATCAGAATAAGTTGGTGAAGCCAGGGAGAAGGGCTTCACTTGTTTTTGTTACTGTAGCGCTACAATGAAGGATGGCAGTGGGTTGGGTTTGGACCCGAAACCAGCGGGTTTTAGACCTGGCAGGGGCAGGGGCGGGTCCAGTTTTGCCCCCGTGGGTCTGCGGGTTCAGGGCTCTGACAACCTCATCTATTTCTTCTTCAGAAAATGGGGATCTTGGTGAAGGAGGTCAGACAACTCAAATAACATTTCAGGGGGATCTGAAGTTCCAAGCCTTTATTTAAATTTCTCCCATAGTAGGCTGGCTTTTTTCTCATGGCCATAGACCATATTATCATAGTCATCTTCCTGTAATAATATTTCTCCTATGCTTGATGGAAGCATTTGCATGAAAGAACCTAGTATTTTCATCCCCAAGTTTGACCCATTTAATGGTCCCTCTTTGTTTCCAATATAGTATTCTCAGCAACAATTTCTCTGAAGTTCTATTCTTCCAGTGACAGGTCTCTCCATTCCTGAATGCAATCAAGAAACCCAATGACTAACTTGATGTTTGCAATTGTTTGCTTGAGATTGAAAAGCCCCATCTGCCATACTCTTAGTGTACCTCTGAGTTCCTTAAATTTTGCCGTGAGTATAAGGGCTGGGTAAGATAGATTGGGCTGTTTGCCCCTGCCAAGGTAGTACCAACCTGCATGCTCTTCATCCATCCAACAACACTGCATGCGGTAGAGTTTAATTTTCATCGGGACCTCAGAGTGCGTTTAGTTGGGGGAAAAGTTTGGGTTCTGGCACTGTAGCACTTTCGTTTGTATTTGAGAACTTTTATCCAACCATGGACTAACTAGACTCAAAAAATTCGTCTCGATATATACAGACAAACTGTACAATTAGTTTTTTTATCTACATTTAATGCTCCATGCATGCGTCTAAAGATTTGATGTGATGGAGAATCTGAAAAAAGTTTGGGAAAGTTTGGAAACTAAACGCACCCTCAACACGCTCCGACCTAATTTATAGGATCCTAGTGCCTACTTCTGCAATCAATTACTTCATAGCATGCCCTGAGCTTGCACCTCAACAATGTTCCACATCTCGATATACACATGTCAGCATGGTTCGGCTTGGCATGCATGTTCACCTTCCATCTCTTCATGGTCAAATTTCTTTTTGATTCACTATAGGTGACAAAATACATTTACTCCTAGCATTAGTTATGGATCTTGAGATTTAATTAGCCCAATTAAATTTAACACCTTTTTTCAACGGTCCTGATTTACCGAGTGATAGGCCATAATTATATCTCAGCAAACTGAAACCTAGATATGATTTTTGATTGGGTTCATGCATGGAAACATGCGGGGTCATGAGCTACTCTCGGATCTTGGTATAGGTGAGCTAGTTCGTGAATCCACGTATAGGCTTAATTTCATAAGATGCTTACATTTATCCATAAAATTAATTTTACATGTGGATTCGTGAGCTATCCCACCTAGATCCCTACTCGTTAGCTACTCATGAAATGGTGAAAGCTTCATGGGGCACACTAGCTATATAATGAAGAAGGAGATTAAAACAAACAGAGTTTTTTCTCGAACAAATTCATCTTTAACACTACACATAGCACTTGATCAACCACAATTCAATATGGTCGACAAGGGCCACCCCATCATATCAGTGAAGAACAAATTAGTTGTGCTGTGAATGTGTCAATGAAACCACAAACACCACCACCATCTCGCATTGTGTCAATGATAGATGGGTTCCATGTGTCACAAGAAAAAAGAGGCTCTAATTTGAGGCTATTGCTCGAGTTGAACTTATAAATCTAGACAAGCTCCTCAATCAAAAGTAAGTGCCCTGATTTAGGGAAAATTGTTGGGGTTGCTCTAATAAAATTGGTATGTGGCCTCTCATTTTACTTGGTGTGTAGATAAGGATATGTATCTTTCTTTGGAAAAATGAGGATGGGCGCAACTTTAGGATGCTCTCCTATACACACGCATGTGTGGATGCAATTTTAGAATGTATAGGCAAGTACATTATAATGCATATTATGTAGGATCAGGAGATATTGTTTTCACTCGCTAACCAAAAAATCCTAAAGGGGCTAAAACAAATGAGCCTTTTTTGTGGGAAAACAAATGAGCCTTTAAATATATTAAGAATTTATGCCTTTTAGTTAGTCTCCAAAACACAGCTTTGCCGGACTCCTAAATTTCAATATTCATGCATATTTCCACCCGTGGCTAAGATTGTCGTCCTTACGAAGAGGCCATGGGGATCACGAGGTATAATTCCATTCATGCAGGTGTACTCTAAGACAACTAGCGGCATATCCTAAAAAGTACCAGTAGTATACTTCTTATGTTGATCTCCTTCGAGTCAGGCCCAACGGCCGACTCAGGCCTTGATTCGCATCCTGATCAGGGGCGTCCAACCTAAAAAGATTGGTGGGGGCCCATCGTATAGTGACAATAATAGGAGGTGAGGGACAGGGTACTGGACACGAGGTTTGATGCCTCATACACCCACCGACTAACCCTAATCCGATCTAGAGGCGCTCCTGGCGATGGTAAGTCCACCGCCACCTCTATCAATATGACATTTTTTTTATCCATCTAAAAAGTCCACATCAAGAACCATCGCAAGTCCAATATGATATGGGCAAAGTTTTTTTTTTGTTGTGAATTTTACATGGGCAAAGTCATCGATAGTATTATTGAACCAAAGGTTTCAGAACAGTACTTCACACTACAGCTTGATATAAAAGCAAATGGAGACTACTCTCAACACGTAATTGACTACTGTCTTAAATTTCTGAGATAATGCAGACATGATAATTAACTACTGATTGATTTCCCCCCCTTTATGATGATGTCTTTGCTCCTTCAATTTGGCAAATTAACTTGAAGGCACATTTTTACAAACTAGGCAGTGACACCTGCCCTTGATCCCTCCTTTCACACACTTGGATTCCTTGAGTGTGACTTCACGTAGTTTCTTCTGAAGCCAACATTCGGACTTGCAAAACCAGCTTTTACAAAACGGGATCCCCATAGTTATAGTGGCGCAGAGCTCTGGAAATAAGAAAGAAGTAAACTATATTTTTGTTAAAAAATAGAGAAAAATTTTAAACTAATGTGAGTTTATCCATGTGAAACAAAAAGATTAGAAGATCATTTCACCCGAATAGAAAATGAACAAAAGAAACTATGGAAATTAAAGAATATACGAACCCTCAGCCGACGCATAATCTGCGTGTAGCATGAGTGCCACTAAAAGAAGACAGCAGCAAAGAGTAGTCTGTTTCAGTTTCATCTTTTGGCTTGTTTGGTATGGCCAAAATGGTAGGACGTCTGTCGATCCAAGGGTTACACTTACACAAGAGAATGTGTATCTTTAGCAGCAGCCAGAGCCAGCATATATATAGTATAGCTAGGCTGATCTATCTATGAGTCAAATCTGTAACTGCGTTAACAACTTTGTTCATGCAAAAGTGACGCATCATCCCTGATTTACCGAGTCATACATGCATGCGCAGTCACTGCATCTGATATTTTCTTTCGTGGCTCTATATCCTGGCAAACTGAAATCTAGTCTAGATGCTTTAATTTGACGGGGTTAGTTCATACAGCATGGAAACATACATGCAGGATCATCACCGGAAACAGTCGTGACCAATTCGGTTTCAGGCTTTTCTCAAGTTTCACGCTCGTGAATCGGTCAGTCCAGATCGAGCAGAGAGTAGAGAAGCAGAAAGTTTCTGCAAATGTTATAAGTTCGATGTTCCGGACTGAAGTCTTGTTTGTTCAAGTTTACAAAATTATAAATTATGATCAACAACTATTTCTTCGATTCAGAAAGTTTTGTATTTGCCGAGTAAACATCATGACAGGGGAAAATCAGACGAACCGACTTCTGAGAGTACTGTAGATGGACCAGTGGGAAAATCAGACGAACCAAATTAGAATAATAATATTTATTTTTAGGACAGAAGAGTATTTTCCAAGTTATTGATAAAATTTTTCAATGTCTCCATTTAGAATATGGCGGCATGAACGAAAAAAGGGAATCCAAAAATGGTGGACTGGTAATAACTTTAAATATGTTTCTTTCTTAATAAATACTTGTTTGATAATATATCTAACACAAGTAACAGTTGTTCTTCTTCCCTAGGAAGTTGGCAGAGTTTCTTTATACAACTTTCTAAAGTCATGGGATGGAGAAAAATTGCCCTACATCAACATTGTGAGTATATAAATATATATTCAATGTCCATTTTTTAATTACGATAACAATTCATAGGGTAACTTACTACCTGCCATTCACAGAAATCACAATCAGGCCCTGTTTAAATTATCACAAAATGCAAAAAGTTCCATCACATTAATTTTACGTCACATGCATGAAGCATTAAATATAGATGAAAACTAAAACTATTTTGACAGCTTCGTAAAATGTTGCGAGACGAATATTTTGAGCCTAGTTGGGTTATGATAGGACATTTATTAAAAAAATTAGAACGCTATTACAGTACCACATTTTACAAAATGGGTGTAACTAAACACCCCCTCACTGAGGATGCAGTTCCTGTTGGACATTTTGAAGAGCAATTCAAAATGAATGTAAAGATATTATCCCTGAAGAATTCAAAGATCTGCTTCAGCTACTATAAATCATTTGTACTATGGAGACGTGTTTTATTATGCCTTATAATCCATCATTATTCTAGGAATATATGTACATTGTAAACTAAAATTACGTGAAACTTAAAGTATGCAAAATGTTGCCGTTTCAATGTCTTCATATGCATTCCTAGAATGAATTCGTTGCGTTATCACGGGCATTGTACTAGGAATGCATATGAAGACATTAAAACGTCGACTTTTTTCATCTATACCCCTATATAAATCAGATGCATTATAGTTTTTCATATGCCGTGCTAACGTCACGGGTTTATTCTAGCAAAATTTTAAGTGTCACGTCTTATATGTTGTGCTCCCCTACCTTCGATTATCAATGTGGGACTAACCCCAACAATAAGTAGGTGAAATTATGTATAAGATATAAGCGATTCATTTATTACAGTTGGAACAAAGAACTTACCATAACTGGTAGCATACGAGGTAGGTTTGCACGAAGAACTCGACGAAGACATGGTCCTCGGGCGCGCTAAGCTTGCTGCGGCAACGTGACATGTTGGAGCCTTGTGGGCATGATGGCAAGGGCGGCCGTCCAGAATCCTCCTGATAGCAATCGATGAGGCACCATCTTAGCCGCGCGCGCTTATCATCAGCATCAGCCATGATGTCAGCACAGCTGGCGAAGTGCTTCTTGTAAGCCCCCTGCCAGCAGTTCATCGGTCCGGCGATACTGCTCTGTGCATCCTCCACTAGCTTGAGTACTACAGGGTTATGGGTGCAGCGCGAAGTAACCCACGCTCGTGCCGCCATCCACCTTAGCATCATGCTCAGCAGCGCCCGGTACGCACCTATCCTCAAGAAAGCGGATTCCAATAACAAACATATCAAAACTAGCTGGATAGTCGTTCACAAACTTGCCATTATCAGAGATCTCAAATTATATTATATAATATATAAAAGGAAAAAAAAACATAGGAGAAAAATCGTTTGGTGACGGAGGGTCCCGATCTGCTTCAACGGCGGAGAGTGTGCGTGTGCCTGTACCTGTGCGTTTGAGGCGGCGCTGGCGGCCTTTAGGGTATCAGCAGTTTTATATATTATATATAGAGAGAAAGGAGGAATCAGGAGGAGGGAGAGGCCACGAGTACAAGCCTCTCTTGGCTTCCGCGTGAGGCGCACGCAGGCTCTTCCACGATGCCACCACCCTATTTTCAGGACAAGAGGGAAAGATCACCACAGCGTGCGACGACCATGTCACATTTTTCATTCTTTTTTTTCTTTTTAATTTTAGCAAACTGTTGTAAAACATATGGACTCTAACATAGAAAGAAGAAAGATGAATTCTAATCCTACTCCGTTCCCGATGATTATTAAAGTTATTTTATAGAAATAAATAATACTACTAATAATAAAAACTACCCTGTACGAAGACTGACGCCTCGATGATTATTAAAGTTATTTTACTTCTCATAGATCTAGATAGTAATGCTCATGCTAACGCAACGGGTTCATTCTTGGAATGCATATGAAGACATTGGAACGGCGACATTTTTTATAGTTTAAGTTTCACGTAATCATAATTCACAATGTACATATTCCTAGAATAATTATGGATTACAAGGCTTAATAAAACTCATGTCTCGCCTAGCACAAATGATTTATAACAGCTGAAGCAGATAATTCTTCAAGGATATTATCTTTGCATTCATTGCTCTTCAAAATGTCTAACAAGAACTACAACCTCAGTGATTGTGATTTCTGTGAACGACAGATAATAAGTTACCCTATGAATTGTTATACGTATTTAAAAAATCTATATCAAATATATATATTTATATTTTCACATTGTTGATGTATGCTAATTTTTCTCCATCCCATATCTTTAGAAAGTTGTATAAAAGGAATCCTGTCAATTTCTTAGAGAAGAAGCATGAGTGTTTATTTGTGTTTAATATATTATCAAATAAGTATTTGTTAAGAAACAAACATGTTATTACCAGTCCATTGTTTTTTGATTTCCTTTTTTAAGTTCATGATGCCATATATAGAGATTGTCACTCCATATGGGATTTGCCAATATCATGCCTTTATTAAAATGATTGAAAACATTTGAAATGTCGTTATATATGGAATGCTTGGATCATTGCCCATGTGCCATGAAAATGAGCATGCAGATCCATAATGTTCACAATTTTTCCCATGTCTATTATGAATAAATTGTAGAACCTATATCTCTATAATATGGCAATAGAATATGTACAGAAACATAGAACCTGTTAGTGCAAGGGAGCGCGGCCCTCCTCCTCCATCGGTACGGTGGCAGGCGGATCCGATGAGCGCACGCGCAGATCCGGCAAGGGCGCATGTGGATCCTGCGACGACGACCGGTGGCGGTAGTATATGGGCTCATCGGTCCCATGGATGGGCTCAGCGGGCCTGTCTATGGGTTTCTATCTCTTTTTGTTTTTTTTATTCGATTAACCATGGCGGGCAGCAAACCGCCTCGGAAAAGATCACATTAACCTTGACCTTTGATCTGAGGCGGTTGCCAAAACCACCATCGTAAATCCTTTTTTCCGTCACGGTTAAAATTATTGTAGTAGTGTGGGCTGGCACGAACTCCGTCGAAGGTGGGGCGAGAAGTATACTTAGCACATGTAACATGGTCGTCCTTATCGAGTCTCGTTAGGCTTCGGCGAGAGGAGCTTGACATCCTTCGGGAGCTTGACAATTGGATCCTTCCATGGCGCGTCCTTTAGAAGGAGGATTTTCGGTGGTGATGGAAGGGTTGGTCGTGCACAAGCAAAGAAGGATTGCTCATGGCTACGTGGCTTTGGTGGTGGAAAAATGACGAGATGCCCTAGAGCTTGGATAGGAACAATGGCTAGGGAGTCGTTAGCTGGAACTTGGTTGGGATCCATCCCAAAGGGGATGATTCTCTTGTCGTCGGCCATGGGATCTCTGGACGAGAGCTCTTAGGCAAAATGAAGAGAATGGCTTGGATGAGATGAGATGAGATGGGAAGCTTACATGGGTTGTTTATACAGGTTTCCGGTGGGCGCTAGGGTTTTAAAATCGACCCTAAAGGCTTATGGCGGCGGCGGATGGACTAACAGATGCAAAAATTTGAAAATATGCGAGAGGAAGAAGGTTCACGACACGAAAAGGTGGTGGCAAAACGGGGTAGTGGTGGATCGGGCGATCTGCCTTGTGCCCATTGGCCTCCGGTTTTTCGTGCGCCTTTCTCGCGATATTTAGTTTTCAAAGTTCACTTTCGGGTTGCGGGAGGAAAAAAAGGAAGGTTTATGCCCTAATAAGCTTGGTAAATTAATAAACTCAATAATATCTAATACTTCTGCGCCTTTATTAGTTCTAGAAAGAGTTTGAGGCGGTAACCATTTACCTCGAATAACGTACCATCGTCGTTTTGACGTGTTACCGCTCTGTAGGATGAAGTGTTGATAACCTTGAATGGTCCTTCCCATTTGCTTCGTAGCTTTCCATGACCGAATAACTTCAACCTGGAATTAAAAAGTAATACTTGCTCTTCGGGTACGAAGTCCTTCTTCTTTGTCCTCTTGTCATGCCATCTCTTGGTTCTCTTTATAGATTTTCGAGTTGGGATATGCTTTTTCACGCCATTCATCTAGTTCAGAGAGTTGCATCTTCCTTTGTATTCCTGCAGCATCCAAATCCATATTCCATCTCTTGATAGCCCAATGAGCTTTGAACTCTAGCTCCACTGGTAAGTAACAGGTCTTTTCATAAACAAGCTGGTATGGTGACATTCCAATTGGTGTTTTATAGGCTGTTCTATATGCCATAGTGCTTCTGGTAGCCTTTCCTTTCATGTTGTTCCCATTTCATTGACCGTCTTCTGAAGAATATTCTTGATTTGCTTATTTGATATCTCTGTTTGCCCACTTGTCTGAAGATGGTACGCGGTGGCAACATTGTGATGGACCCCATGTTTTGCCAAATATAGTTAAAAATTCTTGTCGATGAAGTGGGATCCTTCATTACTAATGACCATCTTTGGCATACCAAATCTTGGAAATATTATTTCTTCAAATATGTAATACCCCGGGTATTACGGCTAATTAATTATGCCATGTCATCATATTTATTATTAAGCATCTGCATATGAGTGTGATTAGGATTTTTAGAGTGGCTTATTCATTAATGTTATGATGTACAATTAAATCCCTGATTTGGTAATTAAAAACCAATCAAAAGAGAAATTTGAATTCAAGCCCTAAATCGGACCCAAAACCCTAAATCAAAACTTACTTAGAATCTGGTGATGGTGCCTTAATAAAACTTGTAGATCTTTTAAAATGAAACAACTTTTATTTTGGGTGTTTTTGAAGTTCCTTAATAGAAAATTTAAATTAAACCTTAATTACTAATTTGAAATTCAAAGTTTAAATGTTAATTTGAAAAATATCAAGAATCTGACAAAACTTCTTTAATGAAAGTTGTGAAGCTCCACAAATAGAACAACTCTTTTTTGGAGATTTTTATGTTATTGAGAAAAATCCAGAGAATTTGACAAGATTAAAAATAGATTTCAAATAGTGGTTTTACCCCCTTTTCAATATTTTCAAAATTATTCAAAATCTGAACATGGTCCCTAAATCAAAGTTGTTCATAATTTTGAACACTACAACTTTGATGTTTACACTTTTTCAAGTTTGTACACGAAATCTTGCGTAATTGGTCTAAAACCGAGAGGGAGGCACTGTATTTGCTACAGTACCTGCCCCCCCTCTCTGTTCGCGCACAGGCGCCGGCCGCCAGGCCGCACGCGCGCGCGGCGCCGCCCGTGCCGGCCGGGATCTTGCCCCCGGCACGGCCGCGCGTGTGGGGGACCCCGCGCCGCCCTAAGCCGCTCCTGCCCCTCCCTCTGACCGGCTTAAAGTGCAACAACACCCTCCTCTTGCCCCCATCCCTTCTCCGACCACCGCCGCACCCGCCTCGGTTTCGAGCCAAAATTGGCCGTCCTCAGACCTCGTCATCCAAATTCCATTCGTCTCTAGCCTCACTGGATCCTTGAACACAGCTTGTGCCACCGTGGTCCAGCTTTCGTGCGTCGAGGGCCCCGGAACGCACGCCGTCGTCTTCGGGTCCGGCAGAGCACCGCCGCAGCCATCTCTCGCGCGACGAGCTCGCTGTGGTGAGTCTCTCTACCTTAGGCCTTCCGTTTGCGACTCTCTGAGTCATACCTTAGCTCATGCTCGCGGCGGTGTTCCATTTTGTCCCCTAGGATAACCGGAACGCGACTTCGCCGTCGAGGCCGAGCCGTTGCACTCCGCCGCTGTCGTCAAGCTCGCCGCTCCGCTCCATCTCAGCCTCAGCCAGCCGTCGGTCTAGAGTCGTGGTGAGCTCCTGGTCTTCCCCTGGCCTTTTCCTTCAACTCTACCGCACTCTCGCGGCCGGAACAGGGTCGCCGTGTCGTCGCGACCGCCATGGGCGAGTCTGCACTCGTCGGAGGTGCCTAGTGTTTGGGCTTAGGGTACTGGGTGGTCCGCGGGGTGCTGGGGAGTGGTCGTGCGTGGTTGGGTTCGCCGTTAGGGTCACCGGCGGCGAGGTCCGCAGTCGACCATCGCGTGCGCGCGTGTGCAGGGGCGCGGCGTGAGGAAGGAGGAGGAGCTGACAGGCGGGGGCCGCCTGTCAGCGCCTCGGTATGGCGCCTGGGCGTGGGCCAGTGCGGGAGCGGCCGAGTGGGCCAGCCTGCCTGGCTTTGGGCCGTCCCGGGCTGAATTGCGTTTTCCATTTTCTTATTGGAATTTCAAATAGATTTCTATTTTAAATTACTATGAATAGTTCCTCTGTTTGTTATTTTTGTAGTATTATTTCTGTTGTTCTAAAAATCATGAAAATAATTGTGGGTACTCTTTGGAGCATGCAATATTTTATAAAAATATTAAATATAAGATTTGGATATTTTCTATAGGAACTAAAAATCAGCATATTAATTAGTAAATGCAACTTTGAGCAATTTTAATAAATTCCAGATTTATCCAAAAATCATGAAAATTTATGGGGCACTGTTTTAGGGTAAGATCTATCTGTTGGGTAAGTTTGGGCTCAATTGGAAACTGTTAGGACACTTGTTTATTAAATATGGGGTGTTTGATTAGTAGAATTAATTTACACAAATAATCCATGTTGTTTGGTGTGATTTTGGATTGATTGAGTTTAGGGATCTTTCACCATAGTGATCCGTGACAAAAGTATTAAAGTCACTAGTTGGTTGTAGTAAAGCTGTGCAGCGGCTTTCTATGACCGGAAAAAAATGGTCAATAAAACAAAAATAAGAAAACACTGCTTTTACCTTCCGTAAAACGTTTACAACTTTACCGTGAAGGAAAGTTGTACTCAAGGTCTAAATGGTTTACTTTCAAGCATTTCATTCGTTGTCCTCATACCATGCTAAGCATACATCATTGCATACGTGTAGTGCCCATTCCCGAGGAGGTCCAAGTCGAGGCTACTGCCGAGGAGGTCACTCCAGAAGTCATCCAGGGTTTCGACATCTGCGGGACCGAGCCCGACCCGACGCTGTACGCGATTCAAGGCAAGCCCCGGTGCATTCAGCCCTTTCCTTGTGTTTTATAAAATATTTATAACTTGAGTCTATTATTGCATTAGGTTGTGAGGAGTTGTTTGTCACCTATATTGATGCAGTACCTGCCTTGATAACTAATATCCCGGAAACCTGTTTAAAAATAAAAATATTCAAAATGTTTAGCCCGGCTCGATCAATTTAGATTTGCATAAAAAGGCTATTTTGACCTATGTGAATGTGATACTATGAATCATGAGAAAGGAAAAAGGGGACAGGAGTCCGTTCGGGAATTGTGTACTTGGGTAGCAGCCTCAATGCACCGTAACCGTCGGAAAGGGATTTTCCGTTCGTTGGTTGTGAATTTGGGTTAGAGTCCCAATGCTTGACCATCGGCGGAAAAGGGATTTGAAAACCGTTGGGACACTTGTATTTGGGTTAGAGTCCCAATGCAATGTCGCCGGCAGAAAAAGAATTAGGGACCGTTCATTGTAGGCCTGCTGTGATCGGGACTTTGCAACTAGCCACATACTACGGAAAGCCTCTGACTCCGGTGGCCCTACTGCTTGAACCGACAACCACGCACTGGGAGTGGAGAGATGGCGAGAGTAGCGTGTACCCTCGTGGCCGGCGTGCCTGGAGAGGAGAGGAGTACTGTGCTCTCGGGTAGCGCAGGACCGGTTCAGGGGTAGGATAAGCCGTGGTAGGCGGGGTTAGCATATGCAAACTTAAGTGCTACATATGCAGTGTGGATAGGGATCCCCAGCTGGGTACTAATCGATTCGAATCGTCGTTGCTCCTCGGATATGGAGACTTGATCCTTTGACCTACAATTGAAAAGTGGTTCGGAATTAGGTGTTTTTGAGAATGATTAAGAATTTGAAGGTATGATGATACATGAGAATGAATTTGAAATTATGGATATGATTAAAATAAGATTGAGTTAAAATATTGAAATAGGATAGTAATGCTTTTCTGCAAAACTTTTGACTCTTGCTCAAGCCTTACCTTGACTCCCCTCATCCTGCATTCCTGAGTTTCATTCCTTTTTCTTAGTCGGGTAAGTCTTGCGGAGTACCCCAGTACTCAGGGTTTGTTAACCCCATGTTGCAGGGACACAGCAGCCGGAGGTTTGTCTCGCCCCCTGCTGTGTGACAGTGGTACAGGAGAGAAGTGAGGAGGAGTAAAGTTGAACCCGTGGGCAGGGTTCCTATCATTAAATACTTAATTATGTTATATCGTCATTCCGCTGTTACTTATTTTATGGTCTGTAATATTTGCACTTTAATAGTATTTGGACAAATGGTTTGTAATCTAAGTACCTTGTAATCTTTCCGCACTTTCACTCTGATATAATTTATTATGAAATGTTGTAATTCTGTAATGGCTTCGCAATGGGATCCTGTCGGAGGAAATCGGGCGCTAATGTAGCCCGGCAGAACCTGCTAGACCATTTGGGACACATGCCCGGCTGTCAGAGGTCATTAGTGACAATGACAGGTGCCTGTGGGCCATGGGATTTAGGTGGTTCTGTCACAAAATATCCTCTTTTAGCTTTTGGAATCTAGAGCTCTACATGGCATGACTTCTACCCATTTTGAGATATAGTCTACTGTCACTAGGATGTACTCACAATCCTTGGATTTTGGAAATGGTCTCATATAGTCAATTCCGCAGACATCGAAGAGCTCAACCTGGAGGTTGTTGGTAAGTGGCATGGCATCTCTTGAATTGATGTTTCCATGTCTTTGGCATGCTCCACACCTCCTGATAAAACTTTTCGTGTCATCGTACATGCTGGGCCAAAAGAATCCACTTTGCCAAATCTTTGTATGTGTACGGAATGCAGCATAATGACCTCCATATGGTGATGAGTGGAATCTTTCAATAATCTTGATCCCTTCTTCAGCAGCATACATCTCCTGAGTAGTCCATCAGAACATAATATGAAGAGGTATGGCGGGTCCCACATGTGGTGTCGACTCTCATAAATGAGCTTCCTTTTGTCCTCCCCTGGTGGTACATATCCTGCAACCATAAAATTCACAATATTTGCGTATCAGGGGTCAGATCAGGTGATCCGATAGAGCATATCATCCCTCATTGAGTCATTGATGGGCATTTCCTGCATATTCTCAAAATGCATTCTAAACAAGTGATCTGCTACAGAGTTTTCTACTCCCTTTTTATCTTTTATTTCTATCAAATTCTTGGAGTAGAAAAATCCATCTTATCAATCTAGGTTTAGCATCTTTCTTAGTGAGCAGGTATTTCAAAGCAGCATGATCAGTATAAACAATCACCTTAGCTCAAACTAAGTAAGATCTAAACTTATCAATAGCAAAAACAACAGCCAAGAGTTCTTTTTCAGTTGTTGCATAATTATGTTGTGGTCCTGTCAGAGTTTTTCTAGCTTAAGCAATGGAATGATGCTTTCTATTTTTAGTTTGTCCCAAAATTGCCCCACAGCATAATTACTAGCATCACACATAATTTCAAAAGGCAAAGACCAATCAGGGGGTTAAATGATTGGTGTAAAGATGAGTGCTTACTTAAGGGTGTTAAAAGATTTCATACAAGCATCATCAAAATCAAAGGGAGCATCCTTGGCTAGCAAGTTTATAAGAGGTCGAGCAATATGTGAAAAGTTTTGTATGAAGCGTCTATAAAAGCCAGCATGACCAAGGAAACTTCTAATCCTTTTAACATTCACAGGTGGAGGTAGCTGTTCAATAACTTCAAGTTTAGCTCTGTCTACCTCTATCTCTCTTTCAACCACTAGGTGCCCTAACACTATGATATTTTTCCCAATTAAGGACTAAGTGCTTTTTTCACAACTTTGAAAAACCTTGTCTACATTTTCAAGACAATCACTAAAAGTTATTCCATAAATAGAAAAGTTATCCATAAAAAACTTCCATGATTTCTTCAATCATATCAGAAAATATAGACATCATACATCTTTGAAAAGAAGCTGGTGCAGTACATAATCCAAAAGACATCCTCCGATAGGCATAGGTTCCATAAGGACATGTAAAATTGGTTTTGCTCTAATCATCAGGATGGATAGGAATTTGATGATATCTAGAGTAATGTTGATGGTGGATAACGTTAACTTTTATTAGAACTTTAGACACAAAAGGATACATGAAAACACACCAGTCTAGGGTTTTAACTGACAATTTTCACGAGTTTTGCATGTTCTGTATTTTCCAGGGGTTATTCCAGAAAAGCGTAAAAGAACGATTAAAGTGCATAAAAGATACGAAACTTGACCGCGAAGGAAACAACATCATCAGAACACTAGAAGCCTCTGGAACACACCCGAGCAACCGGGGCCCGAACCCTGCCAGGGTGGGGCCGGCCGACGCAAGGGTGGGGTCGGCCGGCGCCCCTGGCTAGGGTTTGGCCCCGCCTTTGAGGAGTCATCTCGGCCCTTATTTTAAGTCGGTTTGATCCTACGGCGCACGTTCATCCCACCGGGCTATAAATAAAGAGGCAGACCCTTCCTGAAGGCATCAACGAATCAATCATTCATCCAAGGCATCAAGTCTTCAAGCCATCAAGAGCCTCATAATTCATCAAGAGTCTTCTAGTTCATAATTCTAACCAAGTTAGATTAGAAGTAGAGGAGTTCTAGTTCTTCGACGGGATCTAGAGCCCCGGCGATCGTCTGGAGCGCAGAGTTCGGTATAGTTCTAGTTCTTTCTCTCTTATTGTATTCTTCATTATGATTAGAAAAATATTGTTCTTAATAGTTCATATGTTCTTAATTACATTAGTCTTTGTCTACTTTGATTATATGCCTAGTATAGTTGGTTTGATCTTATTGAATTCATGCAATTGCTCGTATAACGTTTATCCACACGATCGATAGGTAGATGATGAACAATCTGTAGACGTGGTGTCTAGATATTTAGTTTATCTGTGAGTGCACGCTGATGTGCCGGGTTGTGTGGTAGTTCACGTAGGTGATAGCTATGTTGATTCCTTTGTAATCCACCCCCCGTATGTAGGAAAGCAGGCACGGTCGCGAAGTTGGGTGATGACTCTGTTTCACATCCTTCCTAGAGGATGCCCTTTGCATGTGATCATGATATAGGACTAATATAACAATGATTACTAGATGTAATTGCACTAATTAGAGTTATTCATTGACGCAGCTATAGAAATACCTTAGATATTAATTTCCTAGTTTATCCATTGGCTAGCTACTACTATGACTAGAAAGTGCTCTGATGTTTATTTTCATTAATGATGCTTGATCATATTCATCACCTTATTTATCTTTATTACCTTGTGACCTCTACCTGTTATGAGTAGAGTAAATGACATCGATAACATCACTTATTCATTGCATATAGTTGTTATCAATATAATAGATTGTAGTTTATCCAAGTCCTTCCCAGTGGTATAAATATAAATCGATAACCTGGTAGAACTCTAGGTAAAATGCTACAATGGTATAATTATCTGTCCGCCTGCAGAACTGTTCTTAGTTTATATTCATATTTATTTCTGCCTAGTCACATGGAATAATATATGAAACCTTTATTTATTCTTAGCATATATAATTAGGGATGACAACTTAGTTCATGTCTAAGAATATTGGAAATAGATAAGTGGCTAGTTGCTAATGACCAGTTAATTAATTACCATACATCTTCTAATCTCGTCTCTAGCACTAAAAGTTATATAGTTATATTTGGCGATATTAGTAGATGTCAACAAATAACCATCAAGAAAACAGAAGAAAGAGTGTTTTGCCAATTGCTCTAACATTTCATCAGTGAAGGGCAAAGGGAAGTGATCTTTCCTTATTGCCTTGTTAAGTTTTCTATAATTATGCACATCTGCCATCCAGTGACGGTTCTCTAGGGGATCAATCCATTCTTGTCATTCTTGACAACCATCCCTTCTTAGGCACAACTTGTATAGGGCTTACCCACTCACTCTGTGGCATAGGATAGATAATCCTGGCATATAGCTTCAAGACCTCTTTCTTCACAACTTCCCTCATTGCATTATTGAGCCTATGCTGGGGCTCTCGAGATGGTATGATGCTGGGATC
This sequence comes from Eremochloa ophiuroides, assembly GCA_038502445.1. NCBI lineage: Eukaryota > Viridiplantae > Streptophyta > Magnoliopsida > Poales > Poaceae > Eremochloa > Eremochloa ophiuroides. Next base: position 7,611,858 of record JAHLJS010000009.1, on the reverse strand, counting down.
AGTTGGAATGCGATGGGTGCAAAGAACAGGACTAATTCGTTTCAGATCTTGGAGTGAATAGCCAAAAGTTGATCGATGTTTTTCTAAAACAGTGATCAAACAAATAGTCTCTTCCTGAGACAGTTTATCACTTATGATCACATGAGATTCCACGTATCCATTTAGGAAAGTATATTTAAGACCATCTGGCAATGGCTTGAGCTCAATAGGAGGTTTAGGTGGCACTGGGAATTCATCTAAGGGTACTGATTCTTGATTTTCAGCTTCCTCCTCGACGAAGAACTCCACATCTTCTTCAAGATGGGACTCTCTTAGAAAATCAAGAGCTGACACCGTGACCTCACTAATTGGATCAGGCTCTGGACATGACTTGGTCTTAGCATTTAAGGAATGAGTGATGGACAAAGGGAATCTAAAGTTTTTACCAAGTTGAATATTTATTTTTCTTGTTTGTCCTTCTTGAATCGGGGCCTTCCAATTGGTTGGCCTATCAACAGGTCAAACTCCATGACATCGAAGAACAAGCCCCGATATGTACCTGAAGAAACCGCTCAACTAATCACCGCTCTCAACACAGAAAATGATCATATGCTCCCTAAACCATTTCCGACAAAGAAAGGTGACCCAGGTGTTCCAATCATTGAATACACAATTAGAGACACCACTTTTGCCGACACCGTCTACGATACTGGATCAGGCGTCAACGTAATGTCTAAAAAGGTATATGATGATCTATTTAATGATTTAACTCTATACCCAACATATATTTAGTTGTAGATGGCAGACCAATCATTTAGATTCCCTGAAGGCGTGGTCAAGGACATGATGGTAAGAATTCAAGATAAATATATACCCGCATTCTAGTTCTTGACATGCAGGGAGACGATGAATCACCTGTTCTTTTGGGAAGGCCGTTCCTCTACACCGCTAATGCTATTATCTACATCGGGTCTGGATAGATCCACTTCAACCTACCCACTGGAAAGGTACGCTGTCAATTTAGAACATTTGTTAATCATGAGCAGATCAAGAAGCAATGCAACAGGAGAAGACGCCAAGCCTGCCGTCAGGCTGCCCAGCCTCACTGTGGATGGGAGGAATTTCCTGGCAAGATAATGATGTATGAAGACTGCTACAAGGAGCAAGAAGAAGTCGTACAAGCATCACGCTGGAGTGAGTGGGAAGCGAAAGCTGAAAGGATGGACCAGATTGCCAAGGCAGAGAAAGAAGAAATCCAGGCACAAGTAGAAGAATGGATAAAGAGAGATGAAGAATCAAGACAAGCACACCTGAGGGAGTGTGGCAAGGAAGAGTTAGAGCTAGAAAAGAGAGAACCAGAAGAGACAGAAATGAGATGGAAGGAGCACAAAGAAGCACTGCTACACCACCACAAAATGGGGAATTGACTGAGGTAACCTCAGACGATGAACCTACTGAGTAAGTACTCTCCTCTATCTAAGTCCTGTTGGTAGATTTTAAATTTCGTACCCTAGCCATAAGGTTAGAATGGTAGTTATCTGATTAAGTTAACATTTATTAGTAATTTAGTAAAATCACTTTTGCACATTAAATATAAAGCAACAAAAATATTTACTGCTTTACTTAACGCATCATAAATACTAAGCCCCATGTGAATGAACCTATGGTAACCCTGTAGGAATATTTACTGTGGTGGCATAAAAATATTTTTTTTTGTATCTGTATTTACTTTGTTGCATTATAAGAAAATCCTAAGCCCCATGAGAATAAATATTCTCCGTGGTGGCATAAAAATAAAATATATACATTATACATACATCTTTAATTGTTGCATAAGAAAATTAGAAAACCCCAAAAAGAGAATCTTGTTAGAATCCTGCTAGAATCTGTCAATTAAAATCAACTCAGAGAATAATCAATTACTTATTGGCTGACCGCTAACCCCTTATCAAATTCGAGCCTCGAGTTTTGGTTTTCTTGTTGGAGTATAACTATGCAGGAACATTATTATGACTAAGGAGAGAGTCTATGTCACACCCCAATATTTCTATTTTGGGATGTGACTAGAAAACATTAAAAACAAAACAAAAGATTCTTCCATTTTCTAAAAATGCCAACTTAGCTTAAGTTATTTACAATTTAGATATTGGAAAATGTGAGTTTCTAAAATTTTTGGAACTGAATTTAATGGTTTGTTGCATTCATGCCTTTGCATAGTGTTTTGTATGAAAAATAATTTTAAAAGTTTTCAAATGCGTATAGGGTTTATTGGAATCAAATATCCTAAGATCTTTGATCAAGTTTCCATCTATAATTAAAAAATTGAAACCATATACCTTGATCCTTGTTCTAAAAATCCTTGATGGATCTCCAAACATTTATCTTGCCAAACACCCAAGCTCATGTTCTCAAAATCCCTAACTTTTCATATCCTAACTTGTTCTCTTTCATCCTTTCTTCCTTATATTTGAGCTTCCAATCCTCTGTGACTGAGTCTTGTCCAAATCTCAACACATATGCTTAATGATCAATCATTGTATCCCATTCCTCTCATGCAACTCTACCATCACTTTGTTCAAGTCAAACAATCACATGTCATGTACCCATGTTAATCTCAAATTCCAACCTTTTCTCCTTTCCTGACCTTTGGGCAACGTATACATGGACTCTTTCTCGTCCATTCATTCTCCTCTTGATCAAAGCCAAACATATTTTTTGAACCATCCTTGAAAACCATACGGTCTTGGTCTCACTGTTTTGGAACACTAAATTTTCCGAAAACCCTTATCGTGTCTCTGCGAATTTAGTGAGCCAAGCCCAACACATCTTCCCCATCTCTCCTTCTTTTGCTAATGGGTCAACCCAACTCATTTCGTCCTCCGACATCCTCCGAGCCGAATCCGGTCCAAACTTTGAGTTATCTCTCGCCGCGGGTCAAAACCCAACCACCCTCCTCTCATTTGTGGTTCAACATCAAGTCCAACCAGCTCTCTACCTCTTCATGTCCCCTCTCCCATGTCCACCTCATGGCAGCCCTCCATATTGCACAAAAATATCAAGCAAGTCATCAAATCACCAAAGCAAGACCCATTGGCTTCCAACCCCTTGGCCACCCATCCCTTACACTTCATATACACTTCCCCCATAGCCCCCTCACGCCTCCCCCTCTCATTCCCACGTCAAGAACAGAGGAGGAACACCCCTGCAGCCCCTCCATCTCCCCCATGGCTGCTCCAACCATTCCCCAACCTTCCTCTTCTTCGCCTCCATGAAAACGAAGCAAATCGGTGATTGCAATCCATCTAGCTACCTTGATTCCCTTCCCAACTACCCAACAAGGATTTGAAGGAGTTCAACATTAACCTCCCTGCTGTTCAAGTCGTGGTGGTGACTTCTACCACCATGGATGTCACCCCGATCAACCGCATCGCGAGGAGGATGAGCCGTTGAACCATGTTTTCATCACCGGCCATCGTCGATGTGCTTCCCCGCTCCACCACACCAATCCCCACGGTGAGAACCCTCCATGATATCTCCCATAATGTGTTCATGTTCTTCTCTGAATATCAAGTACCTTGATGAGATATGGTTGATCCCCATTGAATTTTACCCGGTGTATGTGTTGCTGTCCTGGCGGCCAGCAGCGCTGCTGTTTGTTGAAACGCCGTTCCTCACTGTTCCTTTGATCAAATCATCAAACCCTTTGGTGGAATTGTAGGTAATACCCTTGAACACACCCCTGCAAAATGGTTTCCTCATAGGAGTTGAGAAACTAGAGATATCTCCATCTCTGTGGCGCTGTCCCTGCTGTCTGGACAGATTGGCATCTCTGAGTGCTTTCGGTGTTCCCCACTAATCCGCTGATCAAATCAGCAATCCCTTTAACCTACATGTTTATTACATACCTGCACATGATCTCACAAGTTGGTTTCGCTCTCCAACCCATGATTGTCAAGATATCGAGACCGAAGTGTCTGCCACCCCTGCTGTCCAAACAGCAATCACTCTATTTTGGCAGCAGCGTTCCCGTTGATCCAGTAAACCCCTTGATGAACCCTTTGGGAATATTATCTTTTATATAGTTGCACACAACTCTGAAAAGTTTCATGACTATAGGATCAAATATTAAAGAGATATGCTCCTATCTTGTGCTTGCTGTCCTGCTGCCCTGCAGCCGCGCTGATGCCGGTGGGCATGCGTGTTCCCGATGATTTATCGCTCCGGTGATCAAGCCCTTCAACCAAAATGTGTTTCATATCATTGCACATGCCTACAAAAATTGGTTTGCTCATACATGCTATCATGGCCGAGATATCAAGGTTTCACTAATTGCTACTCTTGCTGTCCTGAAACAGCCATGTAACATGTTTTGCAATTGCATTCTCCTACTGACCGACCATCAAAACATCATGCCATTTTACTATATCGTATTCCATACTTTCCATTAATTTCCACAAAATATATCACCAATTAGTGCTACAAATACCATGCCTATGATGATCGAAACCCTCGCTGTCCGCCTACATATATGTCTTACATGCACTAGTCGCTACAACTACATCCCCCATTGATCATGTGTCAATATGCACTAGTTGATCATGGAGTGTCATCATACATATCCTACACACCCAAAATACCACCCTCATATCCTCATGGTATAACCAAAGCATGTGCCATACGTTCAATGCCCTCACATGTTGCACGCATATTCTCTATATTTTGGTAATCGTTTACATCATCCAAACAGAACAATGAGCTTGTGACCGCTAAACATACTTATCCTATTCAAGTCATGCCTTATCAACTCCCATAAACTACATCCTCACCACAAATAAACGTCCATCCTTGCTATCAACCTTGATGTGTCACTCCGGCTTAGTCATGGCAACATCATATCACTAATTCTCATATATCCCTAGGAGAATGCCACATGATGTATATCAATTCAATCTTATTCTCTAATGCAGTCTATTCCAATTTCTCTACCACACACCATAATATATATCATGATCTCCAAAGCCAAACCGTGTGTTTAGAACCTAATACATATCCAATCCTTTTTGTTATGTTAAACATATTCTAGTCCAAATCCACCTTGCTCATCTAATCCAAACCTTGCCACAAATACCTTTCAACTCTCACATCTTTTAATTTTGGTTCTTGTTTTATTTAGTTTTCGCGCTCACACGATTATAGAACAAGCCATATTTTTTCAAAACCTTTTTATTTTTATAATACTTAGTGTATTATTTCTAGGTTTGAATGTGAAGCTTGTGTTGGTTGTTGCGATCGATAGAAAAGAAGCTATACGAGGAAGATACGGAAGAGAAGTCGAAAGGTTTGGATAGCAAGCATTTGGAGGCAAGTATAACCTATGGTCTTCCTTGATTACCTTGCAATTATTAAATAACATATATTCATGTGCATGTGTCTAATCCTGTAAGCCCTAGCCACATATATGTACCTGTTTAGGTTTCATTGATCAAACACCTTGTTACCTATGGGGGAAGAATTTATGCATATTAGAGTTACTAGCTGCTATGCTCAAAAATGCTATTATGGAATCTTGACTTAAGAATTATGAAATGATGGATAAAATATGTTTGTATCAACAAAGCTCAAAGGGCACTAGAGTATGGGTTTTTGTACTCTTGTTGCCCTCCGTCAGGACTTCCATTGAAAGTTGACCTCCTAGGAAACCCGTACATCCACGAGAATCAATGGGCTCTGATCTTAGCCAAGTACCTAGTTTTTCTCTAACTCGTTAGTGGTTACCGAAAGGCACAAGAGGGGGGCCTGGGTTCAAAGAATGGGTTCCGATCCTGTCAAGATGTGTGCTGGGCTGCGGTCACATAGTGTGCCATTCTTGAAGGGGGCCTCCATTCGCTTTGCTGCTGAAACCTCATGGCTACTAACTTGTTAGGGTGATTAGTGAAAAGCTTTGCAGTGTTACCCTGCTCACTCACCTCGGCAGTATTATGGGGTCGACGGGCCCCGAGCATATGGGTATACACGACTCGGGGTTAAAGCTGTACAAGCTCTGCAGAGTTCTTCCAATCTGATATATCAGCAGTGCTCACAGACGCGAGCAGCCTTGAATCCTTTTTGTATCAGTTGATACCTATGGAAGTGTTGAGGAGTTTTGTTTAAATATAATGTTCAAAGAAAAACTTAATTTACTTGGGATCTGGGTTATTCATTAAATTAGTAAAGTAGGTTATGAATAAAATCTGACCAACTAAAAGCGAACTGCTGTAAAACGTGTCAACCTTTTGAGCCTTGCATCCCCCATAATTATACTTGCTGAGCATGGTAAGCTGACGCTTGTGGATGTCACCAAAAAAAATTCTGGATGGGTACCAGATGGTGGTTCAAGCAAGGTGCTTCCATGAGCTGTTCCAAGAGTACTAGGCGAGTGCTCCCCCAGTCAACCGTCCCTGTGGAGTTTGGTGACCCGAAGATAGAAGATGAAGGATAGTTTATGTTGTGCTTTGATAGATTTGTAAGTCTTAATGTAAATATATTTCGCTATGTAATTAAGCATTGCTTTTGATTCACCATATTTGTCGCTATATGTGTTGTGTGGACATCCTGGGCACACATATAGTTACGTTTGGTATTCTTCGAAAAATCGGGTGTTACAGTCTATCAGTAGTATCCACTAGGATTGCTGGCCAGCTCGCTCTGAAAATCATTCAACACCAAGTATTGCAACATCTAGCTTGGGGAGGAGCATCCCCTAATTATCAGGTAACTATACCTATGCGATTATTGAGTCTATTATATATAGTCATAAAAATACCAAAAATATATGAGCACATGAAGGTTCACCATAGTATCATAGGAAAATCTAAAAATACCAAAAATATGTGGGTACATGAAGGTCCACAAGTCGTAGAGTCTTTTTGAGTCCAGAATAATTAAAAAGATAATCATTAAAACCAAATAAACACTTATCTATATAATAGAATATGTTTGGAGTCAGTCTAGGTTAGAGTCAATTAAAATTGATGAACATTAAAATTTATCTTGGAGATGATGAATAGTTGCTCTGCCGTAATTCTTTCAAAGTACCTAATTATCAACCTTAAATTCTACTAAGTTTTGGATATTACTGTTTTAATTTGAGAACTTACTCTGAACCTGAAACTTGTGGAGACAGATGTTTGAGCTAAGTCTAGGTAATTGATTTATATGATTCATGAAGGTTAAGCTGCTATTTATCTTATTTTTAGCATTACTAAGTTCTGGAGATTTATTGTGAAAATTTAAAAATCTACATGATGAGCTCTTGTATGACAAAGTGTGAATTCCTACCAAAGCCATATATGATACACTTAGAAACAGGAAATCTTTGCACATTTATGCTACTTGCTTTACATTGAGTTCAGTCAACCTTTGTTGTATACCATATGAGAGTCTTGTCATACTTTTAAAACCAAGATCACTTACACACTCCAGCCTCATATGCATTATTCCTACCCTGGGAGTAATCACGATCATTTTCACTTTTATCCATGTTCATCATAAAAAATGTTTCCTCCTACACTAGGAGTAAACACCATAAACAAACCCCATAGGACAGCCCTGTTATAGATGCTCTGAGTTTTTACCATTGATATCTCTCCAAATCATTGGTTGGATACATAGGGCTATGCAAAAAGTATGAAAAGAAAAAGGGAGTAAAAGATGGACAAGTGTCCCAGCAATTAAAACAATGGGTACTACATGCCCGCCTCCCTAATAATAATAATAATAATAAAAAGAGAGAGAAAGGAAGAATAAAGATAGCTCATGTTTTCCCACAAAAGTTCTAAATTTCAAGAGAGAGAGTTATTTCAAAAGAGCATAAGTAGAATTAGGATTAGCCACTAAGCACCACATATACACCTATCCACCATACTCCATACACATGCATATCTTGGTTTGATTGTATGCCTCGATTCTCTATGGATCCATTGTTTGACTTTACAATATATGAACTGCAAGCATGCTTGTCCTTGTTATTGCCACTCCTATGAGTTCCACTATATATTATTAGCTATAGGGAGGCATGACATAATGCCTTAAGTGAGATCCATAAATACCACATATGATGAGGGACTTGAGAGTGTCATACAATTAAGCTCCGAGTTTTATTTCAAAAACTTGCAAAACTCCGAAATATTGGTTCTGTGAAGAATTCAAAACATAGTGGTTGACTTGGTTGTTCTATCTTTCAATTGCTTAAGACTTATGCGAGAACTGTAAAGCTCCATGATTAAGGGTAAAATGGGTAAGTTTGAAGGTTACAGCAGTTACTGTCTAATCCGGAGGAAAATCTCTGTTTAAAAGCATGTGTACTTGGAAAGTATGAAAGCATTGTAGCAACTCCTGATCCAAATACACTAGTAATTAGACTTAGTTTGTTTACCAAGGGACTGGCAAAAGGTAAGCTTGGGGGAGTTGTTGACGGTGGATAACGTCAACTTTTCTTAGAAATTTAGACACAAAAGGATACATGAAAACAAACTAGTCTAGGGTTTTAACTAACAATTTTCATGAGTTTTGCATGTTCTGTATTTTCTAGGGGTTATTCCAAAAAAGCGTAAAAGAAGGATTAAAGTGCATAAAAGACACGAAACTTGACTGCGAAGGAAACAACATCATCAGAACACTAGAAGCCTCTGGAACACACCCGAGCAACCGGGGCCTGAACCCTGCCAGGGCGGGGCCGGTCGGCGCCCCCCGGCTAGGGTTTGGCCCCGCCTTCTGGAGTCTTCTTCCGCCGCCTTTGACGAGTCATCTTGGCCCTTGTTTTAAGTCGGTTTGATCCTACGACGCACGTTCATCCCACCGGGCTATAAATAAAGAGGCAGACCACCTTGAAGGCATCAACGAATCAATCATTCATCCAAGACATCAAGTCTTCAAGCCATCAAGAGCCTCATAATTTATCAAGAGTCTTCTAGTTCATAGTTCTAGCCTAGTTAGATTTGAAGTAGAGGAGTTCTAGTTCTTCGGCGGGATCTGGAGCCCCGGCGATCGTCTGGAGCGCAGAGTTCGGTATAGTTCTAGTTCTTTCTCTCTTATTGTATTCTTCATTATGATTAGGAAAACATTGTTCTTAATAGTTCATATGTTCTTAATTACATTAGTCTCTGTCTACTTTGATTATATGTCTAGTATAGTTGGTTTGATCTTATTGAATTCATGCAATTGCTCGTATAGCGTTTATCCATATGATCGATGGGTAGATGATGAACAATGTGTAGACGTGGTGTCTAGATATTCTGTTTATCTGCGAGTGCACCCTGATGTGCCGGGTCATGTGGTAGTTCGCGTAGGTGACAGTTATGTTGATTCATCTGTAGTCCACCCCCCGTATGTAGGCAAGCAGGCACGGTCGCGAAGTTGGGTGATGACTCTGTTTCACATCCTTCCTACAGGATGCCCTTTGCATGTGAACATGATATAGGACTAATCTAACAATGATTACTAGATGTAATTGCACTAATTAGAGTTATTCATTGACGTAGTTATAGAATTACCTTAGATATTAATTTCCTAGTTTATCCATTGGCTACCTATTACTATGACTAGAAAGTGCTCTGATGTTTATTTTCATTAATGATGCTTGATCATATTTATCGCCTTATTTGTCTTTAATACCTTGTGACCTCTACCTGTTATGAGTAGAGTAAATGACATCGGTAACATCACTTATTCATTGCATATAGTTTTTATCAATATAATAGATTGTAGTTTATCCAAGTCCTTCCCGGTGGTATAAATATAAATCGACAACGTGGTAGAACTCTAGGTAAAATGCTATAATGGTATAATTATCTGTCCGCTTGCAGAACTGTTCTTAGTTTATATTTATATTTATTTCTTCCTAGTCACATGGAATAATATATGAAACCTTTATTTATTCTTAGCATATATAATTAGGGATGACAACCTAGTTCATGTCTAAGAATATTGGAAATAGATAAGTGGCTAGTTGCTAATGACCAGATAATTAATTACCATACATCTTTTAATCTCGTCTCTAGCATTAAAAGTTATATAGTTATATTTGGCAACGTTAGTAGATGTCAACAAATAACCATCAAGAAAACAGAAGAAAGAGTAGTTTGCCAATTGCTCTAACATTTCATCAATGAAGGGCAAAGGGAAGTGATCTTTCCTTATTGCCTTGTTAAGTTTTCTATGATCTATGCAAATCCGCCATCCAGTGACGGTTCTCTGGGGGATCAACTCATTCTTGTCATTCTTGACAACCATCATGCCTCCCTTTTTAGACACAACTTATACAGGGCTTACCCACTCACTATGTGGTATAGGATAGATAATCCCGGCATATAGCTTCATGACCTCTTTCTTCACAACTTTCCTCATCGCATTATTGAGCCTATGCTGGGGCTCTCGAGATGGTATAATGCTGGGATCAGTTGGAATGTGATGGGTGCAAAGAACATGACTAATTCGTTTCAGATCTTGGAGTGAATAGCCAAAAGCTGATCGATGTTTTTCTAAGGCAGTGATCAAACAAATAGTCTCTTCCTGAGACAGTTTATCACTTATGATCACACGAGATTCCATGTATCCATTTAGGAAAGTATATTTAAGACCGTCTGGCAATGGCTTGAGCTCAATAGGAGGTTTAGGTGTCACTAGGAATTCATCTATGGGTACAGATTCTTGATTTTCAGCTTCCTCCTCGACGAAGAACTCCACATCTTCTTCAAGATGGGACTCTCTTAGGAAATCAAGAGCTGACACCGTGACCTCACTAATTGGATCAGGCTCGGGACATGGCTCGGTCTTAGCATTTAAGGAATGAGTGATGGACAAAGGAAATCTAAAGTTTTTACCAAGTTGAATATTTATTTTCCCTGTTTGTCCTTCTTGAATAGGGGCCTTCCAATTGGTTGGCCTATCAACAGGTCAAACTCTATGACATCGAAGATATAAAACTTAGATGAAGCATGGCGTTGTTTACCCAGATAGGGATCACATAGAGAATGCCCAAACTTGGAATAATGTGCCTGGAAGAACTTTTCAAGAGCTTTGTTGTTGAGGTTAGTGGCATGTGCATCAATAAATCTTGAGCAAATGATGCTGACGTGAAATTAACACCCACAACTGGATTGTAGAAAGCTTCAAAAGGACCTTTATGGATTTGGCACTTGATTAAGACCGAAGGTGAATCCAATCGGATCACTGTTGGTATAAATTAACTGTACTCTATTAAATATTATTATTATCAAATTATCCGCAAGCGCACAGATATAATACCGATGTAGCACTTCACCCAGACTATCCCGGTTTAATATCGAACCCAAAGGAACAGTAGGTGATACTGACTAAGTTTATTGATTCTTAACCCAATGGCACAATCAATCCAGAAAATATCAAGAATAAGGAAATAGCTAGTGACTACCTAGTTTCAACAACCGGTAAGCTTTGAATAGTACCGTTCTAACTAGGCAGTAACCTGAATAAGAGCAGAAATCAGAGTTCTCTCCTACCAAGTACCTATACACCTATCGATTCTATCAACGGGAAGTGGACTACAGAAGAATCAACGTAGCTGTCACCTACGCGAACTATCACTATCCAGCCAATCAGGCGACATTCACAAGTAATCATAGCCTAGACACCACATCTACACTACAAACTACTACTTCAATCTAGGAGCTACCAAGATCAAAGCACTCAATATGAGTTGTAAACTTAAGAACAAATAAGAACAACTGCTTACTTGAATTAGAATATTGAGTATAAAAGTACCTCAGAACGCAGCTTCGGGCGAGGGAGCTGAATCCAGACGAATACAGCTACGAAGAAGCTCCGACAGGTCGGGACTTCTCTGAATCTCTACTCCTCTACTCTATCTCTCTAATCTCTCTCTTGATTGCTAGCCTAGATCTAATGGATATCTATCTAATGCTACAGGCTCTTCAGCTCTTGATCTGGCTTCCTCCAGGAGGGTCTGGCCCTTTATTTATAGCCCGATGGGATGAATGTGTACCGTTGGATCACACCGACTTAACGTAGGGCTAAGATGACTCCTCATAGGCAGTTGTGGAAGACTCCAGAAGACGGCGGCCAGAAACCCTAGGGGGCACCGCCTGGCCTCCCTTGGCACCGGCCGGCCCCACCTGTCAGGTGGTGGGGCCCCGGTTGCTTTGGGTGTTTTCTAGTTGCTTCTACCTTGCCGATGACGTATGTTGCCTTCACATTCAAGTTTCGTGATAATTAAGTACTTTAATCCCTCTTTTAAGCGTTTCTGGATAATTCCCTGGAAAATATACAATTCACCAAAACTCGTGGAAATTATTAGTAATAACCCTATTCTAATAGATATTCATGTATAATGCAGGGATAATTGATAATAAAAATTAGACGTTAACAAGTGTCAATAATTACCCCCACACTTAGGGTTTTACTCGTCCCGAGAAAAAGGTTGGTTTTAAGATATAAAAGTTTAGAGAGAGAATGGAACATTTAAAACATAACTTCAGAATATATTACATAAAACTAGTGTAGTCATACATGTACTGCGGAATTCGAAGTGTATACCATGAATCTTTGAGTAGTTGGAGAACAGAACAGCTTGAAACAGATCACTCTCTTCCTTTAGTTAAGTCAATTGGAGGGTAAGTTAATTTTGCAAATAAACTTAGCTTTACCTTCCCCTTTTGTAATACTCTCGAATCACTGATATATCTGGTATTTTTGTATCTTTACCAAGGCATTAATGATATTGCCTTTTTTATCCTATTTCTAAAAAGCTTATGTGAATCTCTGGTAGGTATAAATGTGAAAATATACTTGCATTGCATTTATTGTAAAGTCAAACAATGAATCCACAGAGAAATGAGGTATATAATCGAATCAAGCTTTATTTGGTGGAATATGGTGAAACCTAATTCTACCTTGCTCCTTGAGAAAATAAATCTTTAAACAATTAAGTTTATCCAGAGAGTATGAGCTAACTTTTATCTTCATTCTTCTTCTTCTCCCTTTTCTTTCTTTTCAGGGAGGCGAACATCTAAGTACCCATTATTTTAATTTCTTTGGACACTTGTCCATGTTTTATACTCTCTTTTTCTTTTGCATAGCCCATACCTCTTTTGGATTTAGTAACCGAGAGATTTTAACGAAACATAGAACATTTATTTGGTGGCTATCCTATATGATTATTTTTGGTGTTTTCTTCCAGTGTAGAAGAGAAATATTTTCAGTGGAATAATTTACTATTACTCTAGATTAGAGTAATGCTTATGTGGAAGTGGCACCTGATTCGAAAATATGACAAATTTCTTCAACGGGTCATAAAGGTTGACCAAACTCAACACAAAGACAAGTACTATATGTAGAAAGTTTCTATCCTATATATGGCTATGGTAGGACATTATCTTTACCACAAAGGAGAGGTATAGCTAATTATTTTAAATTTTCAAAATAAAATCTCCAAAGACAAAACATCAGGGATTGAGTTCTCATTATTCTACTATCACGTATTCCACAACAACTTAAGCAATCATGGGGTCCCTATAAATAGTTTCCAACAGTGACATGACACCCAGAAAAGTGTTATACAATTTATTCTTAAGTCATGAATTAAACAGTCTTTTTCTCTCTTTAAAAGTGATTTAACATGTGAATTTTAATTCAAATCGAAACGGGAATCGAGACATATGCAATTATACTGTATTGGGCTCAAACCTGACCGTAGCTGAGGCAAGGACGCAGAGGAGGGAGGGAGGTGCCGGCCGGCCCAGGTTGGGTACCGGGCGGCGTGCCTCTGTGGCCCCTCGGGGCCCACTTCGTTGTGCATGGTCCTGGTTCAACTGTTTTCCGAATTACGTGATTCTCCCGAGCGAATTGATTTCTGTGGTCGCGATGTGCCTTTCCCACACTTGTTTTCCTGTATACTTTTCTGCGCAACATGTGGAGACAACATGCGTGCCAAAAATAGAGAGTAGAGTTGATAAAGAAATACTAAAACATTAATATTAATAAAAGATAAGGCACTTTATTCATTAGTAATAGTAGATAACTTGACAGACGCTTTACTGACTGAGCTAACGACTGCCCTAGTTCATTAGGCTTTGTCCTAATAAAATATATGACCCAAAAGACTTAATAATATAATTGAACCTAACACACTTGTGCCTTATTACATAGATAACTAGAGCAACTTAATGCTGCCCTTTCTTTGTGAGATCCATGATCTCTTTCTTAAGCTTCTCAATCTCTTCTTCAAGCTTATCTTTTTCAAGCTTATCTTTGTCGTGCTTGAGACTGCAGATTAACTTGACATTGGTTCCTATCTGTTTAGTCATGTCACCCATAATCTTAGTCCTCATATCATCAGTCTTTTCTAAGCCTTTAATGGAGTTAGAGAGGCCTTCAATCCTCTCACTGAGGATCCATATAGAGAGCGGAGGCTGTCTAGGACCTTTCTCTAGTGCTAATGCCGATGCAGCCCTCTGTCTCTTGGGAAGAGGTGGTATGAAACCGGTATAGCGGACTTGGCCTGGACGTGCACGAACTTCATTGATGGCAGGCCGAGCAGTGGTGTATTTCGCACATACCAGTGTTCCGTTCTTGTCGGTCTTGACCGACAGGAGTCGTTCATTGTCCCTAGGTGGAAGAAGCGGGGTGCCTCGGGGAATAGCTATCTGCTTTCCCTTGGTACCGTCTTCTAGCAGCAGCCTTGCGGGTGGTGATGGCAGAGCAGGCTGAGCTTGCGCATAGTAGACTTGCTCGTATTGCTGAGGCACCGTAGCGATGTGCTTCGGTGGCATGATGGCGAGAGGCTTCGGCTGCGCGAGGACGATGACCTTCGAGTCGTCACTTGGGATCTTGTCGAAGTCAGCACCGATGACCGCTTCGTCTGCCATTGCTGCTAGATCTAAACTAGAGAGTTTCTCTGGAGGAGAGAGGAGGCTATTGATGGGATACAATTGAGGGAGATATAGGTGCGTATTTATATGGGTTTACAGGAGACAGGATGAGGTCAAATCTAGGCTCTACAAGGTTCGTACGAAAGAATATCCGCACGTGATGGGATCCGATGGGAATGTGCTTAGGAAGGGTGCAGAAGGATAAGGAAACAAGAGATGGGACGAGAGGGGGCAGGGGGCGCCACCCGGCCCCACGTGGTGGCCTCTCGGGGTGGCCGTGCTCGTGGTGCCTCTAGACTCTAACTACTTCCTGTTGTTATGATGCGCGATAGTTTTTCGTAACGGACGATGTCGGGACTAATAAGTTGGTAATTGGATAAAGTCCTGCCCGTCAAGAATTAAATGGTTCTAAAAATAATTTAAGTCGGTGACCATTTACCTTAAATAACATACCTTCGTGTGTTTGTAGAGTTACCGCTCCATGTGGCGACGAATTCACAACCGTAAATGGTCCTTCCCATTTGCTTCGTAACTTTCCAAGCCCGAATAATTTAAACCTAAAATTAAAAAGTAATACCATATCTCCTGGTGCAAACTCCTTCTTCTTGATCCTCTTATCATGCCATCTTTTTGTTTTTTCTTTGTAAATCTTTAAATTGTGATAAGCCTTTTCTCTCCATTCTTCTAATTCGGATAGTTGCATCTTTCTCTTTTCTCCAGCGGCTTCAAAGTCCATATTCCAGCTCTTAATAGCCCAGTGAGCCTTATGCTCTAATTCCACCAGTAAATGATAGGTTTTACCATACACTAGCTGATAGGGTGACATGCCCAAAGGTGTCTTGTAGGCAGTCCAATATGCCCAAAGTGCTTCGGGTAACCAATCCTTCCATGCAGTACCCATCTCATTTACTGTTTTCTGTAAAATATTCTTGATCTGTTTGTTTGATGTTTCTGCCTGGCCACTTGTCTGAGGATGGTATGGAGTAGCAACATTATGATGGATTCCATGAGCTTGCAAGTATCGGTGAAACTTCTTATCAGTGAAATGTGTTCCTCCGACACTAATGACCATCCTTGGTGTCCCAAACCTTGAATCTTCTTTGAATGTTTGGAATCAGCATTCATGCATGGCATAGCTTCTACCCAGTTGGATACATAGTCAATTGCCACCAGAATGTATTCATAATTTCTTGATTTCACACATGGTCCCATGTAATCAATTCCCCAAACATCAAAGAGCTCAACCTGGAGATTGTTGGTGAGTGGCATAGCATCTCTTGCATTGATATTTCTGTGCCTCTGACATGATCCACATCTCCGGACAAAATCTTTGGTGTCTTCATACATAGTTGGCAAAAAGAACCCACTCTGCCAGATCTTAGCATGAGTGCGGAATGCCCCATAATGACCTCCATATGGTGATGCATGGCATTTCTGAATGATCTGCATGCCTTTTTCTACTGGTACACATCTTCTAAGTAACCCATCTGAGCAAATTCTGAAGAGGTATGGTGGAACCCATATGTGGAGACGACTTTCATAAATGAGCTTCTTTTTATTTTTCCCTGGTGGTACATAACCTGCAACCATAAAGTTGACAATATTCACGTACCAAGGGTCTGACTTGGTCACTTTAAGTAACATGTCATCTCTTAATGAGTCATTAATAGGTAGTTCCTGAGGTTTCTCAAATTGCATTCTAGATAAGTGATCAGCAACTGGATTTTCTATTCCTTTTCTATCTTTTATTTCCAAGTCAAATTCTTGAAGTAACAGAATCCATCTTATCAAACAAGGTTTAGCATATTTCTTAGTGAGCAAATATTTTAAAGCAGCATGATCAGAATAGACAATTACTTTTGCTCCAACTAAGTAAGATCTGAATTTATCAATAGCAAAAACAACAGTTAGGAGCTCTTTTTCAGTTGTTGTATAATTTGGTTGTGCTCCTGTCATAGTTTTACTAGCATAAGTAATTGCATGATGCTTCTTATCCTTTGTTTGTCCTAATACTACCCCTACAACATAATCACTAGCATCATACATAATTTCAAAAGGCAAAGACCAATCAGGGGGTCGAATGATTGGTGCCGATGTAAGTGCTTCTTTAAAAATATTAAAAGATGTTAAACATGTATCATCAAATTCAAAAGGAACATCCTTAGCTAATAAGTTAGTTAGTGGTCTAGCAATATTGAAAAATCTTTTAAGAAAACTTCGGATTCCTTTTATATTAATAGGTGGAGGTAGTTGTTCCATTACTTCAATTTTTGCCTTGTCTACCTCTATACCTCTTTCAGACACTATATGTCCTAGCACTATTTCTTCTCTAACCATAAAATGATATTTTTTCCAATTAAGGACTAAGTGCTTTTCTTCACATCTTTGCAAAACCTTATCTAGATTTTCTAGACGATCATCAAAAGTTTTTCCATAAACTGAAAAACCATCCATAAAAACTTCCATGATTTCTTCTATCATTTCAGAAAATATAGACATCATACATCTTTGAAAAGAAGCAGGTGCATTACATAATCCAAAAGACATTCTACGATAACCATAAGTTTCATAAGGACATGTAAAAGTGGTTTTGTTTTGATTATCAGGGTGGATAGGAATTTAGTGATATCCAGAATACCATTAAGGAAACAAAAGAAAGAATTACTTACTAAACGCTCTAACATCTCATCAATGAAGGGTAGTGGAAAATGATCTTTCTTTATTGCTTTATTAAGTTTTCTATAATCTATGCACATTCGCCATCCAGTGACAGTTCTCTAGGGTATTAATTCATATTTATCATTTTGAACTACGGTCATTCCACCCTTTTTAGGTACAACTTGAACAGGGCTTATTCATTCACTATGCGGCACATGATAAATAATCCCAGCATGCAAAAGTTTTAAGACCTCTTTCTTAACAACTTCCCTCATCGCATTATGAAGCCTACGTTAGGGCTCTCTAGAAGGTGTAATTTCCGGATTGGTTGGAATACGATGGTTGCATAAAACATGGCTAATCCCCTTAAGGTCTTGAAGTGAATAACCAAAAGTAACACGATGTTTTTCTAAGACAGTTATTAATCTAAAAGATTCTTCATCAGAAAGTTCATCACTTATAATCACAGGAAAATTTTGATCATTATTCAGAAAAACATATTTAAGACCTGAAGGTAGTTGTTTAAGATCAATAGGAGGCTTAAGTGGCTCTAGTAATTCATCTAGAGGTTCAGGATCAATAGGATCCTACTCCTCTTCATTAATGAAGAACTGAGTATCATCATCTAAATCAGGTTCAATAAATTCTTCAAATGACACAGCCTTAACCTCTTCTATTGGATCTAACTCAGGAAGTGGCTTTGCCTTAGCTTTTAATGCATGCGTTATAGGCACAGAGAGATTAAATCCTTTCCCTAGTTTAATATCTAATTTGCCACTACAACCTTCGCGCATAAATTTTCCTATTGGTAATCCAATCATTACATCAAAATCCCAAACATCAAAGATATAAAAATTCAGTAAAATTCGGAATTCATTAATCACAATAGGAAGGGCACATAAAACTCTTAAACTAGGAATAATATGTCCTGAACGACTTTTCAATAATTTATTTGTAGGAATTAATGGCATATCTTTTAAGAATTTTTTAGTAAATGTAAGAGACATGATATTGACACCTACTACTGGGTTATAAAAGGCATCAAATGGATATGCATCAATTTGACATTTAATAGTAATGGCAGGAGAATTTAAATGAATTATATCATTTGAAAGTTTACATTCTATCAACCACTCATTACTCATAACAAAAATCAATTCTCTTGTTATTTCTCTAAGAAATTTTAAATCAGCAGGATGTGAAAAATTTAAATTTTTAAAATTTATAGATTCTTAAAGTTTCATAATTTTATGATAACATGAGGTATTTCCATAATCATCAAAAAGTTCATCCTCAAATTCAAGCATGAAATCAGAAATTGGAGTTATCTCCTTCTCATTAGATAGTTCAGGTTCTAATTTAGCTAAAGGTTGAATCAGACAAAAGTTTAGATTTAGGTAACAAAAGTTCATCTTCTAACAACTCTTCTTTTTCTTCAGGAAGATCATTTAAGATATTAGTAAGAATGGTTTTAATATGTGCAGCAGTAATATGCATAAATACTCCACCCGCGGCCAAGTTAAGGTATCTTTTATTTTTATCATTAAGGCCTAAAAAGAAATGTTGCAAAAGCATAAGTTCTGGCAAAGCAAGATTAGGTCCAGAATTTATAAATACATCAAAGCATTCCCAAGCCTTGCCTAATGATTCGTTATCTAATTGTTTAAATCCTATAATTTCAAAACGAAGTTTAGCGACTTTTTCGATAGGGAAAAATTTAAGACAAAAATTAGCCGCAATACTTTCCAATCTCCTTGACTACTCCCAACATGGCTACTATACTATTTCTTTGCTTTTTCCGTTAACGAAAACAAAAAGAGTTTTCATTTTAAAGTTTCATCTGCCATGCCCTTAATATATAGACATGCACATGTCTGCTCAAAATCAGTTAAATGGGAATAGGGGTTTTCGCTAGAACTACCAGAAAAATATGTTCCTGAACTAACTTAATTAATCCTGGGCGTAGCTCATAGCCAGATGATGTAATAGGTTTAGATGATTCTTTTAACTAGAGATACGATCCCGATGGTGCTCCGTATTGATATAAAAGTTGGGATATGAGTTCCATATTTAAAAGGTAAAAGATAAAAGTATAATACAAAATTAATATAAACTAAAGTCAAAATCTGCAAACCATTCCCCGGCAAAGGCGCCAGAAATGCTTGTTGGTATAAATTAACTGTACTCTATTAAATATTATTATTATCAAATTATCCGCAAGCGCACAGATATAATACCGATGTAGCACTTCACCCAAACTATCCCGGTTTAATATCGAACCCAAAGGAACGGTAGGTGATACTAACTAAGTTTATTGATTCTTAACCCAATGGCACAATCAATTCAGAGAATATCAAGAATAAGGAAATAGTTAGTGACTATCTAGTTCTAACAACCAGTAAGCTTTGAATAGTACCGTTCTAACTGGGCAGTAACATGAATAAGAGCAGAAATCAGAGTTCTCTCCTACCAAGTACTTATACACCTATCAATCCTATCAACGGGAAGTAGACTACAAAGGAATCAACGTAGCTGTCACCTACGCAAACTACCACTATCCGGCCAAATATGGGACATTCATAAGTAATCATAGCCTAGACACCACGTCTACACTATAAACTACTACTTCAATCTAGGAGTTACCAAGATCAAAGCACTCAATATGAGTTGCAAACTTAAGAACAAATAAGAACAACTGCTTACTTGAATTAGAATGTTGAATACAAAAGTACCTTAGAACGCAGCTCCGGGCGAGAGAGCTGAATCCAGACGAATACAGCTACGAAGAAGCTCTGACAGGTCGGGACTTCTCCGAATCTCTACTCCTCTGCTCTATCTCTCTAATCTCTCTTGATTTCTAGCCTATATCTAATGGATATCTATCTAATGCTTCAGGCTCTTCAGCTCTTGATCTGGCTTCCTCCAGGGGGGTCTGGCCCTTTATTTATAGCCCGGTGGGATGAATGTGTACCGTTGGATCAAACCAACTTAATATAGGGCTAAGATGACTCTTCATAGGCGGTTGTGGAAGACTCCAGAAAACGGCGGCCAGAAACCCTAGGGGTGCCACCGGCCCCCCTTGGCGCCAGCTGGCCCCACCTGTCAGGTGGTGGGGCCCCGGTTGCTTCGGGTGTCTTCTAGATGCTTCTACCTTGCCGATGTCGTATGTTGCCTTCGTGTTTAAGTTTCGTGATAATTAAGCACTTTAATCCCTCTTTTAAGCATTTCTGGATAATTCCTTGGAAAATATACAATTCACCAAAAACTCGTGGAAATTATTAGTAATAAACCTATTCTAATAGATGTTCATCTATAATGCAGGGATAATTGATAATAAAAATTATACGTTAACAAGTGTCAACAATCACTTCAGATAAAATCTCTGATTCTTCTAGCAAATCATTGCTAATTATGGATATTAGCTCTCTTGTGGTCTTTCTAAAGAAGGCTTGATCAGGAGGATCTAAAGGTTCTAAAGATGATTTCTTGGACTCCTAAGGCTTCTTGATCAAATGGAAGTTAGAGGTGTTTCCAAATTAGGCAAAAAGATCATCTTCAACTTCAAGCATAAGATCCAAAAATGGAGTATCCTTCTTTTCCATGGGGATTGAAATTGGGATAGCTGAGGATTGAGATGTTGTTGGTAAAGATTCAGGTTCAGCTACCCTATGCTCTTCTAAATTATCCTCAGGTTGATTATCTAAAATTTTGTCTAGGATCTTTCTAGCTTCAGAATCTGAAACATGCCCAAAAGATCCTCCCACAGAATAGTTTAGAAGCTTCTTGGAACACTTTAACTATCTCATAAATTCTAGACTAAACCTATCCATACCAGACCCTATTCTCATTCAACACTTTTTTGTGGGTCTCAAGAGAATCCCAAGATGTGGCCAAAGATTCATTATCTTTCTGATTGAAAGATAGGATCTTGGTTCTAAGGTTGAACATTTTGGAAAGGGGGTACAATTCTAAACAAAAGTCAGAACAAAGTGTTCCCCAATCTCCTCTTTCGTTCTCTATGGTTCGGTCATACCACTTCTTAGCTCTACCCTTCAAAGAGAAAGGGAAAAGCTTCAACTTTAAGGTTTGATCGGACATGCCCTCTATACGGAGGCAGTCACAGGTCTGTTCGAACTCTCATAGGTGAAGATAAGGATAATTATCTCACTCTCCTAAAAAGGATTGGTTTTGGACCATTTCAATCAAACATCGGCGTAGCTCATAGGTAGGGGTTTAGATAGGCTTTGAGGATTGCGTGAGCCTATGGCTTGTGCTCGTGGATGCAACATATTTGTAGATGGGTGTGGTTTCAATGGCATCCATAAGGATGAAAACAAAACAAGGACATAATAAAGGTAAAAGTACAAATACAAGGTTAACACAGACTCTAAATGTTTCAACCGTTTTCTCCGGCAACGGCGCTTGAAATGCTTGTTGGCATAAGATAACTCAAACAAATAAACACTAGAATTATCTGCAAGCGGACAGATACTGATGTAGCACTTCACCCGGGAGTATTCCAGGTATCGTTATTTATATTTTACCACATAGAAAACGGGATGACTAGAATCTAGACTTAACCCCTGAGCTACTATCAAGGACAGAGAAAATAGGATAATAAAGGAGATTGGTAAGGCTTTTAGTTCTAATCCTCACAAGATATGATATTATAGCTCTCAATGGGGAAATTACTATAGGAAAATACCAGCAAAGGGTACGTTCCTTAGTAAAGGAGACCTACTAATTCTACTGACGGGAGGTAGACTATGAAAATATAACAAGGTTAAGTCACTCTCGTGAGATACCACTGATATAGACAGTACGGGGCATTTACGAGTAAATATAATCTAAGCAGTCGCTTAAATTACAAAATACAATTTCAATCAAGGAGATACCTAAAGCACTCAAAAGAATCACAAACCTTAAGAACAATAATAGCATCGTTACTCACTTGCATTAGAAGTTGAATACTGAAGAAATCTTCAGAAACAAGCCCTAAAGAAGGACTTGAATCCGTTGGTACAAGTCGTGGAGCAGTCACCGACAGGCCGGCAAATCCACCAACTCTCTCCTGCTCTCTACCTCTCTACTTCTAGAATAAGAATAGCCCTAATCTAGAGAGACTACAATGCTAATATTCTACTTGATGCTTGGCTCTAGATCCTATTTAGGGTTTCTACTTAGCTCTAGATCTTCATGGTGGAATATGAAACCCTGGAGGATCATCTGAAACCCTGGACGGTCTGGGGCTGTAGATATAGGCCAGAGTGATGAATCTTAGCCCTCGGATCAAACCACTTATGGCAATGGTCCAGATTAATCCTCAAAGGCGGTGGAGACCCGATGTTAAAGCGGAGAGGCTGACGAGGTGGGGCCCCATCGGCTGATGGGGGGTTGATCGGTCGATCCCCCCTGGCTGACTTGCGGGCTCCGCTTTCTCATGTGAGTATCTGGTATTCTCTAGAATATTCTTGACACGCTTTCGCTGCGGAATTTGATGTATTTGTCTGCCATGTGGGTCCTTGTCTCTTTTACTATTTAGTCCCTGAAAAACACAGATTCATCAAAACTCATGGAATTCTATCAGTTTAAACCCTATCATATGTGGTGTCTTGCATTTATATCCTTTTTCTTAATTGGTTGACGGGTAAAATCATATAATAACTATCGTCAATAGATAGTCGTCCACAAACTTGCCATTATCAGAGATATCGAATTATATTATATAATATATAAAAGGAAAAAATACAGGAGAAAGATCGGGCAACGAAGTGAGGGTCTCGGGCAGCGACCGGTCCGATGATCTTCGGAGGCGCAGGTGGCGACTGTTGCAAACTATGATGACCAACAACTGGGTATGGGTATGAAATCTAATCATCATTGCATATTCATAATTTTATCTATATAATTGTTTATGATTTCCTCTTTTACTTAATTTAAAATCAATACTGACAGTGGGCCAGAAATGATAGATGATATCGAAGATGATTATGAGTTCAATAAAGTCATCGGATATCACAACATAAAAAACCTAAGTCAAAAGAATTCACAATATAATTGCAATGTTTTTGTGCACGTGTTTCTTCCTATTAATGTAAATGACTTTCACTGGTATCTAGCGGTTCTAGATCCAGGCTTATGTCAGATACATGTACTAGACTCATTTGGGAAGAGTTATTGGATCGCAGAGACCTCGAATTTACGGTAACTAATTGTTTTTCATTACTATTTCATATCTTATTACATCCTGAAAAACATATGTTTCTATCAAAACATCATATGACATCATATGCATTCCTAGAATGAAGTGCATTAGCACGGGCATTATACTAGGAATGCATACGAAGACACTGAAACGACAATATTTTTCATCTATACTCTTATGCAAAATGTCGTTGTTTCAATCAGCTTTTAACCAATCAACGCTAATTTTCAGCCACGAAACAGTATTTTTCTCTCACAACAAATCAGCACGACCTAAAATCAGCGCTTATTTTTCAGCCCAAAAGAACAGGCTGAATGACTTCATATGCATTCCTAAAATGAACCCGTTGCATTAGCACGGACATTATACTAGTAGTTATAGTGGCGCAGAGCTCTGCAAATAAATAAACATGTATATGTCAACACGTTATTTGACATCTTGATCACCCGTGACACTATTCAACAAATTAAGAGAGAAGTAAACTATATTTTTGTAAAAAAAATAGAGAAAAATTTTAAACTAATATGAGTTCATCCATGTAAAACAAGCAGATTAGAAGATCATTTCACCCGAATAGAAAATGAACAAAAGAAACTATGGAAATTAAAGAGTACGAACCCTCAGCCGACCTATAATCTGCGTGTAGCATGAGTGCCACTAAAAGAAGCCAGCAGCAAAGAGTAGTGTAGATCAACAACTTTTTCATCGATTCAGAAAGTTGTGTTCGCCGAATAAACATCATGATAGGGGAAAATCAGACGAACCGACTTCTGAGAGTACTGTAGATTACAGAACATACATTTTTATTCTAACAAATTAGAATAACATTATTTGTTTTTAGGATGGAAGAGTATTTTGAAGTTATTTATAAAAGGATGGAAATTTTCCATAAAGTTAATTATTTTAGGCCGAAGAGAGTACATTTCTTTAAAGTCCAACTAGTCGATCAAGGGAGTATGCCCCTATCCTAAATATTTAGCCTATCTAAAGTGGCCTCCGTATGCTATTTTAAAAGTAACTATGCCAATCTAGCTCCAAAAACTAAATCAAGGCTCAAAGTAAAATTGAAAGGAGAATCCCAGAATATGCAGAATCTTGAGGCTAGCTTCACAGAATTTGGTAAATTTCTCCGCGCTAGTGAGAATTAGTAACCTAACATTTCTATATGTCAAGGCTAGAATCTACTCCATTTTATTTCAAGAGGGGTATTAATTTCCTTTCCTTGTACAACCAAGTCACATTTTTTCCCTAAAAAAAAGTCACATTTTTTTTTTAAGCTGTTGCTAATACGGCATCATGACCCCCAAAAATGGCAAGAAAATTCTCACAGCACAACATACGTGCTGCTGCTCAGTTTCAAGCTAGGGTTGATGCTGGTGCCAGGCGCGCCAACTCCATCTCAGCTCTATACCTTTTAAGCAACACCAGAATCAGGTTAAGCAGCAAACTATGCCGTTGTTGAACTAAAAAACAGTGATGACCAAACTAAATGAGAAAATAAAAACAGAATGTGAGATATATGATACATGACAAGTAGCTGAAAGCCTGAATCTTGAAAACAGAGTGAAACCAAACAAGTAAACCACATATATCAGTACTTGTGATACTTAAAATCTCTTATGTACCTCATGTGGAACTTAGAAAGCCCATGAAACCAAACCAGAAACGAATCAGACACCAAATGTTTCCATTGGTCAGATTAACATTTACCAACATTTTTGAGTATCATATTCTGCCTCATCTCTCTCAGATGTTACAGAACCATCAAAATGTCGTTTTCAAAATGTTCATGGTTAGTTTTTTCTGCACACAGGTGAGTTCATAGTTTTCATATGGAAGATGGAAAACTGATATGGGACACTCTAGAGAAGCATCTCCAAACTGATTTACCTAAGAAAAGTTCTCTCTTTAAATCATTGCAATTTTTTCCTCTTCTTCTTTTTTTGAGTTAGAATAAAAAGAGAAAAACACAGCAATTGTAGAGAGCACGATGAATACTTCTCTTCATGGAATGGAAAATTTCAGTGCTGCATTATACATCTCAACAACAAAAAAAGGATTCCAAAAACTGCAAGCAGCAAAGGTTCTCAACAAACATTTGCTATAATTGGTTCTTTTCTCTAACAATACTACAATTGGTTCTGACCAGGAGATAGCTTGTCAATCACAATCAGATATAAAATTATCATCAGTATCACATCTGTTAATTTCACTGCCTTCCCACGTACAGTGGAGTTCATCTTGAGGCTTGTACCAGTCCAATTTCATAATGCTATCCTACCCTACAATGGAAAAAGAATGCAGGATAACCAACCTAACAAAAGGTCACAGTGGCATAATCCTTCCTTCGGGTATTTTTCTGTCAACTCGGCCAATTCTGTGGGGTGGCCAGATTGTGTGTGTGACCCTGCCCCGCAACAGACCCATAGGAACCTGCAGGTATAAAGTGTTTTGGATGTTTAGTAATAAGATCAAAGATGCCTAGAAACTCAATCTGCTACACTGTGCAAACAAGTATTTCATAATGAGTGCTGCTGGAGCCTGGGAGCTATTTGCTTGTCTGTTTAAAGGACAGAAAAAATATGAACATAGTCAGAACAGAAAAAAGTTCAACGAGGCACTGGACAACTCTTTTATACTTGCCCTCCTAAGCCATTAGAATTAGAAATAAAAGCCTTGTAAGGTATCATATCATAATAAATCATGAAGAAAAATATCATCAGAGACAATGAACCGGAGTGGAGATATTGAAGGCTTCATGCTAGTCTTTATCCACCAGACAAACTAAGAATGAAATTGGTATTTCGAACTTCTCAATTAATTTAAAGCTGCATCGGTTGTAGTTCATCAGTGATGACACACGTCTGATGTGGACATGCCATTAAAGCACCAAAATTGTATCAAATACCACAATGAGCCATGAGTTCCCCAACCCTTACATAAATCAACATAGCACAATAAAATAGGGGCATACAAATATGAATAATGAAATAGCATTGTGTCAATGGCTCGGATTTGCAAAGCATACAACTATTTAATTTCTCCAGTGACCAATATGCCGATTCAAG
Source organism: Eremochloa ophiuroides (assembly GCA_038502445.1). Taxonomy (NCBI): domain Eukaryota; kingdom Viridiplantae; phylum Streptophyta; class Magnoliopsida; order Poales; family Poaceae; genus Eremochloa; species Eremochloa ophiuroides. The sequence goes on along the minus strand of JAHLJS010000009.1, from coordinate 7,585,045 downwards.
ATGAAGATGCATTCACCAAGATTAAAAAGATCACTAGGAATAAAGGACTAAAACTATGGCTTTGGTACCCAAGTAAGCAACTGGCTTTTATCCTGTAACACAACTACACAGTCAGGAGTTCCTTTATGCAATTCACAAGCAATCTATGCAATTTATCCTAGGCCAACAGTTGTGTCCAGTAACGACATGAATAACTTACAGGGCCATAGGATCTCGAGTCAAAGCTGAGGGCGGCATTGTCCCCTTCAACCCAGCAATGGCCCTGCGGGATCTGCCGGATCTCCTGCTTCTCCGGGATCTGGATCCAATCGCCAGGCAGCGCAATCAGCCTCTTCACCGTCAGTTCACGGTGGTCCCTGGGCGACCTGCGACGAGCAACAGCGGCGGGATCAACAACCAACCAAGAAACGCCCACGGACCGGGAGGCGGGCGGCGGGTGGCGGCGACTTCAACTTACCTCAAGACGACGACGTCGCCGCGGGAGAAGTCGTAGCGGTAGAGGCAGCGCTTCTCCAACAGAGCGCGCCCGGCCTGCTGCGCGTCGAAGGTGGGGTGCATGGAGGCGCCGTCGATGGTGACGATGGAGGCGCACCAGTCGGCGACGGTGATGCCGAACACGCCGCCAACAAAGCAGCCCTTCACGAGCGGCCAAACGGCGGCCAAGGCTCTCGCCATGCGCGAAGAGAGAAAAAAAACAGCCGCGGGATGACAGCGCCTCCGCCGCCGATGCTCGCCGTCCCGTCACGGAGGAAGGGGATGACAGTCCGGTAAATGAAATTTTGTCCAATCTGTACCCCTCCTTCCATAAAGCGTGCTAGTTTTTTTTTTTACTTCGATATATCGTGTTTAACCGTTTGTTTTATTCAAAAAATTTTATGTAAATTATAAAATAAATAAATAATTATTAAAATATCTCTAATGATAAAATATTCATAACAAGATAAATAATATTTATTAATTTTTTTTTAATAAGACGGATGGTCAAACGTTCTAAAATCTATATATCTTGGTAAATGTAATTTTGTCCAATTTGTATATCTTGGTTGACAATAGTATTAACTGAATAAAGCTCGGGATATACTTGCTCTGAGAGGAAAAAAATTATTATTTTAGGACTCTAAACATGTGGCTTTGTTATTATAGGATTCCTAACGTCGACTTTGCTGAAAAGACATATAAAACATTGACACTTTATTTTCAATGACATTATGGGCTTTTAATTGTATTTCTCATCTCGAAAAATTTTTATTGAAAAGTGATATATGTATACTTTTATGAAAATATATTTGAAGATAAATATATATTTATATTATTTTCATATTTTCAAACTCAATAATTTTAAAGTTATTCATAATTTATATTCTCAATATTTAATCCAGATCTTTTCTAAAACAATATTCATTTTCTATATAGAGGGAGTACAAGGTTGGCGTTGAGGAAAAAGAAGAGAAGCAAAGAGAGTAGAGGGGGGTCATCCTTGGCATCATCTAATGAGAACGGTGATCAATGCTGTAAGCAACTCTGGAAGATAAATTGCCCTCGCAAGATGTTACACTTTTTGTGGCGTTTGGGACAGAATAGCCTGGCAATGCGTGTGAACCTGGAGAAGATGGGGCAGCTGGACACGAAATGTGTTATTTGTAACGGAATGGATGAGTTCTGTCTGAAATGGAATGGGAATATAGTCCTTCCAAGCAGGCCGCCTAACCTAACAGGACGTGGTGCAGACGAACTGATGGAATTATATGAAGCTCAACTGCATGCGATAGTGCTTTCAATCAATACCAGGTTGGGGTTTTATGATGAGGGATGATTGTGGTTGTGTGATCAGCTCAGGGTTTGGTGTTCTTAAGAAGGTCTTAGAACCATTTCACAATTGAGACTATAGCATGCTTGCAGGCAGTGCAAAGAGCTGCTGAACTCGGGATACAGAGAATCATTGTGGAAACTGACAGAACCATGGTGGTTCAGGCGGCAAACTCTGAAGAATTTGACAGGAGCTCAGCTAGCGGCCTTATTTTGGGTGTCGAAAGATTTATTAACTTGTAAGTTTAGCTATATAACTGTTTTTTTTTTCATATCCCTCGAACCTGTAATTTGGTAGCTCATAGTTTAACTGCCCATGGGGCAAATCTCAGTTCGGAAGCAGTCTCGATGCGAGACTGTACTTCCCCTCGTACCCAGGTTTTTGTGGCCAAAGACTTTGGCTCCCATCAACATGTAACGGAAAGATCTTCCATGTTCAAAAAAAAAAAAAGAAAGAAAGAAAGAAACTGAATAAGTGATACAATGATGTTTATTCACTAGATGCATAAACTGAATTGGACGTATGGTACGATCCATGACCCAAATATATGTTGTATGTATATATCTCAATGCCAAGTCAAAAATGCAACACAACTTAATAGTTGACTTAATAAGGTAATAACAATACCCATATATCACAAATATATGCCATTTAGGTCATCACAAGTGAAGATAAGAAATTAAGACCAAATCTGTCATTTCATTCACAACCAAGTTCTCATGTTCAGGTTCAAAGGCCACTTAGGCCATTACATATCAGGTTCAGGTCCTATGGCCATATAGGCCATTCACACAACCAAGTTCAGAACAACCAAGCTCAGAAAGGCCATTCATACAACCATTTAGTACACAGCACTCCTAAGTCACAAAATACATCCAAGTCACAAAACAAGCTGCAGGTGGATTACTGCCCATCATTCAACATATCCATTAAATGCTTCTCCTCGACCTTTTGTAGAGCCTCGTCAAAACGCAGTTGCCGCGCTGAAGTACGGTTGTCCACGATGGAGCGCCGGAGCTCCGCATTGGAGCGTTGTTGCTCCTCCAGCAAGCGGCGGTTGTCCGCATGGGAGCGCTAGAGCTCCTCCCTCAAGCGGCTTCCAAGAACCGGGGGTGGGGCACCGCAGCGGCATCGGACCCATCCTCGTTGTCCACGCCAACGGGGCAGCATTAGAATGGTTGCCATGAAAATGGGATGCATGGAGGGGCAGGCCACAAAAGGAGAATGAATGGAAGGGTGATCGGGCAACAGACTTACCCACGGCTGTCTCCATGCCCTTTGTCATTGTGAGTGGGCGTGTCCTTCCCTAAACCGTCCATGTTCTTCGTCGCCACCGTCGTCATGCTCTTGGTCAACCAAGAGGGCGAAGGCTTCGTTCTGACCAAAAATATTTGTCATGCACCGCATGACAAACCTTTTTTGGTCAGATCCAGGCAGCTGCTATCTATTGCATAGAAACAAGAGGAGGTGTGTTGGTACTATATATATGGATCACCATGTGAATAGAATGAGAACATGAGGACACATACTAGAAGTTTATCTCCTCGAGGAAACATGCTCACGTCGCGTTGGAGCGGCGACAGCCGGCGCTCGACGGCGTGGAGCATCACCTTAGCCCCAGTGAGCTCATATCTCGCAGGAGCTGCGTCACGTTCTCCAAGGTGATGCTCTACGCTATCGAGTACCAGCTGACACCGCTATGACACGACGGGAGCATGGTAAGCGTCTTCTCGTGTTCTCGTTCTATTCATACACGGATACTGGCCTTGGATAGGATTTATGGGAGTGGCGGAGCCATGGCGATGAGGTGCCTTGGCAGCGGACGGCGGGGACAGAAAATGGACGGGAGATGGTAGTGGTGAGCGGAAGAAAGGGCTGGTTGTTGCTGGTTGTGGGCTTGGGGCGGACGGTGCTTTGTGGTCTTATTAATAATCGAGACCGGGCACGAGCACCGTGGCAAGAGCTGGCAACCGCAGCAGCTCCTCAGCTCACGGGCCTCTCGCTTCTCCCTCACTCCCTCACGAGCACTTTACTGCAAGCACGGCCTTTTGTACAAACACTGCAGCAGCGCGATCAGATCGAGGGATACGTCGTGTAGGGTGGCTGGGCAATCAGATAGAGCAGCTCCATTTTCCCAAGGTTTATTTTTCCAAGGTTTGGTGCTTAGCCGGGCTATTGTACAGGCCCCGTTTAGTAGAGCTCCAGCTCCAGCTTCTCCGAGAAGAATCACTTCCAACCAGCCAAACGCTAAAAACGCCAACTGATTCAGATGGGGATCAGCAGAGAATCACTTCTCCATTTACACTAGGAGGTGGAAGCCGAAAAAACCTGCTTCCCTGGATTCTCTCCCGCTTCCTGTTATATTTTGGTGGGAATCAGCTGAGAATCACTCCACCAGAGAATCCAATGGAATCACTCCACCAGAAAATCGAGGAGCAGAGCTGAAGAATCTAGAAGCGGAGCTCTACCAAACGGGCCCTCAATGTTTCTTTCACACAGCTTCACTTCCTACTCCGCGTCTCCATTAGAGTAGGAGATTATCTATTTTGTAAAATTTTTTTACTATAATAACGTGCTAACTTTTACATTAAATATCTAATCATGATTTAATTAAACTCAAAACATTCGTCTCGCAATTTTCTACGAAGCTGTCAAATTAGTTTTAATTTTTATCAGCATTTAATACTTCATATATGTGTCTAACCATTGATATAATGGAACTTTTGATATTTAGTGATGTATGTAAAAAGAGTCTAACTCTAATTCTATTGGATTCTTAGGTGAGAGCAGTAGAATTAATGCTTTGCTGATCTCCGCTAGAATAAAATATAGAGTAAGGTGAAGGACGTTTGTTTTAGTTCCAACTTCAAATGAAGAAGTGATGCCCATCTAAATCTCATGGCATTTTTACTATTTGGTTGGTTGGAACTTGGGAGTGATTCTTCTCCTTGCAAAAAGCCTATCACATTCCGAACAAAAAAAACTAACTTTTTATTAATCTATTACTGGTACCCAGAGGAGCCAAAAAAACAATGATCAGGGCCCGTTTAGCGTGTAGAACTTCGTCTCGTGATTTACATGCAACACTCGGTTCAGTTGAGCTATAATTCGGCTGGTCTAAATACTTTGACAGAATTGTTATGAGAGAAAAATACTGTTCTGTAGCTGAAAAGAAGCTGAGACCAACTGCACTGGGGTCCAGTAAAAGATCCTTCAGGATCGTTTACCGGAAAAATCAGCTGCAGCGGCGTCCCGTATCGATTCCAGAGGGGGCTTCCATCCGGGAAGAATACGGGGATGCAGGACCTTCGCTATTGGGCGTGGGTCCGCCCACCGAGGCTGCCGAGGAGAGAGAGTGGGGGGAGAGAGAGTGGAGGACGGCGCACCACTGTGGCACCGAGGACGCCCGCATGGCCGCCGCCGTCGACGTGAGAAGAGCCGCGCGGGAGGGAGAAGGGGAGCCGCCGGCCGCCGAGGACGCCCGCACGGCGGCCGCCATCGACGCGAGCCGAGCACGCAGAGCCGGCGGAGCACGAGGAGGCCGCCATCGCCGCGGAGCTCCTTGCGCGCTGTCGCGGCCACGCCCGCCACGCGTGCCCTCGCCGGGGAGGCGCCCGCCGCACCCGCAACGTGTGGCCGCGCGCCCCTTCGCCACCCCGTAGGCCCTCGCCGAGGAGGCACCCCGCGCCCGCTGCGCCCACAGCGTGTGGCCTCGCGTGCCCTCGCCGGGAGTCGCCCGCGAAGTCGTCGTCGAGCATGAGGAGAAGGGGAAAGGATAGAGGAGAGAGAAGAGGGAGGAGAGAATTGGGAGGGAGAGGGACGGCGCCCGGTGCAAATAAAAAAAGAAAAAAACTGATGCAAGGGACCCACTAATATAGAGTAGAGGTATAGAGGATGAATGAGTGTGGGAGAGAGTGATATAGAGGAGAGAATCTCGCTGAGCAGGACGAAATATTCCTTTTAGAGGATGATGAGTGCGGATGGTTTGAACAAAGCGTTGAGGAGAGAGAGAATCGAATAAGGACACATATTTGGGTTCTTTATCTCCTATGCAAAGTAGGTTCTCCTCTGCCTATTCTTACGGAGGCTATTTTTTCATTATGCAAGGCATAAAATGGTTTTGGTAGCCATTTTCACTGTGCATAATCTAAATAGTTGACAGTTTAAGAGAAGGTAAACCTAACTAGCATTTCATAAACACCAGAACGAAAAAATAAGTTATCGTCATCTCATAGCTATAAAGATACATGGCTCTGTTCAGCTGGTTGGATTTTATGACTGGCTAGCTACTTATTGTGAGAGAAAAACACTGCTGAATGACTAGTTGATGTTAACTGATAAGTTTAAACGAATGGAGTTGCTAATTACATATTCCCTCGGTCCTAAAATAAGTGTCCCAAGATAAGTTTTGCGAGAATGTCAGTCGCAAGCCATTAGGCTACCAATCTCTAAACCCTGTTGGTCCACTTGTCAGGACCTGCTTTACCAAAAACGAAACGCTGCCGCGCGCGACCCTCTATATGGAGCGCTAAAAATAGAAAAAGGATCAAATCAAAAAGAAAAAGAAAAGAAAGGGAGCGGACACCGAGCGGCGTGGCGCGGCTTGCTCCGTCTAGCCCGACGTGGCGCAACGGCACCTCTGGCGTGGTGCTCTGTAAACCTCCAGGCTGGGGCGAGCGCGGCGGCGGCGCCGGCCCTCCCAGGGCGCGGCGGCGGCGATCGACCTCGGTGGGTGTGGATGCGGGGTCGAGCTGCAGAGGTCGGTGGCGGTCGAGCGCGTCTCCTTCCTCCGGTCCGGCGACTCCGGTGGGCTGCACGAGGACGATGAGGACAGTGGCGTGTGGCTCGCAGCAGATAACATCCATCTCGCGGCCTCCATATTTGGTGCGGGATCTCGGCCGGCGGTCGAGCTGCAGAGGTCGGTGGCGGTCGAGTGCGTCTCCTTCCTCTGGCGCGGTGGCCCGGTGAGCGCGTCACCTCCCTCCGGTGTGGTGGTCCAGCGACTTCGACGGGCTGCACGAGGACGACGAGGACAGTGGCGTGGGGCTCGCAGCAGATACCGTTCATCTCGCGGCCTCCATATTTGGAGTCTCCCTGTAGCACACATGAGGATAGAGTACCATTTGAAGACGCGCTGTGCGAGAGGTTTGCCTCTATATTTGCAGTTCAGGGCCTGTTTGGTTTGCGAAAATTAGGGTGAAAAGTCAACGTATTTAGGAGGAGAAGAGTTGATGTAACTCATTGTATTCCCTTATTTGAGTAGAGTTAGTCCACCCTATAAATACATCTTGTAAGCCGCACGGGAAGAGTTGATGTAACTCATTGTATTCCCTGTGTTCTGTAAACTCTCTTCATACAGTGAAGATCGCCGGTTGGCGTCCGTGGTTTTTTCCTGCAAGGTTTTTTCACGTAAAAATCTGTGTCTCGTGTTCGATCTATTCTCGTTCTTTCCTAACAAGTGGTATTGGAGCCAGACACGAGATTAAAAAAAAAGTTAGGGTTTAGTCCTGTTCGCAACGCCGCCGCTGTCGTCATCAAAAAAATCAGCCGCCGACAATTCCTTCCGTGCCGATCTGACGGGCGCGTTTGGCTTCCTGCTTTCTTACCGAGGCGGAGTCGGTGGCGGTGTTGATTCTACAAAAGTCTGCTGCTGCGCGTGGATCAACACGGTTTGTACTCTGCCGTGAATTCCGATCTTTGATTGCTCCCTGTTCCTGTTTGGGAAAAGGCGCCGCTGTTCTGCTCTTCGGATTCGGAAATTGAACAGTCACGTGAAGACCCAAGCCGTCAGAACCAGTGTCCGTTCCCGTTCGTGAGTTGAAAAATCAACTTTGGTGATTATTTGCTACACGCACACATCAGTTCGTACCAGAGGTTTCTTCAGTTCAGTTTATTTGCTGATTGTACATATCAAGTGTACCAGGCTGCAGGTTTCAGTTAGGGTTACACCTAAATTTCTGTAGATTATTTCTTCTGGTTTATTGCTGTTATTTCTTCACCATGTCTACAGTAAAGTATGATATTCCTCAACTGGATTGCGACACAAGGTTCGCTCTATGGCAAGTCAAGATGCGGGCTATTCTTACGCAGGCTGATGTTGATGATGCTCTTGATAAATTCGGTAACAAAGATTCGAAGTCTTGGACCGATGAGGAGAAGAGAAAAGATTGTAAGGCCTTGACTCAAATTCAGCTTCATCTTTCAAATAATATTTTGCAAGATTGTCTGCAGGAGAAAACTACAGCTGCTTTGTGGCTCAAATTAGAGTCAATTTGCATGTCTAAAGATTTGATAAGCAAGATGCATATGAAGATGAAGCTGTATACCCACAAATTGCAAGAAGGTGGTTCTGTGATTAATCATCTAACGGTCTTCAAGGAGATCGTTTCTGATCTACAGGCTATGGAGGTCAAGTATGATGATGAGGATTTAGGTCTTATTCTTTTGTGCTCTTTGCCTAGTTCTTATGCAAACTTCAGAGATACATTGTTATATAGCCATGATACTCTAACTTTTGATGAGGTTTCTGAGGCGTTGCATGCCAAGGAAAAGATGAAATTGATGGTGTCTTCTGAAGGTTCTGCTTCTAATGGAGAAGCGTTGTCTGTTCGTGGGAGGACAAAAAATAAATCAAACAATGGCAATAGAGGCAAAAGTTCCAATCGTTTCAAAGGCCGATCAAAGTTTCGAGGTAGAGGAGATAAATTCTGCAAGTATTGCAAGAAAGATAATCACTTTATCGAAGATTGCTTGAAATTGAAGAATAAAGAGAAGAGAGCTGGCATATATAGAGAATAAGGTAAATCCAATGAAGAAGGTAATGCTTCTGTTGCTGCTTCTAAGGCAGATCATTCCGATGGTGATTCGCTTGTTGCTTTTGCTGGATGTGCAAATAGTGATGATGAATGGATTCTTGATTCCGCTGCTTCTTTTCATATATGCTCTAATAGAGATTGGTTTGTCACCTATGGTTCTCTCCAAGGTGGAGGTTCTGTTAGATTGGGTGATGATAGTCCACTTGATATTGTTGGCATTGGTTCCATTCAGATTAAGATGTATGATGGCATTGTCAGAACTTTGGATGATGTTAGGCATATTCCAGGCATGAGCAAGAATCTTATTTCTCTCAGTACTCTTGATGCTAAAGGGTATGAGTACTCCGGTGGAGATGGAGTTTTAAAGGTGTCAAAAGGTTCTCTTATTGTGATGAAAGGTGAATTAAAATGTCCAAATTTATACCGTCTTCGTGGTACTACAATTACAGGTGATGCTGCTGTAATTTCTAATTCACCATCTAATTCTGATGCAACTAATCTTTGGCATATGCGTCTTGGACATATGAGTCAGTAAGGCTTGCATGAATTGTGCAAGAGAGGACTTCTTGATGAAAATAGCATCAGTAAGTTGAAGTTTTGTGAGCATTGCATATTTGGCAAGCACAGGAGGGTGTCATTTAATACCTCAACTCATAAAAGTAAAGGTATTCTTGATTATGTGCATTCTGATTTATGGGGACCATCTCGCAAGCCTTCTTTTGGTGGTTCTCGTTATATGTTGACAATCATTGATGATTATTCTCGTAAGGTATGGTCTTATTTCTTAAAGCATAAATCAGAAGCATTTTTAGCATTTAAAGAGTGGAATGTTATGATTGAAAATCAAACTGAGAAGAAGGTTAAAAAACTTCGCACTGATAATGGGATGGAATTCTGTCCTAATGAATTTAATAAATATTGCAAGTCTCAAGGCATTGTCAGGCACTACACTATTCCTTATACACCTCAACAGAATGGTGTAGCTGAGCGTATGAACAGAACTATCATCTCCAGGGCCCGTTGCATGTTGTCTAATGCTCGCTTGAATAGGCACTTTTGGGCTAAAGCTGCTTCCACTGCTTGCTATCTTGTTAATCGTTTATCCTCTATTCCTCTTGATAAGAAAACTCCAATTGAGGTATGGTCTGGATCTCCTACTGATTATTCGCAATTGAGAGTTTTTGGTTGTACTGCTTATGCTCACGTTGATAATGGTAAATTGGAGCCTAGAGCTGTTAAATGTATTTTTATTGGTTATCAATAAGGTGTTAAAGGTTATAAATTATGGAATCCCCAGACTCAGAAGGTTGTGCTTAGCAGGATTGTTGTCTTTAATGAAAATGTTATGTTTGTTGACAACCTATCTTCAGCTGATGCTCCCACTAAGGGAGAGAAAATAAGTGTGCAGGTGGAGCACTTAATTGATTTACCAGATGTTGATAATGTTGCTATCCAAGATGAAACCATTGCTGAAATTTCTCCAATTGTTGATGATTCTTCTGTTGTTGAGCATTTTTCTCCAGTTGTGCAGTCTCCACAACAGTCTATTGCTGCTAATAGGTCTAGAAGGCAGCCAAAACCAGTTAAAAGATATATTGAAGAATGCAATGTTGCTTATGCCATGAGTGTTGCAGAAGAGATTGAAGGTAATTCATAACCTTCTAATTATTCTGAGGCTATTATTTCTGCTAATTGCAACAATTGGATGACCGCTATGCAAGATGAGATGGAATCACTTGAAAAGAATGGTACTTGGGATTTAGTAAAATTACCCAAGAATAAAAAGTCTGTCCGTTGCAAGTGGATTTATAAAAGAAAGGAGGGAATTTCTCCAAGTGAGCCAACAAGGTATAAAGCAAGGTTGGTTGCTAAGGGCTATAGCCAGATTGCAGGTATTGATTATAATGATGTCTTTTCCCCAGTTGTTAAGCATAGTTCTATTCGTACTTTGCTTAGTATTGTTGCCATGCATGACTATGAACTTGAGCAACTAGATGTTAAAACTGCATTCTTACATGGGGAGTTGGAAGAAGACATTTATATGAACCAACCTGAAGGTTTTGTTATTTCTGGAAAAGAAAACCTTGTGTGTAGACTAAAGAAGTCTCTTTATGGTTTGAAGCAATCTCCTAGACAATGGTACAAGAGGTTTGACTCTTTTATGCTGCCTCGTGGCTTTAAGCGGTCTGATTATGATAGCCGTGTTTATTTGAAGATTGTTAATGGCTCAACTATTTATTTGCTTCTTTATGTTGATGATATGTTGATTGCTGCAAAAGATAAATCAGAAATAGCTAAATTGAAGGCACAATTGAGTAAAGAATTTGAGATGAAAGACTTAGGTGCAGCTAAGAAAATTCTTGGTATGGAAATTACTAGAGATAGAAAATCTGGTAAATTATACCTCAGTCAGCGAGGTTATATTGAAAAGGTTCTTCGTCGTTTCAATATGCATAATGCAAAACCAGTGAGTACTCCATTAGCTGCACATTTCAGATTATCCTCAGCTTTATGTCCAGAGTCAGATAAAGATATTGAGTACATGTCTAGAGTTCCATATTCCAGTGCAGTTGCTTCTCTTATGTATGCTATGGTCTGTTCTCGTCCTGATTTATCTCATGCATTGAGTGTTGTCAGTAGATTCATGGGTAATCCTGGTAAGGAGCATTGGAGAGCTGTTCAATGGATTTTCAAATATTTGCGAGGTACTTCTAATGTCTGTTTGCAATTTGGGAAATCTAGAGATGGACTTGTTGGTTATGTTGATTCTGATTATACTGGTGATTTGGATAAGAGGAGCTATTTGGTTATTTCTGAAGCTTGTAAAGAAGCTATTTGGTTGAGAGGTTTATACTCTGAGCTTTGTGGGGTTACTTCTTGCACTACTATTCATTGTGATTGCCAGAGTGCTATTTGTCTGACTAAAGATCAGATGTTCCATGAAAGGACCAAGCATATTAGATATCATTTTATTCGAGGTGTCATTGCTGAAGGTGATGTTAAGGTATGCAAGATAAATACTCGTGATAATCCCGCAGATATGTTGACAAAGCCAGTTCCTGGAGCTAAGTTTGAGCTATGCTCAGGCTTAGTTGGTATTACAGTTTAAGTCCTAACGACTTTTGGCGTCGGTGATTATTTATTATTGAAGTGAGTTGATTGCTGAAACTTCATTCGCTACAAGATGGAATTCGTCTCAAGGTGGAGTTTGTTGGAATATGATCCGAATTCTAACGTGAGTCCAACGGGGACGCCTAGAGGGCCCATGGTTCGGGTTATATTTATTAGCAGGTTTGTTTCCATATTTGACTAGAGTTAGTCCACCCTATAAATACATCTTGTAAGCCGCACGGGAAGAGTTGATATAACTCATTGTATTCCCTGTGTTCTGTAAACTCTCTCCATATAGTGAAGATCGCCGGTTGGCGCCCGTGGTTTTTTCCCGCAAGGGTTTTCCACGTAAAAATCTGTGTCTCGTGTTCGATCTATTCTCGTTCTTTCCTAACAATGGCCACTCGAGCACGCAAGAAAGGGCCACTCGCCTTCCCGTCCTTGTCCACGTCCATCTTCTTCACTACACCAATAAAGCTCATCGCCCGCTCCTTGCGGTGCTGATTCATCCAACCCAACGGTAGATTCAAGATACGCACCCAAATATCCATATGGTCAAATCTGGTCTCCGAGGGTTTGAGCCTTTCATCATAATGCTGTAGCAGCAGGGCGTACTTTCCCACCGTCCACGGCGAGCCGCCATGTGCCCGCTCCATATCCTGCTGGATATTGAACTCCGCAACAAAGAGGTTATCCTCCTTCTCGCCGATTGATCAAACTTTTAGTTCGTAGGGATTTCCCCACACTGGTTTCATAGCCTGGTAAATCGTGGTCACATGCACAACCGCCGGCGAGAGAACCTTGCCGACCAACGCCGACTCCATCACCGAGGCCTCTACCTCGTCCTCATCATCACTGAATGCAGCCACATCCTCCTCCTCTGCTGTCAGATTCAGATTTTGCAGTAGATCAGTGACGCCGTCTTCTAGATCAACCGGAGGTGTAACACCCCAGCCCATAGTAGTTGTGAAGTTGGCCCATGTGGCCCAAGTGGCACATGTGGAGTTGTGTTGGTAGGTTTTGATAGAAGCCAAAGGCTGAGATTGATTAACTTGATAATGATTACAACAGAGGTGTTACATATATAAAGAGAGTACAAGAGAGCCCAAAGGGCCTGGCCAGCCTGGAGGCGACGCCCCAAGGGGCGAGTCTAGCCTAGGGAATTGGCAATCAATAAATAGGGACTAATAACTCTAACACCCCCCACAGTCGGAACACTGTTGGGACGAACGTTCAGGCTGGAGCGAAAATCTATGAAGACCGAGGAGGGAAGACCCTTGGTGAAGATATCGGTGAACTGCGACGTGGTGGGAACATGAAGCACACGGACAGCCCCAAGGGCAACCCGTTCCCGAACGAAGTGGAGGTCGATCTCCACGTGCTTGGTGCGCTGATGTTGAACGGGGTTGGTGGAGAGGTAGACGGCGCTGACGTTGTCACAGTAGACGAGGGAGGCAGAGGCCAGCGGGTGATGCAGCTCCTGGAGAAGTTGCTGCAGCCAGGCGGCTTCAGCCACGCCGTTAGCAACAGTGCGGTATTCGGCCTTGGCACTTCAGCGTGAAACCGTGGGTTGGCGCTTGGAGGACCAGGAGATGAGGCTGCCCCCGAGGAAGACAGCGTAGCTGGAGGTGGAGCGGTGGGTGTCGGGGCAGCCGGCCCAGTCAGCGTCGGTGTAGACCACGAGCTGAGTCGGAGCAGAGCGGGGAATGGCAAGGCCAAAGTCAAGAGTGCCCTGAAGGTAGCAAAGGATCCGCTTGGCAGCCACAAGATGAGCTTCCCTGGGATCATGCATGTATAGGCAGACTTGTTGAACAGCATAGGCGATGTCAGGCCGGGTGAAAGTCAGGTACTGAAGGGCACCAGCGAGGCTGCGGTATGCTGTAGGATCAGCAACAGCAGGGCCGGCAGCAGCAGAAACCTTGGCACAAGTGTCAACGGGGGTAGAGCATGGCTTGTAGTTACTAATGCCGTGGCGAGCGAGAATGTCCAGGGTGTACTGACGTTGTGAGAGAAATAGAGTGTCCTGGTTGCGCTGAACAGCTATGCCAAGGAAATGGTGCAGAGGACCAAGATCGTTCATGGTGAATTCTTGTTTGAGTGCAGCGATGACCCGGTGTAAGATTTCCTGAGAAGATGCAGTGAGCACAATATCATCCACATAGAGGAGCAGATAGACTGTCTCAGTGCCGTGCCAGTAGATAAATAGAGAGGTGTTAGACTTGGCTTCGGTGAATCCCAGAGTCAGCAGAAAGGAGGCAAACCGGCTGTACCATGCGCGCGGTGCCTGCTTCAAACCATAGAGTGACTTGTTGAGTTTGCAAACATGTTCAGGGAGAGTAGGATCAACAAAGCCAGCGGGCTGTGAGCAGTATACTGTTTCAGACAGAGTGCCATGAAGAAAGGCATTCTTCACATCAAGTTGATGGATCGGCCAATCCCTAGAATGAGCCAAAGTGATGACTGTGCGAACTATAGTAAGCTTGACAACAGGGCTGAATGTTTCATCATAATCAACACCGGGCTGTTGAGTGAACCCGCGAAGAACCCAGCGAGCCTTGTATCTGTCCAGAGAGCCATCAGCATGAAATTTATGCTTGAAAATCCATTTACCGGTGACAACATTTGCCTTGGGAGGGCGAGGAACGAGGTCCCAAGTGTGGTTGTCGGAGAGAGCAGCAAATTCCTCTTCCATGGCCTGGCAACATGAGGATTGGCGAGGACGTCGCGACACGTGCGCGGGAGCGGGGAGAGGACCTCGGCGTGCAGACCGAAGCGAGACTGCCGGAACCCGATCTTCCCATGGGTAGCCATGCCATGGGAATTGGTGACGGGTGGGATGGGAACAGCCCCAGTTGGAAGCTGGGGGCCATGCGTGACATAGCGCGGTGGAGATGGGACGATGCTGGAGTGTCGAAGAGCGGGAGCCTCAACAGAAGGCTCGGTCGTCGGGCTTGGTGCAGGAGGACTCCGGTGGTAGACGTGGATGATGGGTGTCCTGTGGACCGGCACCTACGCAGGGGGTGCTGAGGGTGCCGAAACATCCTGCACAGCGGGCACAGGAGCCACTGTGGGCGCCGAAACAACCTGCACAGGTAGCGCTGCAGGCACCTGGACAGCGGGTGCTGCTGGCACCTGTACAGCGGGCGCTGTAGGTTCAGAGGGCGCTGCAGGTGCTGCAGATTCCTGAACAGGGGGCGGCCTGGGCAGGGAGAAGCCTGGCGGAGGCCCAGTAGTCCTGGGAGAACCTGCATATGGAGGAGTGACTGATAGAGAATCATCATTAGTTAGAAAATCAAGTTCAGTGGGTGGAGGGGAGGGCCGACATAGGGAAAATTGAATAAGGATAAAATTGAATGCATAATCTTATGTGCGCCCAAGGATCAGTCGCACACATAAGCCGACAAATACAAGGTAATATCTAAAGACAATGCTTAAGTACATAACTTAATAATAATTAGAATATAACCTTTAAGAAGCAAACAGCGGAAAGACAATCCGATCTTCGCGTGTAGATGCCAACTCCACAGGGACACAACTGACTGGTTGACCACAAGCCTAAACTTCTCCTGAGGTGTGGGGGAAATAGCAAGAATGAGTCCATGTCGAACTCAGCAAATATAACATGGGGTTTATGAGGCTCAAACAGGACAGACACGGGTTTACAGCGGTTTGCTTTTAATTAAGCATCTTTTATGCAATTGGATAGCAACAAGTTGAATAAGCCCATAATTTATGATCAAAGTAAACATAATTAATGAATTGTAACAATAAATTAGCAACAAGTCAACATCACCCAAAGATAACTATTCCGTGAGTTTTCCAGGCCACTCGTGACCGTGAGCGCGGCTAGTATACCAGTTTTACACTCTGCAGAGCTTGTGCACTTTCACTATGAGCCGTGATTCCCATTTGCTCGGGGTAGCTGGCCCCATAACACTACCAAGGTGAGCGAGCAGGGTTTCACTATGAAGTCTTTCAAATTACTCCGTCTAACAAGTTAGGGCCGTTAGGAACTCGGCAAGCAAATGTAGAGCCCCCCTTCGTCGTGGCACAAGGTCACGCAGGTTATACACACTCGGACAGGAGCCGCACTACACCCGAGTCGTCAGGCTCCGTCACGCCTTTCGGTAACCTCTAACAAGCTAGAAAAAGTGCCCATACTTGGCTAAAACCAGAGCCATGTAGCCCTCATAGTTGCACTATAAGTCCCAGCTTTTGCTGACGGATTATTACCCAGGGTGAAGGATTTAGAGCATCACAAAAACTATGCTCCAATCCCCTAGTTTCATGTTGCTAAAAAGGCATCTTTTAATCATATTGCATATTCAATTAATCAAGTTTACATGATCATGATTCCAATTGCGCGCTAACATCAACTACCCAATGCATAAACCCAAAGGTGATTAAGGAATAAGATAATAATATTAGGTAGAAACTATGGTTAACAAGGTAGACACATGCACATGAAATTAATTATTGCGGTGAATAGGACAACAAGGAAGATCTCATGCTATACTTGCCTTAGACTTGAGATCATTTTCTCTGATCCAAAACCTTCAATGAATTGCTTCTTGATTACCACGTAAATCTCACCGACTGGACATGATCATAATGCACCACACAAGCATCCAATACATTCATGCATCACATACAAGTATAATATTCTATTAGAACAATACACCAATCAATGAAAATAGAAGTTAAAAAGGTTTAGAAAATGAATCTACGTATTGCTATGAGCACATAGACGCGAAGATCACGCTAATCGAAATTACGGTTGAAAAGATACAACTACCGGAGGATTTGCTTTTTATAAAAGAAATAAAAGAAAACTATAAAATTTATATATATAAATACATTATAATAAGTTTTTAGAGAATATTATTTATATTAAAATCATATTATCAAAAAAACAAAATAAGGATCAATTATAGTTATTAATAAAAGACCAAGGTTGAATTAATTTTATATACAGAAAACCAGTGGCTTTATGGATTTATAAAATAACATTTAGTTCAAACTCTTCAAATAGTTTTGAAATGTTCATAAAACCTTTGTACTCGTCTCTACGATCGCATCAATATAAAGTTCATGAAAAACGGATTTAAAAAACGAAAGTTATGATTTTCCCAAGATTTGGTATGGAAAAATAATTAATATATTATTAATTTGAAATTTTAAAAGTGTTAAATTTACTACACAGTAGTGTTAACATATAGATTATGAAAATACGGAACTAATGCAATTTGAATCATCCAAATCGGAATTAAAATGATAAAACGGCGGAGGAAATACGAACTGGTGGTAAACTCGTTAATACTTCATCTTCTTCCTCCATCCATCTTCTACCTTGGTCAACTGCAGAACGTGTTCCCTTGCCATGGTGGTCCTGCACCTGCTCGTTCTACTCGCGGGAGGGAGAGGGCTTCGGCATGGCTTGCCAGGTCACCAGCAAGGCAGCAGGACAGGCGCCAGGCGGGCACCTTCGCAGTGGGGCCGGAGGGGAGGACGTGGGGCTGCTGCTTGGCTTGCCGGCGGTGCTCTGCCTGCTGTTCTGGTGCGATGTAGGGAGGGCGCAATGGAGGTTCGGCCGGCGGCAGGGCGGCGCAATGGGCTGCAGCGACTGGGGTAGCGTCCAGTGGTGCAGTTGGGGCGTTCGGAGCCCGTGACGGCCGGAAAAACCAAGAAACAAACCTGTAGCAATGGTGCTCACATGGTCAAGTTCGCCAGAAAACTCACAGGAGAAGGAAAAACGAACGGGAAGCGGTCAAACCGACATGGATTCGAGGAAAGAAATATATCACAGCGTAGGGAACGAAGAGGGCTACCTCGTGATGGTGGTGGTTTTCACCGGAGATGGTCGAGATGGCTGAAAAAGCTCACCGGAGAGTTCGCCGGAAACCTCACTTTTCCAAACTTCGACTTTAAATCTACGAGGCTACGAGTGGCTGCGGCGAAAACGGGCCGTACTTTCGGAATCAACGCGTCGAGGGCTACGCGGTGATATAAATAGTTGTAGGGTTTGAGGTCGGTGGAAAAACGAGATATTTTATTATTTTTGGAATTATTAAAAATTCCGAATTAAATAATTCCAGAAAAGTCCAGAATTGATATTTAGGCCCCGAAAAATGTTCCGAAGGCTCCGAAAATTATAGGAAAATTCCCAGAGACATTTTGAAACATGATGAACCCAAATAAAGGATTTGGAGATGATGAAAAGATATTTTGGAGCATCTAAAAATTAGATTTTGCTCACAGATAAATAGGAGAAAGGCCCAGAAAAAGCCGAAAAAATTTCCGGAGAGTATTTAGAGATACGTTGATGAACGATGAGTATGAAAGAGTGATTTAGAGCTGAAGAAAAGGTTCTGATATACTCTAAATACAGAATCCGAAATTGGGAATCAAGGGATTTGATTAGAGAAATGGACAGAGACATGTCGTAAAGAAGATCGTTGTACTAAACGCATCTTAAAACTTTATTCACTCACATCGTAAAATCATTTACAAAAGAAAATTTGAATAATTTTTAGTTTTGGCAAAGACCACTCAACCAAAATAAATCAGGACATGAGTGCACAAATATGTTGCTAAACCTAGTTGAATTTTAACTTAATACTTTTTTTAATTTCCCTATGTTTTCATGAACACAAAAATATAAAATCAAATCAATTTAGCTCTATTTAAAAATTAGCAAAATTTAGGGTGTTACAATTCTACCCCCCTTAAAAGGAATCTCGTCCCGAGATTCGAGAGAGGAAGATTAAAAGAATAAAGACTAGATGATTGAGGAGGTTCAGATACTCTGCCCTTGAATCTTCTTCGCTTCCTCAAGTACCTCATCCTTCGTGATAATAATTCTGATGCTCATTTCCTGTTGTCACCACCTTACTATAAATACTTTAGGTAATGTTTCCATAACCTTGATGGGTACCCAATATGGTAAGATCCTTTGTCAGTAATAACTCATCCAATCGCATATGTGATACAAATATAATGTTCCACATAATATCTCAAGTGATTCCAATGTTTATGGGTCCATCACGCTTCCGCTGCGCTACTCTGATATTCGATCCAAACACTACACTTGCGTCTAGTAAGCAAATCTCCAATTAATAGAACATTAACATTAACTGGTATTTAATTTCTGACTCCTTATACTTGGTAGACTGACTAACACTTTTTTTTTGCTTGACTTAATACTAAGCCATTATTTTTTTCCGGATAAGAACACATTCCAAACTTGCAAGGTGCATCATTATAGACATTCAAGCTCTTGTTCAGGTCTAGCAAGGCTTACACTCAAATTCTACTCAACCTTTCTTTAGTTCCTCCAAACTTATCCAAGATCTCTGGGTGCAAACACACTTAATGCATTTTCCAATATACTTATTATAGAAACTTAGTATGCCATAGAAGTTCCAAGTTATCATAGCTTAACGCTGCATCTACTTTCTCAGGTTCTCCATAATACTATCCTTAGTAATACTTAACCAAGAAAGAACTTACTCCACTTATCTTGCTAGGTGTAACATTGATGCCTCTATTTCTCCGAAGAACCCACTATCGATATCCAATATCTCCTTATATCAAGAATGCCTTCTTATCCTGAGTACGGTGAAGGTTGAATTCCCAATTGATGGAATCTCGATATGAAGACCTATCTTGATGAAGACCTGACCTTTTCATGAATGATCCAACAAGTTAACCAAATTGAGCGAAGACACCCACTCTTGATAGTGATTTCTTAACCATATAGATATCTGAGGCTTCCAAGTGAGACACCATAAGACCTTCATCTTGTTACATCTTTAGCCTGGCTACCCCCCTTAAAAGAAATTAACTTTGGGTACCAAGAATAGCTCGCATCTTCTTCCGAGTGGGTTGTGTCGGTGCTAGTTTTAGTGGGGCTAACATCGGCTAGTAAATATGTGTTTTGCGGTTGAGGTTATGGATGGTGTGCATGGGGGAACACGGGGATTATACTGGTTCAGGCCAAGCAAGCCCTATGTCCAGTGGAGAGGAGAGTCGTGTTGCCTTGCACCGGGGTGCTTGTAGTAGGGGGTTACAAGCTAGGCGAGAGAGGGAAGTGCTCCCAGATCTCTTGTGAGTGTCTAAGTGTATGCAAGTCATTTGCTGTTGGTGTGTATGTGTGGGTGAGAACTTAGGACTTCCGGGGTCCCTCCTAAAGCTGGCCTCTGCTCTCCCTTTTATAGTCGCAAGGGAGAGGCAAGGGCAGTGCTTACAATGGTACGTATGTTACAGTGAGGAGTTGATGTTTCTCGTTTGACTATGGTTAGCTACGGTCTTTTCTCCGTGTCTCCGGGGTACGGCCGTAGTGGTTCGCACGATCTTGGTGAGTTCTGAGGCAGCAACAGTCGTCGGATTACGTCATGTTGTCAACTACGGTCTTTTCTCCGTGTCTCCGGGGTATGGCCGTAGTGGTTCGCACGATCTTGGTGAGTTCCAAGGCGGCAACAGTCGTCGGATTACGGCGTGCCGTAGGGTCACACCTGATGGCTGTCCTTCCGCATGATGTGACAAGAGGGTGAGTCGTCTCGGGGCGTTGTCTCCCGAGGCTCGGGACTCCTGAAGACGTGATGGGATGGAGCAGGGTGATATCTCCCCTTGGTCATATTTCCGGCCTTTGAACAGTACTTCCCGAGGGTTAGGTGGGCCCGGATGGAAGGCGTGCTCATCCTTTCGAGTGGACAGTGCAGTAGGCGCCTTTCCCGTTCTTGCGTATTCCGTCGTCAGGCGCTCGGACTGTCGCAGTCGGAGTTGATAGACCCCAGCGGAAAATGGGGCGGCGCACCGTAGACCATACCGTGGAGAGGACGGCCATAGTGGGCCTATCAAATCCGCTGCCAGGGAAATCCTGACAGGTGGTATGGCCGTCAGGGGCGTGTGAAGCACAGTCGCGTCGAGAATCTCGCCTGACGGGACAGTGCCTGTAAAGTGGTCAGGGAGGTTTCTTGTGGTCCAAGATTGCTCTGCTGACATCACCGGTGCCTTGGATGCCTTTGTGAGATTGCACTCGAGGGGGATGGGGAAGCTCGGGCGAATCGGAGAATGGGTGCCGAGGGCGCTGCTCTCCCGATCTCTCCCGGGCCGAGGGTGCCACTCTCCCGAGCTCTCCCGGGGAGGCTCGGGCGAATCGGAGAATTGGCGCCGAGGGTGCCGCTCTCCCGAGCTCTCCCGGGGAGGCTTGTGCGAATCGGAGAATTGGCGCCGAGGGTGCCGCTCTCCCGAGGGTTGGCTGTCATTAGTGCAATGACGTCGTGGGCCTCCGTAGACGCGGCCTTCGCGGGCTTCGGACGCGGCCTTCGTGGGCTTCCACTGGCCTTACTTGGGCCAGGCCGTGTTGGGAATGATCATTTTTGCATTGAAGTTGGGTACCCCTAACTTTGGTACTCGACAGTAGCCCCCGAGCCTGTGGCGGAGTGAAGGCACTCCTCCACAGGTTCACGTTGGTTCTTCCTGTCAAAAAAGATAAAGTGTGGGTTATTTTTTCTGGTGGGTGCGCGCGAGCGCACCCGCCGGGTGTAGCCCCCGAGGCTTTGGAGGGATGGTATATCCCTTCAAAGGCTTAGAATCGTGTTTGTTAGTCCTCGGGTGTTTTTCGATTTATTTAGGAGGGTTGTTTCCTTGGAAGCGGAGCCCCTGAGCCTCCTATCGTGTTGGGAGGTCGTTCGATGGTCTTTCCAAGGTGCAGGGCAAGTTCCCGAGCCTCCGTTTCATATCGGAGATCGGTCGGTTCCTTCCCTGTCTTTTTTAATTCGACCTTCACGCTCTTTTTTCGGGAAGAGGAAGGTTTGGTCCTGCTCGACTTCCCCGCTGGGGCACGAGTCAGCATTTTCGGTGAGCTACAAACGGGTTGGTCCAAGTGGAGGTCCGTGCCCCGTTCGTTAAGGGTTGGCTAGTGGCCTGAGCACACTCCAAATATTTCCCGCGGGTCAGTTAGTGGATGTCAGGTCCCTTCGATGGGCCCCGCGGGCATGATGCCTCCCATGGAGGGATTTCACGCAACTGACTCGCTACTGGGACTTGGACACAGCATGGGATGTCCCTTGTGACGTTTCGGGCGTCGAGATACTGGCCGTTTTCGTGATCCATCCACTAGCTGTCCCTAACTCGGTTTCCCTGGGGCGACTGTTCGAGCCACGGAGGGCCAGTCTTCGATCCCCTAGGAACGTAACGGGCGCCCGAGCCCGAGGTTCCTTCGTTGGGAAGGAGAGAATGTAGGCGGAATCGAGGTGGGCAGTTGTAATGATTCGGCTCACCTTTTTAGGCGTGACGCCTGACGGACGCGACGGTTCGGCTCAGTCGAGGTGGTTTGCGTGCGTGGCAATGGCGGCGGCGTGGGGATCGTGGCGGGCCCCGCGCAGTTAATGCGGCGGATCCTCCGCATCCAGCCACGATCCGCCGGCGGTGTTTATAAGAAAAACTTACGGTTTTTCTTTCTACCCTAGCCATTCGCTCGCACGACCGGTCGCTTTCTTACCTTCGTCGCCCGCTCTTTCGCCTTCGTTGCCTGCTCGAGAGAGATTGTTGCCGCGGCCGTCATTCTTCCCGCAGCCCTTTCCCCTTCTCTCGCCATGGATTCCTCCTCCGCCGCTGTCGACGCCACCGTCGATGTCGCTGCCACCGACGCCGCCGCCGCCGACGCCGTCACCACCGATGCTGCCGCGGCCGCCGCCAGCGTCCTCAGGCTGGAGCCGTGGCCGAGGAGCACTGTGACAGAGGCGCAGCTGGAGCGCCTTGTCTCTCTGGGGCTTCTCGTCCTCGTACCGACGCGCAGCACCCGGAGTGGGTTGTGCCGCCGCGCGACCATGAGGAGCCGAACCCCGGCGAGGGGTACGTGGTGAGCTTCGTTGCTTACCACGAGCGCGGGCTTGGCTCGCCGCCGAGCCGCTTCTGCCGGGCCATCCTCTTCGAGAACGGGCTGGAGCTCCACAACCTCACCCCGAATTCCGTCACGCAGGCGTCGATTTTCGCCGCCCTGTGTGAAGGATACTTCGGGGTGCCCCCGCACTGGAACCTGTGGCGCCGCATTTCCCGCGTCGACTGGTACACCAAGTAGGTCAGCGCGAAGAAGCCACGGGAGATCCAGCGCGCGGGGGGATGCGGCCTCGTGATCCGCTCTTCGTTGTACATCCCCTGTAAGGCCCCTTCCTCCAACAAGGGGTGGCACAGCGGCTGGTTCTACCTCCGCAACGATGGGGTCTCTTCCCCAAGTTCACAGGGAGGGTGCTCATAGCTCCCCTTCCCCAATGGGAGTGGAGGTGACCGTCGAAGGAGTCAAAGCACCTGGACGTGTACTTCGACGCGCTCAAGGAGTTGAACAGGAGGGGCCTTACAGGGGCCGGCATGGCGGGGAACTTCCACATGCGGACGGTGCTACCTCTGATGGAGCACCGCCTGGCGCTTCATTAGATGGTGACCGGGTCGCAGCGGGAAGGCACGGCGATGCTGCCCCGTGACCGTGGTGAGGCGGAGGTCATGCGCCGCGTCGGCTACATGGTGGGGGGTTATCCCACCGGGGAGGAGGTGAACCGGGTGCCTATGCGTCCCTGCGCGGGCTACCCGGCGTTGGTAAGTGTTATTTATTCGATCGGGCCGCTGGCTTCCCCATCTTTCTCCTGACCTTTCTTCGTTCTTCGTGGGGCCTCTCGAGGACCGGAAAGGCTTCCCTTCCGCCCGTCCCAGAGGATAAAGAGCGGCGAACCCAGAACCGCCTCCGGGCCACGAAGGAGAAGGCGAGGAAGGACCAGGTGACCGCCCGGAAGCAGAAGAGGGTGCGGAAGGTGGAGGAGTCCTCCCAGCGCCGCCGTCGCCTGAGGGAGGCCGGGGAGCCTGAGGTGGATACCCCCACCGACGATGACGGCAATGACGATGATGAAGAAGAAGATGATTTTTTCCATATTTGATCTGATGGAGTCTGACCGGCCGCTTGCGGCCACACAGCCCGCGGTGGGCGCTGACGAGCCTGGAAAGGCTCAGCTGTCAGCGTCCGCCAGCGGAAGTGCCGGGGTTCGTGATCCGAACCCTCGGGCAAACCTGCCGGAGGCCGCGTCCAAGGACGCGGCTCCTGGCAGGGCAACATCAGGAGGCGGGGCTCCGCCCGCCATCAGCGGCGTGGCTCGGCCGGAGGGGCCGGGGACGGGCTCAGGCCCGACGCCCGAGATGCCTCGAGGTTCCAGCAGGGGACCGAGAGTCCCCTGTTTCGGCCGACCCTCCCCGCTGACGCGTTGTTGGTCGGCGCGGCGGCCGAAGGCGGGGAGAGTGCTGGGAAGACGCCGCCGGAGCCGGAGCCCACTGGCGCCAAGACGCCGGCGCTTGAGCTAGGGCCCTCCCAGGCTCAAGCTTCCCCGCCGAGGGGCGGTGAAGTCGGGACGACCCCCGGCGCCCAGGCAGAGCCCTCGTCACTGGGCGGCGCTGGCCCGGACGCCGGGTTGGCGCCCATTCCCCCGCAACCGGCGCAGCCCGCTCCATCCGTCGTCTCGCCGAGCGTGGGCGCTGCGACGAAGAAGAGGGTGATTCCGAAGACGAGGTAAGTATCTTTACCTGTAATTCCTTCTAGTGGGGATCCTTTCATGAGCGCCCTTTTCTTCCTTCTCTGCTTCAGGAAATGCTCGGGGGCGGACCTCCAGGTGTCGCACCTGAAGGTCCTGAAGGTGCGGGGCCATGACACGGCCGGGGTGAGTCCCCGGTCTGCGGGTGAGGAAGTTCGTCCCCCCACGGGTCCACCCGTGGCGTCCGAGGCTCCTCCCTTGGGGGAGGCTATCTCGGCGGCGGCCGCCGTCGTCGTGCCCGTGATTGACCTGGAGGCGGAGCCAGCGCGGTCTTCCGAGGCCTCGACCGTCGGTTCCGGAGACGCCTCGGAAGCGCCAGCCGATGCCGCCCCCACGGAGCCTGACGCCACGGGGTCATCGGCCGCGGACGTCAGCGCAGGAGCTCCCCCCACCTGTGAGGAAGGCCCCTGGGCGCTGGCCTTGAGGGGACCTCAGCCTCGAGAGCTGACCGCCTCCCGGATCGAGTGGGCGGACCGCGCGAACCCTCAGGCGCCGCCCGTCTTCTCGCTCCGGGACGACCTCGAGGCCCCTGTCACACCCAATTTTAAGGATAAAATGGGATGCATAATTTTATGTGCGCCCAGAGATCAGTCACACACATAAGCCAACAAATTGCATAAATTGTATCATAACCAATGTTTAATACATAGCGAATAATATCAAAGTCATTACACAGCGGAAAAATAAAGATAACTCTCGCGGTAGCTCCTTAGCACAGGGACGTCGACTGGTGAAGCACAAGTCTAGTAGTCCTCTGGGTAGTCCTCGTCACTATCACCATCTGTTACCCATCCGGGATTTTTAACCAAGTAATGAAAAAATAAACAAGTGTAAGTACATGTCGTACTCAACAAGACTAGCATGGGTTCATGAGGCTCAAAAGGTTGACACGGTTTAACAGCAGGTTGCTTTTAATTAATCATCTTTTATGCAGTTGGATAGCAACAAGTTAATAAACCCATTCTCATGATCATAGTAAACACAATTAATGAGTAGCAATAAATAGATTAGCAACAAGTAAACATCACCCTGTAAGATAACTACTCCGTGAGTTTTCCGGGCCACTCGTGACCGTGAGCGCGGCTAGTATACCAGTTTTACACTCTGCAGAGGTTGTGCACTTTCACTATGAGCCGTGATTCCCATCTGCTCGGGTTAATTACTCCCATAACACTACCAAGGTGAGAGAGCAGGGTTTCACTATGAAGCCTTTCAAAGGTTCGTCTAACATGTTAGGGCCGCGAGGTTTCCTCGGCAAGCAGATGTAGAGCCCCCTTCCATATGGCACAAGGTCACGCAGGTTATACACATATGGACAGAGGCCGCACTATACCCGAGTCATCTAAGCCCCTCTTGCGCCTTTCGGTAACCTCTAACAAGCTAGAAAAGGTCCTCATACTGAGCTAAAACCAGAGCCATATAGCCCTCATAGTTGCACTATAAGTCCTAGCTTTTGCTGACAGATCATTACCAAGGGGGAAGGATATGGAGCACCACAAAACTATGCCCCAATCCCTTAGTTCCATGTTGCTAAAAAGGCATCTTTTAATTCCTTATTGCATATTCAATTAATCAGTTTACATGATCATGATATCAATAACGCACTAGCATCAATTACCACATGCATAAACCCATAGGTTGCAAGGAACAGGATAACAAAACTAGGAAGTAACTATGGTTAACAAGGAAGACACATGCAAATGCAATTATTTATTTGGTGAATAGGACAACAAGGATGATCCATGCTAATACTTGCCTTGATCAGCAAACTCCTGGTGATCCGGGTTGTCACAGTACTGATCTTGATCACCCACGTATGGCTCACCGTCTATACTCGATCCATCATAACAACACACACGCATACAGGGGCAATCATGCATACAATAAGAGTTTTCATTAGAATACTACACCACAGAGAGAAAATAAATTAAAAAGGTTATAAAACAAATCTACGCGTTGCTACGATCACATCGATATAAAGTTTGCGCAAATCGGATTTAAAACGAGGAAGATATGAATTTTACAAGATTTATAATAGAATAATAATAGATTAAATATAATCTCGAATTTTAAGAGTGGAAAATATATGAAACAGTGGTACCATCAGATAGATTATGAAATTACGAATCTAACGCAATTTGAATCGTTCGAATCGGAGCTAAAACGTGGAAATTATAAATGAAACAATTTTGAATTCAAATCTGAAAACACATTTTCATATATACCGAAAATAAATACGCCTTCAAACGTAATCTAGTGAATACGCTAAGGGCTGCGGGCTAAGCATTAAAAACTGCAGGGGGTTATTCACAAAAACGCCGGCCGAATCGGTATGGGCTGCTCTTCGGCCGTCTGATTCAAAATTGGCGGATCAGATTTACAGAGAGGAGGGGTGGCGGTGCTCTCGGCCAGAAAACAGAGGCCGACGGCGGCGCCATGGCTGGAGGGCCGCCAAAGAAGGTGAACTCGACCCTCGGTGCATGAAATAGGTTGGGAAGGGTACCCATAGATCGGGAAGAGCATCGCAAGCTCACCTAGGGTGATGGGAAGGTCGGAAATCGACTCGGAGATAGCTCGCGGCGTGACCTGGCGGACGGTGGCTCTCTGCAACGGCGGAGGAGGTGTGTCAGTGCACAAATCGAAGGGGGGAAGTGCTTGAGAACTTCACAAGATCACCGCAAAGCTCCTCAAAGGCTTACCGAGAGGAAATTGGTGGCGAATCGAGCTAATTGCTCGCGGCGGCGGCTGCTCGGTTCTCGCGGAAGCTCGGCAGTGGCGGCGAGAAGAGGCGGCTAGGGTTAGGTGACGGCTACGAGGGGATGTGGCGCTGCTTAAGTACTCCCGTGGCGTGACGACAATCTCGGAGATTGAAACAAACTCGGCGAGCGGAGAAATCGGCTTCGGCCGTTTCTTCTCTGCTTCGGACTTCTCGGCGCGGCGACGAACTCGGCTTCGGCCGTTTCTTTCTTGCCCGCGTCGGACTCTCGGCGAGCAGCAGAGGGAAACAGGGGAGGGGCTGTCCTGTGGGTCCACAGGTCGGTAGCACCGAGCGCTGGGGTCGGGCTGGCAGTCACGGCAGAGGGACGCTTCGCGCGTGCGTGCTCGGCCGCGGCGGATGAACACGGCAGCGGCGTCTCTGTTCGCGCGGCGAGGGAGGTGGAGAAGGAAGGGGCTGACCCGTGGGTCCCGCTCGTCAGTCAGAAGGGGTAAGTGGAAGGGAGGGAGCTGGTCGGCCGAGCTGGCCTCGGGCCATCCAACCTGGGCCGGCTGGGGCCAGAAAGGAGAGGGGAAGGGCTCTTCTCTATTTCCTTTTCTATTTTCCAATTTCATTTTCCAAAAGGATTTTCAAATTGGGTTTTGAAATATTTGAGAAATTCAAATAAGCTACAACAGTACAAAGAAGAAATGCTCCAGCATGAATGCATCATACATGTGTATGACCTAGGTTTGATTTTATATTTGAGAAAAATTATTATTTCCCTATATTGGAATGATCAACTAATTGCATAATTAAATAAATTCCCACTATTTAAAAGAATGCAATTTTTTGGGTGTTACAGCCCCCAAGTGGGACGCCGTTCAGGAGCTCGGATTTAGCTCTGCGGCGGGGCTCCGCGCGATCGCCGACGTCCTCGAGAAGGACCTCCTGGCCCAGCTTTAGGTAAATCCCTGTGTCTTGTAATTTTTCCGGCATATGAGCATCGTTCTTACCGTTTCCGCTTCTTCCTTTTTTCCAGGACCTCATGCACACATCCCGGGACAAGTCCTGCTTCCTTCGTGGTGGTCTCGGGCTCTGGAAGCAGCTCGACCTCAAGGGAAAAGCCCTTGCCCGCGCCCAGGGCGAGCTTGCCACCGCGACCTCCAAACTTGCTGAAATTAGTGTCGACAACACTATCCTGAAGGGGGAGGTCACGGAGGCGCAGGGCCGAGCCGCTGCCTTGGCGACACGAGTGCAGGAGCTGGAGAGCGCTCTGGCTGCGATGACGAGGAAGCGTGACGCCGCCCGAGAGCTACCGCCGAGAAGATTTCGGCCGCCGAGGCCTTGGCTCTCGACCTGGATGAGAGTCAGGAGGCGTTGCGCCTGCCGCTCGTCGTGGCGGACTTGGCCGGGAAGGAGGCACGGAAGGCTCGGGAAGAGGCTAACCGTAAGCGCAGCGTTGTATTTTTTCCATTCTACTCGTCTCGGTTGCTCGCTGTATTTTTACTCATCTCCGTGCTTTGTTCGCATAGTTCTGCAGGGGTCTTACGACAGCGAGGTGGCCGAAAACATGGACCTGCAGAAGGTCGCGCGGGCGCTGTGTGACTCCATCGTCACCGTTGGAGAACCTTCGGGGATGTCACTCCAGAGCCGACTGGAGGCACTCCACGGCAGCATGAGCGGCCGCATCAAGGAGGCCCTTCTGACGGGTGTCCAAAAGACACTGGCGGCCGTGAAGTCCCACTACGGGAATTTTGACGCCGGCCCTGTCAGCGAGGGCTTCCTTGAAGCCGATGACGCCGAGCTCCTGGCGCTGGAGGATTCGATGAAGGAGCCAGGAGAAGCGCTGGCGGGTCTCTTCCAAGCCGAGGTCGACCTCCCTCCCCTGAACCTGCCGTGAAGAAGAAGCAGGCCATAGTGCCCTTGTAAAAAGTAACCTTTCGTGAGTGGCTTGAAAGGAAACAAACAATATGGCCCTTCGTGGCCTGAATATTTATGTAAATATTTGCTGAATGTTTGTTTCGCTTTATTTCGTGCTTTTTTTCTTAGGCGTTTTTTCTTGCCGATCCTGTGCCCGGGCCATCGAGCCTTGGGGGACGCTTTTCAGGTGTCGTAGCTTTAGCGGCATAGACGCAGTCGATGTCCTAGAAACTTTGGCAGAAAGAATCCTTAGAAAAATAGGCTTAGGCGTTTCCTCCCGAGCTTCCTCCTTGGCCGAGCGTAGATCTTATATGTTTTTCATTCGAGTGCGGGTTAGCCTTCGAACGCGGAGTGGCGAGGGGAGATGCTGTGGCCCTGGAGCGTAAGCAGTCTCCGACTCGGCCGGCTCTGTTCTCTGGGGCTTCCCTCATTCTTCCGAATTCTATAAGTTCATGCTTGATTTCCGGAAGGAAGCGTGTTTTAGGGAGAAACGAATTCGACAAGTTTTGAAATTTTTGCGTTTCCAAAATTGTTGAATCTCGGGAAAGTCCGGGGGTTCCCCCCATCCTAGCCCCCGAGGGAGGGTCGGCCTTTCCGTAGGTTAGGCCGAGCCTCGCTTTTAATGTACGGTGAAATAAAGGGTCATTTCACTCCCGAGTGTAGGCTCGGATTGAAAATCTAAAAATCATGTAAAAAGAGTAGAAGTCGGGGCTTTTCATTGATTTCAAGATTTTCAGAATAGTACAATGCTCAGAATCTTAAGGATAGAAGCGACGTAGCTGTTCGATGTTCCAAGCTTTGCTGTAGACCTCGCCCTTCTCGTTAGTGAGCTTGTATATGCCGGGGCGTAGCACCTCGGCGACGATGAACGGTCCTTCCTACGGCGGAGTGAGCTTGAGGCGTCCTTTGTTGTCCTGCCTGAGCCGTAGCACCAAATCGCCTACGCTGAAGGCTCGGCCTCGGACGCGCCGAGCATGGTACTTGCGTAGGGATTGCTGGTACTTGGCCGAGTGCAACAGGGCCATGTCCTGGGCTTCGTCGGCTTGGTCCAGCGCGTCTTCGCGGAACGTTTGATTGCCCTGTTCGTCGTAGGCTCGGACCCTCGGGGCGCCGTACTCCAGATCTGTAGGGAGGACGGCCTCTGCACCGTACACCATGAAGAAGGGCGTGAAGCCCGTGGCTCGGCTTGGCGTAGTCCTTAGACTCCATATCACTGCCGGGAGCTCCGTCAGCCACCTCTTGCCGAATTTATTCAATTGGTTGAATATCCTCGGCTTAAGGCCTTGGAGAATCATGTCGTTGGCACGTTCTACCTGGCCGTTCATTCTTGGGTGGGTGACGGCTGCCCAGTCCACTCGTATGTGGTACTCGTCGCAGAAGGCCAGAAATTTCTTTCCGGTGAACTGCGTGCCGTTGTCAGTGATAATGGAGTTCGGGACACCAAACCGGTGGACGATGTCGGTGAAGAATAACACCGCTTGAGCCGAGCTGATTTGGGCGATCGGACGAGCCTCGATCCACTTCCAGAACTTGTCAATGGCGACAAGCAACTGGGTGAAGCCCCCGGGCGCCTTCTGGAGGTGCCCGACAAGGTCCAGTCCCCATACAGCGAACGACCAAGTGAGTGGGATCGTCTGGAGGGCTTGAGCAGGCAAGTGAGTCTGCCGAGCACAGTACTGGCACCCTTCGCAGAAGCGTACCACCTCAGTAGCATCTGCCACGGCGGTTGGCCAATAGAAGCCTTGTCGAAAGGTGTTACCGACCAGGGTTCTCGGTGCTGCGTGGTGACTGTAGGCTCCGGCGTGTATCTCATCAAGCAGGCGTTTGCCCTAACTAAAAGGAATACAGCGCTGAAGCACGCCCGAGGGACTCCGTCGGTAGATACTGCCGTAGATCATCGCGAAAGACTTGGCTTTGCGTGCCAGTCGTCGCACTCTAGTCTTGTCCGAGGGCAAAATGCCTCGGACGAGCCAGCTGACCAGCGGCTCACACCAGTCCGGTTTGTCGTCGTCCATCTCGGCTTCGATCTCCATTGCCTCGGCTTCATCATCGTCCTCAACCAGGGTCTCGGGTGACTCCCCTTTGTTAGAAGGGTCGGCAGCCCCCGAGGGGCTTGCGTGGCTTGTAGATGGTTTGGGTTCTCCCTGGGGCTCGGGGGTCTTCTTCTTCCCCTCAGCCCCCGAGGGATCGGCATTGACCGAGGGCTTGTGGAGGTCATTGGCGAATACGCCCGTCGGGACCGTGGCCCTTTCGGATGTGATTTTCGCCAACTCATCGGCCTCCTCGTTGTTCCGACGCGCGATGTGGTTGAGCTCGAGGCCGTCGAATTTTTCCTCGAGCAACTGCACCAGCTTGCAGTAGGCGGCCATTTTGGGGTTCTGGCATGTCGACTCCTTCGTGACCTGATCCATGATGAACTGGGAGTCGCCTCGGACCTCGAGGCATCGGATCCCGAGCTCGATGGCGATGTGGAGACCATTGACCAGGGCCTCATATTCGGCCACGTTGTTGGAAGCCGTGAAGTGTAGCCGCAGTAGGTACTTGAGCCGGACCCCGAGGGGTAAGATGAAGACGATGCCTGCGCCAACACCAGCCTTCATCATCGATCTGTCGAAGTACATGACCCAATATTCTTCTTGGGTCAGGAGTGGCGGTAGCTATGTCTCGGTCCACTCTGCCATGAAGTCCGCAAGCACCTGGGACTTGATGGCTTTACGTGGCGCGTAGGTGATGCCGTCACCCATGAGCTCGATGGCCCACTTGGCGATCCTCCCAGTCATTTCCCGATTTTGGATCACCTCCCCGAGGGGGAAGGATGACACCACAGTCACGGGATGGGATTCGAAGTAGTGCCGCAACTTACGTCGAGCAAGAACGATCGCGTACACTAGCTTCTGGATCTGAGGGTAGCGTGTCTTGGTCTCAGACAAGACTTCACTGATGAAGTAGACCGGCCGCTGTACCGGTAAGGCGTGTCCTTCTTCTTGCCGCTCTACGACGATCGCTGCACTCACAACCTGGTTAGTAGCAGTGACATACATCAAGAGACTCTCCTCTTTCGTAGGAGGCACAAGAACCGGTGCTTTTGAAAGTAGAGCCTTAAGCCTTTCGAGGGCTTCCTGGGCCTCGGTGGTCCAGGTAAAGTGCTCGTTTTTTCTTTAGCAACCGATACAAGGAAAGACCCTTTTCGCTGAGCCTTGAGATGAATCGACTCAAGGCCGCGAGACACCCCATGAGCTTCTGCACGCCCTTGAGGTTCCGGATCGGATCCATTTGCGTGATGGCCGATATCTTTTCCGGGTTGGCTTCGATGCCACGCTCGAAAACGATGAACCTGAGGAGCATGCCCCGTGGGACCCCAAAAACGCACTTCTCGGGGTTTAGCTTTATGTTTTTCTTTTTAAGACAGTCGAATGCCTTTTCTAGGTCGGCTACTAAATCACTCGCCTTCTTAGATTTTATCACTATATCGTCTACGTAAGCCTCAACGGTTCGCCCGATGAGGTCCCCAAAAACTTTGAGCATGCAACGCTGGTAAGTTGCGCCCGCGTTTTTGAGGCCAAATGGCATGGTTACGTAACAATATGTACCGAAAGGAGTAATGAAAGAGGTCGCTAATTCGTCGGACTCTTTCATGCGGATTTGATGGTAACGGAATAAGCATCAAGAAAGCAAAGTCGTTCACAGCCAGCAGTAGAATCAACTATTTGGTCAATGCGAGGTAATGGAAATGGATACTTAGGACAAGCTTTATTTAAACTAGTGCAATCGACACACATTCTCCATTTTCTATTTTTCTTTTTAACCAAAATAGGGTTTGCTAACCATTCTGGATGGAAGACCTCCTTGATGAATCCGGCCGCCAAAAGCTTCTGCACCTCCTCCCCGATGGCCCGGCGCTTCTCCTCGTCGAATCGGCGCAGGCGCTGTTTCACCGGCTTGGACCCGGCCCGGATGTCCAAGGAGTGCTCGGCGACCTCCCTCGGGATGCTTGGCATATCCGAGGGACTCCATGCAAACACGTCGGCATGCTTGCTGAGGAAGTCGACGAGCACAGCCTCCTATTTCGGCTCGAGGGTGGCGCTGATCTTCAGCGCCCTGCCGTTGGGGGAGCTCGGGTCGAGGAGCACCTCCTTCACCCCCTCAGCAGGCTCAAAGGTGCCTGTGGCCTTCTTGGGGTTGGGGACCTCCTTTTCCAACCTTTCGAGGTCGGTCATGAGAGCCTCTGACTCCACCAGCGCGCCGGCGTACTCGCAGCACTCGACGTCGCACCGGTACGCGTGCTGGTAGGAGGCGCTGATGGTAATCACCCCCTTTGGCCCTGGCATCTTGAGCTTGAGGTAGGTGTAGTTTGGGACTGCCAAGAACTTGGCGTAGCATGGCCTCCCGAGGATGGCGTGGTAGGTGCCGTGGAAGCCTACCACTTTAAATGTCAGGGGCTCCTTCCTGAAGTTGTCAGGAGTCCCGAAGTAAACAGGCAGATCGATCTGCCCGAGGGGTTGCACGCTCTTTCCGGGCACTATCCTGTGGAACGGGGATGTCGTGGCCTGGAGGAGCGAGCGACTGATCCCCATCAAGTCGAGGGTCTCAGCGTAGAGAATGTTGAGGCCGCTGCCTCCATCCATGAGGAATTTGGAGAGCCTCGTGTTGCCGACGACGGGGTCGACAACAAGTGTCACAGAACCGACCAATTTATACGAGCACAAGTACAACGATCGCATTTTTAATAGCAATCAAGTCGCACTTGAGCCAATATAAACCCGGTAGTCCAGAAATCTTGAAGCATTTCAAACATTTTCATACCCCAAGTATCATTCATTCAGCAACAACCGATCACATGATACATAAGTTTACAACTGAATTAAAACATCAGAGTGCAACATAATCTTTTACACAAATACAGTAGTAGCGGAAGTCAACATAGTTTTACACCACAGAGTTCAAATACGAGTACCAACACGTGACCATGTCACAGCATTCTTACAACGACTAAGGATAGATAATGACCCTGCCCTCAGGTCTAGTCTTCTTCACCCGCAGGGGTGAAGCAGTTCTTGCAATACGCGTAGAAGACTACACCATCTGCAACAATGGGAATAAAACCCTGAGTACTCAATTGTACTCAGCTAGACTTACCCGACAGGGAGTAAATAAAAAGACTCTCAAGGATATGCAGGCTTATTTGGTGGAGCTCAGAGGATAGCAACATTTTGCATAAAAGGCATTACTACAGTAGTTCCTCAACTTATACATTTTTAATTGTGATAAGCTTCGATTTCAGTTTAGCTATTTAACTAAGATTTGCCACTATACTAAGCATTCACTGAATATTATAGCAATCAATAAAACCATATGATTTCCGATATCCACAGATATCAACCTCATCTCACCATAATCATTATGTTCAAGTTATTAGCCTCTACCTCACCAGAAGATCAGTTCAGTTTCTCACTAACTAGGAGAGATGGCGATTCGATTGTACCAGCTGGCAAATATGACAATCACAAACCCTGTCAGCCGAGCCACTGGCTTCTTGGGTCACCGTTAAATCCTTCTGAGACGCAATATGTCGCGAGTTTGGCGGGGACCATATTCTCAGAGACCAACCCACTTCTAGGATGCATCAGGTCCCTGACCTGTCCTTGGTAAAATGGTGTCTCCGCACATACTTCCTACCTCCAGAATATGTCTGCCTAGTCGCACCAAAGCTCGGCTCAGAAAGAAATACTCGGCTTCGCGGTCACAACGACTTATCTGGCCAGCTATGTGACGACGTCCTTCAATCTCAATTGATGTCTGGTGGCCTCAGTCCTAGTCGACCGCAAGCAGCATCGAAGACGGCATGACCTCAACCCTGTCATGCGGCTCCCCGCTACCTAGCCTTGATTCTCTCATTACACACTATGGCATGGTGGCACATATAGTCCATCATGTGAAATCCATCCCCAACATCATTAGTAACCACCTATGCTCACGAAGGACAGGAAATCCCTCGACTTCTACCGGTCTAAGCATGGCTAAGCATAAGATCGAACCCATCCCTTGTCTAGTAATAACTTCAGGATCAAGTATAAGTGGACAAGGTATAAATGCAGCAACGGTATCATATCAACTCCTATACTTAAGTGCACAATCATACGATTTAACAAAGACCAGTGCATTTGTAAAAAGAGTAGGTGGAGACTTAGGGATGCTCCGGGGCTTGCCTTTCACAAAGTTAGTAGGTTGGTGATCAGGGCACTCAGGAAGTTCAGCCTCCTCCTCCTGGCCTTCGGGAACCTCTGGCACCTCAATCTCCGGCGGAACTCCTTCCTCCGGTGGATCGAACTGCAATAGCGTCACCCCTCCCGGCGATCCTGTATGCATGATATGCATATATGAGAACTGAGAATGCACATAAAATGCAAGATAGAGACGCACAAATTAACTCATGATATGCAATCAGTTTACGATCTGCACTCATTTACTGAGTACGTGCATTTTTCTTCCCTAGACAACCAACTCATACTCACCCTTCTTAAGCAAAGCATAGAACAATTTCTCGTCCCGGGTAAGAGGTCTACAACCTGCACTTAATAATTAACATGCATCAACTAACCTACCACAATCATCTCATAACTAACAAGTATGAGCAACATCATATAAACAAAACATTAGCATTGCTGCCCTAAGCTTAAATTAGGATCAGCTCCACTGTTTTAACAAGTGACAATGCTGGAATAGCATAGGAATGCATGAAAACACTTCCCAACCAAAAGATACTTGCTTAAAAACAATTAAACAAACCCTAGCTTATAACTGGACCTACTGTTTACTGTGCCCATAAAAATCTAAAAAAATTACAGAAGCTATTACACATCTAGATTAGCCTACTGACAAAAGTTCAAGTCATTTGGACAAGTATAACAGGCTACACAAAAATAACAAACAACTAGCCTTTTAAGCAATGGAAAATACTTAACACAGTGAAAAGTATCAAACAACAGATTTTCTATTTTTCTTAGCTTCTTCACAACATAACATGGTTCAAAAAAAATATTCATGATCATATCCTTAACACATTAAGCATGGTGATTTTTGCTAGATTAAAGCATAAAAGGCACATTATACAAGACATCATATAAATAACAGTGCAACACCAGCAAACATATTTTTCCCAGATTCTAATTTCCTAAAAAAAGATTAATCCAAGTGGAATCACATTTTTAGCACATTCCTACAATTACTTATGCATTTATCAAGTTTACAAGCATTTAACAATTTAAACAAAGCTGCACAGAAAAAGTATCCCAAAAGTACATTTTATATATTTCCCTGATAGAGCTCAGAAAGACGAACACAAAAAAATTTGGTTCACTCCAATTGGACACTCCTAGCTCCACATATGAATTTTGGAATATTTTACACATTTTCTGGAAATCAATTTCATAAATCATTAAAATCCAAAACCGACTGAAACTGCTACGTGCACTCGGCTCAGTGAACCATAGGCGCACCAGAGCGGCTGACCCGCGGGCCCCTGGGTCAATCCGACCCCACACGTCAGAGAGAGGGACAGAGCCGCCGGCGCTAACCGGCGAGAACTCGCCGATGGCGAGGTCTCCGGCGACGAGACGAACCCAGCACACTAACTCCCGAGGCCTATCCCCCACCGGAGCAAGCTCAACGGCGGCAATGGGGAACGGCGGAGCTCCGGCGAACTTGCGCCGGCCGATTCCGGCCGTTACTCGCGCGGCTAAGGTTCGTTCCGAGACTCTGGAACCCTAGCGGACCTATACGCGCGACGAATCGACCTTTGGCGCACGCTAGCTTGATGACCGCGCGCGCATGGCGGCTCGGCGGCGAGCAGAGCCGCGGCGAGCTCGGGTTTCGGCGAACCTAGAGGACGAGCGACCCAACCAACTCTCCATGCTAGATCTACAACTAACGGAGACTCTTAGACGAGCAATGGAGAGGGAAGCCGGCCACGGCATTGTGCTCGACGCGGCGAGCAGTGAGCTCGGCGGCGCTCCGGCAATGGCATGGCGGCGACGAACCCTAGAAGCTTTACCTCGCGGTCTCAGGCGCTAAGAGTAGGTCGAGGAGGTAGAGTAGAGGAAGACAAAGCAAGGATGGAGATGGAGCGATCGGAGACGGCTCGGTGGCGGCGGATTTCACCGCGGAGCGGACTCGGCGGCGATGGCGATGGCGGAGAGGAAAACGGTGAGCAGAGAGGCGAGAGCGAGGGAGAGTGAGCGGGGACTGGACAAGGGCGAGGGTGGGGTGTCGCTTTTGCAAAGCCGACCGGCGCGGCGGCCAACGGCGGCGTACGGTGCCACCTGGCGCGCGACGCCTGACGGTGTGGCCAGCAGTTCGGTTGAATGCCGATTCGAATCGGTCTGATTCAGTTACACGAAACCGATTGAATTCGACTTTTGATCAAGCCATAACTCGTGATTCAGGGCGTTTCAGCGAAAACTTCACTAATATGGATCAAAGAGCTACATGAGTACTCCATTCCATATTAGAACACTTTACTCTAGATCGGCCTGGATTGAGAGATAAAG
Organism: Eremochloa ophiuroides; assembly: GCA_038502445.1. Taxonomy (NCBI): domain Eukaryota; kingdom Viridiplantae; phylum Streptophyta; class Magnoliopsida; order Poales; family Poaceae; genus Eremochloa; species Eremochloa ophiuroides. The sequence goes on along the minus strand of JAHLJS010000009.1, from coordinate 7,547,573 downwards.
ATCAAGGAACATGGGTACACCGAAACTGAAAACCACTTAAGACTTAGGAAATTTTTGAAACCTCAAAACAGCTCCAAATCTGCACTAATTCAACTTTTTGACCACCTTCCACCCATTTTCATGAGTTGACCCAAAAATAAAGTTTTTTGCTTATAAAATTCTACACAACTTTGATTCAGGGTGCACTGACATGCAAAATCTCTAAAATGCCCTTCTTGTTTGGTCAAACAGAATAGCTTTTAGAGGGCTCTCTAGTCAACTATGAGCTAGAGGGGTATTTTGGGGATTTCACCAACATGAACATTGTTCCAAATGTTAACCCAAACATGTTTAGAGCATCTAGAACAGTAAACAAGCATCACATTTGCATGTCAACACATCTAGCATGTTATGGACATATAAACAAACATATAGCAATTAAAGGAAACCAATTCCAATGCAATGATGATGATGCATGAAATGTCATGATCTATGCTTGATGACATGCAAATGCAAGTGTGAAAATAGTAACTAACACTAGGGTGTTACAACAAGCGGGTAGCGTCCCGGTGATGTGACGTAGTTCGGGTGGTCGTCCCGGCTGAAGGTGATAGCGTCGTGGGACCAGTCGAGGAAGCGTGGTGTTGCTAGTCCGACGGAGTAGACCTCCCTGCGCTTGCTTTTGCTGCCGCGGTGTAGGGGCGGTCCCTGGCCCACCGAAGATCATGAGGCATTTGTCGATGGGCGGGAACTCATCGTCCTTCCCGCCCTTGTCCTCCTGATCCCTGGCGGGCTTCTTGCCGGCGTCGTCCTTGAACGGCTGCCGGCTGTAGTGCTTCTTGAGCATCACACACTGTCCGAGTGTGTGATGCACCAGACCCTGGTGATAAGGGCATGGCTTGCTGAGCATGTCGTTGAAGCGGCCTCGAGGGGGTCGTTCCCTCTTGAGTTCGGTGGCCGCCACGAGGGAGTCGTCGCGGAGTGGGGCCTTTCCCTTTCCTTTCTTCTTCTTGTTGTTCGGGCCTCGGGAAGAGGTGCCCTCGAGGGCCTCCTCCTTCCGTTTGCCCTTGGGGTCGGAGAAGAGGGCTCCTACAGCCTCGTCCCCCGAGGCAAAGCTGGTAGCGATCTTCATGAGCTCGGAGACACTGGTGGGTGTCTGGCGCCCGAGCTCATGAACAAGCTCTTTGCAGGAAGTTCCTGCAGCAAACGCTCTGACGACGTTGGAGTCGGCGACCTGGGGCAGCTTGTTGTACTGCTTGGAGAAGCGCCGGATGTAGTCCCAGAGGGACTCGCCCGGTTTCTGCTTGCAGCTGCGGAGGTCTCAGGAGTTACCAGGGCGCACGTACGTGCCCTGGAAGTTCCCTATGAAGATCTTGACCAGATCGCTCCAGTCAAAGATCATCCGTGGGGAAAGGTGTTCCAGCCAAGCTCTTGCAGAGTCGGCGAGGAACAAGGGGAGGTTGCGGATGATGATGAGGTCATCCTGCGCGCCGCCAAGCTGGCACGCAAGACGGTAATCCGCTAACCAGAGTTCGGGGTTAGTTTCCCCCGAGTACTTGGCTATGTTGGCCGGTTGTCGGAACCGGGGCGGGAACTTGGCCCTTTGGATGGCCTCACTGAAGACGCGAGGTCCTGAGGGCTCGGGTGAGGGTTCACTATCCTCATCCGAGTCGTAGCGCCTGCCCCGATGGACGCTGTAGCCGCGCGCGGCTCTGTCAGTCTTTCACCGACCGCAGGCTTGTAGAATGGCTCGGACGTCGACGTCCGTGCCAAACCGTTGGTGGACTTGCGGGGCCCTCGGAGCCTCGGGTCAAACCGAGGCTTCGCGCTCGTGGCGTGCTATGCCGCGACGCTGGTGACTTTCAGCGCCACGGTGTCGCAACGCTGAGCTTTCCGCCTGGAGGACGGCTGCATCCTCTAGGAGGTCCTTGAGTTGATTCCTGCGCTGTCGTGCCTCCTCGGTGGAGGGCTCAAGTATGCTCCAAAGCAACATCGCTGCCTCCGCGAGCTTTCAGCTTGCCCGGGGGGTGGCCCCCCGGTGTCTCGGCCCCGTCGTCAGCAACGATTCGGGCCTGAACATCTCAGGCTCGACGCCGAGCTGCTCCTCCATCGCTCCACCACTCGTCGCGCTCCAGCGTAGCTCGCAGCTGGGTGAGGCGCAAGCGGTCCTCGTCCATCCGGGCCTCAAGCTCCCGGAGCTGCTCTAGCTCCAGGGTTTGAGGTGCAGGGCGAGATGTTCCTGCCCCCTGATCCAGCGGTGGGGCCGACTGTGCAGGCCGCGGGGCCGCTGGAGGGGGCGTGACTTGTTCGTGCTGGGGTTGCGATGGTGGGGGTATGTCGTCATTGCCCCCCGAGTGGACGTCCTCTACCCGCCCCTCATCAGGGTGCATCAAGTTGTAGCACTCCCGTGCGGGGTCAATGTAGGACTGGTCCGAGTTGGAGATGACGCTCGGTGCATTCTCCCCCGAGTCGTCGGTGTGGGCGGCGAAGTCCACATTTGCCCAGAACTCGTCATCATCGTCGCTGTAGCTGCGATGAGACGACGAGGTCTGGCCATAACGGTTCCTCCCCTCTGAGTGTTCTCGAGGGGTGAGGTTGATGGTGGTATCTGTTTCCCCACCGCCATGTGTCCTGGCATTTTCCCCAGGAGATGACAGTGAGGATGCCACGTGGTCTCCCACGAGGCTGTCCTGGTGCTCGAGGCGCTGGACTGGAGTGTCCGACGGCTCATGCAATAATGCATGAACTGCACGAACGTGGGCGTCCATGGCGGTCTGGAGCCCAAAGAGGGATGACGCCGTCGTTCCCCTCCCCCGGTGAGGGCGGAGAGAAAGATCGGCCGGCGTCGCGTTTCCGCTCTCGCCCGTCCTTCGGGCAGTAAGCGGATACGTGACCGCTGGTGCCGGAGATCCCGGGACAGCGGCTGGTGCAGTATTGGCTTCCCCCGTTGGGGGTGCCTGGTTGGCCGCATCTCCCGCGGCGAGAGGCTGGTTGGCGCTACTGCGCCTCCTCCTCCTGATCCGCCGGGAGCGGCGTGCAACGTTTCCCCCGTCCTCTGAGGCGGGTGGAAGCGTTGCAGGGGGCCCTTCTCCGGCCGCCTGCTGGGCCAGAGTTGGGACGACAACGACGTGGGGCCCGATCGGGCGCAGGTTCATCTCGAGCCCTTGGCCGGTGGCCACGAACTCGAGAGTCCCGAACCGGAGTACCGCGCCAGCGAGAAGCGTGGTGGAGCTGGCTGCCATCCAAAACCTACGTCAACACGCAGAAGTCCCCTACCTGGCGTGCCAACTGTCTGTGCTAGTTTTAGTGGGGCTAACACCGGCTAGTAAATATGTGTTTTGCGGTTGAGGCTACGGATGGTGTGCAAGGGGGAACACGGGGATTATACTGGTTCAGGCCAAGCAAGCCCTACGTCCAGTGGAGAGGAGAGTCGTGTTGCCTTGCACCGTGGTGCTTGTAGCAGGGGGTTACAAGCTAGGCGAGAGAGGGAAGTGCTCCCAGATCTCTTGTTAGTGTCTAAGTGTATGCAAGTCGTTTGCTGTTGGTGTCTATGTGTGGGTGAGAACTTAGGACTTCCGGGGTCCCTCCTAAAGCTGGCCTCTGCTCTCCCTTTTAGAGTCGCAAGGGAGAGGCAAGGGCAGCGCTTACAATGCTACGTATGTTACAGTGAGGAGTTGCTGTTCCTCGTTTGACTATGGTCAGCTACGGTTTTTTCTCCACGTCTCCGGGGTACGGCCGTAGTGGTTCGCACGATCTTGGTGAGTTCCGAGGCAGCAACAGTCGTCGGATTACGTCATGTCGTCAGCTACGGTCTTTTCTCCGCGTCTCCGGGGTATGGCCGTAGTGGTTCGCACGATCTTGGTGAGTTCCAAGGCGGCAACAGTCGTCAGATTACGGCCTGCCGTAGGGTCACACCTGATGGCTGTCCTTCCGCATGATGTGACAAGAGGGTGAGTCATCTCGGGGCGTTGTCTCCCGAGGCTTGGGACTCCTGAAGGCGTAACGGGATGGAGCAGGGTGATATCTCCCCTTGGTCGTATTTCTGGCCTTTGAATAGTACTTCTCGAGGATTAGGTGGGCCTGGATGGAAGGCGTGCTCGTCCTTTCGAGTGGACAGTGCAGTAGGCGCCTTTCCCGTTCTTGCGTAGCCCGTCGTCAGGCACTCGAACTGTCACAGTCGGAGTTGATAGACCCCGGCGGAAAACGGGGCGGCGCACCGTAGACCATACTGTGGAGAGGACGGCCGTAGTGGACCTATCAAATCCGCTGCCAGGGAAATCATGACAGGTGGTATGGCCGTCAAGGGCGTGCGAAGCACAGTTGCGTCGAGAATCTCGCCTGACGGGACAGTGCCTATAAAGTGGTCAGGGAGGTTTCTTGTGGTCCAAGATTGCTCTGCTGACATCATCGGTGCCTTGGATGCCTTTGTGAGATTGCGCTCGAGGGGGGTGGGGAAGCTCGGGCGAATCGGAGAGTGGGCGCCGAGGGCGCTGCTCTCCCGAGCTCTCCCGGGGAGGCTCGGGCGAATCGGAGAATTGGTGCCGAGGGTGCCGCTCTCCCGAGCTCTCCCGTGGAGGCTTGGGCGAATTGGAGAATTGGCGCCGAGGGTGCCGCTCTCCCGAGGGTTGGCTGTCATTAGTGCAATGACGTCGTGGGCCTCCGTAGACGCGGCCTTCGCGGGCTTCAGGCGCGGCCTTCGTGGGCTTCCACTGGCCTTACTTGGGCCAGGCCATGTTGGGAATGATCGTTTTTGCATTGAAGTTGGGTACCCCTAACTTTGGTACCGGACAAGTTGATTACTACCATCATGTACTTCTAACCTCCCAACAATACTCAAGCGCATAGGTAAGAATAGGTAATCTGAATTTCTTCACGAGCAGAAAAACAGCAGCTCCTTAAAACAGCTATAACTGGAGTTCTGTTGATCCAAATAAGTTGAATCTTATACTGTTGGAAAGCTGAAGAAAATCTCTACTACTGTCATGTAGACCACTTTTCCAGATTATGCAGTTAAGGTGATCGAAAATAGTGAACAACAGAAACTGTTTTAGATTCCAGACAGTGCAGTTGTATCGTCTTTTGATTTTCATATCTCTCAAACCATAATAGCTATCAGGGTGATTCTTATACCCACAGAACGATCTTGAAGTCTACTTATGTAAAAAAAATTCCATGATTTTTGATCTCCCAAAAATAGAGGTAGAAGCTAACAAGGACAGGTTGCTCCGAGAAGACAGAATAAAGAAAACAATAGGGAAAGAGAACCCAACTATGTATTCCATTACTCCTCATACCTTAGTCATATAAACTAAATGAAATTATGGACAACTCCATAAGATCATTACAAGCAGTACAAAGATCCAAATCAAGCAATGTCATAATAGCAATTCAATAAGACACAACAATCACTAATGCTTTGCGACACTATCGTACTATCTCTATCAAGGGTTCAACTCTAAGGCTACTACTTCATATTATGCAAGAATAAGATAAGAGATAGTTGTGAAAGGATATAAACAAAGGAGTAGATAAGACACAATAAATTTATAGCAACAAGGAGACGAGTAAGGTAAGGAGTATAATATAGCAGAAATTATCAAGGGTGTTGGAACAAGGATTCCATAGCAAGATATAAAGCTAAAGATGGTCAATTTCTAACTAGGTTTGCGTCCTACAGTCAGCATTGCTCTGATACCACTTTGTCACACCCAATTTTAAGAATAAAATTGAATGCATAATCTTATGTGCACCCAAGGATCAGTCACACACATAAGCCGACAAATACAAGGTAATATCTAAAGACAATGCTCAAGTACATAACTTAATAATAATTAGAATATAACCTTTAAGAAGCAAACAGCGGAAAGACACTCCGATCTTCGCGTGTAGACGCCAACTCCACAGGGACACAACTGACTGGTTGACCACAAGCCTAAACTTCTCCTGAGGTGTGGGGGGAATAGCAAGAATGAGTCCATGTCGAACTCAGCAAATATAACATGGGGTTTATGAGGCTCAAACAGAACAGACACGGGTTTACAGCGGTTTGCTTTTAATTAAGCATCTTTTATGCAATTGGATAGCAACAAGTTGAATAAGCCCATAATTCATGATTAAAGTAAACATAATTAATGAATTGCAACAATAAATTAGCAACAAGTCAACATCACCCAAAGATAACTATTCCGTGAGTTTTCCGGGCCACTCGTGACCATGAGCACGGCTAGTATACCAGTTTTACACTCTGCAGAGGTTGTGCACTTTCACTATGAGTCGTGATTCCCATTTGCTCGGGGTAGCTAGCCCCATAACACTACCAAGGTGAGCGAGCAGGGTTTCACTATGAAGTCTTTCAAATTACTCCGTCTAACAAGTTAGGGCCGCTAAGAAACCGGCAAGCAAATGTAGAGCCCCCCTTTGTCGTGGCACAAGGTCACGCAGGTTATACACACTCGGACAGGAGCCGCACTACACCCGAGTCGTCAGGCTCCGTCGCGCCTTTCGGTAACCTCTAACAAGCTAGAAAAGTGCCCATACTTGACTAAAACCAGAGCCATGTAACCCTCATAGTTGCACTGTAAGTCCCAGCTTTTACTGACGGATTATTACCCAGGGTGAAGGATTTAGAGCATCACAAAAACTATGCTCCAATCCCCTAGTTTCATGTTGCTAAAAAGGCATCTTTTAATCATATTGCATATTCAATTAATCAAGTTTACATGATCATGATTCCAATTGCGCGCTAGCATCAACTACCCAATGCATAAACCCATAGGTGATCAAGGAATAAGATAACAATACTAGGTAGAAACTATGGTTAACAAGGTAGATACATGCACATGAAATTAATTATTACGGTGAATAGGACAACAAGGAAGATCCCATGCTATACTTGCCTTAGACTTGAAATCATTTTCTCTGATCCAAAACCTTCAATGAATTGCTTCTTAATCACCACGTAAATCTCACCGACTGGACATGATCATAATGCACCACACAAGCATCCAATACATTCATGCATCACATACAAGTATAATATTCTATTAACAATACACCAATCAATGAAAATAGAAGTTAAAAAGGTTTAGAAAATGAATCTACGTATTGCTACGAGCACATAGACGCGAAGATCACGCTAATCGGAATTACGGTTGAAAAGATACAACTACCAGAGGATTTGCTTTTTATAAAAGAAACAAAAGAAAACTATAAAATTTATATATATAAATACATTATAATAAGTTTTTAGAGGATATTATTTATATTAAAATTTATATATATAAATACATTATAATAAATTTACTACACAGTAGTGTTACCATATAGATTATGAAAATACGGAACTAATGCAATTTGAATCATCCAAATCGGAATTAAAATGATAAAACGGCGGAGGAAATACGAACTGGTGGTAAACTCGTTAATACTTCATCTTCTTCCTCCATCCATCTTCTACCTTGGTCAACTGCAGAACGTGTTCCCTTGCCATGGTGGTCCTGCACCTGCTCGTTCTACTCGCGGGAGGGAGAGGGCTTCGGCATGGCTTGCCAGGTCACCAGCAAGGCAGCAGGACAGGCGCCAGGCGGGCACCTTCGCAGTGGGGCCGGAGGGGAGGACGTGGGGCTGCTGCTTGGCTTGCCGGCGGTGCTCTGCCTGCTGTTCTGGTGCGATGCAGGGAGGGCGCAATGGAGGTTCGGCCAGCGGCAGGGCGGTGCAATGGGCTGCAGCGACTGGGGTAGCGTCCAGTGGTGCAGTTGGGGCGGCCGGAGCCCGTGACGGCCGGAAAAACCAAGAAACAAACCTGTAGCAATGGTGCTCACATGGTCAAGTTCGCCGGAAAACTCACCGGAGAAGGAAAAACGAACGGGAAGCGGTCAAACCGACATGGATTCGAGGAAACAAATATATCACGGCGTAGGGAACGAAGAGGGCTACCTCCTGATGGTGGTGGTTTCGCCGGAGATGGTCGAGATGGCCGGAAAAGCTTGCCGGAAACCTAACTTTTCCAAACTTCGACTTTAGATCTATGAGGCTACGAGTGGCTGCTGCGAAAACGGGCCGTACTTTCGGAATCAACGCGTCGAGGGCTACGCGGTGATATAAATAGTTGTAGGGTTTGAGGTCGGTGGAAAAACGAGATATTTTATTATTTTTGGAATTATTAAATATTCTGAATTAAATAATTCCAGAAAAGTCCAGAATTGATATTTAGGCTTTGCCATTCTGCTGTGAGGTGTAGGGGCAGGACATGCGAAGAGAGACACCTTTAGCAAGGAAGAAAGCACGAGACGCAGAGTTATCAAACTCGCGGCCATTATCACATCGCATAGCGTTGATATCACACCCGAACTAAGTGAGCACGAAAGCAAAGAAGTTGGAGAGAATAGGGAAAGTGTCAGATTTCAGGCGAAGAGGAAATGTCCAAACAAAGTGTGAGCAATCATCAATAATGACTAAATAATATTTAAATCCGGATACACTGATGACAGGTGATGTCCACAAATCACAATGAATTAAGTCAAATTTGTTGATTGCTCTGGACAGGGAACTAGTGAAGGGCAAGCGAACATGACGCCCAAGCTGACACACATGGCAGATAGAATCATCATCTGGTTTGCTGCACACGATAGAAGAGGTTTGAGCAAGACGCTGAAGGGCAGCTTTGCTGGGGTGTCCGAGGCGGCGATGCCAAGTGGTCGGAGATGGAGTGGCTACGAGAGCGCAGGAGCCGGAGGATGATGATGGAAGCTGCAGGGTGTACAAATGTCCTGAGCTGTCACAGCGAAGGAGGATGTTTTTGGAACGAAGATCCTTCACAGAAATACCAAGAGGGTCAAATTCAATAGAAACAAGATTATCAGTGGTAAACTGTCTAACAGAGAGAAGGTTTTTGATAATATCAGGAGCAACAAGAACATTATTAAGGTGAAAGGGGCCAGGGAGAGTGGAGTAGCCGGTACCTATGACCGGTAAGGTGGCTCCATTGCCGATAACAATGGAGGATGGAAAGGAGGAGGATGGCGACAAAGTGACCATACCGGAGTTAGAAGCGATGTGGGAAGAAGCTCCCGAATCGACGACCCAGTCTGAGGCGCTCGGCGGTGGAGTGAGGGAGACGGTGCTGAACGCGTTGGCGAGTGCCTGAGGATCCCATGGAGACCACGCAGACGGGGGCACCGGGGCAGGCGGCTAGTAGAAGGCAGCCGGCTCCGGAGGATAACATGTGCCGGGGGCAGCAGGGCCAGCCATCATGGCCTGCTGTGGTGGCTGGCCAAGGCGTGGTGGTGGGCCGTGAGAACTGCCGGAGGAGGACCCAGGACACATATGAATGGACCCAGTCCATGGGTTGAGGAAGGAGGGCCATTGTGGGCCACCAGGAGGAGAGGGCTGTGGGCTGCCAGCCGAGTTGCCTTGGCCGTGACCACTGCGGCGACGCCGGCCACGACCGCTGTTGCCACCAGCCGGAGCCCCCCCTCCCGCAGCTGGTAGAGGTCACGGGGATGCAGCAGCAGGGGTAGGCGACCTGGGGGGCGTAGAGGCGACGAGAGCTGATGGAGGCGCCAAAGGCGGTGCCATGTTGAGCTCGGCCAAGCACAGGTCGGCATGAATGTCGGCAAAGGAAGGGAATGGTCGCTGGCGGGTGACGAGTTGAGACATGAACTGGAAACGTTCATTAAGGCCGCGCAGGACATTCAGCACGAGGGTGCGGTCCTGGACGGGCTCGCCGAGATCAGCAAGTGCATCAGCCATGGTCTTCATCTTGCGGCAAAAATCGTCGACGGAGAGGGCACCCTGGCAGAGAGTGCGGAATTCGGTGTCGAGGAGCATGGCGCAGGACTCGCAATTGTTCAGGAACTGCTGCTCCAGCCCGAGCCATGCCCCCCGAGCGGTGATGCCTTCCCACTCGTGGACGACATCCAGAAGGTCGGGGGAGATGGTGTTGAAGATCCAGGAGACAATGACGCAGTCCATACGGGACCATGCCGGATCATAGAGGCAGAAGTCATCGCAGAGGACGTGATCCTTCAGGGCAAAGCCGCCGAGGATGAGGAGGACGTAGCCGCGCCACTTGGAGTAGTTGGAAGCCTGAAGATCGAGGACAATCAGGATCAGGTTCTTGATATTCTGGACAGCGGCAGCCTAGCTGTGTAGATGGGTGATGGCGGCTGCTTCGGAGGAGAAAGAGCGGGCGTCGTCATCGTCCTGCGGAGGAGATTCGCCGCGGATGCGCTCCCGGAGGGCCGCGGCCTGCTGCTCCAGGGCGTCTGCCTGCGAGCGCTCACTGGCGAGAGCAGCAGCGGCGAGGCGAACGCGCTCCTAGGCCGCAGCGGCGTTCTTGAGGAGGCCAGCCTCCGCCTGAAGGGCCAGGCTGCGCTCGGTGTTGGTGGAGCGTAGGGAAGTAGCCTCATCTTCCAGTTTCTGGGCAGCGGCGGGTGCCTCATCGCGGAGCTTGGCTGTGGTGGAGGCAGCCAGGGCACCGGAGGCGGAGGTGGTGGCCATGGGTGTGCGCGGGCGACAGCCAACCGAGGGGCGCGCACACGGGGGCCGGGCGGAGCGGCGCGCGCGTGCGCTTGGGAAACGCGCGCGCGCCTAGGAGAGCGGAAACGGAGGGTGGGCGGTACGGCTCAGGAAAGAGCGTCTGATACCATGATAGAAGCCAAAGGCTGAGATTGATTAACTTGATAATGATTGCAACAGAGGTGTTACATATATAAAGAGAGTACAAGAGAGCCCAAAGGGCCTGGCCAGCTTGGAGGCGGCGCCCCAAGGGGCCAGTCTAGCCTAGGGAATTGGCAATCAATAAATAGGGACTAATAACTCTAACAGGTTTAATACCACCTTGGTAATCTAGGAGGTTGAGGACTAGCTTATAAGCGCTGTTGTTCCAAAAGTAGCACCTCCGGGTTAACCCTTTAACACGAAGCGAGGACGAAAGTGTAAGCGAGGTGCTACGCGTATGCAGGCCCGTTCCGCATGAGGAGTGGTCCATATAAGCAGTTTTTGGATGCGGGGTGTTACAGATGGTATCAGAGAGTAAACCCTTGCTGCACGTTGCCCGTGGAGGGGTGTACCAAGGGGTGATCCTGGACATCTGCCACATATATGTGGTGAGCTGCCGAGGGCGTCAGCCCTTAAGGGAGGGTGAATGTAACACCCCAGCCCATAGTAATTGTGAAGTTGGCCCATGTGGCCCAAGTGGCACATGTGGAGTTGTGTTGGTGGGTTTAATGCCACCTTGGTAATCTAGGAGGTTGAGGGCCAGCTTATAAGCGTCGTTGTTCCAAACGTAGCACCCCCGGGTTAACCCTTTTACACGAAGCGAGGACGAAAGTATAAGTGAGGTGCTACGCGTATGCAGGCCCATTCCGTGTGAGGAGTGGGACATATAAGCAGTTTGTGGACGCGGGGTGTTACAGGAGGTCCCTTCCCGATCGCAGCCTTGGCTTCTGAACGGAGGGAAAAAAACAAATGTACTACGTACGATAGGTAGGCAGAACACCAAAAAACGATCTCGACCCTAGGGAACCTAAGCGGCGCTGCCCCTAAAGGGAAAACTTTGTGGTTGACGGCGCCGGAGCGGCTAACCGTCAATATGCGGTGGCCGGCGACGACTGGAAGTCGACGACGGGGCGTGGATGCCGGGGGCACACTTGCCACCGGCGAGCAGACCTAGAACGCCGGAGATGGCAGACTAGGTCATGGTCGAGATCGTGATCGCCTTCCTGATCGCCAACGCTGGAGATCCTAAACTTGCGGTCATTGCGTGACGCTAGCTCTTACCCTGCGTAGGCTGGCCTCCTTTGTGAGAAATAGTGGTATATCTCTTTCACAGGTAATGCAAGCAGAAGACTTGGATACACTATTTATCTTACCACTCTCAACAGAGGCATTGATGAACTCTAGAAGTGGCACTAATTTGTGGCAACAGATATTTGTCCAGGCGGTACTACTCTTTTGTCTTCAGTTCCATTGAGGCTCACCCGATCTTCAAGATAGTATGGAAATCTAGATGCACGGCGAGATTAACTTCTTTGCATGGCTCATCTTAGTGGGATCGGCTTAACACCAAGAACATGCTTCAGTGGCGACAGTTGATCACCTCTTCTTTGAGTGTGCATTTGCACAAGCATGTTGGGCAAGGGTAGGTATTATCTGGGATGACACACTACAACTGCTAGACAGACTGTCGCAAGCGAGGTCCACCAACAACATCCCTGCGTTCCCAGAAGTGGCACTAATTGCAGCCTCGGAAATCTGGAAAATACAGAACGACAAAGTCTTCCAACGCAGGAGAAAGATCGGGCGACGAAGTGAGAGTCTCGGGCGGCGACCGATCCGATGATCTTCGGAGGCGCAAGTGGCGTCCGTTGCAAACTATGATGACCAACAACTTGGTACGGGTATGAACTCTAATCATCATTGCATATTCATAATTTTGTCTATATAATTGTTTATGATTTCCTCTTTTACTCAATTTAAAATCAATACAGACAATGGGCCAGAAATGATAGATGATATCGAAGATGATTATGAGTGCAAATGGATCTCCAAGTAAAAGCTTAGACCTGATGGTACAATTGAGAGGTACAAGGCAAGGCTTGTGGACAAAAGATATACCCAAAAGGAGGGTAAAGATTTCTTTGAAACCTACTCGCCAGTTGCTCGATTGACTACAATTCGCATGTTGATTGCCGTGGCAGCCTCTTATGGTCTTATCATTCATCAAATGGATGTTAAGACAGCTTTCCTGAATGGAGAGTTGGATGAGGAAATCTATATGGATCAGCCAGAAGGGTTCATTGCGGATGGTCAAGAGAACAAGGTTTGCAGGTTGTTAAAATCATTGTATGGCCTAAAACAAGCACCTAAGCAATGGCATAAAAAATTCGATAATACTCTTACAGCTGCTAGCTTTGCTGTGAATAAGGCAGATACATGCGTGTATTACCGATATGGTGGGGGTGAGGCTATTATGCTGTGCCTATATGTTGATGACATTTTGATCTTTTGATCAAATCTCAATGTGATTGAGGAAGTAAAGAAACTTCTATCGAGCAATCTCGAAATGAAAGATTTGGGAGAAGCTGATGTCATTCTAAACATCAAGCTTATTAGAGAAGGTGATGGTGGGGTAACTTTGTTACAGTCCCATTATGTGGAAAAGGTATTAAGTCGCTTTGGTTTTAGTGACTGTGATCCTGCTCCCACACCGTATGACCCTAGCGTGCTATTGAGGAAAATCGGAGAATATCAAGGGATCAATTGACATACTCGCAGATCATAGGCTCACTCATGTATCTTGCGAGTGCAATAAGGCCTAACATCTCATATGCTGTAAGCAAATTGAGCCGGTTTGTGTCAAACCCGGGAGATGATCATTGGTGTGCTCTTGAGAGAGTGTTGTGCTATCTTAAAGGTACTATGACATACGGTATTCATTATACTGGGAACCCCAGAGTGCTGGAAGGCTACAGTGATGCCAACTGGATCTCTGATGCTGATGAGCTTTATGCCACGAGTGGATATGTGTTTCTGCTTGGAGGTGGCGTTATTTTCTGGAAGTCTTGCAAGCATACTATCTTAACGAAGTCTACAATGAAAGCAGAACTAGCAGCATTAGACACTGCTGGGGCTGAGGCCGAGTGGCTACGTGATTTACTTTCGGATTTACCGGTAGCTGAAAAACAGATACCGGCTATTTCCATGAACTGTGATAACCAGACTGTGATTACCAAGGTTAACAGTTCTTAGGATAACATGAAGTCCTCGAGACATGTAAAGATACGTTTGAAATCTGTCAGAAAACTGAAAACTCCAGAGTTATAATGGTGGATTATGTCCACACGTCAAATAATCTGGTAGATCAATTCACTAAGGGTCTGTCACGCAATGTGATAGAAAGTGCATCGAGAGAGATGGGTATGAGACCCATGTGAAATCTACTATAGTGGTAACCTGCTCTATGTGATCGAAGATCCCATGAAGTAGAGTGGTGAAACAAGGTAGGAGTAGATTGAGAGGAAAGATCCCTTTCTTGACTCATCTCTGATGCACATCTTTCCTATCTGTAAGACAGGATAGTATTTACCTTAATGTATTCCAAGAGTCTTATAAAGGTGAGATGTTGTCCTACAGAACATCTTTTGAGGGTACACCTATATGAGTCAGACTGCTGGTCACAGTCTATGGGATTTGGGTAATCCCTAAATACTCATGAAAGGCACTGAAGTGTGACTTATATGCTTCAAACAGCGGGGATGCTTGTTGTAGCCTAGTATCAGCAAAGAACTTGAGTGAATCTCACCTCACACAAAACTGTCAGTTCAAGGCATAGTCCATTGTTCAGTTGTGGCTGAGTGAAACTCTTGTTCTAGGTGGATGTTCAACTAAACAGTCTCCACCGAAACACTGGTATATCAAATAATTGTGATTTTGGAATTACACGGTTACAAACCTTAGATTTTGGTGGGGACTGTTGGATTTATTATGGGCTAGGCCGATTTATATATTCAATAAATCAATAAACTCTACGGTATGTAATTATGCGTATTATTATTTATACTGGATTGGAATTACAAGGGGCGTGGCGAGGCAGGCAGGCAGGCGGGCATGGCGTGGCGTGTTAATTTTTAGAACTCACTTACAATGATGATAGGAGTTTCAACTCGGAGTTGAACCTTTCACATGCCCGTCTCCTGAATGTCATGCGTGACTCTTCATTTTCCTCGTCTTTTTCTCTTCCTGCGCCAAGGATAAAAGAGAGATCCCTGTCTCTTCGGTACGTGAGAGAGAAACACATCAGAAGCACAACTCCGCAGCAAGAAAGTAATCCCCATCTCGCAACTTCACGCGCACGGAGGAGCGAGAGGGCAGGTGCCTCCGAAGCCCTTGCCGTTCGAGACCTTGCACGGGGGATCGGCAATTAGGTTTTTGGAGAGCGTCTTCGCGACTATCCAAATCACCATCGCCGTTCGTCTTCTTCTTCCTCGAGTCACCGGCGACATCGTCTTCATCCTCCTCGCAGGTGGACTTCATCATGAAAGGATCTGCATCATCGGAGCGCATGGGAGGGTATGATCTCTTCATCCACAATCTGTTTTTCGCTCTGCAGTTCCTGCTTGTTTCGGTAGTTATTTCCTGTCATTTCGTATGCTGTCCTGAGTCTGTTTCATTAGTTCTATCATATCGTTTCATATCTTGCCTGATGCCTGTCTCTGCTAGTTTTATATTCTGCTTATTTATTTCTGCTATAATTTATATGTCATGCATGCATGTTTCAGTAGTTCAGTTATGTTGTTTCATATGCTGCTGCTCATATGTTTCACCTATTAATCTGTTATGTTGTTTCACATGCTGTACTGAGTATGTTGCTGTTATGAGATATGTATCATGTTTTTATATCTTCAATATGTATATGCTCCACATGTTTATTGTTCACATGTTCCATATTCTTATGGATATATTTGTTATCATGTTTTCAATGATTAAATATCTTTTATATGTCGTCATCATAATATTTATGGAATTAAAATGACATGGAAAATGCCTAATTATCTAACATCTTCTTCCCGGGCGTGACACCCCCCACCCCCCCCCCCCCCCCTCTCCGCCGAAGAGCTCGCTTGACCCCAAGCTGGAGTGTCAAGGAAGCGGTGGCTGACGACATGATAGTCTTCCCAGGTGGTCGACGTGGCTGGAAGACTCGTCCACTTGATGAGCACCTGTGGAATCGCCGTGGCGCCCTTCTTCACAGGCGGCGGTCCAGGATAGCTTTAGGAACAACCGCAGCGACTTCAATGTCCGTCGTTGTCGGAAAAGCGGAGAAGACCGGAGAGTAATCTGCAATGAATGGCTTGAGCTGGGAAACGTGAAATACAGGGTGAATTTGACTACCCAGCGGTAAGTCGAGAGCTTGTAATCCACTTTGCTGATCCGCTGCAAGATCTCGTAAGGGCCATAAAACTTGTATGCCAACTTAGGGTACAGGCGATTTGCAGCTAATGTTTTGAATGCATGTTTCATGCCCATTGGCCAGATCGGAGATCCGCCATCGGCAACGACCCTCCTCCTCCATAAGCGGTGCGACCATGCATCTTCCCAACAATCGTCATCGTCCATCTGCCTGGGCACTCATCTTTTTTGCCTTATTCCGTGCTTCTTAGTGGCCATTCTCCATCCTCAGCAGTTTCGGCACCTGATCCGGTTTGCCCGGCGTAACCTCCCATTAGCCATCATCTACCTACTCTGTGGTCGGCTGGTTAGAGCCGCCCGTTCCCCTCTTCTACTCTGTGACATCCGGGAGAAGGGGTGAAATATGAATATTGCAAAAGTACGTATCTAGTGTTTTAGTAGTTTTAGAAGCATGTTGCAGGTGTTTCGTATGAATGTTGCAAGTATATCGAGGTGTTGTATACGTAAAAAAAATATCAAAATATATTTATGTGGGGTCTTGTTTTGAAGATTTTATTATAAAAAAATAATGGTGCAATCGGATTTTAATTATTGTATTTAGTTTAGGAGGTATAAGTTTTTTAACTTTAAAAATCGCAAGATAACAGTACAGCGGTACATCAGCAACACCATGATAGGCGGGCGTCCGGACGAGCGCTTGGTCCAGACGTCCGATGGGATGCACCTCCCTTGGATATAAATCTTCAGATTGCTGCTTTTTAATTTGGATATCCATTACTGTCTCATGCTGGACACAAACTATGAAATTAAGATGTGCAAGCATCTGAAGACTGTATTCCAATCATCATGAATAATATTGGCTACCAAGCATCTTAAGGGCGAATAACGTATGGTACATAAAAAACTGAATAAGTAATACAATGATCTTTATTCACTTGGTGCGAAAATAACCGTGTTATCCGCTACTTGGTGAAGGTGGTCTGTCATAAGCCACACAAGGGTTGTGAACTCACCACCACTGTTGAGCTTCTTGGCATGGGACTCCCTGCTGCATCGGTTAGCCGTGTAGATTAGAAAATCGGCCCAGACCTCATAGACCAGTTGCAGCGCACCGTTGACCTTCATCAGTTGTTCAGCCAGTTTGATTGCCAGCGATAGGCGTAAATTCTGAACATAAGGTCCGGTGAGCTTCCTGTTGTACAGGGCGCTGGCAAGATTGAGGTCAGAACCAGATACAGGGTCGTTATTGCTGGTGATGTCCATCCACTGACTGGCCAAGCTTCTCTTGGTCCCTCGTGGAGCTCAGCACCAACGAACTTGTTATCAATAGTAACGCCATTGTGCTTTTTCCACCGTCGCAGCGCCTCCGTGCCCCATTTCTCTCTGACCATTCCCATTGTGTTGATGTACCCACTTTTGATCATGTATTGTATGTAAGTGACCACCAGGTCTTTCAGGCCATCTGGAACACCAACATCCGGCATGCTATAGCCCAGGATCCCTGCCAACCAGCCACGCTTTGCAGTGCACATCTCCAACATGTTATACATCTCCTTGATAGCCTGAAGAAGCCAGCGATTCGAGTACTGTGGGCAAGCCGGCGAAGAGAAAGGACCATACGACGAAGTCGGGGCCACCTCTCCAAACATAAAGTAGAATGCCAAAGACCACTCCACCGTGTTGCACAAAGAAAGGAGAATGTCCAGGTAGACCAGAATGCGCTCAGCAGCGATGTCATCTCCATGAGGAAGGCACTACCCAACAAGGCATAGGTGACAGCAACATCCGCGATTCTGTTCCCCTCCCTGCCGTAGAACTGGAACAGCATAAGGGAAGCAACCACAGCGAGCGGCGAGACAACACGGATGCAGTAGCCAGGCATAGTGTGAAGCACTGGCGCCTTGGTGTACAAGATGTCGTACATCAGCGACAGCTCCATCTCTACCAGTGTCCACATATACCCCATCTCTTCCTCCTTAAGATTTCTAAGTATGCCAACTATGTAGCTCCCTGGATTCTCCGAGGAATCCACCATGGCAGACTTGCAGACGCGAAACACAGCGTGTGCACGCAGCATGAAGAACTCCTCTTTATCCACTACCTTCCCTTCGAACCATCCTTGAGGTGGTTTGTCCTCAAGGTAAATATCACATTTTCCTAGTTGCTCTGTGTCCTCCGCCTCCACAGACTCCCGGATGATGCTGAAGTTTACACACCGGAGAGCCCATGTCTTCTCACAAAACTTGGCAACCGCAACAGCTGTCATCAAGGTTGCACCCAGTGAGAAGAGGATCCCACTGCCGGCAATATGCTCGTAGATGACATAACCAGCTCCAAGGACCTGCACCACGAGAGTCAGAAGATGGCGTTTCCACAACTTGTTATCCTCGAGGGAGTATGCCGTGATGTTGTCAGGGCCAGCAAGGTGCAGCAGCAAGAAGGGCGCCCAGAAGGCGACCAGCCGGTGATGGTGCAGGGTGCTGCTGAGGGAGAGGTGTGACGTAACCGCCTTAATCATAGGGCCCACGTGTCCCGTCATCGTCTCTAAGGACCTTTTACTAGTCTGCACGAGTTTACTTTTGACTTAGGTGGCCCGTCGGGTCTCATAGGAAACCCTACTTTCCCCGAAGATCTCATTGTAAAGACCTTACAAGTATTACAACAGTTTACACAAATGAGATAAATCAGAGTAAAAAGTACGGAAAAGTTACATTAATATAGATTTACAAATCTAGCTTACATTATTCCAAACCAGAGTTTCGTAGTGGAGTAGCAGTATACAATTTTACACCCTCTGCCCAAGGGATTAAATCATATACTTTTCATCCATGCACGATCCGTTGACCGGCACGGTCCCACGCAGAACTGCACACTCAGTTTACCTGCAACAGGGGTTAACAAACCCTGAGTACATGGGTACTCCGCAAGACTTACCCGACTAAAGGTGTAAAATTAGACTCAGGAATGCAGGCTGAGGGGAGTCAAGGTAAGGCTTGAGCAAGAGTCAAAGTATTTTGCAGAAAAGCATTTCTATCCTATTTCATTATTTGATCTCAATATTATTTTATTCAGACACATAATTCCAATATCAATTCTCGTATATTATGTACTTTCAAATTCATATTCATTCTCAAAAACACCTAGTTCCGAACCACTCTTCGCTGTAAGCGTGAGGATCATGTCTCCATTAACCGAGGAGCAACGACGATTCGAATCCAAAAGTACCCAGCTAGGGATCCCTATCCACACTGCATATGTAGCACTTAAGCTTGCATATGCCAACCCCGCCTACCATGGCTTTTCATACCCCGGAACCGGTCCTACGCCACCCGAGAGCACAGTACCCCTCTAGTCTCCAGGCACAACGGCCACGAGGGTACACGCTACTCTCGCCATCTCTCCACTCCCAGTGCGTGGTTGTCGGTTCCAACAGTAGAGCTACCGGAGTCAGAGGCTTTCCGTAGTATGTGGCTAGTTGCAAAGTCATAATCACAGCAGGCCGACAACGAATGGTCCCTAAATATTTTTCCGTTGGACACCATGCATTGGGACTCTACCCCAAGTACACTGGAGACCACCCGGTTTTCGCATCCCTTTTCCGATGGCGAGGATCGTTGGGACTCTAACCCAAACAGATGGTCAACCAAACAGAAAACCCATCCACGTTGATGATAATGGACTGGCCAAGTACACCATCACCCAACGAGGACAATACCAATCCCATAAAATGATTCATTTGTTTCATATCATCACATTTTTCAAAATAGCATTTTTGCAACTCTATCATTAAGCACAACTAAGCATTTTTCAAAACTTTAAATAAATCAGGGTCTCAGGTATAATATGTGGTCAAGGAAAGGTAATGCATCAATGGGTTATCACTCAACTCCTATTAACCTAATGCAGTAGATTAACTCAAGTGATGAATATTTTTAAATAACAAGGAGGGGAAAATGCACCGGGGCTTGCCTGTTGCTTGAATTAGAAAGAACCCTAAAGTCAATCACCGAGAAAGATCCACGTCCACCGAGAGAAGACCTTACTCGAGACTTGCTTCAGATAATAATTACCGCGCGTTCACTACACAAAATAATAATACAACACTTAACATGATGATATGTATGACATGATGCCAGAGATGCACAAAATCACTGATCAGTAGAAAGTAAACTTAATTTGAAAGTTGAGTGCAACTTTCCTTCACGATAAAGTTGCAAGCCAACTAACCTAGTAACTACCGATTATTACTTTGGATTTCTTTTCAATGGACGTGTAAAGCAGCTGCATAGTTTTACAACTACTACTAAATTTAGCCACGAGGAACTCTATCTAAAATACCCAGGGTCATTAGGGTGGTTGACCCAAGGTTCGTACACAATCCAAAAGTCATACCACACAAAAGTGAATTAGGGTTTCTACTCATTTTTATTAATCAATTTATCAATTAGGATTTTTGTCCTAGCATTTAATTACTACATAAATTAATTTATTTTATACTTTCAAAGCAAATGATCATCAAAACTTGGAACAGTAGGGTTCAGATGCTACAAGGGGTTTAACCAAACCCTAAAAGATTTAACCAATTGTTGAAATGTAATTCTAATAACCTTTTCTTAATTAATCAATTAATTAAGTAATAAATAAGAAATAATTAAATTGTTTCCATTGGAGCTAAAATTTTTTACCACAGATAGTACCTAGCCTGAAACAGTACCAAATTAAATTTCATGATTTTTGGGTAAACATTATGGCCTACAAAAATTATGGAAGTGTTATTTATAAATTAAAATACATATTTTTATCAGATCCATAAAGTGCTCAAAATACATATTTCATATTTTTCCATTAAACTTTATTATACAGTGAGGGCACACAATTATTTTCATAATTTTTGACACAGTAGATTAATTCCCACAAAAAATAACAATTCGCATTACTATTCATATTCTTAAAAATGGAAAAATACCAGTTAATGCGCGAGTATAAATAGAAACGGCCACTCGGCCCGAGTCGGCCCTACTAGGGCAGACCGGCCCAGCTCGGCATCTCCACAGCTTCTCTCCCTCTCTTGGGCTCAAGTGGCCCAGCTCGGCCCACAAGCGCGAGCAGGCCGGCCTATAGAGGCCTGCCCGGCCTCCCTCTTCCCCACTGCTCCACCCGAGCAGAGCAGGGCAGAGGCACGCGTGCGCGCAGCGGCGGCTCGCCGCGGAGCTCGCCGGCGGCGACCCTCCGATGGAAACAAAAGCACCAGCATGCTCCCTAAGCCCCGCGAAACTCACTGACCGCACGGTTGGGTGGATTGGAAATCAAGATGATGGCAATCACAGCCATAGCGGCTCGGTTACACTGGGAACCGGCGGCGTGCGGCGTTCTGGCCGCCAAAGCGTGATAGGGTTTGGAGTAAGGTGCGGGATGTGTCCAGGGTTCTTACCAAGGATTTCTAGTGCAGTTGGTTGGGGCAGTTACGGCTCGGAGATCGGTCGTCGATGTTCACCGCGGCCATGGCGGCGCGAACCCGACGTCGAGTCGGCGTTCCGCTGCGTCCTGTACCCCAAACCGAAAACCGCCTAACACTTGAGCATTGCGAAGCCACGGAGGAGCCAAAACGTGCAACGAAACTGGACGAAGCTCACCGGAGCGGTCGGTTTGCGATGGAAATACCCACGGTGGCGCTCCCGCTGGACAGTAAGAAAAGGTCGCGGGAGCGATTCCGGCGATGCGAAGCGGCACCAATGGGTTCAATAGACTCGCAGGAAAGTTGCGAAGCCAGTGGCGAAGTGGAGAGGGTGATGATTGAACGGCGACGACAAATTTTGCCGTGCACGACGAACTCGGCAATGGCGACGGGACGGAGAGAAATCGGACGGAGATCGTCGCCTTCACGTTTTATAGGGCAAAGGAGAGTCACGAGGCGTGGAGGAGACCCCCACAGACCCGGCACCTCCGGTGACACGCGGCCGGCCGGCCCCGGGCATTACCGGCGGGCGGCGCGGCACGCGCGCCCTGCCGTGGCAGAGCACAGAGCCGCCCCCCCCCCCCCCCCCTGCGAGCTACTGTAGCAGCATAAGCCTCCCCTATTGGTTTTTGCAAAATTACTTTTTGTTTTGTGTAAGAACCTAAAAAATGGTCAATATAAAAGTTATAGTACAGTTAATTCTTAACAAGTTTACTTTTTGAACAAACTTCAAATTTAGAATATTTTAGAAGTTATGAAAAAGGGGGTAAAAACCAAATTTAAATTCAATTTGCAATCTCAACAAATTCTCCAAATCTTTCTCAATAACTCAACTTTCTGCAAAAACAAAAGTTGTTCTATCTGTTGAACCCTTCAACTTTTATTAAGGAAGTTTTGTCAGATTCTTAGTAGTTTTTGAAATGACACTTTAAATTTAAATTCTAAAACACTCATTAGGGTTTAATTTGAAATCTCAATGTATAAATTCAAAATCCCCAAATGTAAAATTTGTTCAAATTAAAAAGCCTTACAACTTTCATTAAAGGAGTTTGCCCAAATTCTTGATAGTTTTTGAAATGGCATTTTAAATTTGAATAAACAAACACTAATTGGGTTTTAATTTAAATTTCTACTGGTAAACTTTAAAATCTCCAAACATGAAAATTGTTCCATTTTGAAAGTGCTAAAACTTCCATTAAAAGACCATCATCATATTCCCACTAGTTTTTAAATTTGTATTTCAAGTTTAAACTTTAAAAGCTAGATTAAGATTTTATTTGAAATTATTTTTAATGACTTCAAAATTGCCCAGAATAGAAGTTGTTCAACTTTTAAAGAGTTACAACTTTTGTTTAAGGGCCAATACTTGATCCTATTTAGTTTTTGATTTAGGGTTTCGGGTTTGATTAGGGTTTTTAATTGTTTTCCTTTTTATTTTCTATTTGGATTTAGATAATTGCATACAAACACAAACATTTATATAATAAATCACTCACAAGCACTTATGCATAATCACATGCTGAAATAAAAATCATTTTTGTTAATGCATAGTAAAAATGAGTTTATACAGGATGATTTACATGCAATGATGATGATATGTCAGGTTTTAATTAATCGTAACACCAGAGGTGTTACAAGAGGTTGCCGAGGGCATACATTGCCATGCTGTCTGCCAGCTGGTATGCCAGCCAGAGAAGGATCCTTTTGGGGCTGTGGCCTTGATGCCGGCGAATCCCAGAAAAGAAGAGCAGGATGACCTGCTGCGTGAGGCTCAGGATTACAAGGATCTCAGTTGCCCATACACTCCAAAAGTCGAGCAGCCGCCCGGCAACAACTCTTGGCTCCAGCACTGATTTGATTCATCAAGTAACATCGTAGAATAGCCATGCAATAAATAAATAGAGCAGCATATTACATGGGGTTTATCAAAAACTGATAACTAAAATTAATAATGTATACATACAGCGGGTATCCCCTAGTTGATCAGCACCGAAATTAGCCATGCTGCCCAGCAGCAGCAGTAAGACAGAACGGAAACGAAGATGGCGAAGGCTGGATTGATGCTTGGTTATAGGAACTGTTATATACCAACTAATCGAGCATATATGCAACAAGATGCAGCCTGATGCACCAAACCGTACAATAAACATGAAGAAATTAAGTATTAGCATTTTGTTATTGTTTGACCTTGTCTGTGCACATGCTACATTCAATTTGCTAACCATATGCTATCCATCCACCACCAAGTGATCTGGACCATGTGACAGTGGGAGGTGCATGGCAAAGTACAAATCTGCTGCAGGTAAAGACAAGTGGATCAAGCCTATCATCTTCGATAGTATGTAACTAAAAGCCAAAGTTGCTTATATGGCACTATGGGAGACGATTAGCTAATGTACCACTCCGCTGTCCCCACCAGCTATGTAGCATTCACTACATACCTTTGCACCATCGATGTACATGGATGGTCCAGATCACTTGAGGATCATCACCACTGTTAACTTTTTTTTTCTCTCTTCCACGCCTGCTGTAGAGGAGAATCCTCTACTGATCTGGTCAAACTAAGAGGAAAGCAGGGAACATGGTCTGGTTTCCACTCTGGGATACCAAAGTGGAAGAGGTGTGCTAGAGGTGGTCAGCACACAGGTACCAAATATTGGCAGAGGCGGTTTACCTGGTTGAGCTGCTCCTCTGTCCTAGATCTAGTAACATGACATTTTTCTAAATTATTTCTTTTGCAGGTTGCATGGCATTTTTTAATCAATAAGCTTATGTTAATAAGTAATAATAATTCTCAAATTCGACATTGTATCAGTGTATCTATATGCTTCTATTCTTAGATATTTGCAAAATAGATACCAGTTTCACAAATTCAATTATTCTTTTTAAAGGACCCAAGATATGTGCAATGTGTGGCTGCCCCGTCTGAGTGCAGTTTCATCCTAGAGCAAATTTGGGCCATGGGGCATTACCTTGATAATACTGCCAAATTTCAAGTTCAAAATCTCGCCAATTTCAATATCAGTGGGCCTGGTAAATGATTTTGGTCCAAACATGCCTGACTCTGCTTGTTGCATGCAGAATGTACCTGATCCCTTAGGGATCCATTCCAAGACTAATGCGGCCTGTTTGAGCCCCAAAGCAAACCATCTAAAGGTTGGAAAAGAATGCCAACAGAATATGAGTTGGATAAAAATACCTTTTAGGTTGGTTGAAAATCCAATATCACTACAGCAGGGGATCCAGTATTTGCAAATGGTTGTCAGGAAGTAACCTGTGGTAGCACATGTGCTGATGAAGTAATGATCAGCCTATTATTTGATCTCCTGAAATAAAAATAAAGGTAAAATGAAAGCATTTGTCTTCAAGTATCGTGTTGGGTACTGGAGTTTAATTATTTGCACCTACACAAAAAGGAACCCAAATGCTAAGTGTTAGATAAACCTAGTTACTTAGTATCTCACTTTCCTGCACTTTTACGTTTTTACCCAGCTTTTGGTAGGTAACTTAGAAGTTAAGCTAGTATCTACTTTATACCTGGAAATATGCTGGAGTAGTTGGTTGCTCCACTGCCATATAAGCAAGGGCATGCCACGAACACTTGTAAGCCAGTGAGTTGTTTTCCAATTCAATCCAAGCGGCCAATCGGCCAAGCTGCCCTCTGGGATTTCTATCACCCTTGATCCATTAGATGAGTGGCCAACAATTGGTATCAGGAGCCTAGGGTTTTAGAGAGTCCTAATCCGCCGCCGCCACCTCCATGGCTTCCACCTCTGCAGACCGCGTAGCCACAGCAGCAGCCGCAGCCAAGGGCAGCAGGAGTCCCTCGGATTCCAAGATCGGCGGCAAGGCCGCGATCCCAGAGAGTCGAGAGGCGCGTCTCGCCGCCGCCGAGGCAGCAGCGCAGCAGGCAGCGCAGGCGGCGCAGGCAGCAGCAGCCGCAGCCTAGGCTGCGGTGGCCGCGGCCGCCGCGATCCGTGCGGAGATGATGGAGGAGGAGGAGGCAGGCGGGTTGCGGAAGGGATCACGGAGTCCAGGGCGGCACCGCCGTCCCTCGCCGTCCCCTGATCGGCGCCGCGGGAGGCGCGGCCGGTCACCGGTGATGCAGGTGTACCGCGACGCTGGAGGCACGTGGCCACAACTCACCCGCTCCAACTACCACGAGTGGAGCCTGTTGATGAAGGTCAAGCTTCAGGCGCGCGGGCTCTGGGATGTATTGCTAGTAGATTAGATGAATCGAGTAGACCCCCTGCCCGCCTTATATAGTCCGGGGGGCAGGGTTACAAGTTGATCTTGCCATATATAACAGATTATAATCCTAGCCGATCTGGGAAACTAATCGGCCAGATCCTAGGAAAGCTATTTCCTTGCCCGCCAAGGTCTCGGCGGATATACGCGATCTCCTGGAGATCGTATGGGCGACGCGTCCTTGGTAGTTCGGGCCTGTTCGGTAGACTTGGCCCATGTATGACTATGCGGGTATACAGGCTTATACCCCCACAGAGGCTCTCTGTGCTGCAGTCCCGCCGGAGCTGGGGGCCGCCATCGCCAACAAGTAGCCCTGCTAATGGGGTGGGTTGAAACGGGTTTTTCAGGGTGGGTTTTATTCGGGTGGTGTGTATACGGGTGGAAACGGGTTTTCCTACCTTACGGGTCGGGGCAGGTCGGGTTCATAGACAAACGGGTTGGCACGGGTTGTATTGTGAATGACAGTTATGCTGCAAGTTGTGTGGGTTGTGTAGTTGAGTGGTGGAACGGGGCGGGTCGGGGCGGGTTGGTGAGCTTCAATTTCGGGTCGGGTCGGGTTAATAAATTATCTAATAAATAACGGGGCGGGGCGGGTTTGGAGCGGGTTTAGCCCCGTTAGCAGGCTTACCAACAAGCCGACTGCCAAGCTCGCCTGGGAGGCGATTGCGACCAGGCACGTTGGAGGAGAGCGCGTCCGTCGCGCTACGCTGCAGCGCCTCCGAGGGGACTAGGAAGGCTTGGCCTTTCAGCCCGGAGAGAAAGTCGAGGACTTCGCGCTGCGCCTCACTAGCCTGATGGAGCAGATGGCGATCAACGGCGACACCGACCTCAACGAGGAACGAGCTGTGGAGAAGCTCCTGCGGTGCATGCCAAAGAGCCTTGGGCAGATCGTGAATTCGATCGAGACCATGCTCGACTTTGGGACGCTCACCATCGAGGACGTCACCGGGTGGCTCAAAGCGGTCCAGGACTGCGAGTGCGTGCCGGAGACGGAGGCGGCTTCCGGCAAACTCCTCTACACCGCCGAGCAGTGGCGGACCTTCGACAAGAAGGAGGAGGAGGAAGGCGCAGGATCGTCCAAGGATCGGCGCCGGCGTCCTCGCGGCAAGAAGAACAAGCCGCGTGACGGAGCCGGTGGTGCCGGTGGCGGAGGACAAGCAGACAAGGCTGGTGGTGCGGCTGGTGAATGCAAGGCGAACCAAGACGACACCTGCTTCAACTGCAACCGCACCGAGCACTGGGCACGCGACTGCCCCCATCCGCGGCGAAACCGAGAGCGTGGAACGGCGAATGTCGCCGAGGTGGAAGGGGAAGGCGCGGCCTTTCTCGTCCACGGCATCCTGGAGATCGAGGAGGAAGGGTGCTGCAAGCCACAAGCTTCGACCTTCCGAGCTCTGAGTACCGATCTCGAGCTCGAGGAACCGGGTGCACGTGCCTACCTCGACATCGGCAGCAGTGGTAAGAAGCTTGATGGCTGGTACCTAGACAGCGGCGCCACCCACCACATGACTGGGCGTCGCGAGCTCTTCACCGACCTGGACACATCGGCTCGGGGAGTCGTGAGGTTCGGTGACGAGTCGAAGGTGGAGATCCAAGGTGTCGGCTCCATCATCCTCGAGGCCAAGGACGGCGAGCACAGGGTGCTCCACGGCGTCTACTACATCCCGGCGCTCCGCAACTCGATCATGAGTCTCGGACAGCTCGACGAGGGAGGCCCGAAGGTGGAGATCGAGGACGGCATCTTGAGGATCTGGGATCGTCAACGGCGGCTGCTTGCCAAGGTACGGCGCAGCGCCAGCCGCCTTTACATCCTCCACCTCAACACCGCCAAGCCCCTCTGTCTTGCTGCTCGGAAGGATGATGAAGAGTGGCGCTGGCATGAGCGCTACGGTCACCTCCACTTCGACGCGCTCCGGAAGCTGTCCAGGGACGACATGGTGCGCGGGCTGCCGGCGATCCACCACGTCGGGCAGTTCTGCGACACGTGCGTCATCACCAAGCATCGCCGAGCACCGTTTCCGGCCGAAGCCCAGTACCGAGCACGGGAACCGCTCGAGCTGGTCCACGGCGACCTCTACGGCCCGGTGGCACCGGCGACCATCGACGGCAGGCGCTACTTCTTGCTGCTCGTCAACGACGCCACTCGCTATATGTGGGTGGCTCTGCTGACCACCAAGGACAACGCCGCCGACGCCATCAAGCACCTCCGAGCTGTGGCGGAGAACAAGAGCGGGAAGAAGATGCGGACCCTCCGCACCGACAACGGCCACGAGTTCACCGTCGCCGAGTTCACGGCGTACTGCGCCGAGGAGGGCATCCAGCGTCACTACTCCGCCCCATACTCGCCGCAGCAGAACGGCGTCGTGGAGAGGCGGAACCAGACGGTGGTCGCCATGGCGCGAGCATTGTTGAAGCAGCCAGGACTGCCGGCACGCTTCTGTGGTGAGGCTGTGGTGACTGCTGTGTACCTGTTGAACAGGTCTCCGACCAAGGCGCTGCAGGGCACGACGCCATACGAGGCATGGCATAGGATGCCACCGGAGGTCGGACACCTGCGCACATTTGGCTGCGTGGCGTTCGTCAAGGACCTCACCCAGCTGAGGAAGCTCGACGATCATAGCCGCCCCAGCATCTTCATCGGGTACGCTGACGGCGCCAAGGCCTACTGCGTCTTCGACCCGACCACTCAGCGTGTACGAGTATCGCGCGACGTCGTCTTCGACAAGAGCCGCGGATGGGACTGGAGCAAGGAGGGAGGCGAGCACGCTCCGGCGGACTGGGAGTTCGTCGTCGAGCACCTCTGGGAGAATGGAGTGGAAGGACCGCGTACCCCAGCGTCCTATGCTCCGAGCACCGCCTCTGTTCCGACCACGCGGTCTTCAGCTCCGGGGGAGCAGTCGACCACGTCCCCGACCACGTCTCCAACCACGTCCCCGACCACTTCTGAGCAGTCTCCGAGCACTGCCGAGCAGTTTCCGAGCACCGCCGAGCAGTCTCCGAGCACCGCCGAGCAGTCTTCGAGCACTACTCCGACCACGTCAATCGAGTTCGCCACGCCGCTGGAGGAAAAATAAGGACCGTCTGGATGCGTTCGACGACGATGAGCCTCTTCGGTACCGATGGATGACCAACATCCTCGATGACGATGCTCCTTCCGAGCAAGCGCCGCGACTCTTCGCCCAGCTGTATCTCTCAAATGCTGGCGAGCCCACCAACTACGCGGAGGCACGAGGTGATCCTGCGTGGGAGGCAGCCATAAAGCAAGAGCTCCAGTCGGTGGAGAAGAACAAGACTTAGGAGCTCATGGACCTGCCTGCGGGACATCGCCCGATCACCCTGAAGTGGGTGTTCAAGCTCAAGAAGGATGAGAAGGGGGCGGTGACCAAGGGGGTTCGTGCAGCAAGAGGGTGTGGACTACGACGACGCCTTTGCGCCAGTGGCGCGCATGGAGTCGGTCCGTGTCCTCCTCGCGCTGGCGGCTCAGGAAGGGTGGAAGGTCCACCAAATGGACGTGAAGTCGGCATTTCTGAACGGCAACCTCAAGGAGGAGGTGTATGTACGCCAGCCGCCAGGATTCGTCGTCGCTGGGAAGGAAGACAAGGTCTTCCGCCTGCGCAAGGCCCTCTACGGCTTGCGGCAGGCGCCGCATGCCTAGAACGCGAAGCTGGACGCCACACTAAAGGCGATGGGCTTCCACCAGAGTGCGCACGAGGCAGCGGTGTACCGGCGGGGCAGCGGGCGCACTGCTCTGCTGGTCGGAGTCTACTTCGACGACCTCATCATCACCGGTACAGATGAAGAAGAGGTGAAGAGGTTCAAGGAGCAGATGAAGGAGAAGTTCGACATAAGCGACCTCGGACTCCTCTGCTTCTACCTCGGCGTCGAGGTGCGCCAGGACGACACTGGCATCACCCTCCGTCAAGCTCACTACGCCAAGCGGATCCTGGAGCTCGGCGGGATGACTGGCTGCAACCCAGCTCACACGCCGATAGAGGAGAAGCTGCGGCTCAGCCGTGAGAGCAAGGCGGAGGAGGTGGACTCCACCCACTACCGGCGGCTAGTCGGCAGCCTCCGGTACCTCGTACATACCCGGCCGAACCTAGCGTTCGCCCTCGGGTACGTGAGCCGGTTCATGGAACGGCCCACGCTGGAGCACCTGCAGGCCGTGAAGCGCATCCTCCGCTACGTCACCGGGACCCTGGACTACGGTCTCCACTACAAGAAGGCTCCTGGCACGGCGTGCTTCGTCGGCTACTGGGACAGTGATCTTGCCGGCGACATCGACACAAGCAAAAGCACCAGTGGAACTATGTTCTTTCTGGGTAATTGCCTGGTCAGCTGGCAATCGATCAAGCAGAGGGTGGTGGCGCTGTCGAGCTGCGAGGCAGAGTACATTGCCACCACTACTGCAGCAACACAAGCCCTTTGGCTGTCTCGGCTGCTCGGGGAGCTGCTGGGCAGGAAAGTGGATGTGGTGGAGCTGAAGGTGGACAGCAAGTCTGCTTTAGCCCTGGCCAAGAACCCAGTCTTCCACGACAGGAGCAAGCACATCCGGATCAAGTACCACTTCATCAGGGACTGCTTGGAGGACGGGAGCATCAAGGCCAGCCACATCGCCACTACTGATCAGCTCGCGGACATTCTCACCAAGTCGCTGGGTAAGACCAAGTTCCAGGAGATAAGGATGAGGATCGGTGTGAAGCAGATCACCTAGTACTAGGCTTAGGGGGAGATTGTTAGATAAGTCTAGTTACTTGTATCTTACTTTCCTACACTTTTACGTTTTTACCCAGCTTTTGGTAGGTAGCTTAGAAGTTAAGCTAGTATCTACTTTATACCTAGGAATATGCTGGAGTAGTTGGCTGCTCCACTGTCATATAAGCAGGGGCACGCCACCAACACTTGTAAGCCAGTGAGTTGTTTTCCAATTCAATCCAAGCGGCCAATCGGCCAAGCTGCCCTCTGGGCTTCCTATCACCCTTGATCCATTAGATGAGTGGCCAACACTAAGCCAATACCAGAAATGCCAAGAAGGAAGTCAGAGGCAACTAAAGCATTATGTTCCTTGAAATTTGCTATGCTGATAACTGTAAAATAAAAACATATTTCAGGATAAGAAAGACCACTACAAATTTCTCTGTTAACAAGAAATCAATGCCACATCAGAAAACAAGAAATATAATGTTCTGCGGATTAGCAAAAATCAGGCAGAGAACTTTTGACATTTCAATAAGGATGAAATTGACAGTAAGGGGTGTTTGTGAAAATCTCAAGTGCTAACAATAAATTTGACGCTCTAGTCAGTCCTGGAACAAAATGTTGTATGTTGTTAGAAAATTACATGTCAACTAAAGTACTTATGCTACCAGTTTCCAAACTTCAGCAGCATTATTCCATTTGCCAGCAACATTTGATAGAAATGGAAAATAAAGATTTATGTTTCAGAGGAGTGCTCAATGTTGAGGAAGTGGCTTCAGAAACATGAATAACAAAAGGCTGCTTCTATTCTATTATATATATTACTCATGATAATAGTGAAGTAATTTATTCTACCAGCTTCCAAACTTCACTATTATTTAGGAATAGGCATGATTCTAAAAAGAATAAAGCAACCCATCTATCATCATTTGACACTGTTCTTGCTCATGCTTCGCACCATCTTGCTCAGATCCCATCCCTTCTATGGATAACATAAGTTGACTAAATTAGATAGTCTATATGGTAAGATGTTGCTCTTTTCTGAAAGTAAAACACATATTCTGATATTTGGTGAAATGTGAATGATTCATACAGGTAGTTTGTGAAACTTCCTCATTATATGGCAGTAGCCAGAAGTTAAGAGGCATGATAGTACAGGATCAACGGCCAGACACTGTCCATGGATGAGGGGATTGGCACACTGAACATAATCACAGAAATTCATAGGCATAAATAACAGGTTTACTTCACTCCTCGCTTATAATGGGAATGCTACAATAAGTTTAGTTCACACGCATCCTACACAGTGTTAGTGAGGAGAGGGATTACCAGGTTGGGATATGATAAGTTCCTGACAGACAGCAGAAGAATTTGTGACTAGCTTAAGCATTGTGCTACTCCAAATACAATTAAGCTACAGCAACATTTGACTAGTCACCCGCTGAGAGCTGAGCTCCAGTGTTGGCAGGACAGCCATTGCTTCCCCTTCAATTGCAACAGAGCCCTCCTCCTCTTCGTCCATGAAGCATTTGGTTGCGAACTTGACGCTACACAGCGCAATCGATTAGTAAGTTTGGTCGAGGTCTTAAGTAATGCAAATATGTGAGCAAGCCTCGCTGCAGGTGCATACACGTATCGGCTTGCCGTGCTGCTGT
This sequence comes from Eremochloa ophiuroides, assembly GCA_038502445.1. NCBI lineage: Eukaryota > Viridiplantae > Streptophyta > Magnoliopsida > Poales > Poaceae > Eremochloa > Eremochloa ophiuroides. The sequence continues at coordinate 7,515,626 of JAHLJS010000009.1, read as the reverse complement.
TCGCCGCCCCTGTCGTCCTGATGTTGAGTGCCTGGACCCGAGCAACCACCTCATCTCCGACATACACCGGCGCCGCAAACCTGAGCGTCTGGCTCGCGTACACCGCGCCAGGCTGAACCAACGAAACCAAACCACCAAGCAAAGGCACGCTGTGAGACTCCACGCTCACGATCTGTTCGACGGAATGCTGGAGAGGGGAGAGAGAGAGGGAGGGATCGCACGTACGAAGGTGGCTGCGATGATGGAAGGGAGAGGGACGCGACGAGCATGCCGTGAACCACGCGGCCTCGCTGGAACCCGACCAGCTCCCGGGCGACGGCGTCGTCGAGGTGCACCGGGTTGCGGTCGCCGCTGACCGCCGCGTACGACGCCACGTCGTCCTCCGTGAAGCTCCGGCGCTCGCGCAGCGCGTGGCCGACGCTCAGCACCGCCGGCGGCGAAGACGCGGTCGACGTGGTGGTGGCGGTGGTGCGGACGAGGAGAGGGGACATTAACCGGCTGCGGAGGCGCATCGTGGCGGCGCTGATTGGGGATGAACGAACGAGGAAGCTGACAGCTGAGGTTGCAGTTGCACTGACCAATGGTCAACAGAGTCGCTGAACCGTGGAGTCGTGGACCCCGTCGCCAGTGTGCACAAGCGGTATTTATTCTTATTTTTATTTAGGAAAATTTTTGTTCTTGCCCTCGTTCAACAATCCAATTGTGACTTGCCTCGGTTTTTTTTCACTTTTGTAACCTTACTATTTTTAAGACGAATCGTCGGTAACAGTTAAATGGACATGAAATAAATGAATTAAAAAAAATCAGCACCTGTAAAAGGAAAGGCTAAAAGACGAAATTGACCCTTATCCTTATCTGCTTTCTCTCGGGTTGTTGCATTGGAGAGTTGGCTGGTGAACCCTATGTGGCGACCGGCAAGCAAATCTGGCGGCGGCGAGAGCAGGGCTAGGCACGCGCGCGGCTGCGACCACTAGGCATAGGTGGCGGCCGGGACATGGAGCAACGATAGTACCTTTATCCGCATGTGATTTGCTGGCTGGATTGTCCAGCTGACTGGTTAATTGCCGCTTTGTTTTCTTGAATTTGTAAGCAAGCATCAGCTAGTCATTTAACAGTGTTTTTCTCTCGTAACAATCAGCTAGCCGTACAATCTAACCAGTCGAATAGAGTTGTGATATGCTGGCTGGCAGATTGTAACAGTTCCTATACGAGCTTCCACTTGTGCTCATCGTCGATGTCCATGTCGACGCCGTCGAAGACATTAACTCACAGCACCGCTGCTGTGTTGCCACGCTGCTCGTCGCCCGTGCAGCTGCGCCTGTGCTGCTCGTCGCCGGCCCACCAGGTCCTCTCGTCCCGGTGCTCGTAGCTAGTACTGGATCTCTGGCTCCCTTACTCCCTCAGTGTTCGTGGTCGAGATTAGACCCGAATACCACCTCATTTTTGTGTCTTTTATTAAATCTCAAGATATGATTTTGTTTATTTTATATAAAAATAATTATACTTCCTAAAATCATGAAAAATTTTATGTAGACTCTCCATGATATACTATATATATATGTATATAAAATATGAAACTTGGAAAATAAACAATTTTGGAATGATTTAAAATAACCTCTTTTAATTAATACATATACCTTCCATGATTTCTACACATTAAAATGCTAAACCAAAAATTTTAAAATTTGTTTTGTGGCTCCTTTGCGATGTTTCCAACCTCTACACAAATTTTGAGATAAATTTGAAATGTTTCAGCAAATTATTATCCCATGCTCAGTTAATAAATTAATTAAGGAAAGGGTTCATGCTTGATCTTCATAGTTGCCATTATTCATACTCATTTGACTAACTACAAAGTAAAAATAAATATCTAACAATGGTCATACACGGCTTCAACAATGGTCATGCGCGGCTTCTATGGCTGATCGTGCACGGTCAATAACCATGACATAATGATCTTGTGTATTGTACAGGCAATACAGGGTCAATAATTTTGAAGTTATTCATGGTTTATATTCCTAATATTCGATTAAAATCTTGTCCAAAACAATATTCTTGTTCTATACGAAGGGAGTGTATATATATGGAAGTCCTCTTTTATTTAGGATGAAGTAAGACCAAGCTCATGAGCTTATTATCTTAGGTCGGAACAAATTAGTTGATAGTGATAGGATCCTCTTTTTGACGTCCCCATGTCTCCCCCCCTGTGGCGGTATGGAGATGTCAAAAGAAAAGGGATGGAGTTTTTCTCGCTTTTGGCGTAGCAAGCCTCCCTTTGGGAGGCCACATGGTAGAGTGCGCCCCTGATAATTGCGTTGTTGTGCCTGGCTGTGAGGACTTCAGCCACATGGATAGCTCAATGTGCTCATCAGCGCCTAAACCAAAGATGTGGATCATCCAAGGCACATTAGCATGGCGTACTCCCCCTGTTTGAATCGGAGTTCGAAACCAAACAAACTTCTCCTCAAGAGGATATGAATGGCTCATGTTTGTACATGCGTTTGTACGTATACACTGTTTGGTCAATAGCCATCTTGAGCTAGCAAGTGGTGCTTGGACCTAGGATTTGCAACGTTTAGAAATTTATTTCTTCGATATCTGATTCATTTTTTTTGTCAATACTCAATAGACAGGAAATCAAAGCACAACTTCGTAGCAATAGTGTAAGCGTAAATATGTTTGGTTTTTTATTCTTAAGAAAAATTATGCTGTGAGTTGAGATAGCAAAGTTTTACATCTTCATAACATACATTTTCTGCTGAGTTTGAGTCAAATGTCATCGGAAAACGATTGCATTTCTTTCTTCCTCTACTCTCAATTACATCATGTCAATAGGCGCTGCTTTGCGGCGCCCTTGCTGCAGCCTACTCTCAATTCTTTGTCTCTACGAATTCCTGAATTTAGTCCCCTTGTTAATCACTCAATCTAGAAATAAATTGTGACAGCTTTAAGATCACAAGCAAGCAGTCCAAGTAGTCTTGTAAATTGTTTGAAGGCAGAGTAACCATACAAGTTTGGAGAAGATTATATGTAGAAATCTCTTGCAATGGCCCTAGTAGATTTCTAATAGACTATATAGTCTTTTCAGTAGACAATAAATGTATATGGAACGCATCTCTGATGGAAGGTTCGAGCTTGTTTACCTGTCTTGGCCAAGAGTATAGAAGCATCATGCATCAACACATTGTAACCCAGTTTTAATTTTTTAGATAATGAATATTTCATACCCGGTTTCATCTACCAACAGATAGAATCAGACCAAATTATTACAACAGAGAAAACTAAAAGAAACTGACGGAAGGAAAAAATATCCCAACAAGAAACTCTAATAGTCCTACGCGACAAATAACTTGCTCCGTGATGTCGACTCAACAAGAGTATGACCACCAACGTTGAGACAATGCCTCCACACACGTCTGTCAGACCTAATAAGGATATTGAAAGATCGTTGGAAACCGACCACTCTGAAGACATTGGATGTTGTATTCTGGCAACAGCATGAAGCACCTTGTGTATATGCAGAGGAGTCACCAACTCATTGCCGGCACCAAAGCCGACAACCCAAGGAATCTTCCACGAGCGACGACGTCTCCAACGAGAAAATGATATCCGCAAACGCCATCATCACCCCGCTAGAAAAGTGGACATGGGTTTTCACCTGAGAAGGTCTACAAGAAAGACGACGCCTCCAGCAAGGAAAGTGGCGCCCACAGGCAGCAACGCCGTCCAAACATGGTAGTACCGCCATTGCCCACCAATTGCCGAACTGTTACGCCATTGATTGCCGCTTCCGTCTTGATCTGGACGTCATCGTACACGTCTAGACTGGCTGCCACCGTTAAGTAAGGCCGCCAATGCCCAGACACGCGATGGCTCTTACTCCGCCGAACCCACCTTCGGTGTCGGCGCGGCGATTCGCCGATCGCACGGAGGCCGATCCGATTTTTGCGGACTCCACCAGATTAGGTCGCGAAGGGCCAAATCGGATGAGCTGCAAACGGATCCGCCGCCCACGCAGGCGAGCGCCATCGCCGGCCGCCCACCTTCGCCCCTCCCCCGTCGCGAGAGACAGGGCATCGCCGAGGCAAGGCCCCGCCGCCACCATCCTCGTTTGCCGCCCGAGCCACCCGGTGGCACGCTCCGGCGGCGGCGAGGTGGAGAGAAGGGATGGGGGAGGTGGCGGCGGTGGCTAGGGTTTCGCCCCGAGCCACCCACGCGAGGGCGACGCGAGGCTCCGTTCCAACACCAGAACGAGTCAGTTTTAATATCTCCAAGATAACCTACCAGTTATCTTTTGTCATTGTTAAAAATGTTTTGTTCAGTCAAACTTGAGGGGATAATAAATTTATAAAGGGAGTGATTGAAAACAATTACTAAACTCACAATTCCACAACAGGAACTGAGATTTCAGTTTTGTCATGAAGCAATAAGACATTTGACTTCAAATTTATTTAGGAATAAATGAAAACCGCTGTACTATTATTTTCGGAAAATAGGACATCCAAAATGCAAAAAGGTCAGTTATTCTATTTATTATTATTAGAAACCAGTCTTATGTTGTGTACTTCAATGTTTATCAGATAAAACCACTGTACTATTATTTTCAGAAAATAGGACAGCCAAAATGCAAAAGGTCAGTTATTCTATTTGTTATTATTAGAAACCAGTCTTATGTTGTACATTTCAATGTTTATCACATAATGTGATCACAAATCCAATTTTGCAAAAATGCATTTGAGAAAATTTAACAGTGGCAAAATATGAATCAGTGATGATCATCCATATCAACAATGATCTGGTAGATTTGGAGCAAAATCTGCCTGGGGGTTGATTATGTAGATGGCTTGATCGTCGGCTCCTGCATGCAAAATCGCACACTCCGATAAACATACACAAATAGGAGCAAAGATATATACGATAGAACATAATTGCTCATGGACTCAAATAGAAACTTGAATATTATCAGAGTCCTGTGCTGTTGATGCAATACACTGCTATTTTTCAGTTAAAGCTAAGCTAGTTCAGAGAGTAACTGGATTCCCTACTAGATTGAAGATCAATTCTGTATCTTCTAGACCTAGCATAGAGACGGATGTGGTGAGTCATATATTCAATTCATCATAAACTGATATGGTCTGCATCCCCACTTGTCACGTCGCTTACTTTTCCTCAAGCATTAGATCTGGAATGAATGTCATCGAACGTTTCAACGTGGCTTGCAGAGCGGTCCGTTCCAAAGCCTTCGTGAAGGTTCTGTAAAATCCCCGGCCGAAGAAGTAGCCTATTTACCCGTTCCCTCTTCTCTCTTCCCTTTCTTACCACGATTTCTGCCAATGCATGCAGTAGAAATCTCTCATCTCCGAGTGAAACGAAGGTACGTCATCTTCTTTTCTCCGGAAAAGATCAGAATCTTATAATATCCATCACCGATTCCCTTTCTATCTGAAAAAAAAAATACTAAAAAAAAGGCAGTGGATCCCCAAAATTGTTTCAGATCTAGTCATAGCGCCTGCCCCCGGCCATGCCGCGGCGGCACGACCGGGACAAGCACAACCCATTGATGCGCACCGGCGTGCCGTATTCATCAACCTCGTCGCCCGTGCTCGCGTTCGCTCTGCATCGCTCGCTCCCCTAGCGCCGCCGCGAGCGTTTGCCTGCACCGCTGCATGCCTTCCCCCGCCGCGAGCGTTTGCCTGGATGCTGTCGCATCACCGCCGGCCACCCTTCCCCTGGCTGGAGACCTGCTGTTGCTCGGTGCCGCCCGGCGCTTGCTTGCTTTGGATTTCAAAGATTTGTTTGCGTCGTTTCTGTTCCCTCTCAGCGTCACCCGGTGCTGTCATAGTGGCCGGGGGCTGCCGTGACTGTTGAGCACATACTCTGCTCTCCTTCCGTGAGGACGACGAACAGATGCACACTGTGATAGGTTTTTTTTTTTTTTTTTTGAGATGGAAAAAACTTCCATTAAACACTGTGTCCACGCAAGTCGCTGGACATAAGAACAGCTACATGATCAGGCACATGGTCCATCCAGACAAGAGGACCATCATTACAATTCATGCCCATGGTTGCTAATGAGTGTGCTACTGAATTACATTCCTTTGGGCACCGAGAGATAGAACAACTAACAAAATCACATAAAACATTTGCTCTAATCTCTCTAAACAAAGTACTCAGGACTGATCTATCTATACAACGCTCTCGAATTCCATCAGCCACCATAGTAGCATCAGTCTCCAGGATGACCCGCTGTAGTCCCATTGCTGCTGCCTGCTCCAAACCTTTTAAACATGCCATGGCCTCAGCATGATTCGCATTCATCAGGTGATCAGCCGAACCTGCTGCAGCCACAACGATCTGTCCAAGATGATTACGGATAATGAAGCCCCATCCTCCTTTATGGGTTTCAGAAAAGAAAGCACCATCACAATTGATTTTGTAATAATCCTAAGGTGGTGCCTCCCAGTTTTGTTTCACTGGCTGCTTCTAAGGGAGCTTCTTACTATTATGAGCAAGGTTCCAAGCATTTATGTGAAAAAACACATCATTAACTACTTCTTGGGGGCTCTTACTCCTTTCTCCAATATTTGTTTTATTCCTGGTTGTCCACCAGCACCAAAGTAGTATGATAATTTTTTGTTGCACATCTTCTGGGAGCCTCCAAATTTTGTCCAGCATTTCCTTTCCAGATTTCAATGAAACAAGACTGAGTCTTACCTCCTCAAGATTTAGGAGCCGCCAACACAATCGCATATTCTTACATTTAAAGAAGAGGTGGCCGGCATCTTCATCAAATCTATGGCACATGGGGCATATAGTATCCAACTTGATACCTCTCCTTGCAATATTTTGTTTGACCTGTAAGGAGTTGTGTGCCAACTGCCAAACAAACACTTTCACCTTATTTGCAACATTCATTCTCCAGATTTTCTTCCATTCAAAACTAGTGGACCCAGGACTGGAAGTTGATGCATCCACACAATATTCGTAGTCCCGAACTCTAGTTCCCAAGGCATAGGCAGACTTGACTGAGAATAAACCCTTGGGATCAGGGTGCCACGCTGGCCAATCGTCCATGTCCTCATATAGTGGCATCGCTAGGATAATATTGGCATCCTCTTCCCAAAAGTTATCTCTTACCAGCTCGTCATCCCACAGACCAGTTACTGGATTGATGAGATCTGCAACCTTTTGAAGCAATGAACCTCTCCGAGGAGTGATAACTTGCCTCGTATTATTTCTCGGGATCCTTCCAAATATTGACTGTTTTACCATCCCCAATCCTCCAAATAATCCCCTTTTTTAATAAACTGAGTCCCTTTAAAATACTGCAAAATGTATAAGATACTCCTCCTCTAGCTGTCGCTTGTAAGATGGTTTTGCCCGGGAAGTATTTGGCCTGAAGAACTTGTGCACACAAGGTATTGGGTTGTAAGAGCAGCCTCCATGCCTGCCTGGCTAGCATGGCCAAATTAAAAATATGCAGGTCCCGAAAACCCAATCCGCCACAACATTTAGATTTAGTCAATTTTTCCCAGCTCACCCAATGTATTTTGTTTGTCTTGTCCTGTTGGCTCCACCAGTAGCGGCCTATCATTGACGAGATCTCATCACACAATCCCTTTGTGAGATCGAAACACGACATGGCATATGTAGGGATAGCTTGAGCCACTGCCTTAATCATTATCTCCTTGCCTGCCTTTGATAGTAATTTCTCTTGCCAACCCTGTATCCGACCCCACACTTTCTGTTTAATATACTCAAACATTTTCTTCTTTGATTTGCCAATATATACAGGTAGACCTAAATATTTCTCACTATTAGTCACCCGAATTATCCCCAATTCTAACAACACTTGTTGTTGGATTTGCTGTGTCGTATTGGGACTGAACATAATTGAGGTCTTGTCTTTGTTAATTACCTGGCCTGAGGCTTGCTCATACAAGTTCAGTATATGCTGCAGGCTGCGTGCTCCAGAAGTAGATGCTTTAAGCAGCACAAGAGTATCATTGGCAAAAAATAAATGGTTAACACTCACTGCTCTTGGGCAAATACGAATCCCTTCAATCCCACCATTCAATTCTGCTCTCTTTAGTAGGGCTGACAGGCCTTCAGCACAAAGGATAAAGAGATAAGGAGAAAGGGGGTCACCTTGTCGTAGACCTCTTTGCGGTCTAATTTGATCTGAATATTCTCCATTTACTTTAATTTTGTAAGTGACAGTCGAAACACATTTCATGATCAAGTCAACCCATTGGCTGGCAAAACCCATTTTCCTCATTATTTTTTCAAGAAAAATCCACTCAATTCTGTCATAAGCCTTGCTCATATCAAGTTTAATTGCAGCCCAACCCACTTTTCCTTTCCTTTTGTTTCTCAGATAGTGTGTCATCTCATAGGCAAGGAGTGCATTGTCAGTAATTAAACGTCCTGGGACAAATGCGCTCTGGGAAGAGGAAATTATGTCTGGTAGGATATCCCTTAGTCGATAGGCTAAGACTTTAGAAACCAATTTATACAAGACATTGCAAAGGCTGATGGGCCGAAGATCTTTCATTGTTATTGGCTTCTTTACTTTTGGTATAAGAACTATAACAGTATCATTCCACCCCTATGGGAAAGGTTCACCATTCAACACAGCTAAAACCTCTTTCTTCACTTGATCTCCCATCAATTCCCAAAAGCGTTTGTAGAAGATAGATGGGACACCATCAGGGCCAGGCGCCTTAAGATCTCCAATCCCCTCCAAAGCCCTCTCCACCTCCTCCCCAGTGAAAGGTTTCAGCAAGGTTTCATTCATAGAAGATGAAACCTTGCTTTCCACCACTTGAAAGACCTCCTCGGAATTTTGACCTGCACAAGATGAAAAAAGATTCCTGTAATGGTTAGAAATGTAAGGTTTAAATCTCTTCCCCGCCACCACATCGCCTCCTTCTTCCTTCAGAGCTTTAATATGATTTCTCCTCTTCCGATCAGATGCACATGCATGAAAATACTTCGTGTTACGGTCTCCTTTTAGCAGCCATAGAGGATGGGCTCTCTATTTCCAATAAATATGGAGCTGCTCTTGCAATCTGTCAAGCTTGTACCGAAGTACATGTTCATGGTTCACATTTACTTGATTCAGAGTCCCTCTTCTATATCTCTCCAAATCCTTTTTGACTCGACTAATCCTCTTCTCCAACTCCCCTAAAACATTCCTATCCTATTCCTGTAGGTCGCTCAAAATTTTTTGCTGCACCTGTACCATATTTGTCACACCCGTCTCCCAGGCTTCAGTCCAAGCCCTCTCCACACGCTCATAACACTCCTCCTCCTCCAACCATTTTGCTTCAAACTTTGGGGAGACGTCGCGACAACATCCTAGATTTATAGACTCCATATGCCCACAGTCAACAATTATAGGTCTGTGGTCTGAATGCCTCGGATCACCATTCACTACTCTCACTAGCGGAAACATGCTCCTCCATTCAACATTTCCAACAGCACGGTCTAACCTCTCCTTGATGTACCCCTCCACTTTATGATGGTGGTTCCTCCAAGTAAAAGCATCTCCCTCAAAACCCAAGTCCACTAGATTACAGTCCTCCAACGCCTTCCTAAAATGCTCCATACATGCCATGGATTTTGGTTGCCCCCCTCCTTCTCACAACTAAAGAGGATTTCATTGAAATCACCCAAACATATCCATGGCTTTGTATAAAGATTGTTTAAAATCCTGAGAAGTCGCCATGTCTTATGTTTGTCGTCCGACTTTGGCTCCCCATAAATCCCTGTCAGCCTCCATTCCACCCCATCCTCTTGCTTTACCAAAGCATCAATGTGATACTTCGATAAGCTCTTAATTGTAACATCTATCTCTTTCCTCCAAAATAAAGCTAAACCACCGCTATTACCCTTACAGTCCTTTATTACCATATTTGGCAAACTCAGCAACCACCGAAATCGATCCATTCTCCTGCTACACAATTTTGTTTCTGAGAGAAAGCGGATGTTCGGGGATTCATGCTTCTGGAGGTCCAAAAGCCCACGAACTGCCGAGGTATTCCCTAACCCTCGGCAGTTCCAAGCTATGATCCTCATTTTGTCAGGCGGGACTGCTCCTGCAATCCCGCCTTTTCATCAAACATATCCATTTCAACCTCCACTACGTCCCCCTCCTCATCACTCCACATTAGCTTTGTCCTCAGTTTCTTCCTTCCCTCGTCACCTACGCCTTCATCCTGCCACCCTCTCTTTCTTTCTCGACTGAGAACTGGATCCTTTTCAGGTAGAAAATCTTTCTTCGCCTTCTTAGAGTTACATTTCTTCCTAAAAGATTTCAGTAGCTGATCATCGTACATTTTCTCCCCAACAATCACTTTCTCCCCTTTCTCTCCAGCAGTGCCCAGATTACTCCAAACGTTTTCCATTGAAGACTGATTAATAGGCACACTTTGAGGGACCTCATCCAGCTCCATACCTGAGGAATTATCAATTTTATTCAGCTGGTCCTCAGCCTGTTTGGTGTCATTCAGATTGCTATTCACTCCCCCTGTCCAAGTAGATCCTCTACATCTCTTTCCTTTAACTTGGACCTGCTGTCATCTACAGGCTCTCTTTCTTTCCCATCATCCTCCCACGCACCAACAACAAGCACGCCTTCATTCCCTTCACTCCCCGACACAACAGCTTCTTCCCCTAATAAATTATTTGCCATACCAGGAGCCTTTGAATTCTGGTTGGATTTTGTCGGGCTAGATGATCCAACTCTTAGTCTATCATCTGTCTTTCTGGACCTATCTGAGCCTGAACTACTCCCGCTTCTCCAACTTAATTTTCTAGGCATACTCGAATTTCCTTCTGACCTCTGCCCCCAGGAACCACTACTCTTCATATTACGGCTTTTAGTATCCTCCATACCCCGCCGACGAGATGGACAAACTCGTAGCTCCGGGCCAAATGGTTTTTTCTTCCCCTTCCAACCACCGGATGGACAATCTCGCTCAACATGTGCCAAGAATCCGCAACCATAGCAAAAATTTGGGAGAAATTCATACTCTAGAGGGCACCACTGAGTTTTGCCATGCTGATCTATCTCCATAGTAACTCTTCTCAAAAGTGGCTTGCGAATATCAAAACGGACCTTAATCCGTAGAAACTTGCCAACCGTCGAGCCACCTTCATCAGCGTCAACCTCTATTGTGCTACCAATTCTATTTCCAATTTCCTCCCCTGTAGCCGTGGTCATCAGACCAAAGGGGAGCCTGAGGACACGAACCCACATTGGTGTGTGCACAAATTCTAGTTCCTCCAACAGGCAGCAATCTTCAAAATCTCTCACAATAAGCAAATCTCCACCAAATTCCCAAGGCCCATCCTCAATAGCCCTCCTCTTACCTGCTGGCTGCAGGAAAGTGAAAAGGAAAATATTGTCTCCAAGCTCTCTGCATCTGATTCCTCTTCGAGGGCACCAAATATTCCCCACTGCATTTACTATTCCTTCTGCATTTCCCGATTTCTCCGAGAACAGCTTCCCTATCGCCTGTGTCTCCTCCCTGACATCTCCACTCTTCTTCTTCCAACAGCCCTTCATTACTGAGCTCTCTGCCTCCGATAGCTTGAGGCCATCCAACAAACCTTCAAGCTCCACCTCCGTCAACTGCTTTCCTTGTGCCATCAGATCCGCCCAGCTAGGGGACTGACCAGACAGCACCTTCGAGCTTCAGGAAAGTGTAGGTGAGTGATGAATGGATGGATGGGTGGGTGGATGGATGAATGGATGGATGGAAGGAAGAATTTAGTGGACAAGAACTAGAGGATGGATGTGCGGAAGGATGCTAGATTGATTTTGGTTTTTGGATTCACTGGAAACCAGCTCGAAACCTTGGAACTAGGTCCACGGTTCGAGACCCCTCCGAGACGCCAGACTCCAGAGAGTTCTGTGTCCAGAGACCTCCTGTGATAGGATTAACTCCACTTTTGGCCCCTCAACTATTGGGTTGGTCTAATTTTCACCCCCAACTACAAAACCATCTAGTTTTCACCCTCAACTGTCAAAACCGTTCACTTTTAACACCTGGACACCGGTGTGGGCTGTTTTGTCCATTTTAGAGTGGTTTTGCCATGTGGGGCCCACCGGTCAGCCGCACAGAGCAGGGGAGGAGCTCTGCCGGTCTGTTTCTCGCCGGCGGCGAGTCCTCCGGTGGTGCCGCGGGCACCATTCTCTTCCTCTCGACACTGTAAACCAGCTGGGCTAGAAGATGGAGGCCGATTGTGACCCCAACGATGACAACGAGGCACAGCAGCGGACAAGGCGGACGCGCCGGCCGTTTCCGGCCGCGACAAGGCCAGGCGAGGCAAGTAAAAGCACCCACACGACGAGGCGAGCTTGGCGCGCGCGAAAATGAAGAGGAAGAGGAACGGAGGAGGACGGGCGACGACGAGGAAGAAGCTCGGCGGCACCGGTGTCCATGGCGGCGGCGGGGAAAACGCTCGATTGGGCCTCATCTGATCTCGATTCGTGCTGAAGTAGGTTCGGCGAGGTGGAGCAGTGAATGGCGGCCTGCTCGGGAGGCGGAGCCGTCCTCGCCCGTGGTGGCATGCATGGCGCACGCCCTCGGCGGCCTGCGTGGCGCACGCCCTCACCGTGGCGGCCTGCTCGCAAGGCGGAGCAACGCTCGCTCGCGGCGGCCGGCGCGCAAGGCGGGGCCGCGCTCGCCCACGGCGGCGGCGCGAGAGGCGGGTCGCGCTCGCCCGAGGCGGCCTGCTCGCGAGGCGAGGCCTGGCTCGCCCGCGGCGGCCGGCGCGCCAGGCGGGGCTGCGCTCACCCGCGGCGGCCGGCGCGTGAGCCGAGGTCGCACTCGCCCGCGGCGGCTTGCTCGCGAGGCGGCCGACGACGGCGTCGAGCCTCCACCTCTGCCTCCACGGCATGGCCTCCCGCGACAACGAGAACAGAGGTGAGCGTGGAGATGGAGAGGGAGATGATGAGTGGCTGACGCGTGGGCCCCACATGGTCAAAACAGCTTTGCCCCCTTCCAGGTGCCAAAAGTAAATGGTTTTGATAGTTGGGTGGCAGAAATAGATGGTTTTATAGTTGGGGGTATAAATTAGACTGACGCGATAGTTGAGGGGTGAAAACTGGACTTAATCCCACTGTGATATGATACTCTTGCACTGCTGCACATAAACCAAAAGGGCCTTAATTATATTCAATTCTTTCCCCCACTACGATTACTATATATATGGTCTTACGTGAATTTCAACTGCTTCAATTTCAGTACTTTATTCATGTATTTTCAGGAACCATCACGAGGAACTGATCCAAATAAGAAAAGGCTAGGAGTAAAAAAAAAGGTATGTAATACCAACTGATGAATATTATTTACCAAATGTCTATTTTAATCCTATTATCATGAGTTGCCTCTTATGCTTGAATATCTACTTTTAATCCTCTTATTGGTTGATTTCTTTGTTGTGCTCATGCATTAAATCTTCCTAGAAACTACACGGACAAATCTAAACCTAGCTTTGTAGTCTACTTTTGGCCCCTCAACTCTTCTCTGTCTAATTTTAACCCTCAACTATAAATCCGTCTATCTTCGACACCTCTGAAAGGTCCTAAATGGCTAGAGGGGGGTGAATAGCCTATAAAAATTCTACAACCAACAACTCAAGCAAGAGGTTAGATAAATAATAAGCGAAGCGAATTCTTGCGCTAGCCTACTAAAATTTGCAAGCCATCTAACCGTTCTAAGCTATAGTCTCTATTTCACACACGAGAGGCTAAGTTGCTACTTTTACTCTACTCCTAGGTGAGCAACTAAGCTAACAAGCTACACAAGAGTTAGTGCGAGAATGTAAAGAGTAGAGAGAGTGAATCTTATACCGCCGGTGTAGTGATGAGGTGAGTACCAATAAAAACAATCACAATAATCAAGAAATCCTCGGCAAGAGATTGACACAATGATTTTTACCGAGGTTCACTTGCTTGCCGGCGAGCTACGTCCTCGTTGTAGCGATACACCCACTTGGAGGTTCACGCGCTAATTGGCATCACACGCCAAACCCTTCTCAAGGGTGCCGCACAACCAACACAAGATGGGGATCTACAAGCTACAAGCAATCCACTAGAGTAGCCTTTGGCGATCTCCCGCGGGGATAGGCTCAAGAACCCCTCACAACTTCACCGATCGGAGGCGGAGACAATCACCAACTCCCCTCAACGATCCTCGCAGCTCCAAGCCGTCTAGGAGTCGGCAAACTCCAAGAGTAACAAGAGAAACCGCTGCGAAATACAACTACCAAGTGCCTTTAGATGATCTCTATCAAAGCAATGCACTTGATTCTCTCCAAACTCACCAAATGATGATCACAATCAAGTAGGATGAGTGAGAGTGAAGTGGGAAGGGTCACAAGTATGCTATGATGTTCAAGAGTGCCAAAAGATCCTCCCCAAACCGGCCAAGTCCCTATTTATAAGCTATACCCAAAGACATAGCCGTTAGGGACTTCCTGCGCACCGTCGGACTGTCCGCGTACTCCACCATCGGACTAACAACACCGGTCTGACGCCTCGGATGGACGCCACGTGTCCTCTGCCGTTTGAAGTCGTCCGTTGGATCACAACGGCTATTTTCTCGCGCCAAAACGACCATCAGACGGTAAGCCGTCGGACCAAACCTCCGGTCCGACGCTCCGCCGAAAACCACCGTCGGACTCTGAACCAACAGGCCGTCGGACTAAAACTCGCCAGCGTCCGACGTTTCCAGAGAGGTTCCAAAACGCTGAAAACGCTCCTCTGCTCTCCACGTGTCGACCTGCTGCGGCTCTGCACCATCGGACCCTGAGGACAATGGTCCGACGCTCCGAAATGAAGCGTCCGACGCTTGTTTTCACAGGATTTCTCTCCAAACCTTCCACCCTTGGTTCCCAAGTGCTAACGCCAAGTGTTCTACACCTTTGTGCATGTGTGTTAGCTTCTTTCAAAGGTTTTCCAGGGGTTTTGTTAGTGTCACTAGCATCTATATGCATATGCAATGATCATGAACACTTAGTGGCACTTGATAACCCGTATTTCATCACAATTTCGCCCCCTCTAATAGTATAGCTATCTATCCTAAATGTGATCACTCCCTCTATGGAGTCTTGACTCACTAAAAGCAAAGAGCTCCTATTTGATATACCTTTGCCTTGAGCTCCTACCTTTTCAACATCTTCCTTCTCATCTCTTGATGAAGCTTGTGGACACATTTGATGATGGACTTATACCATTTGCATGGATGCCGTTAATGCCCTACACTTGTGGTCTCCACTGACTAGATCCTTTGCTCCATCTTGTTTACTAATGATTCTCATCAAGCACTTAGAGCAAAACATTAGCAAACTAGGTTTCATCAATTACCCATAAACCAAACATGGGCTTTCAATCTTCCCCTTTTTGGTAATTGATGACAACCTTCACAAAGATATGAAATGAAAATCAAGTTTGCACTTTGGTAGTATTAGCTCCCCCTACATATGTGATTCCTTGTGTTTGGTTCAATTTTTCACATATGCATGGATTTGAAAATTTGGGTGAGCTACCGCTACCAAATGATGCTAAGGTATATAGAATGGACCCTTTGAAGCGTGATACCATCGGAGTTACGGAATTATACCATCCTTAGCACCATAGTTTATCAGTCATGCATCACGAACTCAAAATACCTCATGAGATCAACATTTAAATAAGAGAGGTACTTTGTATGACAAGTAAGTGCTATGCATGCTAGTTTGTCAAACACCATTCCAATCTTATTTCTAAGCATACACCAAACAAACAAGTCATAGGAATTGAAGTTTGACAATACAACAAATCATATGTTAATGCGCAACCAAATGCAACAACATTCATGAGCTTGCTCCCCCTACTTGTGTGCTTTCAAATTTTAATTGACCCCCTTTCCTTTCTTATCTTTGTGACTTTCTTCTCCCCCTTTGTCAACAATCACCAAAAATGGTGCAAATTATGGGAGTATTAAGTCAATAGGGGTTATGTTCATTTTCCACTTGGTTCAATCTAGATCACTTGCCTAGAACATGTAACTAGTTTGATCCAAGGACAAGCTCTTCACACCTCACTAGTAGGGTTATCTTGACCATGTTAAGTTACACATTATGAGCTCATGTTCTAGATTCAACACTAGGTTTGCAAGCCCATCAATATGTCATATGCTACCACTTGATCATACAAGCATAGAGAACAAAAGTGGTACCATATATACATGAAAGCATTTGATTTTTCATGAATGAGCCTATAAGATGCATTTCATGTCTACATGAACTAGACAAATCCTTATCAAAGTATGAATGCCATGTCAACCAATTTTAGCTTGCTTTAGTCGAATGAGAGGCATGTCATATAATGTGGATGCTTTTCACTTCATGTTGAGTAGTCTAGTATGTTTAGCTCACTTCTCAACTTGCAAAATCTTGACTCATCAAGTGGCTTGGTAAAGATATCCGCTAATTGATCTTCGGTGCCAACACTTTCAATTGCAATGTCTCCCTTGATTTGGTGATCTCTAATGAAGTGATGTCTTATATCAATGTGCTTTGTTCTTGAATGTTGCACGGGGTTGTTGGTTAGCTTGATAGCACTCTCATTGTCACATAGCAAAGGCACTTTCTTGTATTTCAATCCAAAATCACTCAAAGTTGCCTTCATCCAAAGCAATTGTGCACAACAACTTCCGGCACTAATGTACTCCGCTTCGGCCGTTGAGAGAGCAACACTATTTTGCTTCTTTGATGACCATGATACAAGTGACCTTCCAAGCAATTGACAAGTTCCACTAGTGTTTTTTCTATCCACCTTACAACCGGCATAGTCGGAGTCCGAATATCCAATAAGCTCGAAGTTGGACCCCTTTAGATACCACAACCCAACATCTTGTGTGCCATTCAAATACCTCAATATTCTCTTTGCGGCTTTCAAATGACTTTCTTTGGTGAGGCTTGAAATCTTGCACACATGCACACACTAAACATGACATCTGGTCGAATGCGTCACATAAAGGAGACTTCCAATCATTGATCTATATAGCTTTTGATCTACCATTTTGCCACTATCATCCAAGTCCAAACGTCCATTAGTTGCCATAGGAGTATTCATGGCCTTTGCATGTTCCAATCCAAATTTCTTCACCATGTCCCTTATGTACTTGCCTTGACTTACAAATGTACCATTCTTCATTTGCTTGACTTGAAGACCAAGGAAGTAGCTAAGCTCACCGATCATGGACATTTCAAACTCACTTGCCATCATATTGCCAAATTCTTCATAAAAATCTTGATTTGTTGATCCAAATATGATATCATCTACATATATTTGCAACACAAATAAATCATTGTCAAACTACTTAGTGAAGAGAGTTGTATCAACCTTTCCATTTTGAACCCTTTAGAGAGTAAGAAATCTCTCAATCTCTCATACCATGCTCTAGGTGCTTGCTTCAAACCATACAATGCCTTCTTGAGTTTGTACACATGGTTGGGCTTCTTCACATCTTCAAATCCGGGAGGTTGCTCCACATAAACCAACTCATTGATGTAGCCATTGAGAAATGCACTTTGACATCCATTTGATAAAGCTTGATGTTGTGGGCACAAGCATAGGCTAATAAGATTCTAATAGCTTCCAATCTAACAACTGGTGCATAGGTTTCTCCAAAATCAAGACCTTCAACTTGAGTATAACCTTGTGCAACCAATCTAGCCTTGTTTCTTATCACTATGCCATCTTGATCTTGCTTGTTTCTAAAACCCATTTGGTTCCAATCACATTGTGTTTCTTTGGTCTTTCCACTAGCTCCCAAACTTGATTTCTTGTGAAATTGTTGAGCTCTTCATGCATGGCATTAACCCAATCAACATCTTGCAATGCTTCTCAATCTTGGTTGGCTCAATAGATGACACAAATGAGAAATGCTCACAACTTTGAGCTAGCTTTACTCTTGTTTGAACTCCACTTTAATACCACCAATGATTTGATCCAAAGGATGATCCCTTGCAATCGAAACCGGCTAGGAATAGGAACTTGATCATTGGATTGAGATGAACTAGCTTGTTGATCTTGCACTTGAGATTGATCTTGTGAGTCACTTGCACTTGCTCATTTTCAACTTACATACTAGTATGAATAGCACCATCATCTTCATCATTATTGACTTGCCTCGGTCTAATATCACCAATATCCATATCTTTCATTGCATTAGCCAAGTCATTGTCTCTCACATCACTAAGATTTTCAACTTCATCTTGAGAGCCTTGGGTTTCATCAAATTCAACATCATGCACCTCCTCAAGAGTACCACTAGCCAAATTCCAAACTCTATATGCCTTGCTTGTGGTTGAATAGCCAATAAGAAACCTTCATCACATTTCTTTTAAACTTGCTCAATCTTGTGCCTTTCTTGAGAATGTAGCATTTGCAACCGAAAACCCGAAAATATGCAATGTTGGCCTTTCTACCATTCAATAGCTCATAAGGAGTCTTTGCAAGCATACCATGGCAATATAACCGGTTGATGTAGTAGCAAGCGGTGTTGATAGCCTCGGCCCAAGAACAATGACTAACACTGTATTCACTTAGCATTGATCTTGCCATATAATCAAGGTTCTATTCTTTCTTTCAACAAT